>CAJQUW010004858.1:0-612388 GCA_907163375.1 Prostheceraeus crozeri
GTTTCAGGATCATCTAAATAGTCTAATAAATCATATTGAAGCCTTCACAAAAAAGGGTAGCAATTGGATTATAGATGATGTACAAAATATAGAGTTCAATGTAATAACAAGTCCAATACTGTCAGGTGGACAATCATTTCCTCTACCAAAGAAGTTAAAAAACTCTAAAGCTGTCATTAATGTTAATTCAAATGCAAATGATTGCTTCCTATATGCAGTTTTATCAATATTGCATTATAATGAAGTACCTTATTCAAGGAATGAAGTAAAATCATATAGTGAGTGGACATCTGAGCTAAATATGGAAGGCATTTCCACACCAGTATCAATCAAAGATATTCCAAAATTTGAGAAAAATAATGATATTAAAATTAACATTCACTTTTATGAAAATGGACTCAAAGGTGTTCGTTACAATAGTAACTTTACTGGTAGGCAAACGGTTAATATTTTGCTAATTCTAAACAATGGAGCAGCACACTATTGTGGAATTCCAAAGCTGTCAAGATTGTATAGGAGAACTTTAAAAAGACATAAATACTTCTGCGAAAGATGCACTCAGTCATTCACATATAAGACAACACTAGAACGACATTTCCAGTTTTGCATTCGAGGAAAAGCACAAATAGAAAAAATGCCGACAGATCTAAAAGTACTAACAAGTAGCATGGAATATCAACTAAGTCCTCCTTTAGTAATTTATGCAGATATAGAGTGCTACATTGATAATAAAATACATAAACCTGCGGCCATTGGAGCTTATCATGTCTGGCATAATGCCCTTCAATCAAAATTTGAAAACAAGTATTACCTCTTTGAAGGTGAAAATTGCATTATTGGTTTCTTGCACCACTTAGAAACTGTAGCCCAAGACTTATATGACAACCAATGTGCAACAACTAGGCAGCCAATGACACTGTCAGCGGATGAAAAAGCACGCCATGAGAATGCAGAATGTTGCAACAAATGTAAATCAAAATTCAGCGATGAAGTCATAAAAGTTCGTGATCATGATCATATCACCGGACGATATAGGCAAACATTATGTAGGAAATGCAATCTCCGGACTTAACAGACGGGAGCTCCCCATATTTTTCCACAATTTTAAAAATTATGATAGCCACATCGTTTGCTATAAAGCGATTGGAAGAATGAAGTCTTGGAAATTAGATGTTGTAGCAGCAACTGCTGAAAAATATATAACTTTATCCGCCAGTGTCCCTGTAAATGAATACAAAGGGAAGACAGTATACTTTAAACTAAAATTCTTAGACTCATATCAATTTCTAAGTGCATCCTTGAGTGAATTAGCCAAGGGCTTGCAAACGTATGAGCATGTAGAGACATTAAGGTAGAATTTCCACAATTAAGTGATAATGTTTTATATCAGAAGGGAGTGTTTCCATATTCATACTTCAAAAACTTAAACACGTTGACGGAAGACTGTCTACCACCACAATTTGAATTCTATAATGATCTTACTCGTGAGCACTGTTCCGATAGTGAATATGAACACGCTAACAAGGCGTGGATTGAATTTAATTGTAGCACATTTGGTGATTACATGCTGGCATATCTGAAGTTAGATGTTTTATTGTTGGCAGACATATTTGAAGTGTTTAGAGCATTGAGTCAACGTGAGGATGAAGTCGACCCTGTACATTTTGTCAGTCTCCCACATCTTAGCTTTACCTCAGCACTAAATTTCTCTTCCAATGATCCCCCACACTACATACAAGATGAAAATATGTACAATCTATTTGAACGAGGAATTAGAGGGGGTATGACTTTCACCAACATTCACCGAGCGCGTGCACGCATTGAAGAATTAGGAAATAATATACATGAAAGTCGACATTTGACCTACTTAGATGTTAATAACCTTTACGGTTCTTCACTCAGTAGGAATCTACCCCACTCAAATTTCAAATGGTTGAATGAAAGTGAATTAGATAATTTTTTAAATGAAGAAAATGTTCAAAATATAGATGATGATGGTGAAATCGGCTACATTTTTGATTTAGATTTAGAGTATCCTGCAGCCATTCATGATGACACTGCCGATTTCCCATTAGCTCCAGAAATGCAGATGATTGAAAAGAGAATGTTTTCACACTATATGAAAAATCTATATGAAAAAGTAAGACCAAATACACATTTTTCTTCTATCAAGAAACTTCTGCTCCATCAATTTGATAGGGAAAATTATGTAGTCCACTATTCAATTTTAAAATTTTACTTGAGCATGGGCATGAGAATCAAGAAGATTCATAGTGGCATAAAATTCACACAAAAGCCTTGGTTAAAAACATACATTGATATGAACTCTCAAAAGAGGGCTCAATCAAACACTGACTTCGAAAAGTCATTCTACAAATTGAAAAATAATTCTTTATATGGTAAAACAATGGAAAATGTAAGGAGAAGGAAAAAATTTAAACTAGTCAACAATGAGAAACAACTACTGAAATTGTCAAATCATCCTCTCTATGTTCAACACAAAATATTTGATGAAGATCTGGTTGGTATGGAAATGTACAAACCTTCAATAGTTTTAAATAAATTAATATATGTTGGTCAAGCAGTACTTGACTATAGTAAGTTGGAAATGTATCAATTATATTACAATGATCTAAAAGGATGTCCACTGATAAATAGAACGCGACTTTGTGGAGGTGATACCGATAGTTTCTTCCTATGTTTATACACATCACCATCTGTCCGTCTGGAAGATATACTTCTATACTTCGGTGAAAAGTTTGACTCTTCAAACTATGACAGTCATCACCGACTATACTCAACTACAAACAAAGCTAGATTAGGTTGTTTTAAGGATGAGTGTGCTGGAAAGTTGCTTGAGGAAATGATCCTACTAAAACCGAAAATGTATTCCATGAAATATCTAGACTCTACGAATCATAGCATCAAACGTGCAAAAGGAATTCAGAGAGCAGCAGTTAAAAAATTGAAACATGATGACTATAGGAGTGTCTATTATAGTGAGAATGATACAACTGAAGATATGACAATTATAAATTCAAAAAATCACATAGTTAGCACAAAATCATTTAGGAAGCGAGGTCTTTCACTTTGGGAGGATAAGCGCTGTTGGCTGGATAAAAATTTATCATTACCATATGGACACTATAGCCTAGGTCTTCCCCCACCGTCGAAGAGAAGGAGATGCCTTCCTGTCACAGGTGATGCAGAATAAGTCTAAATAAAAACAATATAATATTCCACTTGTAATAGATCTTGCGATTGCTGCATCTTCCGACATGTAGCAACACTTACTATTACATAAGTAGTCTTACTAAAATTGAAATTTCTACATCTTTCCGATATGTAGAAATGATTACTAATAAATAGGTAGTCCTAATGTGAATGAATATGTGAAGAATTTGTACTCAACATCATTCCGATATGTTGAGCTAATAAAATAACAAACTTTAGGCAAACATTAAACTTAAATTTGAAACATAGCTTTCGGAACATGCCTCATTACATTAGAACATGGAAACTTAGTGACGTTCAAAACGTTCACATAACAAATTCTAAAAGAATAGCATTTCGTCATTCAATAGCAAATAGTGATCGAAAACATCGTGGCGTTTGCATTAGTATTGACTCATTGCCTTCACTGAAAGACTTTGCGGATCTCATTGACAACCATAAGACTCGGATCAAGATTCCTCTCGATGACAAGGTATGGATAAAGTGTGATTCATCAGTCAAACTATACGTCTGTTCACCAAAACGTGAAGATGTTGAATATCGATTTTTTCGTTTCAGTGACGTCACATGGGAAACCTTTACAAGGGAGATACTACCACAGATAACGTCATTCATTAAAGATGGAGGACATCAAACGGTTGGAAGTTGTAAATCGGATGTTAACTACAAAAGCAAAGTCAAAACTCAATCTACAAGAGATCGAGAGGAATATACCCAACCGAAAACAATGGTTACTGATAAAACGCAAATTGAAGCCGACAACGAGCTTACATCTTGGAAGACCCTCAATGTTAACATGGAGGATTCAGAGGAAGGATAGATCTCTCACTATCCTATTCTTTCCAAATGGAACAATCCAATGTATTGGAAGGGTCATGGAGGGTGATCTCTCATATTTACACTTAACTTTGGAACATTTACTTGGTGATTCATTATCTGATTGGAAAGTGAAGACAATGACCGTGTTATGTGAATTACACTATCACTATGATTTCCGTAAAGTTACATCATCACATAATCTAACTTATGAAGTGGAGTTATTTCCAGCAGCTCAATTGACTAACTGGCATCCATATCATGTTCATGTGTTCCATAATGGAAAGATTGTGATAACCGGCATTAAAGACATAAGTGATGTGCCTCCCATCATATGTGATTTGAAAAAATGTTTCATGAAAACCAAATTGTAGATTTTGTATATATGTGGATAGATAATGAAATGTGAACATGTTTTTTGTATATATGTGAATAGATAATGAAATATGAGCATGTTTTTGTTTTCCTTATAAACCCTTGTTTTGGAAAAAAGAGAGCAAGTTAATGATACAACATAAAACTTTATTTCAAAACTGTTTCAACATATTTAGTAAGAATTACATCATTTTTATCACAGTTTTTTGAAAATAGTTCTAAAGCACTTTTACAGTTATTTTTCAATGGTCTCTCGTTGACAAAATAGAGTACATAGCCACCGCACATTAGAGATGTATTACTTTGAAGTGGGAACGATGTCACTTTCCTAACAGTCCAGGAAAACCTGTTCATCCATAATGCGATATCATGTAAACGAGGTTGATTAAGAGAGTCAAAATATTCGGCAACTTTATAACGATTGATGTATACAGCAATCCAATGTTTTCCGGGAAGATTGTTGGTATCCGTATTGATGATAAGCGAACAAGGATAGAAAGGAATTGAATCAGGTAAATTATCTCTAGAAAAGACATTGAGAAATATTGTCTTGGAGTAGGGATGAGCTTTCCTCATTTTCCTCAAGATTTCTATGTTGCTTAAGTTACTCATCTCTGATAGCTGACAGTCACGTCTCTCATTCTTGTTATCTCAACTTTGCTATCATAGATAGCATAAATGAGACAAGTAATTGTTTTCTTCAAAGGTGACTCAAATGATACCTCCAGTCGTAGATTTCCAGGCTTTGTAACTCCTACGCTTTCACCACCTAGATCTGCATCTGCTGTGAGGTTGTACATAATGAAGAAGTAGCCATTCTTGTACATATCCATTGTAATTCCATTTGAATCGTCTGTATTAAACATGTTGAGGGCGGTGAAAATAGAACCATATTCACGTGCGAATTTACCATCTTTGAAATTAGGCTCATATGCTTTGCAAGATACAAATTTCCCATCCTGATAGAGTGCTAGTTTGCTAACATTAAAGTGTTGGAAATTGAATGGATTCTTTTCAAAAGCACCAATGAATGCCTCATTTTCCACAAATGTGATATACACCGCCTTTGGCATTGCAGTGGGAAAAAGATTTGGGTAGGCATGTGAGGATGATCCCGCACCAATTGTGAAGTTTGTCAACACACTGTGATTAACTGGATATATTGCATTGTTTTTCCTCAATCCTGTCGCATGCTCGTTGATGACTGACGGGTTCATTGTTACTCGCCTTACATTGAGCACGGCATTACTTATGTTGACTTGATAGTTTGTAGCTCCAAAAGCCATTAACGCGAACTCAGGATTTGCACGAATAAATTTTATTTGCATTTTAACCTGTGATAGCAGATATCTAGATTGACGAAGGAAATCAAGATAGACGGGTCCTTTCAAGTATAATTCCTTTGAATCCGCTGTTAAATCCATTCGTCTTTTCAACCCTGTATTTGAGACATCATCAAATTTCCCTTGCTGATCATCATACCACCCAGAAACTTGCAAGTGTGACTGTTTAGCTTGCTTTTGAAATTGAGTCATTGTATGTATATATGCTCCATATGGATATGCTCGATCCCCTCCTTCAATCTGTTTGTCATTCAATATTAGATACACATCTGAGAACAGACTGGCAATAGGAAGATTTGCTAACCCCACTTTATCCTTGGATGAATCGATATTTGTACCATCAGTCTTTTTAATTTGTATACACAACTCTAAATCAATGGATTGACAGTCAATATAATCTTGAGGATTGGCAGGTATATCAAACTGAATAGGCTGCTGGTTACCATCGATATTTGTTGTGGGGACTATGTCTACAATTGTTGAGGAGATGATGTCTGTCTGATGAGGGGGAGAATCGAAGAAACACAAAGCCGAATTGATACTCTGCATCGTATTAGCTCTACAAATATGTTGTCTTCCTTCGTTTTGACTTGTTTCTAGTAGCTGTGGAATTTCGTTTGCGCTTTCTTGTTTTCACTCGACGTCTAGATTTAGAACGTGCTGCTCTAGTCGGCTTTTTACTTTTCCTGCGTCTTTGCTTAGTAACTCGGCCTGATCCAACTTGTCTTGACTTCCTACGCTTCTTCCGAACTGTACGTCTCGTCTTTGTTAAATCATCTAATGCGTCTATGGCAGATTGCTGCGCGCGCATTTTCATAGATTCACCGATATCCTCACCTTGAAGCGCATCAGCTGCAACATTTGCACCAAAATCTAAAGCCCTGCTTCCAACACGCTTCATGATTGGTACGCCATACTTTTTGAGTGTTGGAAGAACCATACGTCTTAGTGCACCAAATATGCCTCCTCCAACTTGTCGTCTACCTCCAACAAACACGGGATAACCGCTCTGATATGATGGTCTACTGTAAATGCCTGTCATTATGACTATTGAATAACTATGGAAGTCACAATAGCGTAAAGCCTTATTCTCGTGACCTAATATGTAGGGTTAAAACAGTAACACCACCACAGAACGGTACTACTTCTCCTGCATCATCATGAATTGATATGTCAATTCTATTGATGAAATTTCGGCTGATTGGTAGATACATTGTGTTAAAAAATTCTCGATTGATTAGTTGCTTCCTTACGGATGAGAGAGGAAATGTGCGCAGAAGTGGGGCCTCAATGTCGCCAACCCTTGTATATTCAATAATGTTACAATAGACGTATAAGTTACTTATATCACGCTCTAGTGATGGGGCTGTATCGCCTATTGATGTACCTTCATAAATAGTTGATTTTGAGAATCCCAATGTGGTCGTTAACACGCTATCCAGCTTGATAAGAGAGTTCTTCCCTACCTTTAGAATCATGCGTTTCTTATGTGGGTCATAAGAAAAGTGATATTCATCTGCATCAAGGTAATCTACACCAAACTCATTTAACTTTGTACACAATTCAGATGGCGTTTTCAAGCTTTCAATGTTCAAATTAACTCTTTTTACAAGTTCACTGGAAGTAGACAATTCATCACCCGATATGTCTTCGCTGTATACGTGGATATCCCATGAAGCATTTGTTGATGCTTTGAGTTTAGAAGAGGACAATTGAACCTTGAATGTATCATTTAATTCTGTCAACCAAGGTGCGCTTTCAAGGCCCTTAAACATCCCAATCATTTCAGATCCAAATTCAATAACAGCGGACTCAGACTTTTCCAATGGTGTCTTTTTAGTAAAAACAATAAATTCTGCCTCCGTTTCAACAGTAAATAAAGTTACTTTCTCTTTCTTATATTCACAAGTCATTAACGTTTCTGGCACTGATCCTTGAAACTTTCTTGCAAAGTCTTCAACACTTCTAATGACCTCAAATTTATTTTTTACTCGGATGCTCCTTCTTTGTAATGCATACAATGGCACAATTCTACATTTAAAATCAGCGACTTTCCTCTCCGAATTCCACCCACGTCCATTGTACCAATACCTTGATGAGAAAGTTGTTCTGGAATACCCAAAAGTATGACTCAAATCCTTACCTAATACAAGAAGAACATGCTTCCCTTCCTTCATCAATTTTGTTGACCCCTTTATGACTGGTTTGTAGAATTTATTCAAAGTCAGCTTGAAGAGATCATTTATTCGTTCAAACATTCTACCGATTTCCTTTTCTGTATCTTGCAAGCTCATTGTGGGAACCTTAGAATCAAAAGTTGACGTTGCAAATGCCTTTTGAATTTTAATCATGTTTTGAACAGATGGTAAAGATGTTGAAAAAGGATGTAAAGTTAGATGATGAAAAGCCCATGTACCATGTAGACTATTTTGAAATATGCGAAAGCAATCATCCTTCTCTCGCACTTCTTTATGTAATTCAAAATAGTTGTTCTTTAGCAAACTGATATCGTTGTAATAAGTAATTTCAGTTAGAGCAACTTCATGGGGTCCATGCAGAGTAATTGGATTAGCGAATTCAACAGAGTATAGAGATGGTTTGTTACTTGGGAATATCTTGGGGTTGCTATTGCTTGGAAGAATGATATTGAAGTTAGTAGACATGTTAAAGTCATATATGGAAGAAGTCACATGCTATATTAGCTTAAAAGTTACGAGTGTCTCCCATCTCCACATTTTGTAGATCCTGATGCGTTATCCAGCTATTGAATGAATCAGGATATCCTTTCCATTTAACTAGATATTTCCTTTGATTGCCATGACCTTTCCTCCTAATTATTTTATCAATCATATACACCTCTTCACTTCTGTCTACTACTTGCAATTCATAAGAGTAAAATTTTCCTTCAATTGGATTGCCATGGTAATCTATTAATTTATACATGGTGGGTCTAAATTTTGTATTTACTTCATCCACAAAAAACTCTTCTTCAGTCCAATTAGGTAGATACCCCTTCTCAAATGTAGACTTAACCTTTGAAATCCGAACTCTATCACCAACATTAATTTTCTTTTCATTGGAAATGTTTTTCGCTTTCTTATCATACAATCGAAGCCATACATCCATCGCATTATCTGGGGTAACATCAACTGGTTTCATCTTAATGATTCGATGGTAGCTTTCATTGTAATTCTTAACAAATTTCTGCAGCTCACCTACCCAAACATGTGTATTTTTTGCAGTGAAATAGCGCCATATTTTTGTCTTCAGTGTGCGATTGAACCTCTCAACCATGGCAGCTTTATAAGCACTTTTGACACTAAACAATTCCACATTATGACTTTTAAGGAGACTTCGAACATGAGAGTTTTCGAATTCCTTCCCTTGATCGGTCTGTATTCTTTGCGGAACACGCCCCTCATCGAAAATGCTTTGAAAAGCCGCTTCAACTTCTGGTCCTCGTTTAGATTTCAGCGCACGTGCCCAAGCATAGCGAGATAAAATATCTATTACGGTTAAGATGTATTTATAGCCATCATTGTACTGTGATATCTGTTGCATGTCAGCCAAGTCCGCTTGCCATTGACTATCTATATTGTTAACAACATATTTTCTTGTTGGAAACCGCTTTCTCGCATTTTTGTGAAGAGTGTAAGTCGGTTGACTCCTCAACCACTTCTTGACTTTCTCTATTCCCACACCTGCTGCACGAGCTAGAACCTCCGGACGACTGAAACTTGCGGGATGATTTAAGTCGTAATAAATCTTTCTGAGTTTCACTGCTGTACTCATCGTCTTTGTTCTGATTTGCACGCGTATTACTCGCACAGCAACTGCTAACACAATTGATATCAACCTCTATGCCCTCTTCTCCTTTGCCTTCGAGCGCAGATTTCAAACAACAGCAAAATTTTTGTAACGACATAATATGAGAGAGGCAAGGCTTAATTCATATTTGCTTAATATTTACTATACTCCTTCGCAACACGCATTGAGCGCCTAGTAGCTCTTTTTGGTTGCAGATCATCGGGATCTGCAAGCTCTCGCTTGACCGCCATCGTGGGTGTTTTACTCTTTGATCCATCTTGTAAGTGACCCTTATCCAATTCATTCACAGTCGGTCCTCCAATAATATTGTGAGGTACATTTTGATCAGATAAAATTTTCTGAAAATATGACCACCCTTGTGGTGCACCTAGTTTTCGCCTTACATCTCTGACAGCATATTGTAGAAGGTAATCTATGTGACTATTTCTAATAACATCACCAGTTGTTTCATCTATTATCTCCCCTCTCTCATTGAACTTCACATGTGGATCAATGAAGTCAAATAATCGCTCAGCGCGCACACGATATGGTCGAGGTGTTGACAAGGTTATAAATCGTCGCAACTTGTCACGAATCTGTCGCCTCTCGTCAATGTTTTCAGCTGCTAACTGCATTCGTCGATAGGGATCCTTAATCTTCTGAATTTCCATATCCTTTTGTGTTAGTTCCTTAAGTTGATTCGTAATAGGTTGATCTATATTTTTGACTTCCTGTGCACTTTGTAATGTAGTCAATTGTACATACTCCTCTTGAGGAATGACTACCATCTTTGAATACGACATGTTTGAAAATAATAAGGCAACAAAGTACATTGCTTAAAACTAACTGTGAACCGAGAAAACTGTCATTGGTTCAGCGGAATTAGGTATGATATTTGTTCGAAATCGAAGTCGTTCCGGACATTCCTGGGTTAGATCAATAAATAGATAACCATGTGGTTTCTTTGTTACATCTTCATATATTTTTGAAAGTACTTTAGGTTGTTGAGGTAATATCTGTCTACTGAGATGATGTATCTGACTGCTATCTCTTGGATTTTTAAATATTGCCAAATAATGTGTATTCAAACTTCTAGTTCTTTGCTCTTTCCCTCCATCGAAGATGTTTTGGGTGATGTAGATAATAAAAGCTTCCCTATGATGTGCAGTTTGAATGAACATTTCAGTTACATCCTTTGAAGATTTGCTTTCTCGTAATAGATCATCTAATACTAGTAAGTCACCTGCTTTGATATCCTCAGTTGATGGCAACCCTTGCTTCACCTCATAACCTTTCTGGCGAAGTGCAGAATGTAGTTGTGGTTGAAATATTCCATAATACCATTTGACTCTCTTAATTTCCTTGTTAAACATTTCATTTCTATATTGTAGCAATTCAGTTACAAATGTAGTTTTACCGGACTGACTTGGTCCAGCGACACACATTGTGCGATCAGTGAATAGACGAAAATCTGTCATCTTATAATTCCATTAACATTAAACTCATCATCCCGCTAATTTTGCTTAGAACAACAAAACAGACACATGTTCCAGATCAAGTTTATTTACATTCAGAATAGAAACTTTCAAGTTACATTTACAAATTAAAACATTTGTGTTTCCTCATCACAATTAGGATTATAGAAAGTTTTCAAGTCAGCATCTTGGCGCTTCAACTTCAATTTAGGATTCCCATCTTTAGATTTCCGACCTCGCTTTTTGCTCTCTTCCTTCCCATCACTTGAAGCAGTCTTATCAATGTTAATTAAACATTTATCAATTGGTAGTGGTTCATAGACTAGTTGAAGAACCTTCATTTGTAAAGATGCGACTTTACCAGTCGAACCATGTGAGCCAATATAAAGTCCGGTAACGTGAACTAAGCCCATATAGCGGCCCCGTTTGAGATCCTCACATTCCATCGCGTTTGTAAAGAGATCGAATGCTTGAAAATGATCAGATAGTTTTAAAAACAGTGTATCGAATTCCGGCAATTCCTTATAACCAACTCCTTCCTCTAATGCCTTTCTCCAATGAGTGGGAGCACTTTCAGGCAGCTCAACACATTCTTTCGCGAAAGAGTCAATAGTTTTAAGAATCACCTGTTGCCATTTTGGAAAAGTCACTCGCATTTGTCTCATATTGCTATACCCTGATGTAGACATACCATTACTGTGGAAGAATGGAACTTGAAGATAAAAGCCATCATCACCATAATTCAAGGTTTGAAAGTAGAACGTATTTCCAATCCCTTGCACCTTTCGTGTCGGACGAAGCTTCAAGAGATCTTGCTCAAAAGCGTCACCTTCCTCTCTGATTGTATACATTTTCTGAGTCATGTTTCAACAAGTACTAATTCGGAGCTTTCAACCAGCGCAAATGAATTGTCACTTGAAAGTGGTAAAATATCATTAAAGCGTCTTCCTTATATACACCTATATATGACTCATCAATCAAAGTGATGACGTGTCACTTTATGATTCGCTAACCTTATATTAACATTGCAGCAGTTGCTGCAATCCTTCCAAGCGGACTATTGATTACACCATTAATACTGTTTCCAATATCATTTAACATACTTAGAAACCCACCACCACCGCGCTGAATTAAGTTTCGCCTTTTCTTATCACTACTCCTTGGATTTGAAAACTTTTTTATGCTATTCAAAGAGCCAGCATTCAACAGAGGCTTGTAAATAGGTAGACATTTGTGTATTGCAAAAGCTAAATCACGAATGAAATCATCACTTGAATTTTGAATCAATTTACACTTCTTCTTATTATCATGTATCCTGTTTAACTTTCGCAACGCCTTTTTAAACTGACTTGAAGGTTTGAAGGACCGTTTCGATTGACGAGAAGATGCCTTCCGTTTTACAGACATTTTTATTCTAATATGGAAATAGATAATACAATTACAATTTTTGCTTAGTACTTACAACATTATATACAAAAGTTTACAAGCATTCACAGAGTTTGTTGCTGGTACGTATAAAATTACATAAAACACTTAGCAAGTTGTAGAGGGAAACTGATATACACTCACATCGGTTAGAGTCTCATTTGTAGCAGTTATGAGCTGCTCAATGTCTTTCATTAGATGTTTTGAAATAGGACAGCACATACAGCAAGGCTTTAAATGGAAAGTCTTTAAAATATTGGCATAGTATGCCCGCAAACTGATCACCTCAGAATGTCCTTGAGCAGCCACATTGATGCTTACTGATGGCGGTCCACTGAACAAGTCCAGTTTGCACTTCTCACCCTTCTCATCATAGTAGCTGGAGGTGATAATGTCATGGAGACATGTGTTGAGTTTCCGTTGGATACTGCTGCACCAACAGCGAGAGTATTCCGGTACAATCTCCGTTTGAGATAGTGGGCGAAATACTTCGTTGAGCCAGAATCTTGCAACTCGTGTAAGAGCGTTGTTCACGACTCTCATTAGCATTCTCTGCACCACAACGTCCTCTCCGCAGCGGAAATACTTCACTATTTCCTCCATCAGATCCACCAAATCCGCTTTATAGCCAGTTATATTCACGGCAGAAAAAAATATATTGCCCGTGAAGAGTTGACTTCGGTAAATTATTGAAATGGGAATGTTGGTAGTGAACGACATGCTGATTGACATTGTATTAGCCTCAAATTATGCTTGAAATAGAACGGTACAATGTCCTCCTTATATACATAGAAAAGTCACACAAAGACACAATAGTGACCAATCACAGACCTGCATGATGACTCATCATGAACGATATACATTGACTGTTGAAGATATTTCTTCATCGCAAAGGGGACAAGATGAAGTTTCAAAGGGTACATAACATGTAGAACACATAACGCTATGAGAACATGGCAAAAAGAGAAGTGATCGTTCCTGTTTAAAACATTTAACGCAGTTCCGTTCACATAATAATTTAAATGTCTCTTGTTCTAATTTCCTTCTGAAGTCACTTTTATTGGGAGAACTTTTTATTAAAACACTGTCAGATGTCTCCTTCTTTCCATATCGTTCCAATTTGATCCTCCTAATTTCACTATCATTGCAGTGTAGCATGGAGAAATCCTCTATCCACCTACGATCCAAATTGTGATTCATAGCATGCTCATCTAGATCCATTAGTCGATCAACTAAATCACCAGCGTTGATATTTTCACTGAGATTTGTTACAGTTTCTATGGCTTTGAACGAATATCCAAGGTCTCTTGCGACAACCCACGACGTTGGGATACTAGTCATCATTATGTATGTTATCAAAAACTATCTCATATTTATAGCATAGTTTGTCTACGTAAAAGGAAAATCAATGTGTCATCTTGATTACAATGGTTGCAATAGTCACAATAGTCGCAATTGAGCAAATCCATTCAAAATCAAACAACGGACGTCTATCGGTACGTACCCAAGTGCTCAGAACCAAACCACACAAGTTCGATCATAGACGTTCCGAAACACAGTGTACCAAACACATGTACCTATCCAGTAAAACAGATCTCATACAAGTTCCTATTGATAACACTGAATTATACATGTACCTATCCATGTGCCTATCGATAACTAAAGTATACATGTACCTATCCATGTACCTATCCATGTACCTATCCATGTTCCTATTGACAACACTAAACTTTACATGTACCTATCCATGTACCTATTGATAACACTAAACTTTACATGTACCTATCCATGTACCTATCCGTGGCAAGTAGGGCACAGTTTTCACTACTCATGTATAATAACAGTTCTATGGAAGATGATGAGTAGTTTCTGGATCTTCATGAGTAAATTGGCATATAATTCCATTTTAGGCTCACTCCGCTTGACAAAATAACTTGGCTCGACATGTAAAACATTTTATATTATTTTTCGATTTTTCTAAACTACTTATATAAATTCTCCATCTTTTTGCGGTCAAAAATTCATATTTGACATTCTCATGTAACTTGCAAAAATTCCACATGAAGTTAGTCCATATTTTTCGTGATTATTTACAGCAGAAAAGGGGTGGAAGAGACATAACACCAAATTTAGTATTTAAAAAATGGTGAATTTCCGCCATTTTGAAAAATTGGCCTGTATTCGCCAATCCTTCAAAACTAATTTTGCGGACTATCGATTCCGTGATACTTACACCATATATTATTCAAGAATATCAACAGTTTTTCTAGGGAATTTTTTGTCAATTAACTCGAGCTCGGGAATACCGTGTCCCACTTTCTTGAATGAAAAGTACAACGCTCCTTCTTTTGGGGACAAAGACAGCATTGAGAACTATCGTCCCATCTGTCTCATGTCACAGATGGCCAAACTCTTCTCCCTCGTCATCCTCAATCGCATCAACTCGAAGTTAACAGAAGGAAGTAGAAGAGAACAAACTGGCTTTAAGAAGGGATTCTCGAACATGGATCATGTTCACGTTGTCAAGCGACTGATAGAACGAGCACAAGAATACAAAATTCCACTTGAATTCATGTTTATTTGCTTAATTGTTTATCGACTTCAGAAAAGCATTTGACTCCATAGAAATCACAGTTGTCATCAATGCAATCAAACGTCACGCCATTCCAGACCCTTGCGTATCAGTCATCGAGGAGCTCTATTCGAATTGCGAGACAGACATTTTTCTCAATGATGCGTCAGCCAAAGTACCGGTCAAAAGAGGAGTGAAGCGAGGAGATGTCTTGTCACCTGCCCTTTTCTATTCGACACTTGAAGTTGCACTCAGAGATAGCATTATTCCTCATAGCATAAATGTTGATGAAGAGAATACTAGGCAAGGATAGTAATAGCAGTAAAATTTGCATATAATGTTCAGATATGTCCATAAAATCCTTTTAGATAAAACATAAAAATCTTGTGTTTTTGAACTTTTTTTTCTCTTGAAATTTGACTGATCTTTTATTTTTTAGATTTTTGAGCCGGATATATGTAATTTCAGTGCATACATTTGTAGTGCAGATCTTTGGGAACAATTCAAGGAATTCAGCTCATTGGTTCAAATTTTAGAGCTGCTGACAACGTGCCACGGAAGTGAAAATGTGAATTCAGTCGGAAACATGCTATTGATAAAGTTACAAGCCCAAAATACTCACTTTTAAGATATCTGATTGGATGGAGCATGAAAATTTGAATGCTTGTTTTTCTTATTGCTACGGATCCATTTATCCATCGATCAAAATAAATTTTTTGACAAGTTGCATTGAGGTTCTAAAAAATCAAAATGTAGATAAAACTATGTTCAGTCACTATCTTCTTCCGATAACTCATCAATGGACCACGGAAGTAAAAATGTGAATTCAGTCGGAAACATGCTATTTATTCATCCTCAGAAGCACATATCTGGTTCATCTGAATAAAAATGGATAGATTATGAAACTCTGTATTCAAATTAATTTGTAATTCAATGTAATTTTTAGTGCAATCCATGCCAAGCAAAGATGCCTAAACATGTAGCTCTCAGTGTTGCGATTCATCACATGACTCGCTCAAAGTTTCTTATTAGCCTACAATGCTTAATCGAATGGGACATTTCTCATGATGACTTGCTCATATTGGATGCAGGTCTTGCGAAGGAAACTCTTGCAAAAACAGATCTTTTCGGATTGGTGATCTCCAAAACATTTCACCGGGTTCATTCGTGCAAGTGGCAGTAGACAACATAGATATCAACGAAGAAGCAAAACAACGCATGCAACCAATATGGCATTATTTCAAAGAGGAGCATTTGGACCAAGGCCGAAGGACCTTTCATTCGCTGACCATACAAGAAAGGGTACGATCAATTGGAGTTGCGGAGGGATGGAAAAGTCTTTTGGAATACAATGCATATGGGAAACGTCCATCAGCTACCGGCTATATGTGTGAAATACGGAAAGATTGGTTTAAGATAAACTCATCTATTTCATCGGCAGCTCATCAAATGGATCTTGCATGGTCTCTGGCTAGAATGATGCCAATGAAGCTATTTGAGGTGAATATGATAAAAGAGGAAAGACAGGGCATACCGAGATGGATGCTTTTCACGCAGTTCTTCCGTACCTGTTGAAAAAACTGAATGGGTTATTGTCCAATTATAGATGGTGTGTCGACAGATTTTAACACAGTCTATACTGTCATAAAGAGAGTACAAACCATGATGCGAAGTCTTGATCAAAAAGATAGTGTCATAACCATTTGATATCGCGATTTTGTTAAAGCCAAAGATGTTCAATGGCGCAGAAATGGCGAATTTGACGATACTGTTATACATTTAGGAGGATTCCATATTGTCCTGAACTACTTGTCACTCTTAGGGAAAAAATACGAGTCTTCCGGAATTGAAGATCTTCTGGAGTCCGGTACCTATTGTCAATCAACAACAGCAGCAGTCATGAAAGGTAAAACCTACAATCGAGCTGTGAGGGCCCATAAACTTGTGATGGAATCCATGTTTCGCATATTGTGGAGGGCTTTCATAAGTTGGCGAGAAAGTCAAGATCTACTCAGTCTTGATAAATTAGCATTCATGGATCAAGCTAGAAAATGTCATCTCGCATTTGAGAACGGAGAAGATCTCCAAAAACCAATGAAATCATTTTGTGAAACGACTGAGGTACTTCTTGAAGAACTCGAGAGATTCAAGCGTTATGGACGGGCAAAATCGAATGTGCTTGCTTATTGGAGTGATTATCTCGAAATTGTTCATTACTCCTATATCTAATCAAAGCAGAGAGAACAGGAGATTGGCTTCTTCATGTGTCTTCAACTGCATCCATGACACCGCATTTCTTTTCCATGGATCGCCCTAATTACTCAAGATGGCTTCCAGTTTACTTGTCAGATATGAATCAGCTAAGTAACATCTCATCCTGACGTGCATGTTTAATTTATGAAGGGTGACTATGCCATCAATCGGTCGACTAAACCCTTTTCAAAGGCTTGGACGGACATGGCACTTGAACAATCAATCGGCACTACTGCAGTTTAGTGCACCCTAAAACAACGGCGCATTCTCCCGCAAACGATGACTACGCACATTACACCGAAGCGCGCGCTCGGTGTAATGTGCGAAGACGAAGACGAAGACGAAGACACAAAGACACTCATTTATAACTATAGGGAAGAACGAACGGCATTCATTCTGTTGATTAAATCATGTTGTTCTCACATGCATTTTAGGGTGCACTAAACTGCAGTAGGGGTAAAAGAGGGTGCACTAAACTGCAGTAGTGCCCAATCAATCAACCACGACAGTAACACAATGGGAGGCATCATAGGCATTAGCCAGCGAACGGGAGCACTAGCCAGGCGGTTTCTTGCTAATCATCATCGAGCTTTGATAACGTCAAAATTGAAAGATATGTGTGATCTCCAAGACACAGGACGGATTGGATTTCACCAGGAGTTTCTAAAAGAGTAGAGAGAGACGAAGAAGATGTACAGAAATTACTAACAGCCTTTGAATCTGAATTGATGAGCAATCCATTTTCCTCAAATGAACACGAGGATGCCACTGAACCCCTTTTCAACATTCCTACGGTGTCATGATGGACTCATACTTAATTGATGAGTTATTGAATTCGTACGATAATGGCACCATTCAAATGATGAATTTCGTTGAGCAGCGATTGAATACAAATGAAGTTTTTTTTGATTCGATTCCGAAAAACAAGATCAAATTATTTGAGTCAATGACGAAGAAGAAAAAATCATGAAGTCAGCAGATGAGAAAGAATTCGTAATTGGAGCAGACAGGAATCTTTTTGGGCGCTCATGATTGCTGCTCGATCGAGAAATGTAAATTCGAAGGATGTGTTAAGCTACGAACTTTCATCGGTGCCAACTTGCATCGCATATTCAGATGGTAGCCTAAGGAAAACGAATAAAAGCGTACTTTTCGATGTGCTCGAAGATAAAATCGCAAGTGAGCATCATCTACCGGAATCTAGTACGGGTGACAAAAGGACAGCCCATATCTCTGATATGATGACAATCACACAAATGGCAAAGTCATGTGGCTCTTCGACATTTTGGGAGCTAGCTTATAAATATTACAAACAAATCACTGGAGTATTATTCCGAAATGAATGCAGGCGCCTTGATATTATCTTCGATCGGAATGACAAAATCTTATCAAGAAGCAAACGCGGCACCTCAGACAGCATACAAATCGTCTTGCAAAACCTGAACACACCGATACCTAAGCAGTGGTCAAAATACATCTCCAGCTCACAAAATAAGACCTCCTTAGATGCTTTCTTGGCAGGAATATTTTGTAAAATAGGTGCATAGTATTTGAAGGATGAACAAGAAATATTCATTGGCGGTGGATTCTAAAATCCCATGAAATGTGTGAGAGTAACAAAGCGAAGTAGTGAGGACTTTCCAGATTTGATATCAGACCATGAAGAAGCAGATACGAGGTTGATTTTACATGCAAAACATGCATCAAAAAATTACAACAGACTGCACAGAGTTATGGGTGCGAACTGGTGTAAAGGATATAGCAAGATGCATGCCCATACATAGAGTTGTTGAAAATCTGGGAACCGATTTATGTTCATTGTTGCCAGGTTTGCATGCATTGACAGGTTGCGATACCACCAGTGCATTTTCTGGTCTTGGAAAAAGGAAAGGTTTTAACATGATAGCAAACAATAACGAACATCGGCGCAGTCTTATTCAACTAGGAGATGAAATCAAGATTAATGCAGCCACAAAACATGAGTAAGAATCCTTCATTTTGTTCGATAAATGCTTGTGGCAATAATAAATTCAAAAATGTTAATCACCTTAGGTATTGGCTGTTTTGCCAGAAAGGTCCTTTGACCATTATAATATATTTATAATCCATTCCTTTGAATGAAATTTTCCTCCGACGGCTAAAACACGGTGTACCAACACCTTAAACGTGTAAATTATCAAACTCATGTATGGAAATTAGCCATGCAAGCTATGCTTAACTTGCCATCGCCGATCGAATATGGATGGATTATAACGGAGAGTAGTCTACAGCCATTATTAATGACAAATGAGCCTGCTCCAGTCGGTCTTCTTGAATTGACAGTGTGTCACTGCACAAAAACTGCATGTCGTCAAATGAACTGTTCATGCCGAAGGAACAATTTGTCATGCACTGAAGCGTGTGGATGCATGAGTTCAGGCGAATCCCAAAATCAGTGGTCCATTGATGAGTTATCGGAAGAAGATACTGACTGAATATTTTTGAATATTTTTGAATATTTTAGAAACTCAATGCAACTTGTCAAAAAAATTATTTTGATCGATATATAAATGGGTCCGTAGCAATAAGAAAAAACATGCATTCAAATTTTCATGCTCCATCCTATCAGATATCTGAAAAAAATTTTTTGGGGCTTATGATTTTATCAATAGCATGTTTCCGACTGAATTCACATTTTCAATTCCGTGGCACGTTGTCAGCAGCTCGAAAGTTTGTACCAATGAGCCGAATTCCTTGAATGAGCGCTTGAATTGTTCCTAAAGATCTGCACTACAAATGTATGCATTGAAATTGCAGGACAAGCGGGTCAAATATCTAAGAAATAAAAGATCAGTCAAATTTCAAGAGAAAAAAAGTTCAAAAACACAAGATTTTTATGTTTTATCCAAAGGGTATTTATGGACATATCTGAAAATTGTATGTAAATTTTACTACCATATTCGGAAATATTATGCTGAGAGGATTCCAGAGAGATAAATTGTTGCCACTATTTCTCAGAGCAAACGGCTCAAAATTTAGATTTTCAAAGACAACTTATTTTTCACATTACTCACATTTTGTAAGTACTTAGTATTTAAGTACTACTTTTAAAACTGATGTATATTTTCACTGTCACCACAATTTGAGTTTACGAACTACCTGGGGATGTTCTAGAAGACCTTCAGTTATGCCTAGATGCATCAAGCCTTTTCTGGGAGGGGTGTTGATCGAAAAGGATTTTTTTCGACTAATTGCTTCTTGCCTATGCTTGCAATATCTCCTCTTCGCGGATGACATTGCTTTGTTCGCCAGCATTTAAGAAGAACTGGAGAGAATGGTTAACTTCCTGACATCCAAAATTGACCTCAAGATTCACCAGTCCAAAACTCGATGGATGAGAAACGATTTTTGACATTCCCTACTACGACGAAGTGAAACTGGAAGATAATATACTGATGAAAGCTGAAGGATATATCTCTCGGCAGATCAGTCAACATGAATAACAGTCTGACAACAGAATCATCTAGAAGGAAAAGAGCAGGATGGTACTCTTTCAGCAAGCTTCGTGATATTTTTGCAAATAAGAGCTTCTCGGCCGATGTCAAAGCTCATCTTTTTTACACTCATGTACTAACGTCCATGACATCCGCCTGCGAAACATAGAGTCTCGTAGAAAAGGAAATAAAGTTCTTCCAAGTCGTTCAAAGATCAATGGAAAGACGAATCACACACATCCGATTGATTCAGCGAGTTTCAAATGCAGAGGTCAGAAGAAGATCCAAAGTGATAGATATTCTGGAAAACATCTACATCGCAAAAAGACGCTGGTTAGGCCACAGAATAAGAAGAAACGACGGAGGATGGACGACTCGAATAGCTGACTGGAGACCACGAAGCTACACAAGACCAAGAGGCAGACCACCAATCAGATTGAGCGACCACATGACAAAGCTGTTCGGGAGAAATGACAACATTTTACCTACTTTGACGCGAACATTATAATATCTTCCAATGCTTTTAGAAATTGTTCTCAGATAATTTCATGGATAATTGTATAAAATGAAGTAAAATTATTTTGTTTACGAACCATCTACCCTGTCATTTTTGCAGAAAACCTCAATTTTCGTGGAATGATGCAAATGAAACACCTAAATTTTATCATGTCATTCAATTGAAACTGTTTGCTCTCTACCAAACTTATTCCGTATGTTCCATAAGTAAATACAATGAATGTTGTCCCAAAGCACTACTTTACAACTATGCATTGCCGATTATTCGTCAGATTCACTGACTTTTGAAGAAATTGAACATTTTCAATTGTCAAGGAATGACGGAAATAGCGTCATGGAAAGTCGTTTTGGGTTTCCCATAAATAACTTTATTTTTTATCACAATATCGTAATGCCATGAGCACATTGAAGTGATTGGAAGACAACTGATGTCATTAGGGTAGTGTTTTCTTTGATATACAGCATCTGGATGCTATATGGCTACATAAGGTGTTGCCTGTAGGCCAACAAAATACTCATAAACATCAAAATTATATATCATTTCACTCATTTGAAAAATACTGCTCTCTATGAAACTTTTCCTATTTATATAGACAGCAAATGATCCACCAGAGCCATTCTTTACAACAACATATCGTTGATTATATGTCAGGCACTTCAACTTTTGAAGAAATTGAAGATTTTCAATTGTCATGGAATGACGAAAATAGTGTCACGGAATGACGTTTTGATTTTCCTAAAATTAACTTAACTTTTTAACACAAATTCGCTATACAATGATAACATTGAAATGATTACACGACAGATGATGTTGTCAGGTCAACGTTTGCATTGATGCATGCACGATCATGTGGAAATTGTCTACAGGTGCACGATTTATTTATAGGTAGGCTTACGAATGATGCTAAAAAGAATGAAGTTAAAATCTAAGCCAAGCTGTGTATTCGAACAGAATAACATACCGCAATGCAGGGCTGTGGAGCCGATGCGTTATCTCATCGGCTCCGGCTCCACGACACTGATGTGAAAGGCTCCGGCTCGGCTCCGGCTCCGGCTCGGCTCCGGCTCCGACTTCAAATTCAGGTTCTATCTATGCTGGTTATCCTGGATCCGTTGAACGGGTTTTTTGGATAACGGTGTGGCCTTTAGAGTCTTGCTACAATCATCAAATTAGTTTTCATTAACAAGCAACGACTTAAGTTAATAATAAGAATGATAATAGCCTAATATAATGACAAATAACATACTTGTCATATATTTTTGCATGAATTGACTATCTCTGAAAGATAAAATAAAGTTATAGCCAGGATTGGTTAAATTAGATAAAGATCTCCCGCACTGGCTAAATATAAATTGGCCTAGCCTGCAACCAGTCTACTACGAGGCTACATTAAATAAGACCACATGAGTGATGATGATATACCTAATTAGCCGTCACAGGGGCCGAATAGTAGTATAAGCTTTTTAACAAAGCTTGAATATGAAACTGGATAGCGTATGCCTCTAAATAGCTTATAGGGCCTGTATCTACTCGAACATGGAAAGGGTATCAGTTATATAGCCAAATATACCGTATCAATAAAGATATCAATTGCTTTTTTGAATATTAAAGTGTATATAGGCTAGCTTAGGTTGTTATTGTTATTTGTTATTGCCTTTATTCAATAGTCTGTTGGTCCATGAATAATATGATCGGTAGGTAGCCCACGACTCATCATCTGTAGAAATTGTAATTTAGATAGCCTCATTGCAGTGTAGGCTAGAAATGTACAATTGAAAATTATACTTAAAAAATTAAAAATATCTAATTTAGGACGAGTTTTGTAATTCTATGCAGCATACTTAATAAGTTCAGGCCTAACTTACATTATATTAATTTCGTATTTTTCATTATGGCGTAAAGTTGCACTAAATAATTCATCAATGATTCATGTATATTATTATATTCAATTTATGTATAACACATTACCACTATTCCTCTGATAATGGCTAGGCTGATGAAACTGAACTCGGAGTATCACACAGTATGTTGCAGGGTGCTATGCATAATAAAAATTTGACTGCGAGCACCGAGCAGAAATCCCATCTACTTTGCTAGCTTTCGAATGCGCGTGCGGTTTAATGTCACAGACAATAGAAAAGGGAGGTCAAAAGGCGCCTTTATTGAGAGCGTCTCAGTCTTTTTTTATTGTTTACATATAAGTCAGCATGATATCAGCATAAAGTGTTGACAGACGGAAAAAATAATAATGAAAATTCTTGAAATCCACAGGTCTATGACATTTGGGGAAATATTATTACACGATACGGCTCTTGTGCAGTCCTCCCCCCCCAATTTTTCTCTGGTCAAAAGATGCAGCACCATTGGATGTCCGTTTCAGCATCACCGGTTTGAGTGAAGCATTCCGTGCTGTTGTAAAAATCTACGTGGGTAATTGCGATGTCATGGTCGCAAACTTCGTCAGCAAGTCAACATTGTAATTTGCCTTCGGGTTTTTCGCATTGAAATATACCCTTTGAATTTTGAAGTCAAAGGAAATTCATTGTGAATGAGATACCTTTAAAATAATAGGGCGCTACTAGAAGTGGCTGGGTCGCTTATTGCTATAGCCATGTGAGGACTTGTAGTCAGGTCATTCGTGTGAGTGTGAAGAGTTATCCCTCCAATCAAAATTGATCAAATTGAATAATCGATTGTTTTGAAAAATGTAGGTGGGGGGACTGCACAAGAGCCTACAATACAATCTAAGGAAATTGGCATTGTCACAGATGCCAGTAGCTTCTGCCAGTAGCCATACCGATAGATGATAGCCTACATAGTAACCGTATTAGATTTAAGACATTGCGCAAGAAATGTAGCTATATTATCTTTGCTGACTGAACTGGAAATGTGTACATAAATGACTGGCGATTTGTCTCTAGGAATCTATAATCATCTAGTTAGCATGCATATAACAAGTCTTCAAATTAATGGATTTTGGAGAATACGTTGTCAATATGGAAATTAGTCTTACGAAATGTATGCAATAAAAAAATATTACACATGCGTGTAAATATATAATAAATATAATACAAAAGAAGGCGGCAACTGCAAAGAAAGATTTCGTGGAGGACAGATCATTGGTATACTTAAAAGACATATCTTTAGATTTCAAATGATTTAATTTTTTTATGACGCCAATTAATAACTTTCAAAATTCTAGATTTATATCAAAGCTCAAACTATCGGAGCCGGAGCCGGAGCCTTTGTGATAAATCGGCTCCGGCTCCGGCTCCGACCAAAACCATCGGCTCCTTAAGGCTCCGGCTCCGGCTCGGCTCCGGCTCCACAGCCCTGCCGCAATGTATTAGAAATGAAAACTTTCTTGTTCATCTACGATATAATTCCTCATCAAAAGAAAAAGGAATATCAAATCAGTTAATGTACGATTCAGGCGCAATATAACAATCGATTAGGTGCTTTCATAATATCCGTTGCTGAAGGAACAGCACATTCTCTTTGATGTTGAAAAGTCTGCCAAATCGGGAGATTCGGTCAACTAATGAACAAATTTTCCAAGTGAAGTAGATTTGGATGTCCTCTTTCACGTGTTTAATCAAATCTCCAAGAAATTAGACCCACAGTTGTGGTGAAATCATCTATCTTTCACACCTGATTGAAATGATCACGCTTTCGTGACGGAATAGCATACGCACTAATTTGTAATTTTACAGCTGCATGTTGAGGACATGTGCTTCTTTCTTTATATTTCTGTACCCGATCATGGCCACTTCTTTGCTTCAATACTTTCCTCCTCGCTTGTGCGTGGTGGACCAATTTGAATCTTAGCTGCTGTAGGCCTACTCGCTTCTGCATCGATCATCTTTTTATTCGATCATCTTAGTTTTCATTTAATCCATCTTCTTCCCATTTCAATCAGTTGAACCGCACTTGTGGAAACGAGAGTTACAAAGGTATTATAACGAGTTTGGGATAGCTTATAAAGTTGAATGAATGGTCAGCTTGTAATTGAGGGAATGAAATTGAGCAAGAAAATGTCGAGCGCACGCGATATTTCTTTCCACGCACACACCTATGACACCTGCTAGCCATATCAGTCTGCGTCATGCACACTGTCCTTTGAGTTTCATGTAGGCTTGATTTGAGTCTGAAAAAGCTACTTGTGGTGTCTCAAAATGATGCGTCATTCCGCGAAATTAATTATTTTGTCGTGGAATGACGATTTTGATTTTCCTTTAGATGACAAATGCGTCAGCTAGCTGGACGATGGCAAGGTCTGTGGCATTACACAAGTTTAAAGTAATCAGGTATGTAATGTAATCAATTATCTTGATTATGACCGATGCTACATTAAAAATAGTTAAATAACGTCGTGGAAGGACGATTTTCGATGAAGCTTTTCAGCAGGCAATTTTATAAAATCAACCTGCCTAATGTCATTTCTTTCTATTTAGCAGACAACTTGATGGTGTTCTTGAAAAATAATTGGTAATGATTTGTTCAGATGAATGTATAGGAGTATCTTGCAACATCTACAAAAATTTGATATTTTTTGAAATTTTATTAAAAAAACTGGGTTTTTGCAAAAATCTAGAAATCGGTGTTGCCGGATTTTAAATAGAAATCTTTTACAAATTATGGAAATATGGATCAATGAGCATGAGTGAGTGGCACAATTGAGGAAAATCTCGATGTTATGATTTTTACCCTAGATGTTTACATCAAAATAAAATTGCACAGCTGAGATTCGATCTCCAAGTAATCCAAGTAATATAGGCCTACATTATAACCAGACACTTTGATTATAACTGTAATAGCGTCTAAACTGCTACTTTTGTTCCTCTGACAATTCTGCTATTCAATTGATAATAGAAACCTTTTATTGTTCAGTACAATGCAATCTACACACAGTGGTGCTTCACGCTAATGTCCACAGGCGCCGAGCATATTGCATGTGCAATTAGTCAATCAAGTCCATTTTAAACACCAAGAAACGCAGATAAAATGTTGGAATATGTCATTGAGGTGAATATTTCTCAGTTTGCAAAAGTGAACTTGGCATCAAATTTCATTATTTTGAAATGAATAAGAGAAGCAAAAATGCATGCTTTTTGAAGCAAAACAAATATGTCCTAAGACAATGTTTTTAACTTGGTTTTGAAACATGCCATGAATTTTATACCCAGCTGTAGCTAAATCAAGCAATACTGAAAAATTGTGACAGAGAAAGGGTAGCCTACTTGCTCTTTCTCGGAAGAGTATGCTTCATTCTCTGGCCCTGCTCTTTCGATAATTTCAGCTTTAAAGGATTAAAGATTTTGTACAAACAATTTTAAAATCATTAGCGCGATTGTTTGGATTAAAAGATTAGGCACTTAAAGGAACACCTCTAACAGCTTTTTGAAACCAAAGTGTTTTGAAACAACGAGACTTGTGTCTAATTAAACTAAATTAATGTGACGTCCTGCATAACATTTATTATGATGAGAGTTGAGATTCTGCACTCAGCAGCATTTTACGACGAACGGAGATACAGCTACAATGCAGTCATAGAATTCATAAAAGATAAAAGAGATAAACAGCATTTCTACAAAAGCTGATACAGAAACATGGTTCGCATCCAAGTGAAATGTGCTGTACAACATATTGATCTATACATCTGTACTTTACATATAGATAGTAAGACTTATTCGTTCCTAATTGATGGCATCACACGGGGCCATCAAGATCCTCTACTCAGGACATTGATGATGGTGTTCATTTTCACGAGCGTTTTCTACTTTCTTTTTGAGATTTGATTTCCGAAATATTTCCCGGTTCACTTCATTCAATAGCTTACACGAATTACACTATTGACGTGTAATTAGCAGCAACACCATGACACTCTCTGATCTTCTTTTTCTTTTGCTTTTTCTGTTCTACTCCAATTTTCGATATAGCAAAGAAGAGAGAATATCTAGCTATACACTCGTGTGATGTATATTGCTGGATAATATTGATAGACACATATCGATGTTCAAGTTTTTATGTAACTCTTCCTGTAGCTCCCACATGTCAAGCTTCATAAAATAGGTAACATTCTAATGACGATGCGGATCGGAGTAATCATGCAGATTGCTGACTATTCAAATTTGGCTGCTAGCATTCCGTATCCAGGGTATTCGTTCAATCGAAAGTGATGCTCTATGGTTCCAGCTCTGTGATTCCAGCGCATTCTTTTTCATCGCTTTTATATTTCTTGGCCATTCACCCTAAACAGAAATTATGAACACTAGGCATAAGTCATCCGCAGGAGCGCAGACAGGATTTTCGTTCGGGAGAGGACAACTTTGAAAATGAAATGCATAATGTTTAGTCTTACATATCAATAAATGCTGTCACGCAATCATTCTCTTCCTATAAGTAATGAATTAAATAAACAATATTTGCTTATCATTGTTTAATATCAGGGAATTTATTTTTATTGTTTGTCAGATACCAGCATCTGTTGATATAGAAAATTAACATGAATGATTTAACCCACAGTAAAGAATGTCAATATAGCCTACTAAACAGCAAAATAACGAATGAAAGCTTCAATTTCAGTAATCTTCCTCAGGAACAGTGGTGTAGCGGAGAACATGGGTAAAACTGTTTACTTGGTTCAATGTTTGGAGAAAACTGTTGCAAATTGTACCTTATGTCTAATTTCTATGTGTGTGTTTTAGTAGCATGTTTTAATTACATGCACCTTGTTAAGTTATCTGAAATAAACATTTCGAGTATTGGTTTCACTTTCGTGTGCCATGCTTGCAACAACACCTTCGTTCTGACGATTTGAATTCATGTATACTTAAATTATTAATTCATGCTATTTAATTAAATACAATACAAACTACATCAATTGGCGTTAGCGAGCAGGATTATTTATACAAGATGAATTCCGTATTAGAAAGGTTGGATATTCATTCGTCCGAATGTACGGACTGGTTCACCAGGTTTGAACTATATTGCTTGACCAATGATAAAGTCGATCCTACCACGAATAAAACGGCATTTTTATTAACATTAGCCGGTGCAGAAGCATATAAGCTAATCAAGAATCTAGCTTTTCCTAAGACACCCGATTCTTTGACTACTACTGAGATTCGCGATTTAGTCGTGAAACACACCACTCCACAGAATTATGAAATTGCTGAACGGTCCAAGTTCTATTCGCTCTATCGGCGTTCCGATCAGACAGTGCGTGATTTTATTGTACAGATGCAGGGACAGGCCTCCACGTGTAATTTCGGGTCTTCCTTGGAGGAGCACTTGCGAGACAGGTTAGTAGCTGGCATTAATCACAATGAAATTAAGAAGAAATTGTTGTTGGAAACCTCCTTGACTTATTCTAAAGCAAAACAGATTTGCGAATCATTTGTTGACATAACGGCAGCGATATCCAAAAACGAAACAGAGTCAGTTTTTCACAAAATTCACAGTTCTTCCAGGAAAAAAATCAGTGCAAATTCAAGATTCCAGAAATCACATCAGCCGAGTAGGCTTAATCATAATTCATTTCCACAAAATTCCAGTTCCAATGCTAGTCAGTTTGGAAAATGTTTATCATGTGGAGAACAACACAACAGAGCTACGTGTAGGTTTAGACACGTCACTTGCAACAAGTGTAACCGTCAAGGTCACATAGCGAAAGTCTGTCAAACCGCTTCTCAATCCACGTCCCAAAATCAATCCAATTCAACTAGCAGGCCCATAAGTTCAGGTTGTTCATCCTGCGGTGGAAGGAATCACTCGTCTCAGGCATGCCGATTTTTGAAATGCCACATGTAAGACTTGCTCTAGGAAAGGACATATAGGCAGAGTCTGTCGTTCCGGGGTGGGATATGTTGATGGTGAAGAGTCAAACATCTCCACAGTAGAGAATGAATTTGCTGACTTAGTGATGTATACCGATCTTTCCGGTTCACACATTAAGAAGTTTCTCACAGTTGCCGATTCTCATGCACTGAATGAAGTTGAATTTATTATTGACACGGGTAGCCCTCATTCATTTATTTCGATCGAGAACACCTTTTGTTTCAAGGAGAAGATATGTCCAGCAACCAGAAGTTGTCGAGGCATTACCGGTCATACATACACGTACTACGGTGAAATCGACTTGTTTGTTGAAAATTCTCATAAAGCAAAATTCTGTGTTTGTGAAGGTCTCAACATACTCGGATGGAAAGATACACGCATACTCTATCCACAGATTGCTAAAATATTGAATCAACGTCCAGGTCAAGTTATATCTGATGAGATTGTGGGTCTTCTAAATTCCACGACAGATTTTTCCTCACTTAGCACGCTTATTGAGACCGTTTCCCAGAGTTCAGGTGGTTTGAAGTTCGATCCGATCCATATTGATTGCGAAATTACTGAGCCTGTTTTTCATAAGTGTCGTCCTTTGGCGTATGGATTACGTGATTCAGTGAAAGCGAACCTTGAGAAGCTGGAGAAGTCCGGTATTGTTGAGAAGGTCAATAGTTCAAGGTGGGCCACACCTATTGTGTGTCCGATTAAGGCAAACGGTACTGCTAGCATTTGCGGAGACTATAAGGTCACAGTTAACCCTTTTTTGCGCCAACGAGCGTGTACAACACCCGAGCCTGAAGACATTTTCACACAGTTATCGAACTCCAGCGTGTTCAGTCGAATTGATTTGGAGAACGCTTTTCTTCAGTTGCTTTTGGATGAGCAGTCGCGCGAGCTCAGTACCATAAACACTCCATTCGGTCTCTATTCGTATAGGTTTCTCCCGTTTGGCATGACGATTTCACCTAGTGTATTTCAGGAGACTATTGACAGGATTCTGTCAGGCATTGGTAATGTGGTAGCCTACCAAGATGATGTGGTAATTCATTCCAAAGATCGAGAATCCCACATGCACACATTGACTACTGTTTTGAAACGTTTCTGTGAATACAACGTCAAGATCAACAAGGCCAAAAGTGTTTTTGCGGTTGAGAAAATCAAATATTTAGGTTTCGTTTTATCGAAAGATGGAATTCATCCAGATGTTGACAAGTTTGATCCTATCATTAAGTCTCCTGATCCTACTTCCGTTACCGAATTACAGTCAATTCTCGGTTCATTGCAGTACTACAGCTGATTTCATGCATCTTTCGCAGACACAGCCGCTCCTTTGTTTGATCTTTGTAAGTCTGAACATGTATTCGAGTGGACTCCTGACCATAGTCGTAGATTAAAAGCCTTGAAAGAAATGGTTTTTAGTGGTCTATTGCAACCCTTTAGGAAAGGCGTTGATACCAAAGTCATTTGTGACGCATCGGAGTATGCTATTGGTGGCATGTTGGAGCAGGAAGGCAGACCAGTGATATGTGTTTCGCGTAAGTTGTCTAAGAGTGAACGGGGGTACTCTCAAACTCAGAAGGAGGCTCTCGCGTTAGTATGGTGTATTAAGAGACTGCACAAGTTTTTGTATGGATTGCGTTTTACTATTGTCACTGACCATCAGTCGTTGTCTTATATTTTCCATCCTCAGAAGTCACTACAGAAAGGAACGTCGCACATGCTACAAAGATGGGCTATTCATTTATCCCAATACAGTTATGACATTGAATACCGCAGCGGGAAGAAGATTCCACAAGCAGATTTCCTATCCAGATTTTCCCATTTTAGTGATTCGAATGATCTAGATGATGATACTGCTCTTTTCGTGAATCCACTGATAGTCCGGGAGCCAGCGTGAAGTTGTGCAGGGAACGAGGTAGTACACAAAACTTTCACATAGCATAGTACACCTCCAACCTACTGCAAAACTTCGCGTCTGCCGGATCAGATCATTTGCTTTTCAGAAATAGAGAGGATAACAAAATCCTATGTATTTCCAGTGGTAAAATTGTGACATCTGAGGTGTTGACTCCATTTTTTCGAATTTTTGCTCATAAAAGTTACACAAATTGGTATTTTGTTGAGCTGGTTATTATAGAAATCATCTACAGATCATTATCTTTCAAATGAGTGATCATTCAGTGACAGAGGATGAAGTAAAGTGTACAAACAGACACTTTTCGTTTAAGTATATCAACAATTTTCCTGAAATTTCTATGTTAAAATTTGCAGTTACACCAACGAAAAGTGTCTGTTTGTACACTTTACTTCATCCTCTGTCACTGAATGATCACTCATTTGAAAGATCATGATCTGTAGATGATTTCTATAATAACCAGCTCAACAAAATACCAGTTTGTGTAACTTTTATGAGCAAAAATTCGAAAAAATGGAGTCAACACCTTAAATGTCACAATTTTACCATTGGAAATACATAGGATTGTGTTATCCTCTCTATTTCTGAAAAGCAAATGATCTGATCCGGCAGACGCGAAGTTTTGCAGTAGGTTGGAGGTGTACTATGCTATGTGAAAGTTTTATGTACTACCTCGTTCCCTGCACAACTTCACGCTGGCTCCCGGACTATGACTATTGATGCTAAGAAGTTAGCAGATGAGACGAAACGCTATTACAGTAACGTACTCTACGCCCTTCGCCAAGGTTGGTCGTGTAGAGCGAAGAAATTGTTCCACAATATATATATTCATTGTGATGAATTGAGTGTCACGCCTGAAGGTTTTCTTTGTTTTCGCGAGATGATCATTATTCCTCCTGTTCTACGAAAAGAAGCATTGACCCATTTACATTCTACTCACCTCAGTGTCGAACACATGAAGTCTCTCAGTCGCCTCACATGCTGGTGGCCGACAGTCAATGCAGACATTGAAAATTTTGTCAGCTCTTGCGATAATTGTAAAGAAAAAAAGAGAGCTAGGACATCACAGCTCAAATCATGGCCATTGACATACGATAGGATGCAAAGAATACATGCTGATTATGCTGGTCCCATTAAGGGGTATTATTTCCTTGTTGTCATTGATTCTTATTCGAAGTGGCCGGAGGTGTTTATCACTCGTGAAGCTACTGCCGATTTCACAGAAAGATGTTTGAGGTCATTCTTTGCCAGAGAAGGTGTGCCACAGGTCTAGGTCACCAATAACGGTTCACATTTTGCGGGTAATTTGAAAAATTGGCTCCAGAGTATTCATGTGACACATTTGCACACGGCACCCCGACATCCACAGTCGAACGGGCTAGCCGAAAACTTCGTGAAGTCGTTGAAGTATGCTATTTCGGCAGTAGTCAAAGAAGTTAATACGTTTTATGAATTGAAAAACTTTGTACTGAACTTTCTATTTCAATACCGTAACTGTGAACATCATACCACACGTCAGCGACCTAGTGTTCTTTTTAGAGGTAGTGCTTTGAGAAGTCAGGTGATAGGTAGTTCGAAGGTGACGTTTAGAAGAGGTAATGATATGCGTCTATGCAGCGGTATAGTTCTTCAGAAGTTGGGAAACAGAATGATGACGATCATGGATGACGTAGATGGATCCGTTCATAGGAGGCATATAGATCAATTGACATTCGTGAAAGATTCGGTTGAGTTAAGAGAGGGTGTAGAGAGGATTGAACGAGAAATGGTGGAAACTAGAGATAGTTCTGATTTTAGGACCACAAATTCGGTTGAAGCGCATACTGGCACTAGCACTCTTACACAACAGCAGTTAGACAACACAAATGCTACATCAGCACCTTTTCACGCTACAAGTCCCGAGAGAGAGTCGTGGAGCAGTCCCGATCAGAGCGAGCCGAGGAGAAGTTCCGAAGTCGAGACTAGAAGTCGCGAATGCGAGCAGATGAGAAGTTGGAGATCCGAGAATGTTGGTGGACAGATTGTGGACAACGGAAGACCTAGGCGTAATCGTGTTGAACGCCATTCAGTGATTGCTGATGACAATCCTATTCGTACCGGTTCTGGTCGTTGTGTTAGGCGACCTGAGCGGTTGGATCTGTGACACTAAAGCTCCAAATTACTTCTTGGTGATTACCGTTCATTTCACACGTACAACAAACATTGACAATAATATATGCTATTTTTCTCTTCTAGTAAGTTCCCTTTTAAAGGGGGGAGAGATGCTGCAAATTGTACCTTATGTCTTATTTCTATGTGTGTGTTTTAGTAGCATGTTTTAATTACATGCACCTTGTTAAGTTATCTGAAATAAACATTTCGAGTATTGGTTTCACTTTCGTGTTCCATGCTTGCAACAACACCTTCGTTCTGACGATTTGAATTCATGTATACTTAAATTATTAATTCATGCTATTTAATTAAATACAATACAAACTACATCAAAAACTCATTCAGAATAGTTCTGCAGAAGAGTAGAAGACCTTTTAAAAGCTTTTTGTACCAACATTTAGGCAGTATTTACTTGTTCACTGCGTTTTTCCTAACATTTAGTTCTGAGGTAAACATGCATAGTACCATGAAAAATTCATTCTATCTGTCGTGTTATCATTGATGTGAACACCGACAATGAAACCAGTAATCAGTATAATCCATTATAAGTGCTGAATAACAATATTCCGATGATTCTTTAGAAACTGCAAGTATTAAATGAGTTTTTTTGAATTTGTTTATAGGGTCCCTATATTTGCATATACATACTCGCACATACAAATGAAAATTTAAGAATGGATGATATAATTTTCCTCACTGAATGACAAATTTTGAAATAGCACCAATATTATGAGCTCAGAGAAGACAAGGCAATTTGTATCTGTGGGAATATCCTCTGCTCACGATCTATATTACGGATTTCGTTGGGCGATGCATCCCGGCAGTCACAGCGAGTTTCTGCAGGGAACGAGGCCGAAAGTGAGACTTTCACAGAATGATGTACAGCATATGCCTACTACGAATCTGTACGTCTGCCGAGTCCTAGTGAGTTCCTCTTCTTGTCAGACAAGATCAAAGAAAAACACACGTAAATCTGATATGACGCAGATTGCAGCTTTTGGCTAAAATGAAATTTTCTATGTTTTCTCTGATTAAACGAAAAGTACCGAGCCCAGAGTCATAATTTTTACTGGGTGCTACTGTGCACCCATGTGCTACTGTCATGCTTCTGATAGGCAATGCATGTGAGAATGTGGTTGAATGTGGATAAAGTTGCTCAAAATATTTGTGTTTGCCGATATTAACAGGCTCGCCAAATCTAAATGTGTTTAGCTTTATAGACAGGGGTGCATGAACATGAAATGAAGTGACCTGAAGACATTCCATGTAAAAAATTATGACTCTAGACTTAATACTTTCCAGTTGATAAGCAAAAACGTAGAAAATTTCATTTTAACCAAAAGCTGCGTCTTATCGGATTTATATGTGCTTTTCTTTGATCCTGTCTGACAAGAAGAAGGACTCATTGGAACTCGGCAGACGTGCAGATTCGTAGTAGGCAGAAGATGTACATCATTCTGTGAAAGTCTCACTTTCGGCCTCGTTCCCTGAAGAAACTCGCTGTGGCTGCATGACTATATATCCCCTTGCCTGCGTCCCGTCCGTTCGCTAACATCATGAAGAACTTTTCCAGGCCGGCACAAAACGTTCATGACTACATCAATTGATCATCCTGTGAATCAAGTTCTATCTCTGAAGTCGCACTTAAACGAGGCCACATCTCTCTCTCTCTCTCTCTTTCTCATAACCTACTTTTCTACCTCTCATTTTCCTCTGTCAAACTTACCTCCATGTTGCGTAATTCTTATTTACGCACACACACCAGTTCATTGTCATTAGGAAAGGGCGTTGAGTTTTCTGAGTTCGGTCTCGTATTACGAATTAGATAACCACGTCATAAAGAATATCTGAATTATTCATTTTGCTATTTTAGCAAATCAGTTGCGATCTGTTCACTGATGCTTCTGTAAATACTGCAGGAATGATGTAGAAATTGCATCTTTGTAAAAAAAGAAGCACTATTAATGTTATATGTTTATGTATATAACATAAAATATTGTTTATATGTTTTATTATTTTTGTATATATGTTATATGTTTAATGTAATATTTAACCATTAATCGATACATTGCCATTATATGAAGTCATTAAGTTTCACTTAGTGCACATTATTCGTTATATGAAAAAATCATGTCTTCCACATGTTTTGATCGCTTTGTAGTGAAAATTGATCAATATCTCTTCAAAAATTGCACAAAGAATTCAAACTCTCTGCACTCTTTCCATTTGTTTACACATAGGACTGGACGAGAATCGAAAATTCTCGAGGATTCATTAAGCACAGTCTTAGTTTTGCAAGAACCGATTTTATATTCCAAATGAATAGAATGTCAAAATTTTGAAAATTTGACAGAATAATTTAGTGTATCTCATTTTGTAATTATTAATAGACAGGTAAACAAAGGCTGATGAGTGACGAGTGCTTCAGCCTAACACAATTCTCCTTTAGCAATATATACCTATATATTTCTAAATGTCAATAAGTAACTATGTTTATAGTAGCATATAAACATATAATAAGTAGGCCTATATTTCAAAATTCAATAACTTAAAAGATTATGCATTTTCCTGTCCTTTATTTAGAATGCAGTGTAAGGTTATGTAGTATCTCATATTAGTACATGCGACATCGGAAAATTATCCGTCGATTCTAAAACCTCACTGACACATGTGACACGACCTTCAGTGAACAAAATCAATTACACAGGTTAACCCTTTGATCAATGGGAAGTACGAATTGCCTTCCTACAGTCTGACTTCATCTCTCGAGCAATACACATTGTACAAGCAGCACACATCTTAAATATTACTCATAACGATATATATAGACCCTCAAGCTGTGGCTACTGACAACATTACCATCGACCTCAGAGGGCGTAGGATGCCCTTCAAGGTTTTTTACGAATAAGCTTTTCACACTTCGAGACCTAAAGTTTTCTTTCTCCCCGGAGTTTGGGTTACGCCTAGATGAACTGTGTTAACACCACGCTACCAGCTGGAGCGACTATAACCGCGTTCTTGACCAAAACAATAAAGCAGTAGGCCTAATTCATGTACAATTCAAAATATGTCAACGTTGAGGCGTACAGTGTGTATAGTTATAGGCTCATGTCTCACTTTATTTGCTACTGGGTAGCTTGTAAAAAAGTTACGGGGTTTTCAATTACGATTTTGAAATGACTATTTCAATTAATAATGTTTAAGGTAATATGATGACAGCAAAATTACAGAATATCTATCCCTCGCGTAGTAACCGTTCCATAAGGACGACCATCATTATATTCCGACGAAAAACATCTTTAAAATGACAAATTTACCTGCCCGGGGCCTTTCGATGCCGTGCCTTCTAGGAGCAGTGGTGCTGGTAGCTTGATGATTATCGGGGATATTTGAGACCTTTTCTAGATCATGATGAAAGAAATAGGTCACATCACGTCGTCGTTGACCAAGTTTTAATATACTTTTTGTCATCTTTGTATCGGCTAGTGAAGAATCATTTGCCGCCGTAGACAAAACACGGGATGCAGTAACCATAACAATTGGTTGGGGAGCAATCACTGAACAGGGAACAGTTCCTGAATTGTCGATGCTTGTTTCGAGATCAGATTTAAATTTGCGTTGAGACTGAACTCGGAAGACATGTTGCTGTTGTTCCAAAGATTTGATGTGGAGACGCTTCGAAAGAGTAAGATGATCGATGACTCGGTTTAGACGGGTTTGCTCATTTCTATTTAAGATTTGAGCACCACGTTCGCGGTCACTTCTGTATGAGCTTGTCATTGTCATAGGATGATTGAACAACGAAAATGTTGAAAGTATTGCTTTGGATATAAGAAAGAGGAGAGATCATCAGCCGACTTAAAACTCAAGACGGAATATTTAGGAACGCTGAAAGAGTAGGTGGAAATTTGTAATATAAAATGCATTTGTCGCCAACATAATTAACAATGGAATTCCCGCGTAACACTGCTGGTGTCCAAGGTGTTTCTGAATATTGGCGATCGCGGTGGCCGTTAACTTAACTGGGAAATGGAGGGAGGGGGAGACAAGGTAAGTGAATGAACTGTTGTGACGACTTATTTCATCAGTCAAGAGCGTGCGATAATACTCAAAGCAAATAAGATGTAACAACAAACTACACCACCGTCAGAACAAGAGCTTAACAATTGCGCTAACTAAATTTACGAAGATCACGATGATTTTGCATATACTTTAACATTGATCTGCTTGTCCACTTCTTCAGAGCTTTGTGGAAGAACTCTGTATGTCAATGATCGTTTATTTGCTAGACATTAATTTTCTTAGTAAACAAACTCCTAATCTAGTGTCACGTATCCGATATTGAACTGACGTCATTGGTGAGTGTTGGGCCACTAATTTGTATTGATTCAATGAAGAGTCTGCTAATCTGTATTGATTAAGGCAATGAATTAATACCTGATTTGACTAGGAATTGAAACATCTTTGAAATTCACGCGTTCTTCAGGATAGTCGCAAATTATTAGGAAACATGACAAACCCAACCGACAAGCGGCTGAATAAAATTATAGGTTCACAGTTAATTGGCCTCAAGAAAATTTTTCCTAGTAAGTGATTGGCAATGTCGAATAACTCCAATTGATTAGCGCTCTCGATTAATTATAGCTAATTGATTTATGGTGATGTGGAATAATTTCAACTAATTGATTGGTTGATTTCTGGTGCAAATACATGTACAGCATTGTACTTGCAAAAATGATGACAGTATAAGACGTGATGAGGTTAATAAGAATGCTGATAAAAATATGTAGCCCAGTGCAGGGACGTCGGCAAGGGTGCTGCAAGTGTTGCAGATGCAACACCTGCCCTACAGCCAGATGCTACAGATGTTGCATGTGTGCCCTCTTCATGAATTTCCGAAAAAATATTCTTAAATATACCTGCAGTTGAAATGTGCTGTGGTTGCAGTTTGCCGTCCTGGAGCTATAGTCATTATGGTGTCCATAAATCTGCTTTTACGTGAATTAGGAAATTATAAAGATTGCGATACTTTTACAAAATTATCGACTAACAAAATCGAAGAATCATTTTGATGTAGCGAGCAAATTATCTCGTTTTGTTGAACAAACTGCCTTTTACAATCGTTATAAGTGATAACGAGATGCTGCAAATTAGCATATAAAAATGTTTTTCGGAACGTGTTTGACAGGACACAATATTGAAAGCTTTTGATTGACTATAACTAAGTCTATTATTACAAAATCAACATGATTTTAAATGTATTCTTGTGAGCATATTTTTGAATACGAATTTGTATTTTTCCAAATATTTTATAATTGTTTATCCTAGATCCAAAGTGTCATGAGAATGTGAGTCTTGTAGCATGCTTTCTATTGAATATATTTTGGAAGTTCCTTGATCCTTTTCAAACATAATATTCATTGACATGGCTCACTTAGAACTTAGAATATTTTGCTCTGCGCAAGAGCGATTTTATGTGAAATTTGTCAAAATTTTCAATTTTTTATCGTAAAAATGTAACCCAGTGTGTTATATGACTTTCTAGGCAAATAGCATGCCCCTGTATTGAATAGAAATGCCTAAGTATGTGTCCTATGGGAGTCGTCTCATATCATGATGTCCTGAAATTAGAATTGTTTTGCAGATTTTCTATGCATACTCTTGCAAATAAGCAACATCTATGAGTTGCACATTTTTAAATTTATGTTGTTTTACCTGATATACTGCAATTAATTCAATACCTGTAATATTTTAAGAGTTGCTATTGTTTTAGAACAATAGCTGAAATTACTAGGACGCTTGATATACCGGTATATACTGGAAAAGCAATGCAATAGAAGTTCTCTTGCATTATTCACTGGATAATTGCAAATCATTTTCACGGAAAAGAAAAAGAAATGATGTCGCTTATTAAGATCTATTTGAATAGAATTGGACTTCATATTTGTATTGTAGTAAAAGGATGTCACGCACAGTTATATGTCGTGCAATTTACAGAATTTATCTTGTTAGTAATATACAAGGCTAAGGCTGAATTGGCAATAGAGTGATTTTTACTTATCTGATTTGCCTACTCTTATTCATGCATACCGGCAATAGTTGTTGTTCGATGAATATGGAATAGTTATCAATCTAAACTTAATAGGTCGTTTGATGGGTCTATACAAAACCGAACAGACTTAGCGCATGAAACATTGAGGCTGAGGGTGTGGGAATGGGATAGAATACCCCAAAATTGTCCTCCTTTAGATCGATGCAACACGTGCCCAAAAGTCGTGCCGGCGTCCTGTGAATCGAATAAGAAATTTATTAAATTATGCTTTAAGCTAGTTTTTGACATTTTACGATGAACAGCATCATGAGAACGCATGATAGTTATGCTTAGTCAACAGACTACACTCACTAAAAATCAATCTTTGAAATTCATGCATGCTAGTGCATGAATTTATGTTTTTGTATTGACATATAAGTCCAAAAGCAATCTACATACATATACATGTGTTTAAAACATTCATTGTTCAGTTTAGAATACTGTGCGTATACCTCCGTAGGCCTACGTAAGAAATTGAATCACGCATGATGTGAAACATTTTCAGTCAATTTATGTAGCAATAGGAATTTACATAATTAAATGACGAAGGCATATTGCAATTAATATTCTGGTTATAACCAGATTCAACCATAGCCTGCTTACATTGAAATTAATTTATTACAGTCCCCAATTGATTACAATTAGTTGATTGATACTTCTTGCCGTAATGAAAACTAATTGATGGTTGTAACCAATTTTATTGCTATTAATTTCTGACAGCGTGCGACTTGAATGGTGAGATTCTATAAAACATGGAACTATTCCATCAAACATGGAATACAAAATGTTGGAGCATGCAATAAATCTCTTGTCAAAGTCTCTTGGACCCTTTGCTGAAATTTCTGAGTAGCAACCCAAACACTGTAGAAAATAGTGCCGAACTCTCAATCCTGAATAAATGTTTGGTCCAGCGTGTTATTTTATTTCTGCATCTGCGTGTTTAACTTTATTTACCGGTACTCCATACAGTAGCCTATATGTTACATGTTAGTTTTCAGGAATTAGGCACATTCCTTCAGGTTTATTAAAAATAAGCTTACGTAGGATCGCTAGTATAAACGCAAAAATACGTAAAATAGCAATTTGACGGTAATAGTATATCGTCAATGATGAATTTTATTATACAGCAAGGACTATTTTATGTGAAGGGGTGAGGGAATTTCCTATTTGGGCACAATTTAACACATTTTGGAATATTTGAGCACGAACTGTCGTACGGTCTACTTCGAACGCACAGATCAGCCATAATGCATTCTTATTAATACTTGCTGCAGTTGAGTTCGATATGCAGAACGAAGGAGCAACCAGTAGTAGCTATACATAATGAAATTGGTCAGTTTCATAGAGGTGATGTGTCACTGGAGCTTCAGACGCATGCCACGGTGTGACAACCAGTGGCTATGTCCACGAAAACTGCACCTAACTTGCCTCTGGTCCAATTACTCTTCGAGATTTTTGTTAACCCTTTCATACTCAATGTTGTCAAATGGCAACAAAATCTGATTTTTCTGGCTCTAATTATATGTTTTCAATCGCCTACTGCTAATTTGTTGTAGTTCATTTTGTTTTAATTCTTATCATGGTATTGGAGATAATGGTAAGTAAAGAATTATACATATTCTAAAAAATGACTATTTATTGTTAAAGCTCAATGTAGTTAAGACGCAACCTGGGTGATTATGATCTTTCATAAAAAGTTCAGGTAAAAGACAGTCGGGAGCATCAAGCAAACACGATAGAAAAAAACATAATTCATATTTTTGACATATAGGAAGGGAAGTAAAAATTCGCTTGAAGATATGCTTTCCAGAGATGGAAGAAGTTAAAATTTCTTAACCGGTTAATCGCTTCTATCCCGTGTATGGTATTCACCATTAATGAATAAGACAACGAATAATAAATAACTACATGTACGGATCCGTAGGTAGTATACCACCGTCAAGTTATAGCAGCTCCGCAAACATTCTTCCATTTATCACGATTTCTCTATATGACTCTAGGGAGTACAATCACGGAGCAGTAATCATAAAAAGCTATGAAATCCTCCATAGCACAAGCAACCAACTTTAAGTACTGGGTAGTCAGGTATTTATTGATTAATTCGAGATGTACGTTTATTTGACAAACATCACTTGATTAAGCTAACTGATCAACTTTTTGAGGTCGGTTTACTGCGTAAATGCTCACGCTGCGCTGATGGACTCGCAGTAAAAATTAAGGATCACTTGAATTCGAAATTTACAGATACTGATTTTGCAATCATCTCAAATTTGCAATTCCTTTGAAGTACAGGTGGTAAGAAGTAAGCTTAACCCCATCAGTATCATGACGTTCCTGAAGCGTCATAAAGAAAAGCATTTTACTGGTCAGCCTATCTGCCCACATGTATGTTATGCTATCTGTATGTGGTCGCTTTGATGCTCTACAAATTCTCACTGATAGCTGTTGCATCTTATTAGGCCGGAGGTACACACGATAAGCCGCACGCCATGAGCCATAAGCCGCAAATGGAGTTTCAACATTTAAGTCTCAACGAGAGCTGGCACACAGAGTAAGCAATCAGCCGCATTTGATTAAGGATAGTACACAAGCTAAGCCATAAGTCATCAGCCACAAACTGTCATCAGGTTGAGGATCTTTTGGCTACGATCTTCAAAAGAACCAACAGCGTTTTGATATAATGCGCTATTCTTCATGCTTTTACAAAAATTAGAAAAATGTCATACATTTTCTTCTTCTGCCTGATTGTATTATCTGTCATGAGAAAAATATTGTCTAAGTCACTTACGGCTTCTGGCTTATGAATGATCGTGACACGACTTGAGAACGATGGCTTATGACTTATGAATTATATGTGAGCCTCTGGCCTAAGGTGTCAGATGTTCGTTTTCTATTCTCTGACTGTTAGTCTAAGAAGCTCAATGGCATTGAATCTGCGCCTGTAGAGGCTGAATGCATTAAGCCTCATGTACGTGCAGCACCTCAACAGATATTCCTGCAGCTGTAGCACCCGTTGTTCATGTCATACAGGAGATTCCTCTAACTTCAGGCCACAGAAATCCAAAGAATAGGTTGGGTTTGTTCTACACACTTGGATGGAGGCGAGACACAGCCTTGCAGTATTCTGCATGCACTGTTTCAAGACATGTCATGATGATCGATATTGCATTGTAGATAGCAAAGAAAATACTTGAAAACGGAATTGTAGATGCTAGCATTACTTTTTAGACTAATTTAGAGAAAATAATAAAAGCTCCGAAAAAAAGGAATTTTTACAAATCTGGGGTCTGATTGTATCCAGGATATCCAGAATTGGTACTGAAGGGACCAATTAAACATCAGCACTAAAACATCAGTAAATAGAAATCAGGAATAACAGTCAAAAACAGTTTGCTGATATTGACCGCACTCGAACCCGAAAAGTCCTGATTATCAACAGGATTCGAATGCGGGCCATGACATAGTCAGATCGCGGAGATTGCTGTTCAAAAAACCTCCTACACAGTCCTGCTGTGCTCTGTACTCTTAGAATAATAAATAAAATGTTGATACATCGTCATTCAAGTCACTTATGATCATTGCAGGAGTAGATATTAAACAAGATCAGATGAGCATCTTCAAAACAAATTTCTCATTCGCAAATGACACGAGAGTCACTTTAGCGATAATCGTCGCTTTCGAGAGTCAGTCCCATTCATCTAGACAGCAGACGACCTTCATCAAAAATGGGAATTTCTGTTCTCCAGACGTACTACTATCCCTCTGCTCTGACGGTTTGAGCTCTTCATTAAATATTAGGCAGTCAGAATAGTTACAATAAATTGTAGCATTTTCTCACACGCTTTCTGATAAAGTTTCAACGAACTGTGCTTCCATTCAATTAAAATCTTCTGGTTAATTCTGCATCACTAAACTGAACTTGGATGCGCTTCCTCCGCAATGGGCCTACAAGCTTATTAATTCGTTTTAGATGCTCATTCAACAAATCAATTCTCAAAGGCTTGGAGCAAATTCTTCTTTGCACTTTTCTCCCAGAATTTTAAAGTTTAGATACAAATACAATTATAAATAAATCCTAAAATACCATTTCTCAAAAGCATTATAAAAAGAGTCCACATTCTTTTCAAAACTCAATGGTGGAGCCAATTTGAGAAGCAAGCGGTAGGCTAACACAATACGGTAATGAACATCAAAGAATATTTCATTTCATCGACATTATTATTATTCGGTTTAATCATGAGGGTTGAAGATGCCATGGTCAAATAATTCACATGTCCTAACGCACACATTTTTGCATGATCACTTCAGAAGATGACTAACTAGGCCTACTATAATGAGTGGTCGAGGCGAGTGACCTCAAGATAACGGGTTCAAACAACAAAGTTGGACACGTCAGGAGCCCACGCTTTGCATCTCGACTTGCATAATACTGGTCTAGGAATCTAGGAATCCGAAAGGTGTCGTTGATGCACCAGAATAGATTTGCATTCAAGACAAGATAATCAAAGAAAATTAGACAATCGAAGCTGGGACATTCCAATAACGAATCTAACAAAACTGAACATAACTTTAATAATTTAACATATGGTTTGCCCTTAAGAGGGCAGTGTGGCACGTTCCCATCGGCATAGACATAAATGGTCGTAAGCGCAACGTGTTTAACTTTTTGACCATCCTAGAGCACTTAAGAGCCAAAATTTGACGGGATATGTTGGGAGGACCTTCCCAAATGGCCCATTTCTTGATGTAAAGAATGACTGTGCACTGTATGACCCTACATAATCGTCCATTGAAACAAGGATGAACGTTCGTAGTTGTCAAGCGTCACTGGAATACTTAATATTGCATTGTTTGTAGTTAGTATGATAGAAGATAATTGAGTCACCAAGGCCCTAATAAAAGCGCCGCACTCAACCTCGCAATCTAATGTATGTATGTAAAGCGTTTTATTTCAAAGTAATGAAAATCAAAATTTACACATGACATGGATTCACAATGACTACAGTACTTTCCGTAAAATGTTTCATATAAATCAGTATCGAACGTAAAAGTAAGGAAATGCATGTAAGGAATAGATTACGATTCATCAGAGTAAAGAATTATAAAAAGAGGTACAAAAAGGAACGAATGACTTAGACCTTCGATGACTTTGGGAAAGGCATGACTCGAGGTGCCCAGAATAGTGTAGTCTTCTTGGAACCAAGTGATGAAGTATGCTTTCAGGATGTAACATGTCCCCAAACACTTTGCATGCCCTCTGAAGACGGCGTGCTTCAAGGTCACCAAGACACATTCCCATACACTCGTTGCCGCAGATTATACGATGGCAGAGACGGAACAGTTTTTCCATACGACTGTTGTTTTTCTTGTTAAGGCCGATAAAAAGTGGAGAGTTATATTCCATAATGGAAGGAATAAATGCCCCAAAAACACGAATGAGATCAGCTTTACAGAAGCCGGCAGCCTTCAGACGACGCAACGCATAAACTCTTCTGCTAGCGGTTTTGCATGCGTAACCAATGTGCTCATCCCATTTACATGAGTCAGTAAAGATAACTCCCAAAAATTTGATCGATGCACAAAGCAACCTGTCAGTAATCGGAACAGGTAAACCACGGCGAATGTACATGCATTTAGTCTTTCCTGTATTCAAACACAGTCCATGATTCCGACTCCAATTACTTATATTGTCTTCCTCGATGGAAATAGTGAGATTAATGTCAGTATCCGAATATACCGGGATCACTACAAGTACGTCATCTGCGTATTTGACCATTAGTGCGCCATCCACACTGCTTTTTAGCGAGCCAATATGTGCAGAGAAAAGTTGCGGTGCAAGAACAGATCCCTGGGGGACACCGGAAGACATGCTACGAACAGAACTGAACACCGTGTCTTGGAGACTTATGCGATAACGACGATCACTTAGAAATGATATAATCCACCTGACAAAGTCATACGGAAGGGCGCCATCAATCAAAGTTTCGATGAGAGAACGGTGATTTAAACTGTCAAAAGCCTGCTTTAGATCGAAAGATAACATGATGACCCTTTTCGAGCCGATTGCATCCATCTTAGAGGTGACAAAATCATGTACAGCAATTTGGGCATGCAATATTTGTTTGTAATATTATTTGCAATATTAATTTGTGCTAGCATTACGCTTATACGCAAACTGATTATTCCCCGATAGACTTTGTAAGGAATCATAAACAGACTGCAAAATGATGCCCTCCAAAATCTTAGAGATAGTGGGGAGCAACGAAATGAGGCGAAAATTAGCATTATCAAATTTGCCATTCTTAGGGATAGGCACGATGTTAGCAGTCTTCCAAATGATTGGCAAATGTCCAGTTGAGATGGATAAATTAAATAAATGTGAAACAGGATTACACAACACATGGGCAGCTTCGCGGATGAGTTTCGCCGACAGATAGTCACATCCAGGGGATTTTGATTTTAGGCTCAACATTTTGCTGTAAACAATGTCGGGCGAAGCGTCAGGGCTCCAATAAGTCTCAGCAGAATGAGGAATTAGATCAGAACAGTCACTTTCAGGGGAAAAATGGGATTCGTAGGACGACGAATCAATGCATCTAATTTAAAATTGTCATCAATACCAGATTCTGAGCTATAAATTAGATTCGGTAGCTTAGTAGGCTAACAGTCAAGCACTGAGACATGTCATGACTCAAGCTTTGTGTGAGCCTATGGGCCTTCGGCTGACCAAGGGAAAGAAACAGGAAATCAACTACTGCACCGGCAATCCCAGAAAATTAGTCCCACACTGTGTTCACTCAACGTCGAAATCGATCACTACGTCTTGTCGGCAATAAATATCGGTAGATCAGTTTACAACTCACTTTTCCGCAAAAGTCATGCCTTGAACCATAGAGTAGGCCATTCTATGACTTGAACTTATTCTCCTACCCATAATATTAGTTGGAGTAGCAATTCAATATTAATTAAATCCCCAATGTGTACAGTTTCGATTTTATTAAATGAACTCGAGTTGAACCCAATTGGATATCGACAAATGTGAAATATGCAATCTTTTGTAGTTTTGAAGAAATTACCACGGCATTGACTGATCATGATAACATACAGAAGGAATAATAGCATTTTACAGATCATCCGTCTCATATGACAGCCTAATTGGAGAGGTAGTGTTTGTTAGATTAGCAGCTCAAGTGTCGCTATTACTTTATAGTGCTTAACCTAAACCTTCTTAATAAGAGTACTAGTACGGTACGGTATTTTCTTAAGCGTGGGAATATCACAAGCTACCTTGGAAGAGTAAAATGACATAATTACACAATTAATTATAAAAGTCGTATATGGGTCCACATTAATATTCAGATTCAAGAAATGAAACATAAATTTAATGAATCATAAAATCATACCGATGAAAATGGAATTGAAGACTTGGAATTTTTTTCAGCCAATAAGCACAATGAGATCTCAAGTTTATCATGACGACTTGCATTATAATGTGGTTCATAAAATTTCCTTGATAATCAGCTTAAGTTCCGTTTAATTAAGATGCCTGTTAGCAGATATTCATTCCTTTTGAAATCCATCATATTTCATATTATTTATAAATCTGGCTCATGTCAATAATATATAAACACAGGAATATTGCAAACATATAGCTTTTTAAAAACTGCTCAAATTTTTTTCGGACCGCAGGAACGTAGTTTCCACAAACTGAATCTTTTCATATAAGAATTTTCACTGTATACAGATACTTTCTTTAGTCGACATTCTACCTGTAGGCTTTAGATACTGGTAGGTACTCAATGCTGTTACCTTATTTAGAAATAGAAAATCTGGTCAATGGAAAATCGCACGATTGTAATAAATACAAGATTGTAATGGGTACAGATAATAAATACAATATACGATAATAAATAATAATTGTAATAATTGTAAAAAGCGCCGCCCTCAAAAAAACGCTGCACATAAAAGTAAGCGATTACATACAAACATCGCGGCGCTTGCTGAAAGAAATGCGGCATTTCATGGATACAGATATGCACAACAATAGATCATCATTTAGCTGTCACTTACAGTTGTAAATATTTAGTGAATTTATTATCAGCCTAATGATGTGAGTTTTCATACTGAGTAAACTTCTTGATGCTACTTTATACGAGACACAATAATTGATTATTGAAAAAGTCAAGAGTTATAGGGTAGACTGGGGTGGGTTGCACCGTGTAATTGAGGACTTGATATATATATATATATATATATATATATATATATATAACGTTTTGAATATCTATGTTTCACTCAAAATATTGTCATTACTGTTGATTTATTTTTCAAATCATGATCAGAAGATTGTCGGCATAGAAATCTGCCTGCCTTGATGCTGTAGCGCCATTGACCGCTGAGAATTCGCTTGAAGAAATTTTTAAAAATTTTCAAAATTATATCAACTTTAAAATGAGTCAGGCAGCTTTCATCATATTTGAAGGTAAGTGGATATAAAGCTTCTTTGATAATTTCTGAATTTTTACATGATTTCTTCATGAATCATTCTCTAAAATGGAATGTTCAATAATTAATCTTGATATCAGTCAACAGCATTCAAGTTGGGATGGGTTGGACCAGGTGGGTCCAACCCTCCCAAATGACCAAGAAACATTGACATCAAGTTCAGTTTTCTTCATTAGGATCAATACTTCACGATACTAAAATAATTTTGTGAGAATCCCTATCATACTTTCTACTTTGCATTCCGTTCCTTGCAGGAACTGATTCAAAAATTGGATTCGAAAGAGTGCCTCGAAAGAATATCCGGTTTACTTTTCGTGGATTAACCTATGACAATAAAGATCAGCTGCAAACTGCCACATGAGCAGTCTTGGAAGGCATGCCAATGAGGTTGGCTGCAAGAACGTATGATTGCCTCTTTATTCGCTACATAATTACAGCCTCTTTAATAAACTATTGAAATCGAGGTGGTCAGATGAGGTATCCAAATTTTTGACTAAATCAGATACAATCTATGTATTTGAGTAAGATTGAGTTCAACCACCCATTCAGAATCGTCTGAGATCATAGGAAAAATAGACCAGATCTGATTATCAAAGCATTCAATTATTGCGGATTATTTCCTTCGCAATACTACTACTATAATGCTATTGATTTTGAGGATTGCAGGGCTTTCGCACATCCTGAAACAGAGATAGAGAAAAATGCATCGCCTCTGATAAACACTAAAGCAGTCAATAACATGGGATGTAGTTATTCTGCGATTAGTCGTATTCTGTTTTCCTCTCCTAAAAACAGATCAACCAAAGTCATCAAAGACCACACATGTTGTTTTTTGAACGTTTAGCTTCTTGGAAAAGAAGAAGGTACTGAGGTCAAAGCGACCAATCCCAGAGGTTGATGTTGGAAGTTATTCGAAGTTACCTACTTGTTCGAAAAAGAAAAAAATATTTTCTTCGAAAACATTCTAGCAAAGATGTATGCCCATATGTATGTTGTTTCTGTGATTCAGTTTGGAAGACGGAATGCACTTTCATTGATTGGTATAGATGTGTTCAATGCGATAGATGAGCATGAGAAATATGCTTTGCGGCCACCAAATGCGCAACTTGGGAATCCTCAACTATACAAATGAATTTGGTGACGATTTCAATGATACTGTATGTATACAATAAATTGTTTAAAGTCACTCACTTTCGTTTTCAACAAAAGTACATTTTTGCGTTTATTAAGCATGCATTTAATTCAAAGAATGATCCAACTTACTAGGTGGTCCAACCCACCCTATGGCATTTTTTTACTAAAGTGGATTTTATACTTTTATAAAGGTAATTAAATAAGTGAAAAGAAAGTTAGTTAGCACATAGGAGCTTCAAACAGGATCGCAAGTTTGATTGTTAAATCGATCGAATTCATCCGGTCGAGAGACGTTTGCAGCCATGGGGTCCAACCCACCGCAGTTTATACTAATTAGAATGCTAATTCTAATTAGCATATACTATTCCTTAGGAAGAATTAATTCCTCCGACAGCATAGAAATCAATGCCGTCCTGGTCGCTCTACAACAACAAGGAATCGATGACGAATGCATATAGCACTTAGAAGAATTGAACAAAAACTGCAACACAGAAATTGCCCTGTTCAACCGACCATTTGACATTGAAATCGGCTGAGGACTCAAACAAGGCGACCTCATCTCACCCAAACTGTTCAATGTCTGCCCCGAGCATGTGTTTCGACAACTCGAGTGGGACGAGACGGGTATCAAAATCAACGGACGCTGGCTCAACCATCTGCGCTTTGCTGATGACATCGTTCTGCCAAGCCAATCGGTGACGGACGTGCAGAGGCGCTTAGAAGAGCTCAACATGGCAACATGGCAACACGGCAGGCGCTACCGTCGGACTCAGAATTAACTTAAGTAAAACTAAGTGGATGCGAAGCGACAAAGCCATCGACGCCACCATTTCTCTTGACCAAAACCAGATTAAGCAGGCTCACAGCTATGTGTACCTCGGCCAAGAGTTGACAATGGACCACAAAAACGGCCGCGAGTTGGCAGGTAGAAAGAGGGCCGCCTGGGTCAGTTACACTTCAATTTCAAAGGTAGCCACTCACAATTCGATGGATCCTTAATATCAGAGCTAACCTTTTCAACAGCAGTGTACTTCCGCCAATGCTCTATGGGTTAGAAACGTGGACGATGACCACGGCCGACCGGCAGCAACTTGCAATCACTCAGCGCGCGATCGAGCGCCGCATGGCTGGAGTCAAATGAACCGACCGGGTCCGGAACGAGGAGCTTCGGGCAAATACCAGGGTGGCGGATGCGGTCGATTTGGCCGACAAGTCGAACAAGAGATGGGCCGGACACCTCATCCGAAGGACAGACAATCGATGGACGCGGGCAGTAACCGAGTGGATTCCGTTGGAAATGAAGCGCTCGTCGGGTCGATCAGAGCTACAAGATGGCGCGACTCTTTAGGACAATACTGGACAAGATTAACTCAAGATAGAGAATCTTGGGCCATTCGTGATGATTGACTGATTTGTGATTCGTGATGAGAATACGAGTGACATCGCATGTCATCATAACTAAATAATCTAGGTCTACTTATAGGCTAAAGGCAGAAAAGCATTTAGTACTAAATTTGTTTTGAAATTGTCACATTTTAACATCGAATCATCAAAATACAAGTATGACATGAATATATCGTGATAGAGCAATTTAAGAGCAGAAAATTGCATCCATTTCACGATATCAATAATATTTCTAAAAAAATTCACGTTTCTTACGGCTATGCTATCGTAGACTTGCTTATTCTAGGTTTATTCAGTATGTAGGCCTACGTGTCGATGCCGGTATAGTACCTGAGTAAATCCATTTTATATAACAACATCTGTCAAAAAACGTGTCTTGTCTGGAAAATCTTTAGTTCTGGAACTTTTTTTCATAATTTTGTTTTCATCTTGATTCTTGGATCTCCTCTTTTCGGTCATGACAAATTCAAATCAATCTAGAAGAGTTTTCTTCATGAAAAATTCAGTTCAAGGCAGAAAAACTGCCATAACTGCCTGTCACAAGCATAGATATTCCATCTTCGGGAAGAAATTTCGCTGTGATCTACTTGAATTATATATATATTAAGTTACATATCATGTCAAAGCGCATGAACCGCAGTTTTAACCCGACTATAATTCATGATTGCATTTACAATGATTTGGGATATCTTTTCAATTAGACCTTGTGCTCCAAGATTGTCTTCTGACCGATACCATTTTTTGTCTTCCGACCGGTGCACATTTCGCAACTTAAAAATTATGTTTTAACTTTCCTTATACGACAAAATACATCATTTGTGAGTCGAGTTGCCGCTTCAAAAAGAATAAAATCAACTATGGATCATCACAATGGAGCAATTGTGAATTTTAAAAAATGACCTGTATTCTTTCTACCAGACTTTCATTTTTCTCAAAAATTCAATTTATTGCTGAAACCACATTTTTTATCCGGATCTCATGAAAACTCACAGAATCATCAAAAACCATAATGTAATCATGCATGCGAAATTTTGTTTGAAAAGACAATATGATTAGCTACATTTTCAAAATCTCGTGAAACAGCAGAAAATGTCCATCTGGCCGAGACCACAAAATCATCGGTCAGAAAGACACCCACCAGGGAATATATAGTACAAATACAGAACTTGTAAAAATACTCATTTATTGTAATCGTCACAATGATTTTCGAATTCAACGTGAAAAATTGACCATGTAGGGTATACAAATTTTCAAAAACAAAGTTACAAAGTTGAAAAGACAAAAATTGCCGAAATAATGGGTTTACCCACGTGCTATAATTCAAGCAATCTTTTTGGTCTTATTGTTCTTATCAACCGACAGAATTCATCGAATCTTCTCAAATGAGATGACCATTATTATCGGGTATTTCAAAACTTTCACTAAGTGCCTTTTGATTTGTTGACTGGCAGACTCACATTTTCCTCTGTTCAAGCTTTGTTAATTCAAATGGAGTACAAGACTCTTACACAATTGAGAATAAGCCTAGCACACGAAAATCGATGTCAGCATTATCAGCTCTCCACCAGCTATGCAGCAACCATATGCTGAATATGAGGGGCCTATTTGATAAGTTAAAATTAACAATTTTTGACGCATGAGTAAGTCTATACCTGACTTCAACAGAGGGCCCAATTCGATCTCTTAAATTCAGACACACATATCTCTTCATATTGAAAGAATTGATGGTTTCGGCCTATTTGCAGTGTGCACTATTCTCACCATGGGCTGTATCTATCAATTTTTCACCCATTATCGTTTCGTTTCAAAGAATCACATCCTTGTAGTTTTAAAATAATCTTACTCAATTTGACAATAAAATTTTGCAGATATAATTTTCTTATTCTAAACTCAGTGGTAAAAATGGTGCTATAAAATCACCCCTTTTATGAACTGTTTGCAAAAAAAGTCGCTGTCCTCTTAGTGATAAACAGAAACATGTAACAACATAAAAACACATCAATTGTAGGATGGTGTATATTTATTCTATCTAAAAACAGGTATAAAAATTAACTAGTTCAGAACTGTCCCCATCACTGTCTCCGCGAACGAGTCATTGCTTCGAGAAGGATCTTCGTTTCTTTTCTAATCTCCAGCGAGCTGAAAAATAACAAATCATTATCTTATTATTACATTGACGATGACCATTAACATTAAATCATTCAAGTTTGACGTCACATTGTACTACGGCTCTGCGATTAGTACATGCACATCTCATACCGACATACCGACAAACATCAGCGATATCGACAAACATATCAAATTTGATCACACGTTTGACAGGTATCGGTTTAGCAGTCAAATACATCGATAAAGATTTCCCGGGACCCCGAAAAAAACAATACATAATACATGATGATAAACTGAGCGTTCCGTTTAGTTTTTTTTATTTTTTGACAGTTTAGCCTTTAGAGGGTTAGCAACTCAATCACAGACAAATCGTCATCCGAATAATGACTTCTACAAATTATGAAATAACTGAAATCTTGTTATTAGGCCACTGATCAAAAGCTATTAGAAACTTAAACTACAAATATGAACGCAACATGTTAATTAAAATGTCGGAATCTCGGCAAATTTCGTATTAATGCTTGCAAGATCCAACTTTCTAAAATACTTCTGAACCCGAAATCTGACGAGATTTGAATTATTTCATAATTTGTAGAAGTCTATATTCACACGACGATTTGTGTCGGATCGTCGTGAAGGGTATACGATCCTGATATAGACTAATAGGCGTAATTCAAATTTTATTATAATTCCAAGTAACAAAGATTGCGCAAAATTGATAAAACTATCGAAACAATTACAGAATTAGGCAAGAGACCCTTAAGACAGAGGACTCAATTTTCCAATTCAAAAAGCTACCCGTATTCATAAGCACGTACAATCTTGTGCTTATCAAACCAATCATTACCTCTTAAAATCTATTATTATAGTACATCTCAAAGCAGGCCTCATAGCAAGGAAGCCTGCAAAAATATGAGGAAAAGCTAAGTTCAGAAAAAAAATTTTATTCAGGTCTAAAAATTAAAAAACATTATGTAAAGAAAGCAAAAACAAAATAAGCCAAAGCAATGAGAATAATTTTATAAATGCTACTATGATAAGCTCCATATTTCACCAACCGGCCTTCTCAGGAGACACAATCTGAGAACTCATTAAAATATATAATTATATCAAAAGATCATGAAAACCGTGAAGTTCAGACATTGATGTTTGATTCCATCCTATTATCTTTGACATCTGGTTTTGTATGTTCTCCTCTTCTCTGCAAACAGGCAGTAGGTGATAATAATATCTCGGTCATTTCATGGTCTAAAATGATTTATCACGACCATGAATTACTCAATTTTCGACACTGAAAGTGATGTTTATCCTCTTTATTTCTCAACATCAAGAAATGCATCGGTTATTTCGTGATAAAGAGATGATGAAATTTCATTTTGACTAGACCTTCGTGGCAGTGGAACTGCATACGAGTCACTCGGAATGCAGCTTAGCAAGAGCCCGAAAAGGTCACAATACGACAATTAAATGCTCTGGCATGAAAGGATCGGAGTCTAGCTTGTCTAAATCTACGGTTCACATGAAATTCCCGCAGCTTGGAGTCACAGCTTGCATCGAATCATGAAACTGGAATAGGCAGTTTTCATATTTCGGTTGATTACTTTCTTCCATATACATGCATCCAAAAATCCCCATTGGCTTTTTCTCGAGATAGACCAGTTAGCTTCCATGTAACAGGAATTCCACATATCCGAGTTTCATATAACCGGAATCGCGTGTACCGCATTTGCGTCAACTAGTGCGTCTTCAACGTGTCTTTCCTATATCATTTGGACAGATTGGCTGCTTCTCAAAAATTGTGAAGCTTTCCTCTTTCACTAAAGGTGCCTAATACGCGCAACATGGGATGTAGTACGGCAGCCAGAACGAGTTTCCGTAGGGAACGAGACCGACAATGAGATTTTCCCAAAAATAATGTTCACCCAATGGTCATTGCAGATCTGCGCGTCTACCGAATTCTATCTGGATCCTATTCTTGTAAGACAGGATCAAAGAATGTGTAAATCTAATGGGGTGCATTTTAACGTGTTCGTTAAAATTGAGTGTTTCATTGATCAAGTAATATAGGTCGCTATCGCAATAGTTTTTGAAATGGAATGTCTTCAGATCATTCCTTATAATGTTCATGTACCTTTCAGAGGTAAGTTAGGAGAGTATCTGACTCGAAGTAATTTTACAGGTCAAAAGTAAAAAATAAAGATAAACTTCGCACAGCCGGCAGTATTAATAACAAACTTCCTGAAGGGAATTACCTGCAGCTGCAGGTAATGAGTCTAAGTGCAAGAAATTTGGCATTTATAAGTTTCACCTGACGGTAATTTCCTTCAGCTTCGGTTAAAAAAAGACCGTAAAAGTCTACCCACACACATGTGCAGGTAGGGAAAAATATGTAGTGGAAATCAATTCCTAATTGCCATCTGTTTAATATGATTAAATTTTAGCAATAAAGGGGATCACTCATGAAAGTAGTGTATCTTTCATCATCGTAAAATCAGAACATGTGTATCATATCTCCCGAATAACGCTGTTTTTCATGGCTAGAAAACTTCTATTCATTTCATGACTCATTACTGATATCAAGCAAATAAAATTCCATCCGCTCTAGTCTGGGAGCCAAGGCGCTAAAAAACGAAGTAAAAATGACACCCCTGCTATACTTTTCTTAACACTTTCATGATGTTAAGGGGTGTATGGGACATCAGAAAACAGTTGTTAGCAATGCCAACTCTCTTGCAAAAGTTGTTTTAGGCCTACTTTTGTAAAACTATCACGATGTTAAAAATGCAAAGCATGGAGTGAGTACGGAACACAAAAATAACTCTAGATATGGATTGAAACAACGTATACCTACGCACGACGTCTCATTTTGATTGTCTAGATGTCCTCTCACTCATAAATCTTGTTGGAAGTGAACACGTTAAAGAACGAAGTCGCCAGAGGTCAAAAGGTTACAAAACCTAGGTCAAAACTCAAAAATGGCACTTTTCTTAAAAGGACGCCTGACTCACTGCCTTGGAGCGATCAAATACTTTAAAATCAAACGGTAACCTCATCTAGGGACCCATGGGAAGTTTTTGAAACAGTTGCTTGGAGGTCATGACCCAATGACGTGATCACAGGTCAAATTTCTGTAAAGGTCAAATTTTAAAAAAATCAATAAAACCAGCTTTTTTGGTCTTATCGATATTCATACGCATTCCGTTAGCCTAGGCACAACCAGGGGATAGTTATCCATTGTTTACAAATATATTCTTCTCAAATCAATGATAATACTTTGACTAGAAGTTATCATTAGGCCTAGGCCATTCAGCCGGTCAAGAGGTCATTCGTAGCATACGTAATCGGCTACTTTCTCTATTTCATTATTTTACATTATTTACGTCACTTTTCATTATTATTATTATATCATGTTACTATTACATTAATTTATTGCTTTGAAATATATATTTATTGTGACTCATTCGCATTTCCTACCCTCATTTTTTAAGGCACAATATGCATTTTTTCTGTAACTTCCTATGAAGACCAGCTCAAAATGAAAAGGACTCATGTTGCTCATATGTCTTGCTTATATTAGGTAAACATGACGCTGAAAACCATGAAAGTTACTATGAAAGTCATTAAAAAGTCATGTCATCCTCCTCACTATCTTCAACCAGACGTCCACACTTCAAATGATGGCCATTGCAGCCACATGCGATTATGCATGCAGTTCCGTTTTTTCTCACATGAACACTTTTGAAGGCAGCCTTTCTTGCATTTACAGAAAAGAAGTTTAGCAGCCGCCATTTTGCTCTCTTTTGTCATCATAACAGGAACTAATGCTCCCTTCTGATCCAGCTTTCGTCCAAATTTCAAGGGTGAAAGGAGACACTGATTTGATTTTGCTGCTTCCTTGTATAAGCTGAATTGACAAAGACTTCTCAAAACATGTTGATGGAAAGCATCTTCTGTCGGTGGTAGCAAGCGTAAGTCGCGTTTAGTGGAAGTGAACAGATGAGCGCGTAAGCGGTCAAGAGAAAAACTGTACTCCGGTTTTCGATACAAACGACAAAAGAAGTCCCTAGCTTCATCAAAAACTGTAGAGCTAACATGTGAATCATTATGAGAAAAGTCAACTAGAAGTGAAAATACTGCATCGTGCTGATTGGAATCTGAAGATATTTCTTTGTCATTCAGTGTACGTTTGTTCATATATCGACTCCTGTGATAATGAAAATTGTTAGCCACCATATCTACACACGTTTCACCATGTCCTTTAATCTTGAATAACATGACTTCATCATTAATATCCTTTGCCTTCTTATGTATAGCTCTTTCCCTCCCATCAGGCGTTGCAATGGCAATCAAGGTCCAAACTCCATAGCTATTTATCTCTTTTTCACAAAGAAAACAGACAGATTTATTATATTCAAGAGATTTCCCAACCAAAGATGAAGAATCAGATCTTGGACGAATAGTCGAATTGTCTAAAGAGTCCGACTTCTCTCCTTTCGTTTGCTTAGACCTCAACTTTATGTTATCCAATGTTCTCTTGAGTGTATATTTGCTACGACAGATTACATGGACGATTGGTCTCTTTTCCAAAAAGGTAGCTTCATCCTCTAAATCACTCCAGATCTTCGCAAACAATTCATTCTTTCGTATGAAAATTGCCGACTTCAATCCTGGTAAACCTTTGCTTGTTATTGTGGACGTTTTTCCATGTTTTTGGCTGCACTTTGACATATGATGCATTTCGAATAGTCAATTCTGAATTCAGGACAGGAGCTTGACCGAAAGTAATGGCTCCATACTTGAAGAAGGATCTTGTTAACCTGAAAAAAAGAAACGAAAAATGAAAATCGAAAAATGAGTTATCGACTTTAACATTAGTCCTATCTTATCCACCATTTCTTCAGAAAAATCAAAGTTTCAAAATAAATCATTTTCTGTTTCTAATTATCATTTTTTTCAAAATAATTTACAAGTTTTTTTGTATCAAAAAAAGTTGCGCAGGGGTTTCTAGGAAAACTCATTTTCTGTTTGTCATTATCATTATTTTCAGTTCTCATGAAAAATGTGTACGATAAATGACGATTTAGATTCAATGAGGGATGCTATAAAGATGGAAATTGACTTACTTTATTCTCATCCGAACATTTCAGAAATGGAGGCTGAATGCGTTGTACATGTGCCGCACACACGTTGATGTCGTTCGACACACGGTATGATGCAATACTTCCTTGCTCTACAAATCACAGAGGTATACATAGAATATGTGATTCATTAATTTTAAATCATTACCGTACCTAAAATTCACCGGTCGTGGCTCTCGAACACCGACAGCTAATTGATATCAATGCAGATTGCGAGAAATACTATAGCCAATGGTATTTCCGGGCGGAAGAAGAGTCGAATATTCCAAGCAAATGACAACAGAAGTACACGAGGATTGTTTGGATAACGCAAAGCGCAAGCATCGATAATGAACGACGTTAAAAATGTTACCCACTCAAGAACTTGTTTATGAGGTCACAAGTTGTGTTCATCTCATTGGCCATCCCTTCCACTGTCGATGTACTACGAGCGCGAGTGTAACTTCACCATGGAACACAGCAGCTCACCGATGATTCCAAATTTCTTGGAAATCCTGAGCTACGCCGCCAATAACAGTCAATTCCTCCTGCGCGGTCTCGGTGAAAATGTGGTGAACTACGCTAATGATAACTTCTTGATCCCTTGACCGGCTGAATGGCCTAGGCCTAATGATAACTTCTAGTCAAAGTATTATCATTGATTTGAGAAGAATATATTTGTAAACAATGGATAACTATCCCCTGGTTGTGCCTAGGCTAACGGAATGCGTATGAATATCGATAAGACCAAAAAAGCTGGTTTTATTGATTTTTTTAAAATTTGACATGTGATCACGTCATTGGGTCATGACCTCCAAGCAACTGTTTCAAAAACTTCCCATGGGTCCCTAGATGAGGTTACCGTTTGATTTTAAAGTATTTGATCACTCCAAGGCAGTGAGTCAGGCGTCCTTTTAAGAAAAGTGCCATTTTTGAGTTTTGACCTAGGTTTTGTAACCTTTTGACCTCTGGCGACTTCGTTCTTTAACGTGTTCACTTCCAACAAGATTTATGAGTGAGAGGACATCTAGACAATCAAAATGAGACGTCGTGCGTAGGTATACGTTGTTTCAATCCATATCTAGAGTTATTTTTGTGTTCCGTACTCACTCCATGCTTTGCATTTTTAACATCGTGATAGTTTTACAAAAGTAGGCCTAAAACAACTTTTGCAAGAGAGTTGGCATTGCTAACAACTGTTTTCTGATGTCCCATGCACCCCTTAACAACATGAAAGTGTTAAGAAAGGTATAGCAGGGGTGTCATTTTTACTTCGTTTTTAAGCACGATACGACGGCTTGGCTCCCAGACTACTCGTGTTTTATGACCAGACTTTGATATCGTTCGCACCTATTGAGAATGGCAGCTCTTACGCGTATGCGCAAGCGAAAATTGTACAAAGCCATCCGGGAACTCGATAGGAGATTTCGCTTTGAAAGTGATGGGATAAATTTTTTATGAAATTTGGTCGATTCTAATATGAAGCATCTTTATCACAACGGTCACTCTTTATCGACAAAAATACAAATTCTAATTTCTTTGATGTATCTTGCATCAAATGACTTTCAACTATGGTTGTCTGATGACTTTGGAATATCTCAAACTACTGTAGTAACAAAATTCTGTTCTGCTATAAGCCGTCATGTCAATGAATTTATCAGAATACGAAGTACGACTGAGCAGAAACTGTTATACAAACACAAATTCTTCGAGATAGCTAATTGCCCAAAAGTTTTTGGATGCCTGGATTGCACTCATATCAAACTCCGAGACCCACTACGAATGGACCTGATTTCGTCAACAGAAAAGGGCATTACACCTAAATGTACAAGCAGTGTGTAATTTTAGAGGTGAATTCACGAATTCTGTCTGCCGCTGGCCTGGGTCGAATCATGAAAGGTATATTCTCCGAACAAGCCATTTCTGTGAGAGATGCGAAGAGACGACTCCGGATGCCTTTATCCTCGCCGATAATGCTTATCCAAATCGAAAATGGCTGCTGACGCCATGCTTGAATCCTTCTTCTAATGGTGAGGAGCGGTACAATGTGGTTCACAAGTCAACGAGGACTCTCATAGGTATCATTTTGGATATTTGAAAAAGGGTTTCAATATATTACATGATCAATTGCAAGTTTCGCCAGAGAAGGCAGTCTCCATCATTACGACTTATTTCATGGTCTATAATGTTTCAATTCAATCAGGTCTTCACATACGACCTTACACGACTTTATACGGTCTTACATCAACTATGAAAACGAGATGAAGAACTTGAAGACATTCATCCTAATGACAACACCACCGCAAGAGACCATCTAGTAGTACATTATTTTACTTTCAGTAACGCCTGACTTAGGACACTAAATTACTGTTTGTGACAACTGATTTTAGCAGATAAGATACGCACTTCTTTTCTGGGTCATCATCTGCCGGTGATTATCACTTTCTAGCTAATTATAACACTGATTTCGATTTAACTTGTTTTTTCAAATATATGATTTTTCTTTAGTCATAACCATCTAGGCTAAGCGAACAAAATTACTTAATTCACACGGATAGCTTTAGATCTTCAGGGTGTCTACTGGAATTTCAAGGTGGTGTTAGAGCACTTTAGAGCACAATTTTGGGCAAAATAGAACACATTTTTATGCAAAATAGAGCACCTTTTTTAAACGCAATAGAGCCCGAGAACGATCAAAATCTAGCTGTGTGATGAACGCAATTCAACGCGTATGATTACCTTCCTTACGGTAGGTCTACTTGACATTTATTTGTCCCGTTTATTAGTGCACAAAAACAAATATCTTGTTTAGGGAAAGAAATGATTATTATCACTGCTAGAAAGCTAATACAAAATCATAACTGATAAAACGGCTGAAACATGAAATGAAAATCTATAAAACAATCCATTTGAAACAAATTACAATAACAATTCATATATGATGACACTAATCTAGAAGACAAAAATGATAGCCAACAAGACCATTACGATTGTAACTGGAATAGCTCATAGTCATCACAAATATAATTGAAGGGGCTACAATGAGATTATGAAGAGAATGACATGGAACCTCTAAATAAAACTGAAACCATATTCTTTAAAATCACGACGCAGTGTTAAGGTGCACGCATGACATACATTAATTTAGAATAGTTCGGCCGGCTTTGAAGCACCTATCGATAATGAGAAACCTGTGATTACTTTTTCAAAACTGATTAACGTTAACCTAACTAAATTTTTTAATTGATCGATGTCTGAATACGGCTTTAATAAATTCAGGGCTAACGATTTTCACTCGATGATTTCGTGATAGGGCTGGAATCATGTTCAAACTATATAATGCAGCGAAACCTTAATTACGGCTTGGTAGAAAATAATTATATGAAAGTCAGTGCTATTGTTAATTATTATTAAAAAAATGGAGAGATCCGGCCCCAATTGAAAGGGAAATTAATTAAGACAGTAACGACGAGGACATTTGCGTACAGGCTATGTCATCAGTGTACAAGTGTACTAATAACTCTGGTTTTATTTCATATCCCTTTTAACTGAGACAGGCTCTCCTCATTTCTCGTTATGAGGAGTATATACAATGTAGATATTCAGTTGGGGGAATTATACATGAATAAATGATGTGTAATTATATATGAATGTCGTAAGGTTCTATTTTTAAAAATTCAGTAAATATTTAAAGGTTGTGACGGTGGATAGAAAGAAAAGTAATGGTCCACGAATTCTCAAATACACTTTCCATAAGCTTCTTTCTCTTCGTATCTAATTGAGACTACCATTGCTCTTTCTTCATCAAGACCTCTCTTTTTCGCCTCCAGAATCTTGATTTCTTCTCGTTGTTTTTGCTGTTCTTCATTGAATTTTTTCTTCTCCGCTTGTTCTTTTCTCTTTCGTTCTAGCGCCAATCGACGACGGTTACTTGCAATTCGACAGGAGAGAAATTTCTCGCTAAATTCTACCTCCGTTGTTCCACCAGCTCGTCGAATTCCGTCTTGGGCATGCCGTAACAAAAGGAGAGATTCAGTATGAAAATTCTCTTTCAGAAGTAAAGCATTACCACTAAAACCCCGTTCAACAGCCGCATTCCCGTGTGAGAGAATGAGAACCTTCTGAATCAGGGATGACAAATTTGGATAAGTTTCCTCATCCAAGACGTTGGTGTAGAAATCGTCGAGACGATCCTTAAATGGTTTATACTTTGATGATCTTTCGAGAATGCTTTCGTCCAGTACAAAGTTCCGCCATTCAGCATTCACTCTATCACAATCAAGTATCGTAATGATATTACATTCGCTCAAGGTGGTGAGCGCACTGCGAACAAGTCGACGTGTTCTATCAATCAGATGAAATAATCGAGGATTGAATCCTGACAAGAATTCCGTAAACTGATATTTGAGGGTAAAACGTTCCGATATTTTCTCTACTGTGAGGATCAGAATTGCCCTACATTCTTTTCGGAAAGCAATGGCTTCATTGGGTTTCACTTTTTTGTTCTGAAGTGATCTCCGTCTACCTTCGCCGATTTCTCGATCATCGAGTGTGGTCCAGTTGTCCGGATCTTCGACCTTGATGCTCAGAAGATCTGAGCCACTCACCGCAGCATTGATCGTATCTTTTCTGATGAATTTGGATAATAATTCACGAAACAATGATGATAACTCACCGAAGAAGTGAGGTGCAAGTGGCATTTTTGATTGAAATTTGGTCAAAAATTCTCTGACATCCTCTGAAAGATGCACAAAGAAATGAAGACGAGCAGTCAATATCGTAGTATTGTTCTGCATTGCGCTGACAACGTTACGGTATGACTTCGAGGCAGGAGTCCTCAATTTTGTTTCTAGGCCGCTAATAGTGACAGTCTCTTTGTTGTTAACCGCGGTCACATACTTTTGTAAGTAGTCTATCAACATGAGGGCCCTCCTTGCGACGGGTACATTTTCTGTCCAGCTAGTTGAACAGAATTTCAAAAGGAAAACGTCCGATCCTGTAACAGCACTGAATTCTCCACGTCGGGCGGTTGAATCACTAAATAAATAATAAATACCACGAAGAAATTAAAAGAGGTCCCAAGAAAGCGCATCTTTACTTTCGAATCCGAACTGCACTGCCCCGTGCACAACATGAAGTCCGAAAGGATTCCATGTTCAGCAGATGTTTGTCTATGTTTTTCATCTTGATTTCACTTTTCATCAAGCGCATAAATTTCCAGTTCACATTCGGACCGTCCATTTGTATTTGTATTATCTTGTCCCAACACTTTTCAGGAATAGTTTCCTTGAACGACATTAGAATGTCTTCAGCTCTTGATTTATTCATGAAGTGAGAATCCAAATAAAAGCAGGATATTTGATTTGCTGAGCTATTCCATACGTTAACGTAGACATCAAATTGTCCCATTTTGGTCACCTTGTTAAAGGCTTCGTCAACAACTTCTATCGATGAAATCAACATTTATTCTCGTTCATTTCGACATGATTACTTTTTCTTATTCAAATACTGTGACTTACGGTAAGTTGACTGATACCAAGGTACATAAAGGCAAAAATGTCATACGTGACGAATTTCAAGAATAATGCTATAAAAAATTTGCTATCAAAAATATCTAATCTGATCTAAAATATCTAAATAAATAGATCTAATGCTATCAAAAATTTATATTTTTTACGTTATATTTTCATAATCTATTCAAATATATGCCAATAACGGCGGTATGAATATATTCAAGAATCAATCGAATTATAGTACGTTTACATGAATCATTTGCAACTTTAACAAAATCTGAGAAAGTCATGCAATGTTTTTCATTAAATAACAAATCGAAAAAGTATTTTTCAAAACAAAGTCAGAAATAGAGCACTTGACCCTGATTAGAGCACAAATAGTGTGCTCTAGAGCACAGAACGCCAAATAGTGCACATAGAGCACTCAGTAGACACCCTGATCTTCAAAAGGATTCATATAAAGCTCAATTATGAAGATCATGATGTAGTATTCACGAATCATGTATCATGATTTAGTAATTGATGGAGACCTATTATTTGAAGTACGCAACCTTAACGAATTTTATTCTATCAAGAATAAAATTATCCCTTTCAAAGTCGACTATGAATCTTATCAATGAGTCTGAGCATTGATATACTGCGAATTTTTCAAAATTAATCATTTAAAATCTCACTGGATTAGGTCCTATTTGATCAATGCGGAGAGCTAAATACTGATATTCGCCATTTACGCAAATAATTCCTGAAAAACTGTGTGCATGCTGCAATCATGTAGACTATCTGCTGCTATGAAACCAAAACTGCGAAACCCTTTCGTGCCTATAATTTACTATGCAACATTTCTTTTAGAGAGAGAAAGAACAACTTTGCCTCAAAAAAACATCACATTTGCTACTGAGATGAAGTAAATAAATCTAAAGCTTTTTCTGCTTTCAGAAGAATACGCTTTCGGGCATTTCCACGCGTGACGGAATCACTTTTGAACACCTATTTTTGGATCATTTTTAATTTTTTCGGCAAAACATTGATCATTCGTTTAAATTATAGTCCTATTTTCCTCAGAGCATGACTGAAGAATTCTACTGTGGTATTCAGATGTCAAAAAAGGATTTTGATTTTTTTAGAGGCATGTTTCAAAATCATGAATTCTTCGTGACGGAATCACGCAGAGAATTTTTCAATTTTTAATTTGCGTGAACCGAGGCAAAAGTCTGCGAATCCAGAGGTCCAATTCGCATATACTCTCAGTATGTTTGATGGTTGGGCATGTATATACGGATGGATGAATATTTGGTTCAGATGTTGTTTATTCTCTTAGTATGGTCTGTGTTAGTCAAAGATGTCATCGTGACGGAATCACCGTGACGGAATCACTCTCCGATTTGCTCCTACAAATTCAAATGATTTCTTCCATGCCATTCAGAATTTTTAATGTATTTCATCCAACCATGAAAACATGTCATATTTACAGCCTGAGCCGCCACGGAAGTCAACATTCTTAGACTTATTTGCACCCTATACAAGTAGGCCTACTAGACCCATCTACAGAATGAAAAACCACTGCTAGTAGTGGCATCCAGATATGCATTTTATCCGATTCTCAACAACAAATTGCGTGCAATATTAGGTACGCCTACCGGTACCGTTGCATCATCAAGTTTGAAAAATGATGTATTCAAAATGTTAAATCATGTCAAAATATCGTAGTCCTCTACGAATTGCGGAGATGTAAATTGGAAACCGAACTTTCTCCCTTTTTCACTGTTGACAGGCTTCGGCAGTTTCCATATGCCTGCCTCAGAAATACAGTCAGTATCATCCCTAGATGGAGCAATGTAGAAATATGTCATCACGAGATATGTCATCTCTTGTAAAAGTCAGTAACTTGACCCTTAACACTGTCTTCTAGCCCCTGAACGGAAGTTGATCCTAGTGCATTCGGTGCCTCTTTGATCTGGAATCCTTCTCTTACTGTCAAAACTACCAAAATGGTCTGCGCTTATTAGGTGAATCTGAAAGTGCATTCATGGCACGTTTTACGGCTTTATCTATGGACTGAGGAGTATAGGAATATGTGGTGTTACTATTTCCTTTGTTTTGTTGTTTCTCGTGATACCGTTTCTGTGCTTCATTATGTCTCCTTTTAAGTTTATTTTTCCCGTTTTCAGACATAGTACTCCATCGTTTAGCTTTTCTAGACCTTTCTCTCTCTTAATAAGTGTTATGCAAATCTAAGTCTGTCCGAACTCTGTCACATCCTCTCTGTTGACGCTCCGCAGCAGTCAATGGAATGTTTGGAAAATTATTCTATCCTGCAAAAAAAGAGATTTCCGTCCGCTAACTAATGAATCTAGATCAGGAGACTCAGAAGCACCTTTTTTCTTGGAGAAGTCTGGAGGATCGACACCGTTAAATCATTGGCTGATGAAGTCATCAAATGAGAGCTTTTGTTAATGTATAGATGAGTTTGAAGGGGAAATAGGGAACATTGCCGCTAAATTTATATTCAGGCATCAAGGAATCATTCAGAACGTATTTTGTCACCAATGACGTTTTCAAAAAGTCATGTAAAGTCCCGTTTCATGTTCTCTTGAGCAGAGATACGCTTCTTGGTTGTCCATTTAACATAAACGTAGCTAATAGATAGCAGTCACTGCTACTAGAACTAATATTTCTTGAGTTTGATTTTGATTGCCATCAACACAATCATGTCGTGTAGGCCTTATACTCTTACTGGCTCCCTGTGAAATGCAATGACATGTACTACAGAAACACATGGAAATTATCCGCTACCGCACATGCTTACGTGTATAACTCTCTTAGTTTCCCCATCATACTCCTCATGTTTGCAAGGTGAACTCGAAGCCTCCTCTATTTTTCCAGCAATTCCATCGAGCAATTCCGTCACAGTGATTCCGTCACGTGACGGAATCATTTTTCCATTACTACTTTATACATACCCGAGAAAAAACTTAGCCTAATCTAGTTTATTTCCTATCGAGTGAATGCAGAGAATCTAGATTTTCAAAGAAAAATATTTAAATCTAGTCTTGTGAGATGCATAATTAGTATTTTTTCGTGACGGAATCACTTTTTGACAGACTATGAAATAGGCCTAGATGCATAATGCAGTAAATGCAAATTTACTGGATTTGAAGTACCTCAATATTAAAGTTATTAGCCGTGAGGACTCAACAAAGCATTTATGTCGAAACTTATCAGTCTCAAGCCTGTCATAAAAGTGATCAAGTAATTACAATAAAAATCATGCATTTTTTAAGATTTATTTGCATGATTTTAAATTAGTTACTGTGTCGAATAACTTATCAGCAAGTTGATTAGACAAATAGAATTTGAAATTTCATAATGTGTGTATGAGGAATATACTAGTGTTCATGCGAAAATTGGAACTTGAAATTTTGATATTTTTTAATTTCTCGCGTGGAAATGCCCTTTCGTAAGTCAAGATTGCGGAATTGTTTCTCTAAAACTTCAGGCTGAAGATCATCAATGCTAAGCTTGACACTCTTTGATGTGGGTTTAATCGCAAAGTCATCTTCAAAACCGAAGAGAGATGATTTTTCACTTTGAGCATGATCAGTTTCAGCAGTTGAAATTATAGAAGCGAAAGGAATTTTCCCACTTCACTACTTCTCGGAACCGATGCTGAAGACTGCTCACACTCGGTTTCACAACTGGCCTCAGATTTCATCCCAAAACTGAGACCCGAGAAAGACGGTTCTGACGCATTTGATGAGACAATTATCTCTTCTGCTGGCATCAACTTATTCTCTTTGCTCCGGCCTCCTCCTGTTCGCGCACGCTCCAGTTTGTTCTCTGCGAACTTTCGCTTAGCATGCGTTTTCACATATTTGTATTTATCCTTCAATTGGGATAAAGTAAAGATTTCGGCAAATTCGCTATTGATCGAATGTAAAAGAGACAACCAGGTTTGTTTGCAGCCTCGTTCGTTTTCAACTTTTTATTGTTTTACAGAAACACCATCTACAGTAATTAATATGTTTCGACACCCACAGTGCGACCTACTGTAGCATTTTATGCATTCTCGCTTAACGGCTTCATACAATGAATAATCGGTTATCTTAAAGTATAGAAATGTCGGTAAAAATTCCGCGAAAAACATGAATTCCCGAGACTTCCCGAAAACTATTCCCTTTTAGTATCCTTAGACAACATCGACATCAAATGTTATCTACACGTTTATTTAACTTAAACTTAAATAGGGAATTCTTACATTGCAGGCTTAGGAAAAAAATTACAGACACATCACGGCGCCAACTATTAAAACTCACTCTAGATGGGTGGCAAATGCTTCGGCCACACGCAGAACTGCTCGATTGAGAGTGGACCGGAACCGCCAAGGCATATCAGGCTCAGAGTAAAGCAATGCTACGGATGCGGGTGGACTTGTAGCTCCGAGGGAATATAAATCACTCAACTTGAGATGCTTCTCTACTGCCTGCAAATGAAGTTGACAAATACTTTGTTAGTCTGGAGAAATGAAAATAAAATGTAAGTATGAATTTGTCTACGTGGAGCCATGTGTCGAGGAGGCTAGTTCAATTCAGGTATCTACTGGCTGATTTCAATATCTAGGGGACCATTCGTCAATCACGCAATTTTGGAGGGACCCAATTTTCAAAACCCTTTCACCCCCGTTGCCTAAAGAAATCAATGAACTAACTTTCCCTCCTCTACACACGTGATGATGTGCCTAAAAACACGAATAGAAGTCTTTGAATTTCAAATGATGTGCAACAATACAAAGCATATACAAATGTTTTAGGTTAAGTCAAACCTTTTATCAAAACACATAAATTGGAAAGTTGTCATAAAACAATGAGCGACCGAAAACTATATGTTGTCAAACATAGCAATCGATGCCGGTGAGTCACATTTTAGGCTCGTCAGCAGTACTTGTGGAAAGAATAAATCACAATTTTTGATTTGATATCACCCTGCACTACATGTAGCACTTTCTTTTTAAACAGAGAAATCACTTCCTGAAAGAATACCTAGCAATTCCTTTAAATATACTTGATAAACAAGGTTTTCGATCAATGCAAAACCCACGCCAAAATTTGCCCAATTCACGCCTTTGTGGCAACACTGGCTGTCATGGAAACAGGAGGCATCAGTAGAGCGAGATGAAATTACCGTATTCGAAAAGAATCGGCTGTTATTGATGAGAGCAAAATGGAGAGACCGCTGCTGTTGTATTCATTGTATTGATAAACTAAAGAGATGATACATTTTTGTGTGAGCCCTGCTTTTAATAAAACAGAATTATGTTGCTCATTAATCTTGAGTGATCTTGAATTTCACGTTCAAAAAAATTCCACAAAAAAAACCACAAGTAATTTCTACCATCTGAAAAAATGAATCCCAACATCTTTAATATCAGAAAGTTTCATTCTTTATGACTGTAAGCAAGGCGTGTCTGTATGCCATCTTTAATTAGTTAGGTTGATGAGCCATGTGAAAAACTGAATATCGCCACATTCCGAATCATACCTCATGTATGCCGGTCAGGAGTTCCACGATTTCAACCAAATCGCGTTGAAGAACGCCGAATTCGTCCTCAACTACTGACGCAACCGCCAAACTGGATAGAGTTTCTCCAGCCCAGAGAACAGCTTGCGAACCTGAGAAGACTCGCATAGTGGCCGCAAAAGGTAGAGGTGCAAGAACAAATTGGGCCAACCGGGATTGCAGAAAGCGATCTTGTATCTGCAAAGGAAGTTTACAGAAAATGAAGACAAAATATGTCGTAGAAAAAAGTTGAGTTTGCCAATTTATTGCAGAGGCATCAATTAATCCAAATGAGAAATTCGATGTCAGCTTGAAGTCATAATTTCGAAGCCACATTCATGTTTCAAAGTCTTAGTTATGCTTGAAATAGGGAACGTTCGAAGAATTGATTTTCTTTTCTTGTATCAGAAGAATTGCGAGGACTTCCAGCAGTCATCAACGACTATTTTCAGTTTGTCATCGAAAGATTGTGCTTTGTTCCCTTCCCCTGTCATCGACACCTATGTTGGATATTTTTTAGATGATTGGACAAGGGATTGCAATTAGCCCCAATCGGATTTGTGGAAACTTAAAAAAAAACAAAAACGGCAAGTATTGCACTGTTATATAAGAGTTCTTGGTGTGTGAACATTAACACTTGACCACTAGTAATGACTCCTTGGCCTCGAAATCTGACAAAAATCTAAACAAAATTTTATTTGGTCACAAGCTCCTAGAATACTTGATGAACCATATGTAGCAGGAAACAACTTGTGAGAAATTAGGAAATATCTGATTGTCCATTCTTATCAAACTTTCGGAGGATTTTCCAGACCCAGCAATTCGTCTGACGAAGGACGAAGTCCGAAAGCTATGATATCTAATTTCGAGCCCAATGAAGTGCTTTCCTTTTCTTAAGACCCATCAACATTTTTGACTGATTTGCGGGAATTGTGGTCTTCGTAGCACTGATAATATACATGCACATGTCGTTCCAATCTGCTTGTTGTGTGGTCAAGTCCAAGTGCTATTGGAAATCGGCAGGAAGTGCATCCGGACAAAAAGCATTACATCGCTCTAGTCCAAGCCCCGTTGAGAAAGTGACGTTAACGCTTCATCATCATTCATAAAAAGGGCATACTCGGAAAATTACACTTTTACGAATTCCCTTGGATAAAAATAACAAATCGGTATATTTTATAATTTCACAGGAATTTGGCTTCCTCAAACAGACATTGAGATAGCCTTTCGTCGATGTCATTTTCACATCGCTGGCACTTCCGCTCCCATTAATATGACAGAATTCAAAAAATACACCTGCATGGGAAATTTCTCTTTCAAAAGACGAAGACAAAGAATAACGAGATTAATGCATTGAGACAAATGAATATGTCTCGAGCCTTTTGAAGCGATTTTTGTATTAATAATGGACAGCCAAGGGGATTATTTTATCTGTCTATAACCAAAACTCAAAACGAAATATCAGTACTAAGACGAAGTCGGTACAAAGATGAATAGACGAAAAATCGATGAGATCAGAAATGTTCTCATGGATTCTGACTGCAGAATTCTCTAAATAGTGAAAGCAGGTTTGGGTGAAGATTTTTCGTAATGTTGACTTTTATCGACGAATTGTTTTTACGCGAATGAGAATGAAGAGCAATTATGAAGATTTGCTAAAATAATAGAATTGATGTCTTTTATGTAAATGAACATTATCAATTCTATCAATTTCTTGCAATGAATATTTCTACATAATGCTGCATTTTCATAGAAGCTCTCATGATCTTCTTTCCTTGTCTTCTTAGGATGAATTGCGAGTTATAAGTATAAATCACTGTGTGCAAACAAGTATGTACATTAAATTTAAATTCGATAGTTTATTAATATCCATTTCAAAAACATGATCGGACACATCAACTGAAAACTCAATTTACATTAAATTTCAGATAGTAATCTGTATTCACTATTTGAGCCATAATACATTGAAGTGTTTCAAATTAGTAGCTTGATTTTCACATGTAAGAGAACAATGTTTTACATCCGAGCAAAAGCTTCAGTCAAAACTCTACCTTCCAAAATACATGTACATTTTTTTTTGATAGATGCTTCTTTCTATATTATAAATATAACTTTTGAGGCTGTGCATCTTAAATGTACAGGACCGCGCTTGGTCGGGTTTGAGCGTCCAGGATAAAGCGGTCGAAACGCGATCGTCCTGACCAAGTTCCTGTTGATGACCTCATTAAAAATAGTCTAATAATTTGTATGCATATTTTGTAGAATTCTATTTCACGTTTTAGCTTTAAAAGGAACTGATATTAATTCTCTTACACACCTAGTAGATTTTTTGATAGCGTAATCCATCTGTGTAAGCTAGATCTGGTATTTTGATTGGAAACAGACCTGTCCTCTTATCATCTGAATGGGCAGACTGTTAAATAGGATCTTTTCAATATATAAGTGATAAACATAATTTTGAACAGAACGGCTTACTCGCCAATTCATTGCACATGAGGAGAGGAGAAGCGTTTCTTGTCATTCTAGTAAGTATTTTTAAATTTTTTAGACATTTTAGGATATAAAAATTTTCTTTCAAATCATATTTTGTAACAATTGAAAATTAACTAGTCATCAGCTTGTTTTTTTTAACTTTGTTACCTTGACGCACTTTGCTACGTTGAATTGTTTTTGCAGCACGTCTTGAGTTGAAGGTGGATTATGTCCCCGCCTCTTGACCTCTACTGGCTGGACTCTGTCCTTCTTTCAAATGCCTGAGGTACATTTCAGTCAAAAGTGACTCTATTTTTTTTTTGATAGATGCTTCTTTCTATATTATAAATTTAATTTTTGAGGCTGTGCATCTTAAATGCACAGGACCGCGCTTGGTCGGGTTTGAGCGTCCAGGATAAAGCGGTCGAAACGCGATCGTCCTGACCAAGTTCCTGTTGATGACCTCATTAAAAATAGTCTAATAATTTGTATGCATATTTTGTAGAATTCTATTTCACGTTTTAGCTTTAAAAGGAACTGATATTAATTCTCTTACACACCTGGTAGATTTTTTGATAGCGTAATCCATCTGTGTAAGCTAGATCTGGTATTTTGATTGGAAACAGACCTGTCCTCTTATCATCTGAATGGGCAGACTGTTAAATAGGATCTTTTCAATATATAAGTGATAAACATAATTTTGAACAGAACGGCTTACTCGCCAATTCATTGCACATGAGGAGAGGAGAAGCGTTTCTTGTCATTCTAGTAAGTATTTTTAAATTTTTTAGACATTTTAGGATATAAAAATTTTCTTTCAAATCATATTTTGTAACAATTGAAAATTAACTAGTCATCAGCTTGTTTTTTTTTTAACTTTGTTACCTTGACGCACTTTGCTACGTTGAAATGTAGTTTTCAAATATTCTGACTGATCATCTCTCAGTTTAAGATATAGGATTGAGAAGCGGGATGTTGGTTAGCCATCTAATTTGTTATGCCAGCTTCACATACAAACGAAAATTAACGATGCAATATAGTGTCACTCAAAATCTTTGTCTCATTTTTGTATTTATTGAGCTGTTGGAAAAGCATTTCGTGAGCGCAATACATCACATAAACTGCCACTAAATGCATGCAGTACAGACGTCATTTCTTGTTCGATGCAGTTGCCGAAAATGTCTCAGGTTAATTTGTGTCACTCACGAAGAAGATATAGTCATCATCTTGACTCCTCTCATTGGCTCACGGTTATGGGAAGACCAGCCGCCATTTATGCAATCTGGGTACTTCCCTGAATATTCATGTGATCAAGTTTGTGATTTCCCATGGGGTTTTCTACAAACATGCCAGCTTCATAATTGGTGTTCCATGACTCACGTAGTTGACCAACCAATGGGAGATCATAGTCACTACCGTAAGAAACAAAAATCAAGCCCCCCTTTCTTTTAAGGTTGATTTCTATTCATGTTTGAATTATACAAACGTCGACGGTACTTCGGCGTTCCGCGCCTTCACAGGCAGACGGAAAGTAGGTGGGTATATTTCAATGGTAGTAACTGGAAGGAACAAATTGTCATACTCTTAACCATTGACTTTACTTTGAACTACTCGAGATGCGCATAGACATTCTTATTGCTATAATTGGTAAATGCTGCTCACCTCGACGAGTTGGTATTATCGCGGCTTTGAAAAAAGAAGTATTGTCCAACAGACCCACATCTTAAAGAATTGACAAAGATCGCAGAACAGTCGACTCAATCATCAAGTGACTGGAAAATTATTCAAAAGCACGTCTGAAATTCAAGTCTGATTGTTTCAGCTGTTCAACAGCGTTGAGCGATCGGAGACTAAAGGAATGATGATCAGGAGAATCATCGCTGGGATGGAACTCCTCTCCTGTGCAACAACCGCTGCTCACCGGACGCATTCGAGGTTAAGAAATTTTATCAAGGAATGCGCCTCTACTGTTCGACAAAATATTATATTCTCTGGACCGACTCAGTCTTCTGTTCTACATTCTTTTAGTGGATGGTGGCCTTAGTCTTTGCCTTTGGGTTAAGTAGGTCTACCCAATGCTCAGGAGACTGAGCTGAGCCTTTTTATGAACATGGAGAATTCTCTACGTAGTCGTCTGAACGATGACCGTGACCGTTCACAACTTTGGACAGCACAGCTGTTTGAAGCATCCAGTTGGCTTCATGATCTGGGGATGCCTCTCCTTGTCTGAAGTCGACCGTTTTTGCATGTGTGAGAAGATGACAAATCAGGATGAGTAGCCTATTTCAAGATCTTGTGTATGCAACTGTTAAACATAATGATATCTGACAGTTTTCAAGGGCGATATCGCAACCTCCCATCGTACAGAGGAGTCTGGATTTTGGATAATGCATAGTTAACTTTTGAAATTCACAATGTAATTCATCATTCTGACGAAAGAATTCATCCAAGAACCGGAGATTTAGCACAATGCAGTGCTCCGTCCGACAGAGGACATTCCTCCGACGTAAACCCGATCTAGTAGAGCTGGGGGGGGGTGATACATTCAATTGATTGTGATACATTCTCTCTCTCCCAATCAATAACAAGATGCAGCTCATTTCCAGGCTTATAATGGTCAGGTATTATGAGCTACAAGGTTAACAGCTGAATGAAAAATACTTTGGAGTTGTAATTAATACAAGAGGAGATGTAACCAAGTACTAAAAGATCTCCGTGCATTGTTCCATTTTTTTATTCTCATCAGTAAACTTTTATTCAGTAAAAAAATCATGAAATGCTAGCTCTTATTATAATCAAAGTTAAATCGCTTAACTCTTCAAATAAATGCTATTAGAAGTATTGAGCGACGACGAAAGTGTCAAAACAGATATTTTACGGGGTTCAGCAAGACATTTGTGCCACAATACATCTCAGGGAAAACTTGAGGAGTAGGGACAACGGAGCTTAGGAAACTCAGCCCAAATAAAAAATTCCGAAAGGGGGGCTCTTTTGTAAATGCGCTGCGCCAATTCTGTTGTTGATGTCATTGTCATGTCTTTGTTTCTTAACTAAACCAAAGCTATTACTACCTTAAATCGGATGGTTTTATGCAACTAAATATTGATCAAACTTATGCTGTAATTGCAATTACAATTACCTAATTGAACCGCCAATTGCTGTAATCAGTACTTGTAATCAATTTCATTTTTAACCATGTAATTGAGGAATAATTGCAATTATCAACAGCTAAATCTCAATGCAACTATCAGTCAGCTCTGTTAAATGTTCACAGCATAAATTGTTTTTATTCTCCTCGTCGATAATGCTCAAACACAATAACTGCTCACAACACGAAATTGTGATACTTAATTGCCCAGATGCGAGCCAGGGGTACAATTACCGATACTTTTTTGAAGAAATTTACGACGAAACTTATTGCCAAAATCTGAAATAAGAGCCGAAAGCTGTCTAGAGTAATTGAAACTTAATTGAGCAAAAACGGAGTAATTTGTAATTGTAATCAATTTCAACCAATGCAATTGTAATTCTGTCCACCTCTCGTATTTAACGTGATGCACTGTTCATTCTGTGCTTCTCTATGCGATTCGAAGAAGTATATTTTACGAAACCGGTCATCGCTACATGCTGAGTTTGCTTTTTTATTTTCGAGACGTCTTGTCACAGTGTGCGCGGCAACTGCCAGGCCTCACCTGACCAATCATCGCGATTTTTCAAATACATTTTTAAATTAGTAATCTATAATTGTAATCAATTACATTTCATAAGCAACTGACAGAAGTCTGCTATTGGGCATCATTATACGTACCGGGTTGAGTGTTCCTGTGTTTTTGCACGCTTCATTGGCAAACTTGCATTAATTCCCTCAAACGCTTTTACGTTATAGAAATTACACACGAATTTGCACACATTTGCACAAAAAGTTGCCTCTCGGAATTTTTCATTTGGATCCAGTTGTCGTAGATTCAAAGGTGACATAGGTAGGTTGGAGAGATGAACAGCAGATTTACAGGAAAATTGTGTGCATGATTCATTGACCCGAAAATATCTGGTGCATGCAATGCAATTTGCAATGGCGCCAAGGTTTCCATTCTTAATTCTCACGCTTTCTCAACAATTATTCCAGGACATAAACCTTGACCTAAAAGTACCCTATATTGCAACAGAAACCTTTGAGAAATGTCTGATGTAACCAACATATGGCTACTTCACATTGCAGATACATGTTAGGTCTTGTGAGTATTCAATTCGGCGTTCGGTGCGACTAGATAACCATCATCTATGCGACTGCTCTGCCGATGAATATCGAAACTTCATTAATGAAGCTATAAACGTAATTTAGCAGTACAGAAAATAGCATATTCACGACTTGGAACTATTTATCTTAGTATTTTTCTCTTAGTCATGAGCATATCCCTTAGCTGTTCTACACGCAACATATCAAACTCCTAGTAGTAGATGTCTACGGTAATTTGACTGCTCGCACTAATAGCGAAAGTTAGAACGCCCTGTCTCCGTTTATAATCCTCTATGTGAGGGTTTCTCGAAGAAATTGATTTCTATGAATGAAATAATGAGCAAACACTATTTCATATACTCATAAATGTAAATAAATACTATATATGTAGATCTTCTTTTACCGACTATAAAAAACGTCATGTTTATTGTCTGGAGGCACATGGAAAATTAGTGTGTCTTCCAAAGAACCAAGATGATTTATGGTATATACCAGTTCTCATGTAAGATTAGCATGGATTTCAAGATGAATTGCATGATGCAAAGTGCATGTAGTGTATACGCAGGGCTGCCACTCTTATCAAAAATAAAACCCGGAAAGTCAAATCGAAATGGGCCCCCTCAAAGAAAGAAACTTACGATCATTCGATATCACACAACCCGGTGAGTTTTGAAAGCGTTAAACAGTTAGTAAACAAATGTACAAAATTATTACTGATGCTGATTCAATCATCAGCTTCAACAAGGTACACTAGAATACATGACTCGAACAGCTACTATTTTCAGGAGAACCGCTTTCGAAGGTTAGAGTGTACCCGCGAGGAAATAAGTGGGTATGATCATACGTATGTTTCATACTAAAATAATAGTATGAAAGTGAAATTTTTTTTGTACACAAATCATAGTATGAAAATTTCATACGCAATTCATAGTACAGTATGAAAATTTCATACGCAAATCATACTATGAAAATTTCATACTGCTATTTGTCATCCGCGCAGGGGTTCGTTACATGCCTAAATTCTGCGCGAATTTTCGTAATGTTGTAATCTATATTAAATCATTCTACAGTGTATATCCTTTCTTCCTATGCTGATCATTGAAATCTTTACGTTTATGATTACGAAGAGATAGAGTTTATAATAATAATAATAAATTCTTTATTTTAGGAATTAAAATTTTCAAGAAATAATTTTAAAGTCTGCACGTCAAATGCAGAAAATAGACCTTTTAACAGTCTACTGCTGAATCCAAACCTCTCAATAATGACACTTCTCCCATTAAATAACCATCAATGCTAGCTATACAGCAGATCAGTTGATCTGTTCCAACAGATATTCTTCCAAGGATACTATCCTGATCTTCAAATTATAATTTAATCTATTATTCCAGGAATAACATTTAAAATGAAAATACGTTTGACTTTGATAGTTCATGTTTCCCAAAATTACATAGTATAAATCTGTACATTCATCAAGTCCAGAGAATAATGCTAGTGAGCAAAATACTGTTAAGGCTTTCTATAGCAAGAGAAATTAGAGAAAATCTTTTACAATATAAAGGTATAAACACAAAATAATATAGTACATCCCACAAGTCAACTGGGGAAGTTATAGGCGGAATATGATGAATAAGTTATTTACATAGTGTTGGTCATGTAGAATAGAAGAATAACCACATCCTTAAACAGCTGAAACACCTGTTTCATTAAGCTCCATTCACACAGCGACACCTTGCGACATTGACGACACCGTTCAGACCAACTCGGCGACGCTCTGACGACATTTCGACGGCATTCAGGCGACAAATTAACACAGAATCATTAACGTTTTTCATAAATATCTTATTACTCATTATTGTTTTTTTATTATCACGATGAGCTTCATTACAAGATCAGCTTTCAAACGAATACAAATATGGTTCGGTTATCAACTGTATTTTAGTTGATATTTTGTGAATCAAAATACTCGTCAGTAACCGATCCTTTTCACCAAGCATGCTTAGTTATTGGCGTCAGCTTGAAGAAATTTCATTGGATTTCATTTCAAGAAATATGAACAATGATGACAACTTGCGCTCAGTTTCCAATGCAGCTGTTTGTCACACAAAATTTCTGCATGCACAAATCGATAGGGATTATCAAAAAATGATGAGTTCGCTTTCACAGCAGATGAGACGGCTTGTCGTATTTATTTTAATCACATTCATTCTCAATAACATCCCTTTCAACTCACATCAAGGTTTACAGTAATTCAATTTCAATAATACAATTGTGAAGCAAGTAAACAATGAGATGCATTAATTAGGTATGTCATCAAAAGTTGGAATAACCACTACCCATCCCATGAATTTATCTCCACACATTTCCTTGTCATGTTTGATATCAAATTGAAGCAAATGTTTTTCTCTACACAAATATTCAGGTATCGCAAGCTCAAAACGAAAAGCACATGATTTTGTTTTCGTTCTGACTACTAGCAATTACACATTTTTGTGTTCCTGCACAGAAAGCTATGATCCTAGATCATTTGTCAAGTCATTCTCATCTCAGTCACCTGCAGATGTGCGGGGCAAACCAGCGACTTCACGCGACATGACAAATTTTGGAGCTCCTATCTCTAACATAGGTCGCCGAGAATTTCAGAACATTTTTCTGAGCGAGGAGCGTGTCGTCGAATGTCGCGTGGTCTATGTGAACGTGCAGGCAGGTCTACATGTAATCTTGAAATAACTACTGCAATTGACTGCAATGATTGACAGTGTCGCTACCGTGTCGTGTCGCCTGTCTGAATGGAGCTTTAGAAGGCGTCGACACCGTTTTTCGCACAACAAGAGCTCATCAGTGTAGATTGAGAGGCCCAAAATAGCGTGTGATATCCACGTGGTGGAACAGGTTGATCTGCGTTTATTTATCCTGTCCTTGACGTGCAGCTGATAATTGAAAGATCCCTGTGTCAATGCTCCTGGCTGGGCATATAGATGGGGGAGACTGTGCATATACTTGATCAAAATCAAGATCTGGAATACTTTGGGAAAAAGCGGTGCCGGTGACTTAAGTTATTCAGAGCGTTATTTTTTAAATCTGGACATATCCCCCTATTATGACCAGCCAAAAGAATTTACAGTGATATCTCATTTATCAGCCGCACGGCAAACCAATACACAAATAAACGCAGATCAATATGTTACGCCGTTCTTTATTTTGCTCAACCATTTCGATGTCATAGGCAAGTTTGAACCATTTCCAACCGCACTGATGGGCTCTTGAAGGCGAAACGCAATGTTTGCGGCTGCAAAGGAAATAGTGCTTCAGCTGGTATAATCTGAGGTTATTCTGTCAATCTTCAAGCTTAAACATAAGGGGCATGGATGCATGCTACAAATGAGAACCGCTGCATATTAAATTTTCGTTTAAAATTAAGAAGATCATGCATTGTGATGGTTCATGACTAATTATTACTAGAATAAGAATAGTGCGCATTTCAAAACTTTTTGACTATTCTTAGTCCCCACCAACTGCAAAATATAATCCACACAGCCTTCACAGTAAACCATCTACAAGAAAAATGACTTAGGTTCGATCGTCAAATAATGAAATAGTTTCTTTAACTGATGAATCAACAAGCTCATTCACAATAGTCTCTTCTTCGTCTGTTCATCGATATCATCTGCCTGTTCTTTGCGGTTCCGCCACTGATTTTTAGTTTCTTGATTCACCTGTCTTGCGACGCGGTTCACGGCAGCGATTGTACAATCGTTCTCTCGCAAGTAAACAGCTAGCTCTGTAAGCAAAAAAAGTGTAAAACCTAATTTTTCAGCAAAAGTATGATACTATGATTTGAGTATGAAAATTTCATTTTTCATACGTATGAAAAATTTATACTCAAGTCATAGAATGATTCATACCCACTTATTTCCTCGCGGGTGCTACAAAGAACCATCCCCCTAATGCAAAATCAGAATAAAGTTATTGAACGATTAACGATTTCAGCTTGATATAAAGACTGCATATTATTGAAGTTTACATGCAGGCCCTGGATGATTTTGCTTAACTGTTTCAAAGACAACTTTCTTCATTTCGCTCAAAAATATTACACTCAAATTTATAATGCCCTATTCTCGTGCAGCTTTGTCAGTTTCTATTAATCGTGCCATGACGTCACACGGTGCAAGATCCCGTTCTTTTCATGAAACCACTACGAAATTGTTGTCCAGCTGTTCGACGTTTGGAAGACTGCTTCAGCAGAGCGGTCTGGTCATTAAAAATATCTTCACACAAAATCCATGGTCAGCGCCGTCTAAATGCTTGGGCAGGCATTTCCGTAAGCCATTTTCTTTGGGGAAGCCATTATTCTTTCGCAAAATCGAGAATGTGTGGTAAAATCTTCCTTTCTATGCTGTATAAAATGTGCCGAATGTCATGAAGGATAGGAATATCTTCATGCAAGATGGGATGCCAGCGCACTACTACAGACCCATCGTAAATTATTTAAACAGCATTCATAAATCTTGGATTGACTGTCATGGGAGCCTTTCGAATGGCTTCCGATACCACCAGATTCAATGCCTTGTGACTTTTTTCTTTTGGACACGTTTAAGAAATGGTGCATTAAAGTCATCCTATGCATTTGAATGAACTGGAAAACAAACAATCTGCAGCATTCTCTGCAGATCGATGAGCGATTACGTAGAGATATGCTCTTGCGCTGTTGACCGAAGAATTTGATTGCGTTCGGGCAAATGGTGAGCAAGCAGAAAATAAATGTTGTAGTGGTACTCGTGTCAGCAACTGTTTTCCTTTGAATCATAATTAACTTACAGAAATCAATCATTGAGTCGCTCATTGCTATTGCATCAACAACTTTGAAATTTCACTGCTAGAATCCGCCACGTTACATAAACAAAAAATTTTAATCAATGTCTCACAGAATAAATTGACGACTAAAAACTATCGCATTTTCTCAATGTGAGAAAACGGAGTTCTACATTGTGCCCAAATATTACACATTACAGAAGCCATGCAACTTAATATACTATTTACTCTGAAATGAGATGAGAGCAACATTTGATACAATCCATTACGGAAAATGCCAACGTTTCTGGATTTTTAGCCATCATCAGTGCAGTATACCCGTAAAGAATCAGTAACTCACATGTAAACAAATCATCATCCGAAATGCAGACATCTACAATTAATGAAATACATGCATTTCAAATCTCAATCTGTAGAGTTCGTTTCCAAAATTTGCAAACACCAATATAAATAGCTAATTGGTGTTTGCAGTTCATGCACGAAGCTGAGCTGCCAGATTCCCAAGCACATCCACCTACCGATGGTCTGTGGAGTGAGTTGCTGATTTACTGCACTGATGGCGGCTAAAAAGTCAAAAACGCTTGCAGTTGAAGTTGCCTGAAGAAACTTCGTCAGTACTTGTAGCTCCGGCAATGATTCAAATCAAACCTTGCTCTCATCTCTTGTACTTAAAACATAATAAAAAACGATTACAACATTACAAAAATTGCATTAAGAACAACTTTTGGCTTTCAAACAAGATTATGGCAGCTATTTGATGAAGCTTGATCCGCCATGGCATAAGTAAACGTAAAGTCAACACAAAAGTCACTTTTGCAGTTGTTTCCGAGATTTCAATTTTCGCTGGTGTCTTCGCCGAAATTTAGCCGCTTTTACAACAAGTGATCGTACAAAATATTCATTCGTCACTCCCTTGTGCTCTCAAAACTTTTTAGTAGATTTTTCTTTCATATTTTTCTGGCAGACGTTTCTTGAAGGACACGTTTTGGAGAGCATCAAAGCAATCAGAATTCAATTCATAATAAACTCCATATTTACGTATTACAACTTTTTCGTCAAGCATTCCCACCAAAATTTATTTATTATTACAAAACCTTGATTACTTGCGCTTCGTCCAGTTTCTTAGGATTGACGAAAGGATCACTGACTTCCTTGTAGAGGAATCTTCTGCTCTAGAGTCATGCGGATTTTTTTCAAAATCCAAATTTTTTGTTCCTTGGCAAAACATTTTCCACTACTTACTTTAATAAAAAACCCCGGAAATCCGGTTAAAACCGGAAGGGTGGCAGCCCTGTGTATAAGTGTAATATAGGCCTACATGTATTCAGGTTTAGGAAACAGAAGACGAGTTTTCTTCGTAACAGGGGCGGTCGGATATGTTGCGTACGATATTTGGTGAATATCCTTCTAATTTTTCTTCAAAAATATCGCAAACATTGTTGTGCTCTAAGCACTGGTAACTTCTTATTTATGAAACAGCTAAAATTTGAATTTACCTGTTGAATTTTCATACAACTGTCAGTCAATAAGTGATACTTTCGATAAAGAATTACATGAAAATATAATCGACCAATGTGATAAATTGTAATAATTTGATGTTATGTTCTGCAAATTTGTCTGATGTTACTTGACGGATCAGGTCGAATCGAAATACCATGTACAACACTTCGACATTCAGCTAAAATGATTCAATAGCTTACAGGAAATTGAGTAATTAGCAACAGGAGGTACAAATGTTTTTATAAACTGACTCAGAGCGTTACAGAAGTTTGTTTGTAGATACTTCAGTATTTTTCGTGTGTAATACAAGCTTAACTTACTAAGTTCCAAAACCACCGTTTTTCATCAACGACAGGTCGAGCTGGAGTTCCTGATTTTCCTAGTGGTGAACTATCACCAACGTGCAAACGGGCAAGCAGATGATCAGGCAGAACAGTTCTCTGCATCGCTGAAAATTAGAGAAGAAAATATTAATGCGATCAGGAATTTCTAAGGATCGACACCCAGATGGATGCAGTCTCGAATCAGCCCGCATTCACCGCAAAAAATGGAAACTATTCACTGATCCACACGTAACCACTGATGCAAGGTCTCAAAGCAGGACAGGCATAACTAACATAATTACATAAATTTCTTAACTAAGAAGTTTTTGTTAAGTTGAAAAGGAGAAATCAGCAGGTCTTCAAGTCAAAAGTAAAAGCTCCTTTGATTTCTTAATATTACTATTGAATAATAAGTTACATTTTCTTAAACGCATCAGATATTTTCTCAATCAGAAAGATCAATTTATTTCCTCAGCAGCGGCGGCGGTGCACACCTGCCCCAGAACTTAGTTTGTAAGTGCATGTATTGGTTTCTGAGGCAGGTCAGAGAACACGTATTTCATTTTTGATTCGTGAGAACGGAAAGCAGCAAATATTCCACAAGCACACTTAATGTCACATTTTTGCATTTCATATTCGAGAACTCCCTCCCTATACGAACAGCTCATGATTCAATTCTTTAAAAATCAAAGCTTGAGGGAAGAGGACGAGTCAATACACCAAAGATGACCATCAGCAGATGTTACTTCCTGCAAAACGCCATCAAAGGAGGACCGTGATGCACTTTTGGCAGTGCTCAATATCGATCTAAAAAATTCAGGAAAATCGTCGAATTCAGAAACTGAAAATATATATGCATAAATTTCAAATGATTTTGGAAGAAAATCATGACTTTTGGTGACTGACGAATCAAGTAATCGGAAGCCTTGATTTACTGACCAGCTCTACACCGTCTATATGTGAGGCTCTCATCAGACAAAAACGTCTATCAGCATAGCTAGTGGCCGATTTCCCAACTCACGGAAATGCATCATTAGTTTACGCACAGGCACCGGATATACTGTCAACAGTGGCGATGGCTCTCCCAAACTCACATAGGATGCGTCTTTTCACAAATGACAACGATATGATATTGTCAATTTGAAGGATCCGGGATACGGTCGGATATCCGGTCCAGAATCTGTGGTCTTTGAAGACCTTGATAATTGCAATCCCTGGAGAAATTTGGCAATTAACACAAGTGGCAAACTGAAAGTCGTATTATGAGTTGTCAGATACCTTGTGGGCAAGTACGCGTACATAAGAAGAGCTGCAGCTTCGTAAAATTAAAAAATGCACAAATACTGCAATATTGTACTTCTAATGCAAATGATCAATAAACCACTAACAAATTGAAAGAGGGTGAAATATATATAATATGAAGAATCACTTGCAGAAATCGAAACAATGTTTTGGTGTCTACTAATTTTCGAATTTGCATTTTGATAGAGAGAGCGCGCATGTGATCCTTCTAAATATTGGTCTGCATCGGTCCGGAGACCGCTACGTCTCAAGTTAAGTTCATGTTACTGTAACATGAACTTGCATATTGGCATCTAAAAGTTTGATGAACACTAATAAGGTAATTTTAATACCAAGGTATTAGAAATGTAGTGGAGTTTATTGAATTTATTGATAACTTACACCCTCAAAAGCAGAGCTGGAAAAATTCCACTGAAATTTTTTAATTCCAATTCCAATTCCGGAGCAGAAATTTCAATTCCAAATCCAGTCGCAACAGTTCAATTCAATTCCAATTCCATAATAAGATTCAATTCCGATAATTGCATGTCGCGTATAGTGTCTTATGTTAATGCATCTAACGATTGTTCGTTTCAATCTGACCCATGTGCCCTTATCCTATCCTCGTTGTTCCCAAGGTTGGGTCTTGGGTTTACTCTTGGGTTTTGGGTAGTCTTGGGGGCACCCAAGAATCTTGGGGTGCGGCCCCAAGAGCTTGGGTACTACCCCAAGAGTGAGAACCTAAGAGTAATGAAATCGACCATAAATGATCATTTGCGGTTTTCTTGGAAAAATTCTGCCTATGTATATGACCACATCATGTCATAGCAAGTCATCTACATGTAAGCTTACATGTATGTACATGTAAATCTGTAACCTACTTCAACCACACGATTGGTCTTTCTATGATAAAACTGTACTATCATCAACTTTGATATAGACCTACCGTAAATGTCTATCTGATAGTTTGTTTAATTATCTTTTTAAACTATGCTTTGATTACCTATGGCTTCCTTATGAATTTAATCCATTAAACGAGATGTAATGCATATTGTGTTAGACAGAATTTTGCATATATCATTTTGTGTGAAATAAAACAAATAATACATGAAAAAATCCAATGCATTAAACCAATGTCTGTATAACGCTTATGCTGTTAAGTGGTAGCCTATAATAATTCGTAGATAACTTGCTTCATATAGCCTCTTGCCTTGAAAGTTAAAAACTTCGGCCTATATTGTTTATTCCACTATTAGGCTACATGTATTAGAAATAGAAATATATCGGTATAATTTAATGCAGTGACATTCTTTGATAATTGCTTCTTACGATTAGTAAAAATATCGTTGTATCTGCATTTGTGCTCTTTTCATCTTACACGAGGCCTATGTTATGTGTGTTTCGTTTCTCGATCAGACATGTTGTAAGGAATGTAGCTTAGTCATGCATGTTGTTCTAATTAGGTGATTATTAGGCTGTAGACGTAAACAGGGTTGATGATATTAAGCTGAGAGATAACCTATGCCGATAAGTAAAGCTTTTAGGTGAATATTAATATGGGCTCAATTCCGCAATAACAAATTCATGTAATAAATAGAAATTAATAAGAACATTAGATATATATTAATTGGATAGCAATATGTACGATATTGCATGATTCAAAATATCTTCATGCAATTTTAGATCATATTTAGAACATGTTTTGGAAATTGCTGTTCCACTTCACTAGGGAAATAGCCGCTCTTGGGTCCAATCTTGGGGGTACCCAAGATTAGACCCAAGCCCAAGTTTGGACCCAACCTTGCTGTTCCTGTGTGCCGTTCCATGCGTCGTTCCTATGTGCGTTTTCATGTTAATAGTTCATATTTCTTGTGTACATGTATATATGTAACCGGTCATCCTACGCCATTTTCGTTTCATAAACGAGATATTCAATATCTCGTGGAAAAACGAAAAGAAATTAACGGTCAGCAAAGAATCAAACGCTGAGTGAGAGAGAGATGAGATGCGAGCGAATAAATCTATTAATAAACTGACAGAAGAAATTCAATGTGCGAATAACGTGATTGTTGATGAAAGAAAAAATGACGATAAAAATGATATCATGAAAACTGTTTAATGGTCTATGTTAAAAAAAGGAGATTAAAAATTCCGTGATAAGAACGAAATGTGGTCGGGTCGAAAGCTAACGAGCAGAGATTAAAGGAAGCTCTTTCAATTTTCAAAAGAAAGTGGTTTTATCGTCAAGTCTCAAAAATCTGTATGAATTAGAAACGTTGAGAAATTGACACAACAACAACTACCAACAACATATACGACATCTTCAGTAGCTGTTAGAAGAACTCCGGGCTCTCGCGGTGCAACTTAACTACAGAAGTGACAACAACAACTGCCCGCCAGCGAATAACAACACAGCAGCGTATACGGCAACACATCAGCGAGCGCGATTGAAGATTGACGGTATAAGTGACACTGATATTTATGATATTATTTAATATATTATTTTAGTGAGTCCGATCGAATTGAAGTGAATTCAACATTAAGAAGTGAACTGTAAGTGTAAAATTTTTCTTTTATCGTTGCGTATCGCATCTATATAACTATAGTCCTTAAAATTAATATTGTTAATTGTTGTGATTGGAAGTTGAATAATAGTTCCTGTAATTGAATAATTAATTATTAGAATAATTTGTTGACAATGTCTATATTATGATTTGAACTGATTGGGCTGCTGCCCTTTAATGCAGCGTTAATTTTCCTCTTTTCGAACTAACTGTTTTTCGTGTGTACAACAATTTAGTTAATCTCCAATTTTTGTGCTTATCCTATCAAGAACTAAATTCAACAATTGCTTTATTTGATTAATTATCTTACTTGATAAATAACTAAATAACAGAATGAACAAAGATGATTGTCTTTTTATTGTCTGCCTAATCGCTGAAATAACATTGTCCTGGCTGTAGGCCCATCGAAGTCACAAAAAACACACTTTATTCAACAATGGAATAAAGCTACCTCTGTCGATCTATCTCTTTCTTATCTCCGTGCAGTTAGCACAACGGCCGAGTACTGTGATTTAAATTTTTGTACAAGTAGATTTATCACAGGTCTATCGAAAAAGTGGAATTGAGGTTTATCGAGGTCAATTCCAATTCCAATTCCAGTAGATTTAAATATCGTCGATTCCAATTCCGACGAAAAATGGAATTAATTCCGGATCGGAATTAATTCCAATTCCGACTTTTCCAACTCTGCTCAAAAGCAATATACTGGACTTTCTCAATGAACTAGTTGAACTACCGACTACGAATAGTGTAAGTCAGTCATGCCGAATCGAAAATTTATTGAAACCAAGGTTCGAAAAATGGAAGCGCGCGCATGGTTGAAAGCTCAACCTGATCCCACATCAGTTGAATTTATCCGCAGGGATCAATACGCATGGGAAAGGAAATACAGAACTATGTATTAATCGCTAAGACATGAATAGCACATGGTCTCAAACCATACTCATCAAATTGCTATGCATCTCCTCAAGATCAAAAAAGCAACAAACTCTGAGAATAGGTACAACCATATATTCGGCATATAGCTATTTTTAACAAAATTTTTGGATGAGTGAGAAATTCGCCTTAAAATCAAATTGGAAGTCTGACTAAAACTTTTTTCAATATCACGAGCAGTTTGTAAAACTGTTCGATTCAGTTTATCGTTGCATGTTTGAATGACGCATTAGTCTCGGCAAAATCTGGACAATATACGATTCCCCTCAGCAAAGCTAAGATAAACCAACATTAAATCATTGAGATAAATACATATACATTGAAAGATTTTAACAGGTCTCATGAATTATCAGCCGTGTTGATAGTATTCATTCGAAAATGCTGAAACTCGAATTATTCAAATGAGAATTGAAATTCTCATTCTCATTCCATGTTTGCTCTTCCGGTCAATTCTTGACCATTCACTGAAACGCACGGCAGCAGAAGAAACGATTCATGATCAGTTATTCATGCCAGTTGTCATCCACATAACCTTTTTAATAGAATGTCTGTTCTAAATAAATGTCAAGTTGTATTATGAATTCATGAACTATTAAGACAAGACATGGACACACATGGTGGTCATTTATAAAGGAAACCTGAATTAACTAACTTTCCTGGCTTTATGAATGTTCAAATAACTGAAGGTAATGACTATAAAATTATATGTTTTGTCATCTAACTATACATCATCCACGCGACGTCGGCAACATGAAAGAAACTTTATCTGACACTATTAGTTCCCGGATGTTTTAATCAAAGATTAGAGATAACTCAATGACCGTGGCATGAGGTGGAGAATCATTGTTAGTCATGTGAATTGTGAATATGAGAAAGACTCGGCGGTTGACCAATTCATATGAGCATTCATTGAGGAGAGCATTGCGTCATGCCTGTAACCACTTTCAAAAGAATACTTTATCACACTGATCCACATGCTTGAATGACATGAATGATACTCTGCTATCAAATGAATCTATAGTATCGACCTCAGAAGACGCAGGACGCTATACTTTACCACTTCAAGACCTTTAACTTTCCTTTCCCCACGAGTTCGGACAACATGAATTGTCTTAATGCTAACTGTAAACTATCCCGGTGCGTGTGGTCAATTATATGAATGATATTTATTTTTAAATACTTCAATAGCCCAAATTAGTTTGGCTTAATAAAATCAATTTAAATTAGCCACATATCCAATTTATCAATTGTCTAGTCTTTAACTGAAGCTTGATGAGATGATTCTTAATTGCACGTTGATCCCTGAGTCATGTACGCAGACTTTTATCCCGGTAAAGTTTGGAGGTCTCGATTGAGGAGAGACACTGATCTGTCTGCAAGCTTTCAGTGCGTCAGTTAGTGGCGTTGCTAGGACGGCATCAGAAATCTTCCATGATTTCCAGTCAGACCCTGATCTTCGTGAAGGCGTAGAAACGTAGGAAACAAAACTTCTCAGAAATGTTGCACCTACAGGAAACCAAATCAAATACAGGGTGAGTCATAATATGCGCAAAACTTCAAGGACTTGTAGCTCTGACCAAAATAATTATTCGACTTGAGTTTCTCTTCCATATTGTTTAGCATGTCATGGGGTTTTGCTGTGTGCAATATTATTTTTCTCTTTCAATTATTTGACAGTATTCTAGCTAATTTTGAATTCACTAGAATTTACCTAAATTTCACAATTTAAATCGTTCAAAATTCAAATTAAAAACAAATTTTCCAAAGGACTTCTTATAATTAAGCTTATTACTGATGATAGACAATTTACAGCAAGTGTTCAAACAATCCTCCATCAGCCTCGACAACACATTGTGCTCTGACGAGCAAATGGTTAATGGCCCGTTGGAGCTCATCTGTTTCAAGATTTTGAACTTCTTCAAAGATTTTCTCCTTTAACTCATTAATGTTTCTCGGAACAAATTGGTGATACACGCGAGCCTTCAAAGTTCCCCACAAATAGTAGTCTAATGGGGACAAATCGGGAGACCGCGGTGGCCAAGGATGACCGTAACCACGACCAATCACTCGGTTTTCGGGGAATTTCGTTGATAGAAAGTCTCGTGCCTTCTTCGAGAAATAAGGAGGAGCTCCATCATGTTGGAATACGACAGACTTCATCTTCCGCCTCTTTTGCAGTTCAGGTATGAGGTGATCACGGAGCATGCTAGTGTAGTTTTCTTGATCCACAGTCGATTCGAAGAAGTGGGGCTGCAATTTGAAGTTTGAAGAAATTGCCATCCAAACGCAAAGCTTTGGTGAGTGGAGATTCTTCGGCAAATTGCATCTTGGATTTTCGTATGCCCATATCACACAGTTGTGTCGGTTTACGAGCCCATCTAAACTAAAGTAAGCTTCATCAGACCAAAGAATGTTTGGCAGGATTTCCTCATTCTCCAATATCCACTTCGCGAAGTCAAGACGCTTCAGCTTGTCTTCTTCACTTATCGCCTGTGTTCGGGATATTCGGAATGGATGCATCCCGATTTGATGTAGGACTCGAACGACACTGCGTTGAGGGATAGCGGTTTCACGCGCGACTTGTCGAGAGCTAGTATGACCAAGTGGATTTGCAGCTTTAAGATTGGTGATCGACTTCTCGATAGCAGAGGAACGTTCATTGACAATGGACGGTCTACCAGGAGACTGGATGTCATGGAGAGTCTTTGTTGCCCCAAACTTCTGCATCAGTCGACTGATAGTTGAAGGTGGAAATGGATCATTGTGCAAGGACATCATTCTCTTATATGCACGTAGAGTAGCAGTTGGAGATTCGTTATTGGAATAGAACAATTTCACAAGAGTCAATCTTGTTTCTAAGTCCATCGTCAACGAAAAAAAGACAATTTAGCTTTTGGCGCTGAAATTTCGCATATCTTAGTTAAATCAAACATTTCCTAATTGTAGGACAAATTCAAAATCTTCAAAAAACATAGATTGCTTGTTTGCGTCCAGATTGTTGGTTGAACGAAATAAAATGGATTGTGGAATCATTTTGATGTCATTGCGAATCACTAAACAGATGCAGAATCATGCCCAAAACTATGGTAAGATTTCACCAACTGAGAAAATATGACATGATTCAATTTTCAAATTTTTATACTTAAAATTCATAGAAGTCTGTAGGATGTGATATCATACAAAACCCCAAGTCTTAACGAACAAAATGGCATTAAAATTAATGTCGAGTACCCCGTTCAGTAATCACAGGACATCACCAAAGTTTTGCGCACATTATGACTCACCCTGTATAAGAAAGCATGGGACCTACTGTTGTTGAATAATCAATTTGATGAGCTTCTGAATTCAACATCCAATGTCAAGACAAAAAGCAGAGTGCTTCATCTCCTGCCTGGAGCTGGTGCTTGGCTCAGCGCTATCCCACTTCCAAGTCTTGGTCTCAAACTAGACAACGAACAGCTGCGCATATCAATAGCTCTCTGACTTGGGACCAACATTAAGTTTGTGCACCCTCCAAATGCAAGTGTGGATCGGCGTCGACAATTGTGGCACGCATATTCTGAGTTGCCGCTGTAACTCACGAAGAACTGCACGACATACGGAGACTAACGATATTCGAAGATTCCTAGCATCTACAGGCTTACCTGCTTTTCTTTCTGCAAGGTCTCGTCTCTGTCGTGATGACAGGGAGTGGCCGGATGGTGAGACTCTAACCCCGTGAGCAGAGGAAGGCAACTTGTCTGGGATATTACATGGGTCGATGCCCTGACTGAAAGCAACCGCCAAATTTCAAACATTGAAGGGGGAAAATTAGCTTCACGAGCGGAGAACAAAAAGCGTAGAAAGTATGAAGGTCTGCAGCATTCTTGCGTGTTCTGTAGAATTGCAACGGAAACACTTGGTGCGCAGGGAATGGGTGCGCTGACGGTGATCAAGGCAATGGGCAAAACAATCGCGGACAATCTTGTTTCCCAGTGTGCAGAGAGTTGAGCGAGCTCAGTTATCTTTAATTCACTTTTTTAATATGAACTTCGTATTCTTCTTTCTGCTATGAAACATCGTATGAAATAAAAGAAAAAAAAATTCAATTGATATCTTGACATCGGGTCCTCACTGATCGGTTTCCTACTGAGGATCTCAGGAGACGGCTTGGCATCCATCCATTGGAAGCTGTCATTCGATGGGGAAGACTCCGCTGGTATGGTCATGTGTAAAGAATGCAAGAGAACTCCTGGCTACAGAAATTGATGAATCTAGAGGTAGAAGGACGCAAGCCAAGGGGACGACCGAAGAAGAGGTGGTGCTACTTCAAGGCGCCACCTTGGGTGCATTGACGTTCAAGATCGGAAAGCGTGGAGAACCGCCGCCCGACCGGACCGACGTCCAGCACTCGAAACACGGTGAAAATGGACGATAAATCGTCGTGTGTGAGTGAGTGATATCCTGAAATTTGAGGACATAAGTCGACTTTTGACGAGAATTGACCATTCGGAAAGCTCGTTATCCCCTTTGTCCAAAAGAGTGCTTGAGGCACAAGTGGAATCCATTTTTGTCGTTGAGTTGTGAATACACTAACAGTCAGCGTAGTGAAAGCCATTTTGTGTTTGCAGCGTTTTGTAAGGCAGCACTGATGTGACGAACTGAAAGGCCGAGTGGCGATCTGAGACTCTTTTCTCCAGACAATTTTCATATCTACGTTGTAATTCCCGCCGATATGATTGAAATTTCTGATTCAATGCCACTTCGAACACATCAAACATTCCTGTCAGCGATGCCGGAAATGCGGCATTGATTTCTTTATCAAGATTCAGGAGGCGCAGTTGCCCTTTTTCAGAAGTGTGGTAATAGAATTATTTTTCAGATGACATAATGAAAAACTGGATAGAAACACAACGTTCTATGACGCTTCGAGGAACAGACAAGTCCAAAATTTGAAAAAATCTGTTTTTGATGGTGATATACCGGCATATTGTGGCCATCATCTAAATGTTAATTTTCTCCAAATAATGAATCCATTATTGGTTAACAATCGTAATTACATGCATAGATAGATAGCATCTGATGAAGTCGTCAATCAATCGCACGAGTAAATTAGCAGCTAAGCAAATGAAGCCAAGTGTACGTCAGCATGAGCTGATTGCTCTTGCTGAGGTGACGACTTTGTAATGGATACGACGACTTAGACAATAATCGTCTCTGGAGTGGAAGCAGTGTTTTATTTCAATCCATGCATGCTGTATGAAGGGAAGCGAAGATTCGTTCAAATTATGTCAAAAGTAATGTATTATCATCAGGAATCATGCTAAGCTAGTTTTGGATCTATCATTAACATGGTTTCCCAGAAGCAAGGACTTAAATTACTCCGGTAAAGTGGACATTTTGATGGAAGTATATTTTTACTCCTCAGCGCTTTCGCGGCCTCTGCATGAGGAGAACGGCCGTAGTGACAATGACAGAACAGAATGTCGCAGATGCACGAATAATCAATATAGACACAGATATCTATAAGCCATTGACACGACGTCATGCAGAATGAAGCGAAGCAATAACAGATAAACTTATTGCAGGCAGAAGGCACGTAACGCACATTGCAAAATAAATCACAGAAAAAGTATAATGTAAATAAGATTTACATAAAAAGAAGGGACGGAAAATCATCAGGACAAGAGAAAGTCACCATGGTAAAGACAAAAAATGTTTGAGTTCCTTTTCAACACAAAGTAATGGACGGAGATTAGCAATGTAAGGAGACTCTAGGAGCAAGTAAAAGGAAAAAGAGGAACACTCAATACTGAAAAGTAGGAGGAAAACGCATTGCCTCTAAAGCTGTCACAATCGATGATATGCCGACAAATTGCACTAGTTGGAGCTGCTGATGATCTATGCCATACATGGTTAAGTGCACACTTCAGTTTCATGCGGATAGCGATAGTGATTTATCTCCTGAGTCTGATCGCTTTTCATGTAGTCGAGAAAGAATGACGAAAAATATCAAAGCAGCTGCAGAATGATGAAAATCTTTTTTTTAGATCACAGGTTTAGAGGTATTCATTCATGCACTGTAGTGTCTCTCTTGAAATTTCTTGATTTAGAGACCAGAATATCCAAATCTCGAGAATACAAAATCGATATCCATCATTTTAGTCCGGCAGCCAGAACGAGTTTCTGCAGGGTGCAAGACCGACAATGAGACCTTCTCAGAATGATATACACACAATGGCTATTGCAAATCTGCGCGTCTGCCGAGTTTTACTTGGCTCCCATTCTTGTCAGATAGGATAAAAAAAACACATGTTAATCCAATGGGATGCAGATGGCAGTTTTTGGCAAAAATGAGATTTTCGAACTTTCTCTGATTAGTACTAAGTACTAAGTACTAAATTTAGAACCATAATTTTTGACATGGAATGTCTTCAGGTCTTCCTACGTCTGTGAAGCTACACACATTCAGAAACAGCAAGCCTCCTAATATTGGCAATATTTTGACCAATTTTAGAATCATTAAACCACATTCTCGCATACATAATCGATAAGAAGCATGATAATAGCGGATTCGCATGATAAGAAATGACTTGAAGACATGTCTAAAATTGTTGTTCTGGAATGAGCAGCTTTCTCTTAATCAGACTAAACATCAAAACTCTCATTTCCGCCAAAAGCTTCAATCTGCAGCTTATTGGATTACCCTTTTTTCCGAGATCCTGTCTGAAGGGAAGATGAATCAGGTAGAACTCAGCAGATACGCAGATTCGTAGTAGGCATACGGTGCACACAATTCTGTGAAAGTCTCATTGTCGGCCTCGTTCCCTGCAGAAACTCGATCTAGCTCCAGATTTTTTAGAGTTAAATCGAATCGCCAAAGGTCAGCTGAATTTTTTTTGATTTAGCAGAACCGCTAATCCACTAATAAAGACCGTTTAATAAATAATTGCACAAAAAAGTTAACCTATTTTCAAATGTAATTCTCGTGTTGAAGTCCTGGTTCAATTTCAAAACGATATAACATATGAAACCTTATGTTCCATAGATTATTTTGGCATGCATTTTACTTTCGTAAGTGGCCAGTTGTGGTAAGTAGGCCTTCAAAAAGAAAATTGAGCGTTTTCTTTGATACATGATTTTAATATGAAGACGACAGAATTTTTCATAAAAATTGATACATAAGCTATCATTCAGCTTCATCATGTTGTAAAGATTTTGAGATTAGTTGAATGTGCAAGGAGATCCAGCACCAATAAGTTTTGCCAAAAAATTGCTAATAAAAGAAAATCTGAGGTTCGTGTCAAGCTTTCAGACGATACATATTTTTCGAATTTCGACAACATTTGGTACATTTTTTCTCAATTAACACCTTTGCTTGATTTTTCGCTAACTTTCGCGTTAACAATGATTCTAACGGTTAACTTCACACAACTTTATCACTTTTATTATATTACAGCTGGAGTTTTCGAGATTGGGTTTAAAAGAATGCTGGTATCATCAGCTCCAATAATATGTAAGTTTTATCAAGATCGGCCCATCCGTTCACTGGTAAACTTCCAATTTGCTTTATTCCCGTACTCAGTCGTTTGATGAGTCATTATTTCCATCGGTTGAGGTTAGTAGAAGTTTTTCGAATCTGTGTTCTGCAGACGGGGCCGCCTGTCTGCCTCTGCTGCACCTGCACCTGTTCACAAATAATAGCAATTCTTCACACCGTAGTCTCTGACGCTTGCGTCCGATAAAGGGATAAACAAAATTTTTACAAATGTATCAATGATGACAGGAGGACAAACGAGAACCGACATGAAATGATCAGCTATGAAGCAACAAACTTCCAATCATTAACTATTTCATTTAATTAGACAAACCACACTGATTCCCAAGCCAAGTGTCTTGACAGGTCAAATGAATAAATTTAGTAATCGATCAATCATGAACTCACGATCAAATTTCATGAGAATAACCAGAAGATAAAAGAACTTTTCGTGGTATGCAACGATTTAGGAAATGGACTGTGAGTCCACAAAATAGCGATTAGCGAACTGGTGCCCACCAGACTGGTGTCGACGAGGACATGTAACGAAGGATGGTAGGGGGGATATTTTCATCTTACATGAACAACAATTCTTTAGTCTTTAGCAAAGTACTGTACACCAGTGATATACATCAAAAACTTCTTCATGACATATCTTTTTTAATTTTAGAGTGTCGCTCTGAGGTTCAGATTAAAAGGGATTAAAAGGGGGGGGATTATCTCTTATGCAATGTTATTATCCGAACAAGCGTAGTTCCTTGTCAATCTGGGACCGAGTAAATTCTGCAGAATCTCTAACAACGTTGACAATCGTTGATGTCATCTCTGTCAACCCTCCTGTTGCTGCAGGCTTGCAGCAAGATTTCAGGTAAACGGTGTCCCACTCGGTAGCGAGACAAAATCCTCTTAAAACAGCAAAAGTTGACAGGATTTGTCGACATGGGATCTCTACATCGTTTTTGATTGCGCGTTCTGCAGCCACTAACGGTCTTACTTCTAATGTCATGGCCATAAGTAGAGACCTGCATTAACTTATGCCAGGTTTCACGAAATCAGATCATTCGATCTAAGAAATTATCACGAAGAAATCTTGAAGAAAGAGGACTGTCAGGGCTCCAATTCCGTAAAACAGGTTTGCGTGGGCTTCAAACTCTACTTCGAGCAACCACACCAGCACAAGCCAGACAACATGGAACATGCACGACTTTTGAGCAGGCTGTTCCTGATGATGTTACACTAAATTACAAGTTAACAAGTTATTTATCTCTTACACTGTTAAACAGCGCAGTCAGTCGTTGACTTATCTGTAATTATGACTATGAATTCCACCACACTTATTAAGAAATTTGGACTTCCTTAATGAATTTGGCATATGACTGTTGACCAAGTCAAATTTGTATTTTTATCATGTGTGATTGATTGGAAATATCGCACACTAGATTTCAGATGTCTTACTGAATTAGAAAATGCGCATAACTAACTACTATCGCTGTCTTCACAAACAGACTTAAAGTACTTTAAAAAATCTCTTTGGATGACAAATTGAAATTTTATTCCACACTTTACTGTTTTTAGCATTATCAAATGCTTACCAATGGTACGAGGGATGTGTCCTTTATGGAGAAGGCTAGCATTCGCATTTTTCATTTCCTTCAGGAATGTGGAGAGAATACTGCGACAATTCATGCTGATAGCATTCCACGTATGCGCATGACCACCTATAAGAAGGAAATGTGAATTAAAAAGATAAATATTCAAAAACAAAGGTGTGTCTCAGACAGGCTGTTTACAGTCTAACGTCTGGTGTAAATGTCGGATATTTTTCCCATGATATTGTAGATTCCCCTAGAGAAATGAAACATCATCTCTGCATACAATTTGCGAAGCAGACATTTGATTATAAATGCGATTTAAGATCATGAGACATGACATTCATCTTCATTAATCTGAACTTCCAGCAAATATTAATAGCTCATCACACTAAATACCATGATCATCATCGAGAAGAAATTATCTCTGACTGATTAATCATCCAACAGAATCTTCCACAAATCGATGCTGTCACATTTAATTAAGGTTAGCGATGGTAATTGATGGAAATCCCAATCGACTGCCGTTAGACCTTAAGTCATTTCATATGAAACACAACAGATTGTAGTTTTGACATTTCATATTCCCGTCAATGCTCTAAATAAATGTAAATTGCAGAGCTGCCAACAGAGGAAAGTTATTTTGGCGGAATTTTTTGGCGGAACCGATTGACTTACCCATGTCCTTGAACATCGCTGTATCAGTGAAAGTACATGCATTCGTGCAAACTAAGAAAGAATATTCCTTTTTGTCCTCATATAATATATAATTAGAACCCTTACTCTATGATTAGAACTTGCAATTTGTAACTATACAAATCCATGACTAAAAAAACAAAAAGTAACAATTGATCACTTCGACATAGGTCTGAATAGAATTGTGAGAAAAACAAAGCGACAATTTGTAAATAAAATCTGGCAAATTAAAATATTGTACGAAAATATGGATGTCCATAATATTGATAACAAAATTAAAAAAATGTTCTGAAAGCCAATGTAGACTACATAGTAAAATATCAAGTATATTATGTTTTTTGGCGGGTAGTAAAGTAGGCCTACAGCCACTCAGTCTCTCGTCGAGGACTCAGTCTCGATGAACTTGTGCGCCTTTTGATTTATAAACAGATGCTGATCTGATCGCACAAAAATTTCTTTATCCAGAGGCGAATAAAGTGAATTTATTATCTTCAAGAAATTCACAGACGACAATTCAATCTTCACTCTCTGAATATCGGAATACGTTTACATTGTCATTGAGGTGGATTAATCGTCGATCACATCATCCATCATATTAAAACTTGACTCAACGATGGGACCATGAAAAACCGACAAAGCCGTGAAAACGATCGAGCAAATTGCTGGAAAGCGCCCGCTAGCATGAACAGTAGACCATCACTTAGCAATCCACAGAGTATCTTTCCCATTCTACAGCTGCGGCATGATCAAGAGGAATAAAACGTTTCAGAAGAGCGGCTGTCTGCCACATTTGTTTCAGTGAGTGGGATAAAAAACTGTCCGTGGATAAAAAATAATGAAAAAAGCATGATTAAAAAATTATAGAAAAATTGACTGTTTAATATGAAAAATCTAGACATGCCCTGAACGAAAATAACCTGAATTTGCTTGTAGTTATACAACCGCACCATCCCCCTACATTTATTTTGGTATTTTTGGTCGATTTATGAGTCGACTTTTCAGACCCTTTTTTAGTGAATTTCCGCCAGATTGACAGCTCTGACATTGTTAAATTTTTGAATTCAAAATAATTTATAATTTATAACAATGAACCCGTCAACCTTAATGATATGTATTTATGATTCCATAATTTCGGTCGAAAAGTTGAAGATCTTGTCATGAGCACATTTATCAGAATAAAAGACAGGCATGCAACAATTATCGATTCTTAGGTGCCTTGTCAGTGGCATACATGCAAGAATGAGTGAATGAGTTGGAATGAATGACACAATAATAGGACTTTTCGCTTTGTTACGTTAGTGAGACCAGAATGGACAATGGCGCTTTGTTTGTCGTTTCAGCAGAACATTTAGGCATCGATCTAGGTCAATGCTGCTAGAAGAATCAAAGTACTGGAACATGCAACAGTTGTAGACTCTTCCACAAGGAGGACTTATTGTGAGTTATTTTATCAAAATCCTTTTATGCATGAAGAGAAATGATGATAACCGTGAGCATTTATAAGGTACACTGATAAGCTTCCAGTATCTTCCTATTATTAACCACTGGAAGCCGCTGTCGTTTAGACACCGCTGTCATGACTACGTATGTCCACGACGTGCTATTGTTCTCAATACTCACGTACATTCTAGTTCTTTATTATTACTGTGTCGGGTTTCCACGGAATGACAGCTATCCGAATTTAATAGTGGACGAAGCGGGTGCGTTGATTACTTGAATTAACAATTCTTGACGGATAATCAATTCAGGGTTGCCAAACTCGTCCAGAAAAAAATCCGGACGCTCTAATGTTATATCATCAGAGTAAATATAAACATTAATTGCCTTCTATACTTAACTGTGAATGGAAAATAATCATTATGCGTAAGATTGTCATCAATATCATGCGTATCTCTTTTCCTCGTCATTCATAAATGACAGGTGATTTTGAATGAAAAATCGCAGCTTTTATGAACCCGCAATATATTCAATTAACAAATACATCAATAAATCTCAGAAGCCATGAGAATATTTCACAAATCCTTTTAACAAATATAGGCAGTACAAAGCTATATAAAAATTGATCAGCGCGTCTATGATTTCGTTAAATGATTAAATCAACAAATCTATAAAAATATACATTAGTGCGCCTATGATTGCGCTACCAGAAAAACAAATCTTTATAAAAGTACATCAGTGCGCCTATGATTGCGCTACCAGAAAAACAAATCTATATACAAATACATCAGTGCGCCTATGATTGCGCTACCAGAAAATCAAATCTATATACAAATACATCAGTGCGCCTATGATTGCGCTACCAGAAAAAAAACAAATCTTCATAAAAGTACATCAGTGCGGCTATGGTTCGGTTATGAATCAACAAATCTATAAAGAATAAAACGGTGCGCCTATAATTGCGCTACCAGAAAAACAAATCTATATACAAATACATCAGTGCGCCTATGGTTGGGTTATGAATCAACAAATCTATAAAGAATACAACGTTGCATGCATCTGTGATTGCGTTACCAGAAAACAAGTCTATATAATAATACATCACTGATAGACAAATGATCACTATAAATAAAAACACGTCAAGTATAAACAATCTAGCTCACTGAAATCTGTCCATAAAAACAATCCGATAAAAAATTCTTCTTTGGCAAAAACAATTCTTTAAATAGTCTAAAAATTTACGTTCACGATTCTTCATCATCACTAGCACTATCGTGCTCATATGATTGGAAGTATCGCCGGGATGAGCTTCGAGCTAAGTCGATGAGGGACTGAGTTACTGAAAAATGTTGTAATCCATCGATATTTTTCAAGTGAGATCGCACTCGCCAGATACCGTTCAGAGTTTCGGGTTGGAGACGATTTCTCTCCTTTGTGACTACAGCTGCATTTACACTAAATCCTCTTTCCTCAGCAGCATTGTGTGGCTGAATACAAAGCAATGCCTGTACAAGAACTTTGATCAGCGGATATTTGTGCTTTTCGAATATCTTGCTCCAATAAGCATCTAGCCGTTCTTCTTTGAGTGGCTGAATATCATTGTTGATTGCCAGCTGTTTCCACTCCTCGATTAATGGTTGCATGTCATCAACTTTTATTGTGGGAATGAGACCTGCAAGAAACGTCAAGTTTTTCAATTTTGTTGTCTTGTCCTTATCCGACTGAAACGTGCGGTTTTGTGGACACAGCAATGTCAACTTTCGCCACAAACGCATGTTCTTTTTGATCAAGTTTGAGATTGCTCATGGTTGCGCGGAAAGCCTCCAAATAAGAAGCCTTCGCTTCGAGTTTGAAATGGGTCATTTCGGCAGACTGCAAATTTTTCAGACATAAACGTTCGGTTCGGTGGCCAATGTCAACGTCTGATGAGTGATTTTCAGGGACCGTGCTTGATGTTGAAATCTTCGACACGACGATGTCTTCACAGACAGAAGGCAGCAAAAATCGTCCGCCTAGAGAAGCCATCATGCCACAAATTCTATACACATACTCCGGCCCAATGGGATCGTCTGTCTGTAAAAATAATTGCATTTCTTGAAATAGGGGAAGTGCTTCCGATAGAAAAAGGGGGTAGATGTCTGTCTTCTTTGATGCAAATGCGCTGCGAAGTCGCTCATACCGATCATTCTTTACCAAATCTGCCAATCCTTTTTTTGGGCAAATAGTGGACGAAATAGGTTCGAAGCGCATCAAGGAGCGTGAGAACTCGATTCACAAAATGAAGTAAGCAGTGTCCGGATTCTAGAATTTCGAAATTTTCGTGCATCCCGAAAATTTTCGTGCATGATATATATATATATATATAGAAATATATAGAAATAAAGTCACCTTTTCTGAATAGTATGATCCCAGACAGCACTATTTCGTTGCAAAGCCGCTTCAGAGCTATTTTACACATTCATATTTAATTCCTCATTGCATAAGAACTTAAAGTTAGACTGACATGCAGTACTGTAATGCACTAAAATGTACATCTGAGTGAATGCACGTAAAATTGATGTAAGCTACCCAGGGTAACAAGAATCCTGCTCACATATTAATTTGCAAATTACATGCGAACATTCAACTGCCAGATGCAATTAAAGATAGAGTAAACGAAACTGCCACTGAGTATAGAGTTTCGATTTAACTTATTTTAAGGGTTGATGGAGGTATTTCAAAAAAGTATGCCTATCCAATTATCATGAAAGTAATTACTTTGGTAGGAAGGGCGTATGCCTATTATGTTAACAGATAGAACGAGTATACAGTATAATAAATCGTATACTTATGTATCACTAAACAAATTGAAACAACAAATTTAGTACGGTATTGCTATTTGCAAAGATTACTAATCAGCTGACGATGTCCATTATCTTTGGCCATTGTTCTGAAAGTCTACATGGAAGTTTACCAGATAAGTCACTTTGGTATTTTTGGTATCTTTGGAAGGGAGGAGATCTTGGGGAGGAGCTCGGCTGCCTTCCGTTTCAAAACAGTCTATACGACACGTTCGCATTCTTTTTCCTTCTTCTTTGTGAGACAATTCAGAACGATTAAAGAAAACTGCAGCGTGCCTCAATAGAGTTGTAATAATCAGATTTTCAAGGTTACAGTGGAGCACAGATAACTATAACACGTCGGGAGCAAAAAAATCACTCGAGCAAAAAGGGATTTTGAGTATTAAAATGTTAGAGTTATCTCCAGTGTGTATATTCGACAACATTGTTCACGTCATCCTTCACAGAATCACATATGAATAAGTGTCAATTTCGAATGTTCTTGAAGTTTCCATTAAAGAGCACAAAGCTGCGAAACTGAGACAAGTTAACGTAAAATACCTTTTAACTCCAGCAATAATATTGAGTATATGATCTGAAATATGAGAATAAGTTTTCAACCTAAAAAATGTGCACAGCCTTTATTTACCTTCAATAAATATTTGTCATATTTGAATCCTGATTCTTATCAAAAGATAATTATATAATCATGTCGTTTTTTAGAATATCGTATCTTGTTATCTGTAAAATTTATCTTTCTCTGAGACAGAATGTATCTTAAATGTGGCAGACAGCTTACAGTTTCCACTCATTTCACCAAGTGTTGTACTCTACCCACTCGGTAGAGTACAGTAACACCGGTTATCTATAAAAATCTATCAAAAATGATGTATACTGAAAAAACTGAACGATGCAAAAATTCGTGCAATCCACATCACGATTTTCGTGCATCGACCGTAATTTCCGTGCATTCGTGCATGATTCGTACATGCACGAATTTCGTGCGTGAATCCGGACACTGGAAGTAAGGTCAAAAACCTCGTCCCACTATGATCAATTAGTTTCAAGTTCGGTAAATCCAGCTCGTCTCGCAGAGCAGCGAATTCTTCGGATCTGAGAGCTTGCCCTTTGAAGAAATACTTCATGTCGAGTGCAAATTGAAGTACATTGAATTTCAGTTTGCCCATAGCTTTTTCCACGCAGTTGTGCAATGTATGTAGCTTGCAAGAACCAAAGTCTATAACATCCGGATTAGAAGATGTGAACAGTTTTATGAAGGCTGTCATAACATGCGGCCCGTCGCGGTTGATGGCAAGTACGTTTTTGGCTGAGATGTTCACGGTTTTCAGAAAATTCATTACTTCAGCATGAATTATCTCAGCACTACAAAGTTTGGGTGGCGCTCGGTTTCCTGCAAGAGCCTCAATCACATCTTTCCGGTATATTTTCATGTAAATCGAGGTCAGGAATTCTACACGGATTCTTTGCTGATTGGAGCACCAGAAAATAGCAGTTAAATCGAGATGCTTGTACCTAGATGAATTGTTCGTCTCATCTCGGCAAAGTGTGAACAAACCACACCTTAAGGCGGCATAAAGTTCCTCCGACAGATATGGGCCTACTGCCTTTGTGATGAGGTAGGTTGCTTTCGTTTTCCCACACGAGAAATTTGATGCTAACACATCATTAGGAAACATTTTCCTGCACTGTACATAAGCACTGTTCGTCTTCGCTGCATCAGTTTCTGAGGCAAACACCCTCTTCTTAATTCACGTTTATATGGTGACAAACTGGTTCTTCCATTTTTTCCACAGCAACAATACCTTGAGTACAGATCAATCCATTAATGGTGGTCGTCACGTCGAGAAATGATAGCGATTAGCGAAATCGAGAAATTCTTTAGATTTGGCGTTATACTCTTATAAGATCAAAATTTTCTGAAAAACGAAGAATATGTTTATATACATGTATTTCAAAACAATGCAAACAATGCGGATTCATGCAAATCCGAGCTTCATTGTTCTGGCCGCGCTGCCTCTGAAGAACAGTTACGGTAGAATGAATTCTTCTATACAATACAATTTGGAAACACATTGACAAGTCGAAATATATTTGTGCAAATCCAAGAAGTAATCTGTTATGACAACAGCATAGTGCATGTATAAAATTACCCAAATTGGACCCTAGTAGTCTGTGAAAAAAGCAGTTTGCAAAAATGATACGGATGAATCAGCTTTAGTCCAAAGCAAGTAGTTGAATGATTTTAAACGGGTAAAGAAATAACTGACGAACATTAGTATGGATTCGATAAAAATCCGGAAATTTGATGGTTTTGACAAAAAATCGGGACTTCGGCAGATTCTGTCAAAAAATCCGGACAATCCGGACGTATGGCAACCATGTCAATTCTTTTGACCAGGATTGCGGAAGCGGTCGCATTTCCATCGCTTCCAGACCTACCGGAAGCACTTCCGGCTGGAGCATTACAACCAAGCTCCTATATGTATATATACCGGTAGCTTCTCAAATTTGATAATTGAGCTTATTTTTAGAATACCTACGATAATAAATATTTACCTTCTCCTTTTCAGTAGCCCAGGCTACTGTGTTCTTTTTTCGGCTGTCTATTCATATAAATTGCAAAATCAATTATAGAATCAAAACATGGAACTCTACTTTTTTGATACTTATTACTGTTATTACCGTAGCTTATAACGTGCTCTTAGTATCTACTCATTAAAACTATAAAATCAATTATATAATCAAAAATTCGGACTTTTATTTTTTGTTATTGTTACTTATCAATATTATAAGCGTATTATGTGTTCCTTTTTCAGTTGTCTACTCATATAAACTGCAAAATCACTTATAGAAACAAAAGATCACACTATATTTCACAGTAGTTCTACACTCTACAAGTATGTAAACATTCTATGTCAATACGGCCAGAACTCGGAAGCGGAAGCGCTAGTTTTCAGTGCTTCCGCTCGAAATCACCGCTTCCGCAACACTGCTTTTGACTGCATACTATGAAGTGAGTTGTTGAGTGTCAAAGTCAAAGACTGAATGCTGTGAAACCACTATTTTCAGGAAGGGCAATTCACACGAAAGGAGAAGCGACCGACTTAGCTAAACAAACTAGAGCACAGGAGCAAAAATTGGTGACGAAATTAACAAGGAACCGAATTTTTCCGATTCCGCATCTCTCAAGAGAATAGGCATGTACAATGGTAGGCCTACTTGATATGTTTCAGTCTCTGAGCGGACAGCAACAAGACGTGCACTCGCACGCAGTGAAGGTGGAACATCCAGTTAATCGACTCTTCTGTGGCTACTGGTGCACACGATGCACAAATTATATTTAACGATGATACGTGGAGCATTTGGGCTAGAGTTCAGAGTGGTGTAAAGTTCTAGGGACTAATCAGGGTACCTTGATTTTGAAGATAGTCCAGTACGAGTGCAGCGAGTGGTCAATTCACCAGAATTTGTGAGTATGATGATGATTTGGGGTGGAAAATGGGTGACGGCACGATAGAACCCATCAGTGGGGGAATCAACAGCAATCGGAATTCCGAAACCTACGAGTTTCGTAGTGTAAATATGCAACAGTTTCTCTGTCAAATAAATCATTTCGCGATACTCTTATTGATTACAAATTTTCACGAACCACAATTCCGCCCAACCTTTATAACGGACATTTCTCTCATAGCATATCTAAATTTTAAATTCGAAGATTTGAATATCAGGATCAATTATTAACCAACTACAGGTGTTGAGCACTTCCGAGGACATGCGCTCGCAGAACTTTATATTTGAGAAGTGTGTGCAGACTAATGAATACAGATTAGCCTCCATTAAATAGATAAAAAGATCAAAAGCTAATTGCGTTGATGCCTCCAGTGTAATAAAATTGCATTATAGGTGATGTAACTCCGATTTTGACTGATTAAAGCCAAAACATGCTATGATGTGATGTCATTAATACATGATCAAAACTGAGAATTCTTCTTCGGATACAAATTGTATTGATGGTACGTTACACGACATTTCGCTAAGACAATCTTGTTCACGGCTACCTCATGATTCCTGTCATTAATGTATTTACAAATAAATGCTACGCGTTTGTGGAATTTCTACAAATAGATTTCTTCATAAAACTAAAGTTGTACAAAGAGTGTATTTGATTCGGGTTTATGTCCCGGGTCTGAAGTTCACCGATACATCGGAGAGAGGCTAAGAGGTGATCCGGCCACCTCCTGAACTTCTTCAGTATTGCGCTGAATCACATGAAATTTATGATGCCACACACCAATGTGAACTTTCTAATGGTGGCATCCATTTGATATAACTCACTTCGTGCATTAGGCAGCAATTCAATAATTGAAATAGCATTTAAAAGATTCCTTTAGTTTAAGACAGTCCTTAGTTAGAATGCCTTTACAATAGCACTTCTAGTTTGATTATCACTAAAAGTGGCATTTTTTGTTTATTTCGGAATACTTTAATTTTTCTTTTCAATTCATTTTAATACACAAGTCAACCTTTGAAATAATAATTTAGCCAGATTAAGCTAAATAAAAAAAGTTAAAACAAAAAATTAATGGTCTTGAAGCTAAATGATTGGATTGCTGTTTATTTGGTTGGATGTACTGAAACACTTCATGGAGTATATTAAGAGATTGATAAGATCGATTTGTGCAAGGAATGGAACAAAAACATATGCATCATGAAATGTCTGATATTTTCCTCTTAAAATAACACAATTCCCATGTCTCTGTGAAATGGCATTCTGTAGTTCCAAGTAATGTGACTACCGTATAAATAAAAAATGACTTGCAGAAACTCGAAGATTTCAGATGTTCAGAAATGTTTTTTAAAATGCGCCATTACTGTTCAAAATTTAATAAGCAACATTTTCCTAACATTTCAATTTCGAATATTCTATTCAATGCATATGGTATACTACCAATAGCATGGTCGCGATCCAAAAGCGGGTCGCTGATGAATAAGAAATTAAATCTCAAGTGTTATCATTATCAACTAATCGCTGTAACAACGCCTGCTTTGACATAATTGCTAACTTGCTTATTTGTTGCACATCATAGCACACAGGGTTGGTGGAATCAACCTGGATTCTGACGGCGGGTGTGGTGAAAATCGGCCGTTCGGAGCGACAGCCGATTCAAGCCCTAATAACACAATTAATATGCTTCAGCAAAAATTGTATTTATCATTTTTGCCGGCATTTCGTATTCGACCAATGCCCCCCAAAAGAATCCCTTTTCTCAGACCAGAAATAAAATTCAGGGCTGTGAGATGCAAAAGCGAGCATTGTTCCACAATCTAATTTGCATTGATCATCTGAATATTAGCGTTCCTCAACATTCCAGTTTTTTTCTTACAAAAAGGTTTATTTCCATATGATGTCAATCGATCAATATATCACCTCTTACCTTGATGTCATCGTATTCATGCGAAGTATTGCGCTACTGAATTGACACAGTGACTTTATTGCTAGTCCCATACAACGACTATTGCAACGCACTTGTGATTCAAAACTTATACGTAGGCCTTCCTTGGAAGCCAAATAAAGCCAGCACATAAGTTAAGATGGATAGCGAGACGCTTTCCATCTCCAGAATCAGATCGCGAAAAGATGAATTTGGGAAATGCTGATATAATTGTTAATAATACTAAGCTTTTTATCCATAATGGCAGACGCATATCGGTGTACACACATGTCACAAAAAAGTCATGACAATTGGGAAAGCAAAATGAGGATGAGAGAAGAATGCTAGAGAAGAGAAGGACAGATGCATGTTATAATTCACAGACTCGTATTTGTTAAGTGTTGCACTCATATTGAAAATTGAGGTGTCTTCGTTGAATACTATTGCACTAATGTTTGCAGAAAGTGGTCACTTTAAGACCTTCCAAAAAATACTTTTCAAAATAGACTTTCCAGTGGAACAAATCTAACGATTTTTTGTGAAAATTTTGGAAATTCGCAAAAACTAAAATTCACTAAGGAGTTGAGTTGGTCGACTAAGTTTTGCGAGGAACACAGAAAAAATGCTACGGGGCCGGGAGCACAATCGTCTATCCCTCGTTCTATCTCGGTGTGGGAAGCGTTCATGCCTCGCGAAAGTATGGATATTCTCATTCTTTTGAACAATTAACCTTGATCCTGGATTACTACTAATTACTAAACTAGTAACACTTCAGACATCGCAAAATATAATATGACATTAAAATATTAAGATACTCTCACTAACAAGGAGATTTTCAATCTATGGACGCACGGCCCACGAGTTAGAAGGTATAAATTTGCCCCATTTCACCGAGCATGTGGCACCGACCTCAATGAAATCATAATGGCCATCTCCTATCAGAGCTGGAACACTAGATGCCGTCCTAAACATTTGTTCGCTTCGTATTTGCTGCTGGACGCAGATGGTGACTCGAAAACAACAATAACTCAATTTTTTCGTGTCTATATACGCGATTACACGCATTATTCAATATGTAAATGGAATCCGAATTATTACTCCCATCCCGAAAAATAAACAAACGAATTATCGCATCATTTCATCAGACAAGATGGAATTCTGTCCGGAATTGCTGTCATTCCATGTTCGCCTGCTGATGATAAGACGCTGTCTCTAATGATCTCACAATTTTAAGCATTAATACGACGTATATACACAAATATCATTCATCGAAACGAGGAAGATTACCACGAATGCCTCATAAATGAAAATATGGCTCAACATTCATCAACTAATTTCATTCTACCAGGTGCATTAATTACTTATTTGATTAAGACTAGGTACGCAACTGAATAATTATTTTAAATATTAGTGAATAATAAAATTATCACAAGGGTCTATTTTCCACCGATAGAAAAATAATCGTGTTATCATGAAAAAATATAGCTGATCTATTTTATGGTTCTGAAATAAGATGTTGAATTTTTGTCAATTTTTTAAAATTATCTTAATATCAGATGGTCAGAAACTCACCCAATTCACTCAACTGAAATATATGCCTCCGATCACTTGGTGATGGACTTTGTGAAATTTCTACCAAACGCCGAAGTGCCATGTACTGTAAGTGGAAAGATCAAATAAATTTATCTATCTGCCTACCGACGAAAATTAGAAAGTTTATATTTCGTTCATGTTCAAGAATAGCCATACCCCTTATTGAATGATTTTGGGACAACTTAGATACTGCCGTCAGATATTCCCCAACATTTGACAGACGCCTAACTTGAGGTACTACACGCATATGGGTTTAATGTAGCATTTTAACTCATAATCTCACTAAATGAAACAATTAGTTCAATTTAATGGCGATAAGTAACCACAAGCAGAATTTCAATAAGGCTGCGTCGTCAGACGGGATGCACCGAACGACATATACCTAGATTGTATCAAGATTTGAATTTCAAAATGGTACCATTACAGGTTGAGAAAAAGCTGTGATGCAAATTAATCTGCTCATACGACCCATTGACATACTGCAAGAATTTGAAGAACCGCTGTTCAAGTACTCGATGTAGATATAGTAGCTTTACGTTAAGACTATCAAATTTGGTTGGTATGCTTGAGAAATTGCTAATAAACTGCTTAAATGCACACTTTGAGTTGGCATACAACAACATGCCTGCACCTACATGTAGTCACCATGGACAGTCACCTACAAAAAATTTGATAAAAGAATTTAGTGCTTGACTTTCGTATGATGATCTGTCAATCTTTAGCCATGGGCCGGTTCTCGAAAAGGCATTAGTTGGGGCGATATACATATTAACCCGCCACAAAATCCAATAGTTTCGAGAGTTGCTTAATCTTGTAAAAATCAAAATAATGCTACAATAAAGATTCGGTTTATATTGAAGTCTAGCATTAAGCAGTTAATATACAGGGTGGCGCACGTAAACCGCCGGATTTTAAACTTTTATTACTCCTCAAATATTCATCCGATCGTCATGAAATTTCGACTCATACTAGTTTGGAGTATAGGATTTATGATGATAATACCTGTTGTACTGAGAATTGTCAGAAAATTCTGATTCTATTGACCGAATGACATGTAGTAAAATTGACATACCAACAATGTATCTTAACAAGTAAAATTTAATGATGAACTTTTCCCTTCATTTCCCCCGTCTTTATCAATAATGACCAAAACGAATTAAGGTAAATGTCATAGAAAACATTTATTAAATGAAAAGCATAAGAAAAAAGTGCTAGTAGTCATCGAACTTCAACGTGTCCTCCTCCATTCTCGAGGACGGATTCGAGTCGCTTTTGGTAGGCCAGAGCAGTTTCTCGACACATCTCAGTTGTCACTTCTTGAAATGCTTGTATGATGCGGTCCTTCAGGTCTTGCATGGATGTTGGCCGTGTATGGTAAACCTTGGACTTGACAAAACCCCACAAGAAGAAATTGCAAGGCGTCAGGTCAGGTGAACGCGGTGGCCAGGGCATGTTAGGAGATCCACGTCCCATCCATCTGTTAGGCATCTTCTTGTTCAACCACTCACGCACAGGAAGTCCCCAGTGTGGAGGTGCACCATTCTGCATGAATATGATGCTCCTGCCTCTTCTGTCCGACTGCACCGCTGGCCAAAATTCCTCCTGTAGCATCTTGAGATACCGATCCTTGTTGACGGAGGTGTCGAAGAAGAACGGTCCGTAGATACCTGATTGACTGATTGCCGCCCAGACGGTGGTGCGTGGCGAGTGCATAGACCCTTGCTTGATCCAGTGAGGGTTCTGGTTGGCCCAATAACGACAATTGTGGCGATTCACACCACCATCCAGATGGAAGTGAGCTTTATCGGACCAGGTTAGTTCCACTAAATGGCTCGGGTTGGCTTGGATGCGCTGTAGCTCCTGTTATGTGAACTCCATTCGGTTTTCAAGATCTTCTTCGTGTAATCGCTGCACCACCTGGACCTTGTACGGATGCCATCCATAGTCATGGAGGATGCGCTGGATAGTGCGGCGACTCACTTGAAGGGCATTAGATGCACGACGGGTAGATGTGTTTGGGTCTTCCTCGAAGTGCTGCACAACTCGTTCCACATTCTGCTCCGTTCGTTCAGAAGATGACCGGTCCCGCTTGACAGTCACCACACTACCACTGGTCAACAGGTTTGTGTGCCACCCAGGCTGACCAAATGATTTCGGAAAAAAGCAGACTTGATTTTCGGACATGAAAAATCGACCTAATTTCACCTTAATAGGGACAATTTGGCAATGTACTACCTGTAAGGCTATAGATCCAAATGCACCTAGGTAAAGTCTACGTGTATCGTACATGCAGAGGTAAATGTCACAAGATTAATATGTGGTCAAACTTCTTTATTTTCACTTTTTATAACTTCTAAATTAGAAAATGTCACATTCAAAGAAAATTTCATGACACATCAATTTCCTTTTTTAAAAAAACTATCGATCACAGATGCTGACACGGCATCCTTGCGTTTCTTGGAAGCCTGACTATCTTCCTCCAAACGCCTTCTCCTTGCTCGAGCCTCCGCCAATTTCTTCTCAATCGCTTCGATTTCGGTCTCCGTTTCTTGTATTTCCTTGTTCAGAACTTTATCTGATTTCCTCTCATAAATACCAATTTTTCGCTTGATTTCTGCAGCTTCGTGCATCAGAAGTTCTTTTTCTTTGAAGTTTGAATCTCTTTTTCTCTTCTTCGGTATACAAACGACTAGCTTGGCTCATGCTTTTCAGTAGGTCGTCCGAAATTGTGAATTTTTCAAGTGACTCACGATCAAAGTAATCGGAGGCCAATCGAATTCCATCGCAGAGATTATCAGAGAACGCAGATTGGTAGTCACTTTCATGAAACTTCTTTTTTGAGAATCCGCTTTCGACTGTCATATTGTGGGGTACGAACAAAGTTATGGTGCTCACCAATTTGTGCAAGCGTTGGTGAGGTAGAAAGTTCATTTGCTTTGAATAACGTCTCCAATGGCTTTATCACTTCGGAATCGGACTTTCCTCGCAGTACTGCAAGCTCGTCAGATGCGGTAACACGATTCAAATTCAAGGCCGCACACAATTTAGAAAGATTTCTAAGAAACCTATCGTTGACAGTTTCTGCTTTCAACAAATGGCACCGACAAACGATTTCCGACTGTAGCAATTTAGAAAATCTTACAAGAAGACGATGCAACTGCTGTTCATTGAATAAATTCCACCGTTCGCTTATCTGTCCAATTTCACGCTCACTCAATTGATTCATTGCTGCATTTATGTGAGGAGACTCTTTATCATAGAACAATTCCTTCATTTTTGACTGAAAGTTCCTCGGTGTTCCATCTTTGTGATGCAGCATCGGAATGTACTTTTGCGATGTTATCTCCACCGAATGCCCCAATCGCTGCAGGAGCTTCCTTAGCAATTCCAGCAATTTCTCGAGAAAACTAAATATGTCAAGGTCAGGTGATTGCATGCATTTCGTGAAATCATGTATTGGTTGCACATGAATCAAAAACTGATCAAGGTGGACCACGAAAACGGGATCATCGAAATACGATTGCAAAGTAGAATCCTTTGAAAGCCGGCTGATTTTCTGTATCAAAGGAAACTGATGACATATTTCAGTCAGCATTTTGTAAAGCGACAGAAATCGAGTTGGACAATAATCACTAATTTTGCAGAGTCCCAAATATTTTTCAGCCTGTCTCAGCATCGACTGTACTTTCGGCTTCCTTTCAACAAAACTTGAAACATTCTCAGCAAAGCCAATTACATGTATATTTCGAATTTCCTTTTCTTTGACCTCGTCTTTTTGTAGAAGGTTCGTTCTGTGAACACTGCATCCGTCGATGTCAATAATGTTCGGGCAAACCTCTGAAAGTCTGGCTAGCAATCCAGAATTTTAACCAATGGCAGTTGTCGGTCATTAAGTATTTGAGCTTGAGAGGATCTAGATCAAAATCATTCATCACTAACATAACAGTCTTGAAGATATTCTCAGAGTCAGCGAGTCGAATTTCGTCTAAAGATGTTTTGTAGTCGGACAAAAGAAAGTCTTTCACATCAAAATCAACATGCAGTTGCCTCGTGCTGAGATATACGTTCTTCCGGATGAAACGATCATTCACGAATGTGATCCAGAATTCAAGACGAACTTTGCCATGATGAGTGCTTTCATCTACTTGAAGTGAGAAGGTTTTGTCTTTTAATTCTTGCTTGACCTGAGAGCGAACATAGGGAATGATTCCATACAAAAATACATACATTGCTTTGGTTCGTCCACAATTTAGACCAGAGAATCGGGAATCTGGAAACATGACCTTGTAGATTGATCGTTTTCGGGAAGCGCAATCACTACTTCGAAAAGAACCACCGTCCAAAACAATTCGCATTACGTGCAGAAACGTTGCTTTTAAGGTCGCATTATGAACATCAATAGATGAGTAGAAAGAATGTATAAGCTTTGACTGGTTGCAATTACTTGCTTCAGCATTCTTATGCTTTTTTGAAGCGGAGTGTTTCTGCAGTTGCACAGCACCATTACTAACATCGATCAAACTACCATCCAAAGAACATCTAGCTTTGTGCACACAAAAAGCTTAAAATCACAGATAAGCTCGCCTTATGTTTCCAATATTTTCAAAATCTCTGAAAATGTGTCAATGTTCCTACACAAAGCGACGAGAGTAGTTTTGAAGTAGTACTACTCCAGTCAAATCAAAGTTCCTTGCAATCAATTTCAGTCAAGTTCCAAGACTCTGCGTTCTTCACACTTCTTCTTTTGAAGTATCTGAACCAGGTTGACCATATTCTTCAGTATGAAGCGTCAACAAGAAACAGAACAAATAACTGACCTGATCGGTAAGAATACAACAACGTCACTGGAAAGAAATAGTCCAAAAACTGAAATACAAGATATGTGTCACTCACAAAAGCAAAATATACCGTAGCTACATCATTTTCCCAATATTCTCACTGTTAATAGTTTTCCATTTTTAGACATGATAATCATATTATTCCTCGCGCATACGTAAAATGGTTGATTTTCTTTGAACTGACGCATTTCAGGTCTCAACATAAGAATTTCCGTTCAATTTAAAGAATATGATGATAGAACTCTTGAAAATCATACAAATACAGCAATGATAGAAAAAAGCAAACTTGACCAAAAAAACAAATCAAAAACAGACTTTGCAGACTAGTCTGCAAAAAGCAGACCATTTGGTCAGCCTGGTGCCACCGCTTTATGGTGCGGGCATCTGGTGCTCTCGCGTTCTTGCCATACTCTGAATCATTAAGCCTATGTACCTCCACTGGACTCTTGAGCCATTCGTACCAAGCCGCGCATTTTGCTCGCTCTGCAACCGAATAATCATCCATTCTTCTATGTTCGATTCTTTTCAGATAGTGATTTAATCGTCGGATGGTATTTTATATGACATGGAAGTAACTGAACAATATTCACTTCAAGACTGCGCACAATTCGTTGTGCAGAATACGATTCATGTTAAGTTGATTAACTTGATCTAGATTTTCGATGTCAACAAAATGAGTCAGGGTTCCCAGCGCAATTTCTGAAGAATAATAACGGAAAAATAAAGGAATACGTTAAGTTTGCTGCACAACGTCATTCATGTATTTTCCACCAGTTGCCGCTTTACGCTCATTATTTGAATATATGAAGCCATCCATGGTTGAAAATCTTGTTAATATTTCTTGTCTAATCCCATTGATTCACTTCATCAAATCACATTGTATTTCGTGTATCAAACAAATTGCACATAAAGTATCTAACGAAAGGGTTATGATTTGCAGTTAGCACATGAAATTAGAACACAAGTGAGACGCTACAAATCAACTGTCAACATGAAGGAAGAAAGTACTCTTCAACAGTTCGCGCAGACTTTAATAAAAATGATACTATTTGTCTTTGCATCACCCCTCCTCCGTATTATTGGCCTCCGTCAATGTGAGGAAGTGGAGAAACTAGCTGTAATAACAAAGCAGTATAGTGAATAAAGATATAGATATGTATATATATCAGAAGTTGGAATCTACTGAAGAGCCATCTTTGAGAACCAAGGGCGCGTATATGGAGCCTGTGTGCGGCAAGCTATGCTTTATAAGTTGCGAGTCATGGCCGATGTTTTCATCCCATGATAAGATGCGTGAGCGTGTAGAGATGCGAATGCTAAGGTGAATGTGTGGTGTCAGACTATCGGACAGGAAATCGAATGACAGCATCAGAAAAGCAATGGGTCTTGAGAACATCACAGACGTCACGAGAAGGCAAAGACTTCGTCGGTTTGGCCACGTGGTAAGAAGGGATGAGACAGAGTGGATCAGAAAAGTTATGTGGATGGAAGTAGATGGTAAGACAGGAGCAGGAAGACAAAAGAAGACCTGGGAAAAAGTGGACATGACCTCAAACGTGTTGGATCCCAGGAAGCGGACGCCCGTGATACACCGAAATGGAAGTCCATACTCAAGCAGCTAACGTCTAACCCAGCATCTTCTGGAAGAAAAGGACGCAAAAAGGGATGAGTGAGTGAGAGTGAGTGAAGTCATTGTCATTTTGATTTACACCATCAAATTCCACTTTTAAGTTCCTTCTTTCTTTTCAAACTCGTGTGAATCAATTCCTGTCCATGCATGATCTTCTCTTTTTATATATCTACTGTCGACAGCAGTCTCCCGTCAAGAGTTTCCTTCTTCTGTCTGAAGATCAGCGACTTCGATTCCATCTAATATTTCTTTCCTTTCTTTTTCCAAGCTTTGTCGTTCGATAGAAGACGTTTGCTGATCTCGTCGAAATTCACCGCTCGCTTTTTGCATGTGCTCTACCGTTCTTCTCAACTTTGAGCAGCTCACTCGTAATCGGCACTTTGATAGCGCCACCTATACGATTGATTTGAAAAAGATTTTAATTTCGTTTACAGATTAATTCACATTAATGCGACAAAAATAAGAATAGAATATTTGAGTTGTTGAATACATAATCTAGAGCTAGACTTACATTTCTTATTTCACTTAGCGGCAAGACGAAGTGTCCACCAAGTTACATACTGACAATTGGTGGTGCAAAGAAGTAGACGCAGCAGTGGAAGAAAAGAGAATGCGATTCGCCATTTGGAAGAGAACTCAAGACGAAAAGTGATTAAAGAAGAATATGCAAAGGCAAAGGAGAATGCCCGCAGGATCATTTGGCAATCTCTAGAGAGGAGAAGGAAAGAATTGGCGCAATTATTAACAAGTGAAGAGGGCAGGAAATGCTCAGGTGCGACACTGTTACTCGTTTCTGATACTTGGGAGACATGTTGGATTCCGGTGGTGGAACGAATGCACCTGTGACTGCGCGAATTGAGTGGCTGGGGGGGGGGGGGGAATTCCGAGAGATATCGCCTACCCTGACCAGTTGTTCTACTCCATACTGGATGAAGGGAAAGATTTATGACTCATGCGTCAGAGCCTGTATGACTTAAGGAAGAGAGACATGGGTTCTGACAGCTGTAGAAAAGAGGAGAATGGAGGTAGCAGACAGAAGGATGATCAGATGAATGTGTGGAGCGTCTCTCGAAGATAGAGTGGCCAGCGAAGACCTTATGGTGTGCCTGAGCCTGCTGTCGGTCATGGGGACATGAGGGTGCGCAGATTGCGATGATACGGCGGAAAGATAGCAGCGATTAGGTAAAGAAAGTATGGAAAATGAAGATCAGCGAACCAACAAGAGACTGCCAAAAAAAAAAAAAAACCTGGGAAGAAGCAGTGTCCGCAGACTGTCGGCAATTGGGCCTCAAAGAAGCCGAGACCCTCGATCTGAACACATGGAGGCATTCCATGAAGAATCATCGTCCAACCCAACGGAGATGGAGTAAAGGACGTTAAACGGATAAAGCAAAAACTGAGGCTACCTAGGTTCACATTCTTCATGAATTGCAATGAGCAATGAGCATCTACTAAATAGTGCCATCGTGAGTACTTACTATTGAAAAATATTCGATTATGTTCAGTAATTGAACTTCATAGCTTCAAAAAAATTTCGAAACAATTAATTTCACCATTCATGTGAGCATGTTATGATAATATTATGCAGACAGGCACCAAACTAAGGTTTAGGTTGATCGCCAATCTATTGAACGTCGCTGAATTTCGTAGAATAACGATCGATGATATCCTACCGAAGTTGGAAGTAAATATTTCTATCATGTATGAACCAATTCTTCTTATGCAATGATTCAACCAATGCGGAGTGGACTTTGACTTCTTCGACTGACCAGCGCCACATACCCTGTAGAATATCTTTCAGACTGTCACTTACAAAACACAAATACAACATGATGCATCTGCATGTGCAATAGTTTTTATTGTGGCAATCCTTCACTTGACCAAACGAACTTTGACCGTTGTGACCCATAAAATAACTTCCGTAAAATGTTCTCTCAGACAACTAAGTACGCCTGACACTCAAACAGAACCAAGAGCTTAATTATTGTCTTCCGAAAATCCATTTTTGTACATTACTGACTTATGCAAAGGTATACAGGTGTGCCGAATATGATTGTAATGCGTGTTCGACATGACCGAAATTGATTTTAGATCTGAAATTCTAAGGATAGTATAATACTTAAAAAAATAAGCATGGAAAATAAATTTCATCAAGATATCACCATTTTTGAAGAAGTTACAGAGTTTAAAAAAAACATGGCGTCTACACAGATAGACAGGTGTGCCGATGAGGGTTATGATGTAGCGAAGGACTTGATACAGTAATACTGCCATATACCTATTGTTCACTAAATGTGGATGCATCTGTAAAATGCACTTTTGTACAAAATGATAGATTATATGAACATAAAAAACAGAAGTACCACAAATATTTGGTCCATGAAAGTACGAGCGCAATATTTTAACGGTGTGTTCAGAAATGATAAAAAGCTAAAAAGTAGGATTACATTGAGCTTTGCACCCTTAAACGGATTTGAAGAATTCAGAAGAAATTTGTGCATTCAAAGCTTGTCCTTCTTTTGCTGAATTGATCTCCATGTTTCTAGAAACAGCCCAGATTGTGATGATATGATGCAGGAGCAGCAAAAACAGAAAAGATTTTTCGATTTCATCAGAAACATCCCATACGTTAATATTCCCTATGTAGAACCTCCTCAAAATCATATTATATTCACACTTGAAGCGAGAGATTAAGATTATCATCGTACTTAAGCGCATTTCACTTTAATCTACTTATTTGAATGTTACTATGAAAGTTTCAGGAATATGGTAACAAGATTCAGTAGCATTTTGCAATATACATATGACAATGTGAAGAAAAAAGGAAATAACGGAAAAATTGGTAAAAGAACGAGAAATAAAGGACAATTTTCGAAAAAGCGGAAAATAACGGAACTCTGGGTACCATGATGACTACATGTCATTCGGTCAATAGAATCAGAATTTTCTGACAATTCTCAGTACAACAGGTATAATCATCATAAATCCTATACTCCAAACTACTATGAGTCGAAATTTCATGACGATCGGATGAATATTTGAGGAGTAATAAAAGTTTAAAATCCGGCGGTTTACGTGCGCCACCCTGTATATTTAACAGGATCGGCTGCTTGTAACTACAATCGACCATCGGCAGTTCTAAAATTCAATATCTAAATACATAGCAACTTTTGCCCATTTATATTTTCGATAGAAATAAGTTGCCTTGATTTTCAAATCTCGGAAAGACAACTGGCTCAGTTGATTGGTAGAATTTTGTTTAATCAGCATAAAAGATGTTTTAATTGAGTAAAATGTAAGCCCAAGCTCTGATTTAAATGTTAAAAGGTCATATTGAAAAATTCTCTTCAGTTTCCATAAAATCATTTAATATTGAAATCAGAGCTTTTAAGTTCCGCGGCTTGACTTTACATCTCACAAATTTCAAAATTTACCTTGATTTACCTGGCATTAGATATCTTCGAATAGTCACATTCTAAAACATCTTTTTTAATGATAACCGCACAAAACGAAGATAGTGAAGCGACCAGCTTACCTGGAGTGCTTTGTTCTTATCTGATTGTAAATACGTTTGTAAAATGTCTGCTTCGACATCAAATGGTCCACGGACTAGAGGGAACGGCAATGCCTAAAAATTAAACGAATAAGAAAAATACAACATAACTGCATTACATGCTTTATGAACAAGGTGGCTGCACAAAACCGAAAATAGAATTCGTGCACACCTTGGGTATAATGGTACAGGCAGCTAAATTATTATATCCCAAACTCATACTTTTTAATTTAATAAATAGCATGCAGGAAATATAATGTTAAGAAAATGAATCTGTTGAATACCGTACTTAGCGAAGGAAATACTGTAATGACAGAAAATAATAAAAACTCGTGACTGATCTTATATATGATGATTTTTTCTTATTGCGAAGTGTTGTTTGACTTCTGTTTCCAATTTTTAAATTGTAGACAATTGAAAAAGTATTGTAAATAGCTCACATGTGGAAGTAATAGAAGTTCAATTGAAAATAAATTGAAATTCTGAATTCGAAAATCAAAAAAATATTTTTTGAAGGATTTTCAAGGGTTTTGTGATGGTCACTATATAACTCAATGTGAGAATCCACAAGAGAGGAATGTACTTTTTCTGAAAAGGCATGGCATCCATTTCAATTCAGTTCATCAGCCACATACGTTCACAAACCGTGTTCTATCGCGTTAAAGAATATTTTCAAACGCGAAGGAATCAAAGCTAGGATAGCTAATAGAACGCACTTCATAACAAAAACAGGAATGAATCGAACATCTGCAGTCTGAACAATTGTCGTATCAATAACATCAACTGTCTTAAAAAGAACACTGTATACCAACTTCAGTGCACAAAGCGTTTTGCCACATACGTTGGATCTTATCAGAGTGAAAGAACATCTTACCCGACCAGAGTGATCAGTATACAAACATTAACAACACCACAGTCACAACACCACAGTCAGCACAAAAGTATTGGCCAAAGATATTGATATTGCCAATCTCAGAATTAGAGAGTCAATTTTCATTAGATCTCTGTGTCCTGCTCGTGGAGCGCCGGCTCACCGATGGCAAAAATGCTCCATCAGAGGACGAATAGTGGACTTGTAAAGATAAAAAAGAGTATGTGGTGGAAGGTAGCTACTTGCATGTAATCTGGATGCAATTCATCGAGACTAGTCATGACCGTGACTGTTAGGTTGTGAAATGTCATATCTAGAGCACAAGCAAAGACAAAGCAATTTTTGTATCTGTGTTCCATACAAAAAGTCTTTCATAAAAGGATTTTAGCTGCTAACAAGTGATAACCGCCATCACCTAATTTCAATTAGCTGACTAGTTGCGGCTTCAAGACAAGAATCAACAAGTGGATCTGGTCATTGCAGTCTGTCCTTGAAGTTGGAATAGGAAATGCAAGATTGTGGCCAGAGCCGCAATGGCCAGTTTGTCGTTATGTGTAATCGATGCTACAAGGGTTGATCTAGTTGTGAAATAGAATAAACATGGATATTAAGTTGAATCTTACATTCATCCATTAGTATTCTATCAGTTATCGATCTCCATAATTGGTTATATTTATGATTTGATATATGCGGTACCTACGCGGTATACAGCATGATGCAGGAAAGCCGATCATTTTCTTATACCGGTGCTTCATCTGCTTAAATAAGTATTTGTATTTTTTTGTAATAAATATTTTTCTCTTCGGCATTGTGTGACAACCTATAGAATATATAGTGGGTGATCATCTTGTTCTCAGCCAGTTAAGCCATAGAGAAATATTTTAAAAACATGTAAATTTCCGACGACCGTTGCTACGCGGAATGATCCCATACATGTACACCAAAGGTGTCCCTCAGCAGAAGACTAAAAGGAAAGAAGCAGAAAATCCGAGAAGGAAAATTGGGGATGATGAAAGAATGTAACTATATAACTAAGCTATTGTGCAACAGTAATGCGAAAAGATAAATAACTCAAAATTGCATAACTAAGCACAGAAGCCTGAAAGCTGGCAAAATGTGAATAGACAAGCAAGGGGGTGCAAAATATAAAATAACTGAGTAAGAATCAATCAATAACTGTAAAACTCATGGGGATAAAAATGGAAATAACTAAAAATACGTTGTTTAACTTGCCCACAATTCACTTTCAAAATTCTAGCAATTTGGCTACAATTCACATTTGAGTATAACAACCAATGGCTTTTTAATAGTGACGGTAGAAATTCAATCGCTGAACAATGAAGTACGATTAAGTACAAAAGTACATACTGAGTCAACTTACTTGACTGTTGTGAATGCGAATCGACAAAAGCAATGTTTCGAGAATTACGTGAAGACAAAGTCCGACCAACATAGAGTAGATCATCAGTTGAATATCTAATACAATATTGAAAATGTAGTTTTGAGGCCTGCAACAAAATTAAGTTCGAATGAAAATAGTGAGATTCCAAAAACAAAGTTGATGAACGAGTTTATTCCACAGTAACTTACATGTCATTTACTCCAACTAAAATGGATAAGATCGCCAGTATCTTCAGTTGCCGAAATAGAAAGTAATACAGCGGTAAGAAGTAAACCATCTGACGAATTGTCACCTTTGTAGCGCGCGGAATTACATTATATAATGTCATACCTGCAACTTCATGTAATTTGGTCCCCTGGAAAGAAGACATTAGATCATCATTTCAATTATTATTAGGCACATAGTCTGATCTCATGCTAGATATACGAAGTAAGCTTTCAGTAAAAATCCAATCAAATGAATACTTTCAGAAACATAAAACTGTCATTCTTTCACATGAATTGATGAAACAGTAAGTGAAAAATGATTTATCGGCACACACATGCCTACGATGAACTTGACGATTAACCGCATCTTATAGTCTTGATATTTATTGACACTACGTACACTATATCTTGTCAAGACGGATTTGTGACGGATATGGCCAATTTCCACTGAGTAGGACCAAGGGGATAGAAAGGTTAGGGCCCATCCGGTGACGAAACAGGCCCACGATTTTCTAGACCGTATTGAATTCTCGATTTTCGTGATTCGCCCAGGCCATAGGAAGTATCCCGGATTGTGGTCTCCGTGGCACGGTGGTTAAGTGCTTGGCCTAGCGATCTTTTGGTCCAGAGGTCGAGCCCCGAAGGTGTCATTGGAAGTCGGCAGGAAGGGCATCCGGACTAAAAGTACTACAACACTCCATAAGTCTATGTCAGCACCGTCCAAGCCCCAAGTATGGGGAATAGTGACGTAAACAAAAATGACGGATTTATCTTAAGTACACAGTGGAATTCTAGTGGAAAATCGCTGAAAGAACTCATTTATCCACCGGTAGGGACAAGTCATCTTGAACTGACATCAAGCTGACGTGTGTTGGATGCGACATCAGTCGTGTTGCGCTGATATAATATAGCCCAATGAATAGCCTGTAACTGGATTTCAACGGTGAACCTAGGCTCCAGCAGGGGACTGTACAGTGACCAATCGTTTAAAAACAAATGATGTGGACCAGCTCAAACACCTCGTTGAAACAGTTAGCGAGGTCTCAAATGACATAAGTCAACAGGATTTCTGGTGAAGTGAAATTCAATCGACTATAGAAGAAAATCGAGTCATTAGTTGCAATTCTTTTCATCACCAAACATGAGACACCAAAAATGAGATGACGGGTCACAAGAATCGAGAAGAAAGAGCTAGTCCTGCCAAACGAAGTCAGATGGAATTCAATGTCCACCTTCGCCAGGTTCAGTATAATGGATAAACGACAACCTACGGAAACACATTTGTAAAAGTTCTATACTTTGGGTAAACCCTGTTGTTAAAATATATTGTAACAAAAAAGGAAAGCATGAGAAAACATGGATATGAGGTTAAATCGGTGCTTCATGTAGAGGGCAATGAAACTCAATCATTGTAATTTTATAATTAAAAAATATCTTACTTCTGCTGGCCTGAAGACGAGAGTGTCAGCATTGCATACAAACATTTTTACGGAAAATACGGCTCCAGAAAACCCTGTCCATACTAGCAGAAACAGTGACTTTTCGTTAATCCATGACTCCCTGAAATTATATAAACAAGGTCTAGCAACAGAATGCTGGTAAAACATTGGTGAGTTGCGGGTAGCTTACGTAATAGGAAGTATTGCAATGAAGAAGTTGAAAATTTTAGGTTTCAGTCGAAGAAAAAAGATTTTTCATAGTTAATAGATATATACGTGTAGGTTAAAGCGAACAAATAGAATAGAAAAATACTTAATTCGTCAATACAGCGGGCGGTATATGACAACAATCGTTGCACGGTGATCAAGCATAGCTTGAAAATTTGACAAAAGATTGTGTTTAGTGAGATGTGCCGATTGTAGGCTAACAATTTTCTCTTGTGGCTGACATTCGAGCTGTCAGATTTAACAACAAAAATTTCTGCTAAAAGGTGACAGTGAATAGTCAGCTATCTTTTGAAAGACGGACACAAATGTCATCAATGGCTTGTCTCAAAGGCAATTTTGATTGGGCATTAACCAACCGCCTAGCAATGCGATATCACGCTGCTCCAGATATTGACATTGCTTTATGCCGCTAATGATGGACCAGCGGAATGAAATTTGTGCCAAAATAAGACCCACATGACATCCTTATTGACATTCTATTTCAGCCGCTTAACAACATAGTGCGACACAACTTACGATATCAAATTAAACTGTCCATAAAAGACCTGCGAGTATATGCATGAAATATGAAACCCCAAGATCTGTAAGGAATGAACAAAATATAGTGAGTATTATTAATAATTATTTATAAAGATAGGAAGGAGTGAAAATTTAGTACCAGCAAATTGCTGAAATACACATTGCACATCACAATTAGTGGCAGTCATGATTGTAATAAATTTCGAAAATCGAAAAACAAATACGTGTTGTTGTGAAAAAATATTGTAATGCTTGAATAGAGAATTTACGTGGCTTTTTGATAAAATATTGAAGCTGATTAGACAATCAACTTTATATTTTTTTGATTATTTTTGTTTAAGAGTGAGTGCGGATGGAAGTTCTGAAAAACCGTGAAAAAACTTAAAATAATCGGTCAACCTTTTTTAGCTTAGACCTGTAATGTCAAGCTTTAAATTGCATAAAGTTATATTCAATTTAAAAAAGTTGAACATAAATGCACATTCTCTAGTCAAACTTCAACATTCCTATTATGCAAGGAATCTTTGATGCCTGTTAAAACTTGTAAAGAATCTTCGGTGCCTGGTAAGACATCCAGGATCAAAACTATCGACTTTCACATTAAATTACCCATTTGTTGGCTAGGGCACACTTATTGCCAAGTGTCGAAAGATTTGAAGCCATGATGAGCGTTTCCAATTGCCGAGCGGAAAACTTCCGCACAGTACACAGATTTCCGCGCAGGTATCTAGATTCACCTCCACGGAGATCAGCTGTTAATAAGCATGTGGACCTAATTTTTAAAATGAAAATACTTCGGGGAATTTTCCACGGATGCTATTATTTCACAACTGCACGACACTTCGGCCTTCACTTTATTCATGTACCAAACAAATGCGAAATGAAAAGATTGAACATACAGATAGGTGGTAGGATTCTATTAATTGGAAGACCCAGCTTTTTAGTACATAAGAGACAAATAAATTCACGAAACTTTGAAAAAAAATCTGAATGCATAATGATCACTTCCGTGATTCCCTCAACTGAAGCCCAACTATTCCAAACATGAGCAAATGTTGCAAGATTTGAGTCGATCAAACGTAGCTTCACTGGTATACTCGAGCAAAGGAAATGATAAAATGTTGAATCTCACTATATATCGTTTGACTGCGTGCATAAAACACGACATTTCATCGGAATCTCTGCCAAACAGTTAATCGTGATTCAAAAAGAGATTCATCACAATACAGGATAAACAGCGTTTTACTTACTGCACACCATCTGGAGTGTTTCTCGTGTGGATATAAGAAATGTATCTTTGTGAACAAATAAGTTCCCTCAAGAAAGTAGCCAGAAATAATCCAATTGCGCCACATTTGAACATGAAAGTCAGTCTGAACTTAGAACACAATTCCAGTAATGGATCACATCGCCTTTCGTAGACACGGTCTTTCACTGAAAAAAGAAAAGAAAGGCTGTCGGAGTTGAATTGGTATCCGACAGAAGTATGATATAATATTTTAACAGGCATGTCACTACATCTTTATACGGGTATGTTGTCGAAATACTATGCCACGGTTAAAAATGATGAGTTAAATTCGGTACGAATAGTCGATTAGTCTTTCAGTCACACGCTTGAAATATACCGGGATCGTCAGTTAAAAGGTGAACTTACAAGAGGTGCCTTGTAGGTTACATAAAAAGAAAGGCAATGCTAATAAATAAGTTAATACTTCGACTGTATGTTGGAGTTTTGGAGTTACAATTCATCTTGTGTTTGATGTTGAAAATTTTACCGTTGAAGTTATAGGATGATCCCTCCGTAATATATTTGCAAGTTCCACATCGTTTAGCGTTGCATTTGGTAACAGTATGAGTTTCATTTGATAAAAATTATGAATTACACAATCAATATGCCTTTGAGGTTGGTTGCTTGTCTTTTGCTATGAGTATGCATGAATTTTTTGTTTTTGAAGATTTCACAAGTATTGTTATCGCTTTGTAATGAGGAATTGACAAGATTGATAGTAGATGTAACATCAGGGTTTCTGGGATTATAAGTACTGACAAAAGGCAAGATATCATCATATTTCTGCTCAGTTGTTATTGCTGTTTGACCAAAGAAGTTTTCATTTCTTGTGATCTACAACTTTTCGCTGAATCGTCAGAAACAATTGCACAAATACGTCGAGGTAATTTGTAGGGAATGGCCCTTTCAATGTGCCTAGGATGGCAAGACGCAAAAGGGAGATGTTGATGAGTATCAGTTGGTTTATAGTAGACGTCCGTTAAATTTTATCATCAGTTTTTTAATTAAAACGTCTGGGAAGGGTAGTTCATTTTCGCTCACATCCATGGTAAATTTGATATTCTCATCAAGTTAATTCAAAATAGCATTGAACTTTTTATTTGACCCGTGCGGTTCCCGGGACTGAAAAGAATAGGACCGACGTTCCCATTCGTGTCGTAGGAGGCAACTAAAAGGGGCCTTGGCACTGCGGCTCTGGTGTTAGCAGTTTTGTCTTATTCTCCTTGCATTTCCTCTGTGGCTACACTAAGTTGATGTTGCGGGGGATCCTGACAGCCGAATGTTAGCTGCTGGGATATGCAACAAAGATCTTTGAGCTTCCTCCCCAATGGCATATCTGGCAATGCCTTTTCCGAAGTTCCTTCAGCGATGGCCGCTGCCCCTCTTCGGAGGGTAGGGTGTGCGGAGACCCCGGGGCACTCCTCGGCAGCAGTAGGCGTTAATTTGCTTACTGGATGTGTCGCTTCGTATTGTTTTGATACGAAGGCTCCGATCCGCTGGACGGAGACGGGTAAAACAACACATTTTTTTTAATTTGTCGCCATTCCAATTCCATATCATTAAACAATTTCGACAAATCGTTTCCATTTAATAAATATGTCTTTAGGAATCTGCATACCACACAAGTTGGTTATGGTTTCCTTTAATTTGATTTCTAAACACCCGAGAGTAAGGGCACCGTAAGTAGGGGCTACCGTAGTTCGCATGGTCGTGCCATTGATAAGTTGAAAATGCTTTTCTCCAGACGCAAATGTATTGTTGATAACATAAGTTGCTAACTATTTAGGATGAATTCATTTTTTCTTACACTGATACTTTCTTGAATATTCTGGTTGTCATCATTGTAATGAAATTACATCTAACGAAGTCGTCTTGTATAACTTTGAATGGCAGTCTTTAATTCGAGAATGTTGCATTTAGGGTTAGGAGTAAATTTTAGACCTTCCATATTGGCAAAAACGCCATTACGCTCGCGACAAATTTTCGATCATTTTGAAAGTTTGCTGCTCATAAAAAGCTACCAATTTATGCTACAAATGGGCAAAAAGTTGGAAGTACACTTCAAACTTTTTGCTTGATCGGAACACATCATTATTTCATCATTTGATGATAATTATTTAGTTTCCGGCAGCCATTAAGTTCGTAAAGCTCGCGACATCAAGAAATCATCCCAGTCATTATATTTCTGTTATTCTCGAAATTCTATCGAATTCAGTGCTGCCATCAAATTTTTGAATATGTTAACAAGTTTAGTAGGTCTACAGCTTTCTTAAATGATGATATTGCAACTAGCCACCTTCTGTAGACTTCTGCAGCTACCATGCGACAGATAAAAGCAACGTTCGCGACAGATAAAAAGCACACGTTCGCGACATAGTTTGTCACTGCCATATTTTCTGTTTTATGATGATGCAATTTGAATTGTTTTCTCAAAAATAGAATAATTGCATTGATTTCAACAATGCTTACATGATGAAATCATATAATGTAGAAATCTATTTCATTTAAAGATCATCAAAGCCTAGTAAAAAAAGAATAATGCTGCGAAAGCTATGAGGAATACAACTATCATGTTTTGAATATTAAGAATCTGAGTACATGTAAATGAACAAAAGTGAAGCAAAGTTGCTCACTTCAAAAATGAGCAAAGTTGAAGTTATGACCACTGAAATAACAATTTTCATAAATTAATTTTATCAGCAACAATAATTCGATATTGTGACAGCCTTTAAAGAAGAGATGCACAGATCTTCGAAGAGGATATCCGTGATCAGGAGATAAAAGCAATAGCGTTTATGATATCCTTGACTATGTCTTCCTTTCTTCCATAATTCCTTAAATAGATTTTCAAATATATCGCCAAAAAATGTAATCAACCTTGCAATGAGCAGTTCAATAACCAAATGATTTAACTGATCACGTATGTAGCGACACAGTGTAGATTTAGAGCATGCTCATCGTTCGTCTACCATTTCCGTTCTCTGTTCTTGTACCGTGGTGCTGACAAGAAATGGAATGTGCCACATTTAAATGTCTCTTGTATACCTTTTAATGGTAGATAGAAATTTAATGAATTTTACATTAGCTGGTCAGGTCCATAACTTCATTGTTCGACTTCGGTAGTGGACCTGGTAAATTTTTACGGTTTCAGATAACGCATCGCATGGTGGCTTTATAAGAACGAGTGCACTCTTGTTATGGCTAACATAATTAGCAAAAACTGCGTATGAGACTTTATGGGATGCATTCTGAAATCACAACACAGTTTAAAAATTGTGATATTCTTCTTATTTTAATGTAGCTTCTACAGTTTATTCTGTTGAGAGCAGGACTAACTTAAGCCTACTGAAGAAAATGCACAATTATTCCTTTCAATATGAATTCAAATGGGTAGATATTTATTTCATAGACCATTGACTGACTATGGCCATCAGGCATCTGATAAACGAATCATAACATGAGTATATACCGCATAACCAGATGCATGGGTTCGAAAATAGCATAACTCACAAAGTAACGCTCGCAACAACCTTTAGACGCTGTCTATGAGCTGGCAGGAGGATTAAGCGATACATCTAGCATTACCAGGAGTTCATACGCTACATGATTGATGCATGAGAATGATGTTTGCTTTCTGTAGCCTGTCATAGAAAGGCTATTTAACTTGATGCAACAAAATCGCAACGCTTGCGAAAGTTCAGACAGTTCCAAGATCACAAAATTCTTGAATATCATTGAACACTAAGCCTAATTTCCACTTGGACTTTCTACAACGGACATTTATCGGTAGAACTTTTCGTTACCACAAACATGCATGGGACATTTTTACCATTTGAATGATTCCTGAAAAATGATCAATTTTACAACGAATTTTGGCACCTTTCTTGAAACACTCGTAAAGATAATTTGGAGGTATTAAAATGAAACAATCTTTTCAATTCATGAACTTCAAGAAATCTAATTCAAGAAAATTGAAACATTTTGTTAATTTCAATAACTTTAGAAAATGGTCGCAGTGAACGTTTTCCGCGTTTTCGCCCAACAATTACAATTAATGTTATTAACAAATTTACTTCAGGTTGTTAAATATTTCTTTTTGGTACATTCAAAACTTTCGGATCTACGATGATTGCCGTATTTGTTGATGTGTTGGTATGTTTTCCAACTGGCACTATCCAAAAAAGGGTTCGATCGACTTAAATAATTCACTTGTGCAGGACGGTCATTTCTATGTAATTCATGATTGACGTGTGATTCATTATAACAAGCTGCACTTTGTGTACTCGTATTTTTTGTTGTGAAATTCGATTCATACAATCATCAAAATGTACGATACCAAACATCAAGAAGTCATCGAGAAGTCCATTTCAGTAACAAACAAAGTCAATACCACCACAAAGAAAAAATCTACAGTACCAACCAACAAGAAGGCGAACTGAGATTGCTCAATACGATCAGTAACGTAAGGTCAATCTCTCGATAACTTTGGATGAAATTGATAAAGTAGAAATCGGACGAAATTGTGAGAGATTTCGGTTTATCACACTTAGGCATGGATGAACTTTTGCTTCCTTAAAGGCAGCAGACACCACTCCGTCACGCAAAGACCAGTTGAAAATATGAGTAGTAAATGACAACAGTAACGAAAATGAGTATGATTAAAGCATGACGATTTCCAAAAAAACTATGAAAGTTTGATGGCTGTGACCCCTGTCCATTATAGAGGTGTGTATCGAAAACAAAATACGAATCCGATCCGACATTCACATAACCCGACTAATCCGGAGGATTTTTTTTCATGACCCACGAAGACTGCATCGTACATACTCCTGCATCATACTTCTGATATGTTTACAACTGAATGATTGGGGACCTCATTTTCGGCTTATTTTAATCAGGCTTCACTTTCAACATCGCATAAATATGATGTACATGAATGCGTAAAACTTAAGGTTATATAATATTTGAAGCATTTTCTTAACAACAGCAACATGTATCTTAAAATAGTCAGGAAAATAGCAATATACTGTAAACAAATCGATGTGCGAACAATGCGTGAGGATAATTTCCAGACTCGCTGAAAACCATAATTCATCAAGAACATGGATAAATTAACTACATTTCATATTTGAAATTTTCCATGCGTTTTGCTATATACTATAAGGAATTTCATGCTGGAATGATCAGGTAGCTCATGCATGACTAAAGGAACCAACAGCCCGATTACTTAACAGTTCTACACCTTTTCTCAATCAAATTAATTTTTTGTTCATTGGATTTAATATTTGCGTCATTGGATTTAATACTTTTGCAATGGAATTAATATTTGGTGCAATGGAATTAATATATGATTCATTGGATTTAATACTTTTGCAATGGAATTAATATTTAGTGCAAAGGAATTAAACTTTTTCATTGGAATTAATTTTTGGAGCAATGGAATTAATCACTTCAACGCTTTATTTCACATAACGACGAGTTGGTTACAGTTTGCGTGTCGCCGTTTGACGCCTACCGTTCGATGCTTCTAATTAGTGAGGATGAAATCCGAAGTAAGAAAGGACTTCTAAGTTACAACTTCTCAATGCAATGACTCGAGTTGGCGAACACATGGCAACTTAAAGTTGCTGCTATGGGTCAACTAAGAATGACTCAGAAAAATCTACGCTACTGTTTGTTGTTATGATCATAGATCTCACAGCTACGTATAAGAGGACGACTCTTTCACAACTATTTCATTTACCGATTGAAGCAATGACCTGGAGTGAAAATTTTAGTGATGATCTGGAGTCGATGCCAGAAAGAAAGCGCGGTGTAAGGCCTAATTCCCTTCGGGGGTCATATTTAAGAACAACTTCTCCTGTTCGACAACGTGTAATAGAAGCAGCTGAACATCAGGAAAATTGGAGATCAGTTGCTGAAGCCGACGGTGTTAACCCACGAACTGCGTATAACTGGGTTCGGAAAGGAACGTCAGAATACAAAGCACGTGGTGGTCAGACTGGTAGAAAAAAGCTCATGCAACATCATATCGAATATTTGGTCGAACGGCTCAGTTCAAATCCTAAAATAACGTTGAGGGAAATGTCAAGAATGCTTCTAACGAGATTCAATGTGGGAATCTTTCAAGCAACGATTGCCAGGGGCTTGGATGGGAGGTTAATAACGGTCAAGAAAATTCATTCTCAACCTGAATCAGCGAATAATGGACAAAATAAAGCAAAGAGGAAGACATTCGTTGAAAAATTGATGCAAGCAAATGGTGAAAACAAGTTCATTGTCTACATCGACGAATCAAATGTGAATCTCTTTCTGCGTCGATCCATTGGAAGGGCAGTTTCCGGGTCTCGTACGGTTGTCAGACTGCCCACATCGAAAGGTGCGAATAGTAATGGGGAAAAGACCGTTCCAGGCCACCATAAAATTCAAAAAAATAGTATCTTTAAAAACGACATAAATTCATGAATTTAGACCCTTTTTCAGGTTTTTAAGACCTAAATTCATGAATTTAGTCGTTTTTAAAGATACCGATTTTTCAAAAAAATGGTACTTTTTAAATGGTCTAAATTCATGAATTTTGGTCATTTTTCAGGTTATGAAGACCTAAATTCATAAATTTAGGCGTTTTTAAAAATACCCAAATTTTTCAAAATCTAAAAATTTGAGAATTACAATTTTCTCGCTTAAATCATGACCGTTCCAGGACACCGAAAATCATAAAAGTTAAGAATCTCAAATTTGTGAATTACAATTTTTACCCTTAAAATCATGACCGTTCCAGGACACCGAAAATCATAAAAGTTGAGAATTTCAAATTCATGAATTTTATCTCTCTCTTAAATCATGTCCTATAATTGATGTGCGGGTCTCCGATGTATTCAAAAATTCTTCTCATATCCAAGTGTAAGAATATTTTACTTTGTGCTTGCAGATGTATGATTTCCCTTGTTAACTTCTGAATTCTTCTCCGCTTTGTCTCCAATCGAACAGATCTTTCAGTAGATCCAACCATTGTGATGATAAGATTTAAACTAAGATTGTAATGTGACACGTTTTATGAATTTTGCGTCTTTAAATAGCAAGTGAAAATTATGAATGGTGATCTAAGCAAAGCGGCATTGTAGGTGTATGAAGTTTGCTTGACAACATACGGGTATGGCATGACGCGTATGATTAAATGTACTTGAATGACAATGGGGAAATTGCACCGCATTGTAAATCATTTCATCGGCCAAAACGCGAGCCAGTTCACCGACCAAAACCAGAAAAGTTGCGGTTTTGGTTCGTCAGTCGGTCTCGACTATCGATACTGCGATATTGTATTGAATGCTTGCTATAACAACAGAATATTCCCTCAAAGCAGAGAATGAATTAATAGATTGCTTTTATGTTATGAATGCACAACCCGTATGATCCTCTAAAACAAACATGCGGTTTGAGAAATGTGGTAACAGATGTTGCTATTGTCTTAATACAGATAAAACAAACAATATCCTCTTAATGAGAGTTCATAAAAATAAAATGGAACATTGTTAAACAAGACATTTTATTTCATTTAAAATGAGTAACATTTGAGACTTCCTAAAAAAATATACGGCAAACAAACCACGTCAAATTTCGATTTAAATGAGATTGCTAATCAATTGGGAATAAAGAATTTTCACATATTGATGAGGGACGAATTACTACTGATAAAAGATGTGCGAAACACTAACTCCGCTAATAAACTGATTCCTTACAAATGTACCCTTTTAATTTAGATTAAATTAAATCATTTCAAAATCGATTAAGTAGTAAGGAAAATCATCATTAGAGAACAGTTTTAAATCAATCCCCCTCCCAAGTAGTAAGGAAAGTCATCATTAGAGAACAGTTTTAAATCAATACCCCCTCCCTTCTGACTTCTAGGAGTCCCTTAAGAAATTTTTTTATTATAAAATGAGCAACATAAATGAGTTTTTGAAATTATATGGAACACAAACAACAACGAATTTCGATTTAAAGAAAATCGCAAATCAATTGGGAATAAAGAATTTTCATGTTCTAATGAGAGACGAATTACAATTCCTAAAAAATAAGCCAACAGGAACCTTCAGTTCCCGGAACAAAGTTCCAACAATAACTATAAATTTCATAAAAAATCTTCATACGTCAGATGAAAAAGGAATACATTGGTCTGCAGGTATCTTTAATAAAAATAGAGATAATTACTATTTCGACCGCCCGGAGGCTGAGAACTATTGGTTCGACTCTTATGGACTTCCACCTACAAACGAAGTCAAAAAATTACTTGGCAATGGAATTTATAATACATTTCAAATTCAAAAACCGGGAACTACTTATTGTGGTCAATTATGTCTTTATGTTTTATTTAAATTACAAAAAGGAGTGCCATTTCTTGATATTATGTTAGAATTGAACGAACCGTAGGTTCTATGGCTACGCCTAACAAGGGAATTTCATTCCCGAAACGTTAGTTCCAATAATAATGATAATAATGATAATTAAAAATCACTTGGTTGTAATTCATTTTGATAAAATCGGCCTCTGATATTTTCATCATCTAAATCTTTGATTTCGTAAGTAATCGGATAAGTTTGATTTATTTTACAAACTTCAAATATTTCTTTAGTCCAATAGCCAACGAAGCCTTTTTCAAATTTATTCTTATATTTAAAAATTCTAACTCTATCTCCAATTTTAAATTTCGGCTTAAGTTTCTGCAAATTCGGATTACTCTCATTCGAATAATTATTCTCGAATTTTTTTTTCTTATCAAATCAGGGTCGTCAGAAGCATTCTTTGGAGTTTCTTCAATACCAGAATGAACTTTATTATTGTACTCTTCTACAACTCCTGGTAATATCTTCAACCATTTCTGATTTCTTTGCTCAGTAAATTTCTTGAATAATTTATTTTTTAACGTCCGATTGAATCTTTCTATCACTACAGCTTTTCCAGCGTTTTTAGTTGAATAAACAGTTTCAAACAGTGGCTGAACGTTTCTGTTATAAAATTCGGACCCTTTATCAACAAACAATTTTTTTGGCTTTCTCTTACTTTCTTTAAAGATTTCTTCAAACGCATATTTAATTGATAGTCCACTTATATTTTTTAAAGGCTTTACCCAAGCGTATCGTGTATATAAATCTATAACGGTCAATGCGTATTTGTAGTCCCTTTCATTCGACATATGAATCAGATCAGCACTCCAAATATCATCTTTATTAAATACTTTTACTTTCAATAAATATTTAGGCCTTCTGTATTCTTTATGAATTTCGGAGGCGTAGGTTCGAGCGTTGCTCTCAGACAGCTTTGCTGTCGTTTCATTTAAACCCTGACCGAATAATATTTTAGCTTGTAAAGCTTTCTTAACAAACATTCTTTCAATTTTTTCTCTAAATGCAGGATTCTGAATACTATCTAATTCTTGAATCATCTTCTTATCAGCTGCATGTCGAGAACTTAGGTCATGATTTCGATAAGCTAAATCATGCCTGTAAGCTGCGGCATCTACTCTATTTATTGGTTCTTCACCTGGTTTCGGATTATTATTCTCATCTAGTCTTATATCTAATCGAGTTCCTGGACCGGTATATGAATGACCAGGAAGATGTTTTTCTTTCGAATATTTACTCCAAATAAATCCAGGAAATTTTTCTAATGTTTTTTGTATGTCACCTCCAATATGCTGACAATTTGAGTTTTTATTTCTTGTTTAATAGATAATTTAATAAATCTAAATTAGCAATTTTTAATTTAATTAAATTTTCGGAATTTGTAGAATTCATTTTAAAAGATAAAATAAATGTTTTACCTAATCGGACCAAAGGTCCTGAGGCTTTAGCCGATCGAACCTTGTTCAGAGGCTTTAGCCGATCGGTCCAAAGGTTCTGAGGTTATTACCTTATCATACTAGGACTTAGATATATTCCAGAACCATCTTTAGTTTCCTTAATTTCAATTAAATCATCAACATTGTGGAGAATATTTTTAAGAACTCGTTTTCCTTCATCAACTAATTTTAATTTACTAATAAAATTATCTACTATTCCGTCACCCCTAGCAACTTTCTCTAACTCTCTATTATGACGTTTTTGTTCTTCTAATGCTGCCTTCTGATTTATTTTTATTTACTGCTTGGACAATACCAGCTGTCCCACCTGCAACACTTCCTGCAGCTGCTATGCCACCTATTATTAGTGGAATTAATGGGAGAATCCCGCCATTCTTTTCTTCTTGTAATTGAATATTCTCTATCATTGGTTTACTTATGTAATACTTTTTTTTGTTAATCGTAATAGTTTTAGAGGTATTTTTGTCAACAATATTACGTAATTTTAATTCAACAGTTTTATTATTATTACTTTTCGCTTGCGACATTTTTAATAAAAAAATTTTAAGTTACGAAAAATTTTAATCTATTCTAGTTATGAATAAATTCTAATCTATTCTAGTTATGAAAAAATTTTAAGTTATCAAAAATTTTTAATCTATTCTAGTTGTCGAAATTTTAAGTTATCAAAAATTTTAATTAACTTATCGGAGCGAAGCTCCTCGAGGCTTCAGCCGATCCTTGCCATCTTTCCATTAAGAATTTCAATAGAATATTTTACATCTTCTAGCAATAAACCATAAGCCATCAATGAAGTTGTGGAATCTTTCTTTTCAATATTAATTGTTACATCGCAACCAGTCTTGATAATATCTTCAGATTGTGCACTTAAATCGAAACAGAAAACAGGATATAAATGTCTCCAATCTCCAGGAGTTAATTGTGGTTCAACTCCAAATTCTAAACAAAGATTTCTATAAGAATCATATCCTTCCATAAATTGATTATTGGTATCATCGAATCTTAATGGATCAATTGGATATCGGGTTTGATTTAAAGCAACTTGTAAACTTCGAATTGTGTAAATATGGAAAAGATTGTTGTTCTTATCAAAACTTGGGGAATAATTTCTTTGAAAAGTTAGTAACAAATATCTTGGAGTATTTGTTGTCCTTGTGAAATGCCAGTTAAATCTTTTTTCACAAAAAGTTACAGAACTAGCAGTACGCTTTAGAAAATTTACTGGAATTGGTTTGTTAGTATTTAATCTTTTTCCAATAGCTGTTTCAATCTCTAAACTAGGAGTAATATGCTTAATCCACCATTCAAGTCTATCAATTTTTAAATATGCTTTTTTTCCAGTCTTACCAAAAAATATTAATTCATTATTTGCTGTGCGATGAATTATTAATTTAAATTTTAATTGATATGATATTTTATCATAATCTAAATAACCGAACAATGGAGACAATGACCAATTTACTCTTTGCTTACTTTTCTTGTTAAACTCACGTCTTTCTTTATATGCATCATTATTTGTTTTATTTAAATGTTTTGCAATATTTTCTACATCTTTCGCAATTCCTGCGGCATCTGTTCCAGCGTGAGTTAAATCATCTATAATTATACCATCATTAGTATCAGGAAACCAACCTTCGATTTCATACTTTTTATTATTTTCACCAATTGTTACAAATCTAAGCATTGTATCAATTACACCTGGAGAATCACTTATTGTTTCTATATTTTGAGTTGCAACATCTAAACGCATTTGTGTAAATAATTTTGGAAAGAAATTATTCTCTAATGCAATATTATCGGTTTCTGGTAATGGTGTTGTAAAATTGGCATCACTATATAAAGAATATTCACAGTGTAAAAATGAATCAGGTAGATATAAATAACTTCCTTCTTGCAAATGCCTGAGGTACATTTCAGTCAATAGTGACTCTATATTTTTTTTGATAGATGCTAATCTTTCCCTATTATAGATATAACTTTTGAGGCTGTGCATCTTAAATGTACAGGACCGCGCTTGGTCGGGTTTGAGCGTCCAGGATAAAGCGGTCGAAACGCGATCGTCCTGACCAAGTTCCTGTTGATGACCTCATTAAAAGTAGTCAAATAATTTGTATGCATATTTTGTAGAATTTTATTTCACGTTTTAGCTTAAGGAACTAACATTAATTCTCTTACACACCTGGTAGATTTTAGATAACGTAATCCCGCTGTGTTAGCTAGATCTGGTATTTTGATTGGAAACAGACCTGTCCTCTTATCATCTGAATGGGCAGACTGTTAAATAGGATCTTTTCAATATATAAATGATAAACATAATTTTGAACTGAACGACTTACTCGCCAATTCATCACACATGAGGAGAGGAGAAGCGTTGTTTGTCCTTCTAGTAAGCATTTTTTAAATTTTTAGACATTTTAGGATATAAAAATATTCTTTTAAATCATATTTTGTACCTATTGAAAATTAACTAGTCATTAGCTTCTTTTTTTTTAATTTTGTTACCTTGACGCACTTTGCTACGTTGATTTGTTGATTATCAACTTCAAAAATTAAATCTCCTCCAGTATTTACTCTACTGGAAGATCCGGGATTCATAGCAATTCTTATATAGTCATTCTTTTTTTGATTATAACTGACGAACGGGGGATCGTCTAATCTAAATTTATTTTCGATAAGCGAAGACATTTTTATAAAAAATAATTTGACTTTTTGTTTTTTCTCACACACAGAAAAAATTTTACTAAAATAATTTTGCTAAAATAATTTTACTAAAAAATATATTTTAGAATTTTGCTAGACCAGCTCCGCTACAGCTTTGCTGGTTAGACCGAAGGTTGCTGTTAACACCATTACCTCTTATTTCTTCAATTGAACGTTTTATGGCTACGCCTGATTTCTTCTTATGTTTACTATCAGACGGAGCTCCGCTCCTCAAGGTTTCCCCAACAGCTATGTTAGCAATTTTATTTTTTGTTTCCTCTGAAAGTTTTTTTAAATTTTTTAGTTCTTCAGAATCATTCCTAAGTTTACGAATAGCTTCTAGTTGTTTTAATTCGTTTTGAGACTTAACAGCATTTGATATTGCACTAGCTGTACTACCTATAGCAGCTGCTCCTTTTGCAGCAGATGTAATCAAATCTTTATTATTTTTAATTAAGTTAACGATACTTAAGATTAAATTTGACTTTTGGGAAAAATATCTACGTGTTAAGATTTACGTTTATGATTGGCTAAAGCCTCGAGGAGCTTCGCTCCGATTAAGATTTACGTGTGTGAATGTCCAACAACTTCGTGATAACTTTATTAATTTTCCGTTGCACTTTATCTATTGCGTCAAGTAGCGTGTGATGTACTTTCATTTCTTTTCTATTAACTTGCATTTTCTCCTGATTCATCTTCAACGCCGTTTTAAGAGCATTTAACTTAATTTTAAGAACATCTAATTGTCTTTTAACAGCATCTAACTGTTCTTTATTTTCTTTAGAGTTTTCTTGTAAATTTTTCTTTAATTCATTTTCTAAATTGATTTTAAGAGTTTTCATTTTATCAACTTTTTGATTAAGTGAGTTTACTTCATTTATTATTCTATTAATCTTTTTCATTTGTTGAGTAATTTTAGAACTCAATTCATCAACACTTTTTTGGAATGTAGCTTGTAACTTCTTTAAATTTTTTTTAATTCTTTCAGGCAGTTTTTCTATTTCATCTTCTAATTGTTCTTTCATTAATTTTACCTGATGTTTATTTTTAATTACAGCAGATTTTAAATTTAAAGAAAGTAATATTAAAATTTTTTATTGTTCTGAAATCTTTTTGAAAAGTTTTGCTATATATGCTTCTAGCTCTCTATCCTTTTTATCAAGTTTTAATAATTTTTCGTTTAATGATTTGTCATTAAGTTTAAGCAACTTTAATTCGTTCATCAGTGGAACCAAAACATCGTTTATATATTTTTCCTTTAAGTCATTGATTTGTGTATCAACATATTGTTTATTTGTTAACTCTGTATTTTGTTGCGGAAGAATAGAAAGATGTAATGGACCAGATAAAACGTCTCCAGTTTTCATGATATAATTTTCTATCTCTATTTCTAATTCGCGATTATTCGGGATATATGTACCTCCACCAACATTTGGTAACATCATTTTTAAAACAATAAAAAAAGTAATTTTTTATATAATGAGAAAAAAAATAAAATTTTTTCTAATAAAATTAAAAAAATAAAATTTTTTCTAATAAAAATAAAAAAATGGAAAAAGCAAATTTAAAAAAATTATATTCGTCCGCATCATCCTGTTCTTATTCGACGAGATCAACGGGATTTGAAAATAAATGTTTTGATAATAATAATAATCCATGTATAGATGTTAATATTTTATTTGAATTACAAGCCGAAATATTTAGAGAACAAACAAAAGGTTTACCATCTATAGAAACCAATTATTGTATTTTTCCAGGTGATCCATTTATTAAATTTATGGATATTGTTAGTAAATATAATGATGTGGCTTATGTAGAATTAAATAAAGAAAATATGGTCATAATCGGTCATAATAATGTTTATGGATTTATTAGAGCAGTTTTACCAATTAGCAATACTGATTGGATAGAAACTAAAATTATTAATTATATCAATATTAAAGAATTAGTTAAAAAATTAAAATCTTTTTCAAAAGAAAAAATTAGATTATTTGTTGATGAACAAAACCAATATAACATTCATATAGAGAGTAAAAAACATAACGAAGAATTATTATGTCAAGTTTATTATAGAGATACAATTTATAAACAAGAAACATTAGAAATGCCCCATAGATATGATGATGATACTTATATAGGATTATATTCAAACTTAAATATTAATTTGTTGAAATCTTATATAAATGGTTTAGCTCAACAAGAAAAAATTTATATGTGGACAACACCCTATACTATTAACAATGACCATAATCATAATCATAATAAACGAACCGAAGGTTCTAGGGCTTTGCCCATTCTTAAAGAATCTTATAATAATAATGATGATTCTGAAACATCTGAAAATGTTGTAGATGGTAAAAAAGATTATAAAAATATTAGTAATTATAAAAATTTAAGTGAAGAAAAATTTATATCTCATACTGATGTACATGATATTAATACTACATATAATCAAAATTTATCTAAATTTCATTTTCTTACAATTGAAAATAATAATGATGGTATAGTTGAAGATACTGTTAGACAACTATGTGTCGGGTCTACAAAATTTAAATTAGGATTTACATCTAATCAATTTAAAATTTTATCATCTTTAATAAAAACTAAAAGTGATTCAGATTATGGTGGTGTTATTAAATTTTCCAAAAGAGATCAAAGACCAATATTTTTCTCTATTATATTATTATCAGATAAAAAATGTAATTTAGAGTTAGATATTCCAATAAGAGAATGGTATCCTATCAGGGAATGGCATCCTATACCAAAAAGTGTAATTTATGATGATGATGAAGAATCAATAGTTAGTGAAAATAAATTTAAATTATCTTTTGATAAAACATTATATGATGAAACTTAATATGATGAAGAAAATAAAATAACTTAGGAACGTGAAATATATAGTAATATAAAATAAATCTCAAGTCCTTGATATTAGAATGTTTATATCTAAAATTAAAACACAATTTTTTTCTTTAAAAAATAAAAAAATGGAAAATACCAAGTTTTATTGTAACTTATATAAAAAAAAGTTGCAAACAAAAAGAAGTTATCAATCTCATTTAAATAGTAAATTGCATTTACAAAATGTAGATCGAGTTGATGAAGGAAATATATTAAAATTAAATAATTATATGAACTATCTAGAAACATTACCTACTGATATAAAAGTTAAAAAAATGTTTGATGATTATTCACATTCGGAATATAAAAAAGTTTTTAATAGTGAAGATGAACATGTACGAACCGAAGGTTCTAGGGCTTCGCCCGGAGCAGATGGAAGATATTTATTTAGCGATACTGATGAATTTAACGAAAAAGATGAATTAAACGAAATTAAAAAAACAGATGAAGCTGAACGAACCGATGAAGCCGTAACAGATATAAAATATTTATTTAATGAATCTGTACACGGGACATCAAAGATGTCTTCCAGGGCTTCGCCCGTTGAACATAATGAAACTGATGAAACTTTTTATAATGTGTTAACAAACTTTTATAATATATTTAGAAAATCTTTCAAATGTTACATGAATGTAGAAGCACTTTATACAAAAAATGGACCTGATGGAATTCCTGAAGAAACAATACAAGGACATTTTACAAAATCACAAGAAATTCATAATGTAAATGATATACAACCCATATTTGAACAAATGATACTTAAATTAGAAAATTGTATAATTGAAGCCCAGTTACGTGAATCTGGTTGGAGATTTGTTAAAATACTATCTAAGAAAATAGTAATTGATAAATATAAAAATAATACTGGTGGTAGTTATGTTCCTTTACCTTTCAGTTCACCACAAATAATCAACATAAAAAATGAAGATGATTATTGTTTTCTGTGGAGTATTATAGCACATTTACATCCTGCAGAATATCATAAAGAAAGACTAAGTCATTACAATAAAGAAGAATACATAAATGAATTTGATCTTTCTGATGGCTTACATGAATTTCCATATGATTATAATAGGTTAAAAAAGTTTCATAAAAAGAATAAAAATTTAATAGAAGTAAATGTTTTTGAATTAAATGTGAATTATGTTTCTATTGGTAAAATTACTCCACTTTACTCAGATTCAAAAAAATTTTATTTGAATAATAAAAATTTATGTCAATCAGAAATAGTATATAATAAAAGAGGAAATTACATGCATCATAATATTTTTTACCAAGGAAATATAATATGTACTGAAAAATTTGAAATTGTTAAAACACTATCACCAATAATGATTAATCATAATAATTATAAAGGACGTAATTATAATTATAAATATTCATCTTTATCTTTAGAATATCAACAAAAATTACAAAATTTAAATGAAAGTTTTAAAAAATGTAAAACAGATTATCAACAACAAAAATATTAGTACAAGAATATGGCCATAAATATCAAAATAAGATAGAAACGATTCAAAAATTAAATGAAGACAATAAAGAATTAAATAATGAAGAAAATGAAACCAATCAAAAAATAAATGAATCTTTAAAAAAATGTCTACAACAATATAAAGAACAATATGAAAAAGAATATAGTTATCAGTTACAAATATTAAATCAAAATTTTCATCGAAATACATTTAATCTTACAAAAGAAATTGATGAAACACATGAAATTTATCAAGATAAATTTGAAAAACTAGAACAGACAAAACAACCAGCACAAGCGAATATATTATATTATCAGGGTCATTTTATATTGTGTAAAGATGTTTCTATATTTACAAAAACTTCAGATAATACAAATTTTCCTTGTCTTCAATGTATGACAAGTTTTAGAACTTTAGAAGAAATGAATAGACATTTGGAGAATTGTCAACAAAACGAAGCAGTTGAAAATACTTTTCCTAAAGATGATTATTTAGAATACAGTAAATGGTATTTCAAAAATAAAGTACCCTTTACAATATATTGTGATTTCGAAGCATATGATGTTAATATGACACAAAATCACGGGACATCGGAGATGTCTTCCAGGGCTTCGCCCGATTCTGAAAATGATAATTCTGATAATTATTAATATGAAAAAAGTGCATCTGAACAAAGTAAAGAAAAATATTTATTTGAACAAAGTAAAGAAAAATATTTATTTGAACAAAAACCATTATGTTGGGGAATGTACATTCATTCAAATTATCCTGAATTATTTAAATCAGAATATTATCAATACTATGGTGAAGATAGTTCAGAAATGTTTACAAAGAAAGTAGAAGAATTACAAGGACGTTCTTCACAATTGCTTGAAACAAATATACCAATGATTCCATTAACGGATGAAGAAAAAATTAATTTTGTTAATGAAACAAATTGTTATTACTGTGGAAAAGAATTTACAAAAAATTATAAAAATGGCAAAGGTAGATATCTTGACAAGCGAAGCGACGGCTCTGCCGTCAAAGTAAAAGATCATGATCATCTAAATGGATTATATAGAGGTGCAGCACATAATTCTTGTAATCTTAATGCTAATAAATTTAAATATAACTTTGTTCCTCTATATTTCTATAATGGTTCTAAATATGATTTCCATCTAGTAATGAAAGATTTATTTTCATCTGAAAAATTACAACGACAACAAATAAATGTACTATGTAAAACAGAAGAAGAATATTTTTCAATGCAATTAGGTTGTATTAGAATTTTAGATGCATTTAGATTTTTTACTCCTTATTCATTAGATGTTATGGGAAAAACTTTGAAACCTGAACAATGTAAAATATTAAATAAATATAATTTAAAACCTTTGAAAGGAATATTTCCGTATGAGTACATAACTGGAGATTTTAATTCTGTGAATAAAATTATGGAAGAAAAACAACTTCCTCCAATAAATAAATTTAAATCAACATTAAAACAATCACAATTATCTGACGAAGACTGTGCAGAAGCTGAAAAGAATTGGAGAGAGTTAAATTGTAAAACAATGTATGATTATACAATGAAATATCTTCAGATAGATGTATTAATACTAGCTGATCTTTTCGAAAACTTTTAAAACTTTCAGAAACTTATTATTTTTTGAATCTGGAATTAGAGGTGGAGTTTCATCAGTTTTAGGTAATCGTTATGTACAGTGTTACAATAAAAAAGTAAATCCTGATGATTATGGAATAATGAAACCTTTATCTCCAGAAGAAAGCGAACAGTTTATAAAATTGTTTAATCAAAATATAGAAGGACTTATATCAAATGAAGATAGTCAAGCAGCAGTTAATGAAATCATGAGAGAAAACTATTTGTTATATTATGATTTTAATAGCTTATATTCTTCTTGCATGATACAAGAATTACCAACAGGTGAAATGTCATGGTGTAATATTCTAGATTATCAAAAAACATATGATGGAAATTATAATCATGGTTATATATATGAAGTTGATTTAGTATATCCTGATGAAATAAAAGATAAAACAAAATATTTTCCTTTCTGTCCCGAAAACAAAATTCCGAATATAGAAGATTTTTCAGATTATCAAAAATCTTTAATTCCTAAAAAATACAGACCAACAAAAAAACTTATGTTAACACAAAGTAATAAAGGAAAGTATGTTGTTGAAGGAAGAATGCTAGATTGGTATTTAGATCATGGAATGATTCTTTTAAAAATTCACCGGAAAGTAGTGTATAGAAAATCTAAATGGTTAAAAAATTATATAGAGTTCAATATTGAAAAACGTAAAATAGCTAAAAGAAATAAAGATGATTTTGGAAACGTGTTCTTCAAATTAAAGAATAATGCATTTTATGGAAAGACTTTAGAAAATGTGCGTAATAGACAAAATATTGAAATAGTTTATGATAAAGATAGGTTTCAAAATTTAACAAGGAAACCTACATATAAAAGAACTACTAGATTTAGTGATGAACTATGTGCTGTACACTTACGTCGAATTACCGTAAAACATGATAAGTTTAATTTTATTGGATTCACTATATTAGAATTAGCTAAACTATTTATGTATAGATTTAGATATGATTATTTAGCACCTGCTTGTGGCAAAAACTATAAATTACACTTTACAGATACCGATTCTGTTTTCTTAGAATTAACAATACCGTATAATTCTTCACTTGATGAAGAAATAAATAAAATAAAAGATATCATTCATCCTTCTGATTTATGTAAAGTAAAAGATGAACTAGAAGGAAATGAAGATTTCATAACAGAAGCTATATTTTTAAAATCTAAATGTTACTGTTATGATACAACTAATAATATTAAAACACATAAAACATTAAAAGGAATTTCAAAGGCATCAGTGGCTAATCAAATAACATTTCAAGATTATAAGAATGCATTATTTAATAATGAAATAAAAACAGCATGTAATTATAGACTTAATTCAAAGAAACATAAAATGTATTTAAAAGAAGAACATAAATTAGCATTAGATCCATTTGATGATAAAAGAAAAATTTTACCTGATGGAATAACTACTTTACCTTTTTAATTTTCTAATTTCTAAGATAGACAAATTTGATATATATAAAATTAAAAAAAATATTATAACACTATATTTGTATATCTTTTATCACTCGGCAAACAAATCTTCTATAACTCTATCATGAATTTTTTTATCAATATTAATTGTGATAAATCCATAATCTTTTGACCAAGCATTGTTACACGATTGTTTAAATTCATCTTTATTTCTTACGCATAAATCTCTTAACAAATCACTTAAGTTTCTTGCATTTATTTCAAATAGTATAAATATGTTTGCATTCTTTCTAATAACACTTCCGTCTAATGAATACATACTTTGTGTTAAATAAAAAACACTACAGTTATTATGTCTGCCTCTTGTGAAATAATTTCTCTGAACTGACTGATTTCTATCATTAACACAATCATCAAAAATTACACAATGTTTCATTGTTTTATCTAGTTTACTAGGATCTTGCATATTACCACAATCATCTATTAAATGTATCCTTATATGCTTATTTTTATTGGTTTCAACTAACTGATTATTTTTTGCTGCTTCTTCACACCACGAACTTATTTCTTCTTCATATTCAGATTTTTCATATTCTTTGAATAATGAAGCAATTGCTGTTTTTTAAGATTATTTTCAAATCCATATTTTAAAAATTGATAGACTGGTTGTTCTGCTGTTGTTGTATAAATTATAAGATTCTTATAATCCAAAAAATTTGGAGTCGTTAAAATCCACAAATAACTGACAAAACTTTATTAGATAAATTTGGATGATGATTAAATTTAAGTTTTTTTTATTTAATGGTAGTACTTCACTCATTTTTTAATAAAAAAAATTTATTTTTATTTTTTTATTTTTTGTTTCTAAAGAAGAAGAATAAGAAAAACAATAATAAGAAAATTAAACTTCTCTAGCTTCGCGTGGGAGTTTATACCTCCCGAACGGGAGTTTATACCTCTCGAACGGGAGTTTATACCTCCCGAACCAAAAGATCTATCATAATCTCTTCACCTCCAAAATTTATTTCTTGTCCTTTTTCATCAGTGATTCTAATGTTAATGTTGTTAATAGTTCTTCTTGTAATAGGGAAATATATTAATGTTTGTGGAATTACATTTAGTCCATAACCAATGGGTACAGTAAAAGCTGGAAAACTGAATATTAAATTTGATAATTTACCATTTATATATCCTCCTTCAATAATGTCACAATGTACAACAATTGAATTTATTTCAGTTATTTTTGGAATCTTCTCACCTAAATGATAACCTTGACTATAGGTTTGTTTATTAAATCCTAATAGCTTTGACAATGATCTATCATGATTAAAATCAACTTGATGATTTTCGTCTAAAGTAAGAGAAAATTTATATCTTTAAATGGTATACCTAAATTTCTCTTAATTTCATTTGATATTGATTCAACTTCGTAAGAACCAGGAAGAAAAGTTAGTATTTTCCATGTTTTGCCTTTATCAGTAGAATATATAAATTGATCATTCACATCTTTGATAACGTTTTGAATAGTGTTAAATGTGGAGAAACTAGTCAACGCAATTTGATAATTTTTATTTTGTTCCAAATGTAGAATGGGTTCTAAATTACAAGTGTGTGATGAAGTAGTTGTTATAATTTTTAACGTCGTACTAAATTTTGATGAACCCAAAATCTCTGTCAAATTTTCTAAATGATTATTAATTTTGTCTAAATCTGCTGAACACATTTTTTAGTTAAAATTTTGAATAAATATTTTTTTATAAAAAAATCAGAAACAACATATTTCAGCTACGGGCGAAGCCCTAGAACCATCGGTTCGTTATACTTTTATAATCCTCTTCATTTAGAATCTTCTTTTCTAACAGTCTTTTCAATATAGCATGAATTTCATTGAAACTAGAATTATGTCCTTCTTTTATTGCAGATATTAAAATATTTAATCTATTTAGTAATTCTTGTGGATCATCTGGTAAAAATACAGTTGTTTCTGTTTTAAAACCTTTTCCTACTTTAACTCCCGTTGATAATAAATTTTCTAATTGTTTATAACGTCTAAGATGCACCAACTCTATCTAACATAGCTTTATATTTGATGAGATCTTCTACAGCATAATTATTTAAATCTGCTCCTCTTAAAAGATCAACAAAATTTCTATCTAAATTAAAAGGAGATTTATCTGGTGAAAAAATTAAACCTCGAAAAGGTTGTGGAAATATTTCTTTTTGTCCGAGATAAAATCTAGGTATTGTTTTTCCATCTATAAATGAAATAGAATGTTCAAATTGCATAGATTTTGGTAATTTCTTATTAATGTTTGATTCTAGTAATCCATAGTCATCTAATACAGTTTTGTGCTCTGTATCTGTTATATCAATTTGTTTATCATTATTTGTAAGTTCTTTTTCAAGAGTTTTAAATGGTTTCATAGTTTTTTCAAAATCAGTTTTTACTTGTTCGGTTTGCTGCATTTTTTCAAACATATCAGATTGAATACCAGCTTTTATCATTCCATGTTGAAGATGATTTTCTTTCATAATATTTCTTTGTTTTATTAACTCTTCTAATTGTTTTATTCTTTTAAAATTATCAGCTCTAATTTTATCCATTTTTAAAATATAATATTTGAATTTTGTGGTAACATTGGAATACAGCAAAAACATTTTACTGAACAAATTATTTTTTTATTGCTTTGTTGTCTGTCATCTTTTCGCTTTAAGTTTTGTTTAACAAAGTTTTGTTTAATAAAGTTTTGCTTAAATTTTCGCTTAAAGTTTTTAGCTCTTCGAAAAAAATTTTGTCATTTTCTTCATTAGAAATTTTACCATCAGTAAAAGTTTTACCATCACTAGAAATTTTGCCATCCTGTTTATTCTTATCATCAACTTTTTCGGACTGTAATTGAAAGGATATTTGATTTACTTCACTAGCTATTTGATCAAATTTTTCAATCTCATCTAACGTAATAACATTATCATCACATACTCTTTGAAAGTAGTAATGTAGTTTATCATAGACTTCTTTAATATGTAAATGCTTAGTTTTTAATGATTTTAGTTTCTTAGTTATTAAAGATTTATCTAACATTGTAACAAGTGAAGTTGCAAAAACACTTGTACCTGTTAAAGCTGTAGCAACTACTGGAATTACTAAAACACCTGAAGATATAACAATTGTTAAAGCACCTAAATTTATTGTTAAGAATATGCCAATTCCTTGTGTTACATTCTTAACTTTACTCCATCTCTTTCTTAATTTTTTATAATGCTCTAATCTTAATAATAATTGAGATTCCTTATCTTTCATATAACGTACTCTATCTTTGTGTTTTTCTTTATTCATTTTTTCAATGTCCATTAAAGTAGAACTACGTTCATATGATAACGAAGGATATATTCTTGTGGTTTCATCCACTTTTGCTTCTTCCATTTTTAAAGAAATATTTTTAGTCACATGATATATTTTAAAAACCTGAAAGATGGATAAAATTCATGAATTTGAAATTCTCAACTTTTATGATTTTCGGTGTCCTGGAACGGTCATGATTTTAAGGGTAAAAATTGTAATTCACAAATTTGAGATTCTTAACTTTTATGATTTTCGGTGTCCTAGAACGTTCATGATTTAAGCGAGAAAATTGTAATTCTCAAATTTTGAGATTTTGAAAATTTGAAAATTGGGTATTTTTAAAAACGCCTAAATTTATGAATTTAGGTCTTCATAACCTGAAAAATGACCAAAATTCATGAATTTAGACCATTTAAAAAGTACCATTTTTTTGAAAAATCGGTATCTTTAAAAACGACTAAATTCATGAATTTAGGTCTTAAAAACCTGAAAAAGGGTCTAAATTCATGAATTTATGTCGTTTTTAAAGATACTATTTTTTTTGAATTTTATGGTGGCCTGGAACGGTCTTTTGCCCATTACTGCGAATATCCAAATGATTGGTGCCCTCACGCAAACCGGCTTCATTAAATTCACCAGAAAGCGTGGCGGTTTCAGATTCGTACAATTTAATAATTGGCTTCGAGAATTGCTTGCAGAAATACACGCTGGTGGTGTTCCGTTCTCCTCAATTGTTTTAGTCATTGATAATGCTCCTTGTCACTCACAGGCCGAAGAATTGTCAAATGAATTCGAAGGGCTAACGATTCTCAGATTGGCACCCTATTCACCAATGCTAAACCCAATTGAGAATGCATGTAGTGTAATTAAATCAAATTTGAAACGTCTGGAGACATCCAGGATGCATACTATGGACGATACATACAATGAAAGCAACGGCACTGTTTCCAAGTGCGGATCTCGGCTACGGTTTTTGGAAACTATAATCGACGAATCGCGAGATGTAGTTACTCCATTGATGTGCTTAAACTTTTGTAATCATATTCAAACATTTTTCTCAAAAGCTCTTTCACCTGAAGATATGCCGGTAGGACAATAAGACTTGAGCACTTTAGTTTTCACTGGATTAAAAAATATTTCTTAATTTTTGTTCTTTGGGTGTCTTAACGTTTCTTTTAATGTATATTTTTCTTAGGAAAAGAAACAATATTTCTATACGAATGAAAGTAATTAATTCCATTGCAAAAGTAATTAATTCCATTGCTCCAAAAATTAATTCCAATGAAAAAGTTTAATTCCTTTGCACTAAAGATCAATTCCATTGAAAAAAGTATTAAATCCATTGAACCAAATATTAAATCCAATGAATCATATATTAATTCCATTGCACCAAATATTAATTCCACTGCAAAAGTATTAAATCCAATGAACAAAAAATTAATTTGATTGAGAAAAGGTGTAGTCAGTGCAATCGAAATTCTGAGTTTCAGTGAACGAGATTTTTAGTGGCTCACTTGTGAACGAGCAAGATTTCGTAGTAACTGTCTCTGAAATGAACTAAAATTTTCCAGTTCATGAACTGATGTTTCTCGGTTACTATGGTTATCAGTTACTATGTTTACTATGGGGAAAATGCATCCTCACATCACTTTTCGCTGTTCAGACATTGAAAGTGGTTTAGCGCACTTTTCCAACAGACAGAATATCACTGTTATTTCTGTTGGTGAAGATACATAACCTAATGTAAGTGAATATTTAGAGATCACACCAGCTGTTGCGTCAATTTCTCAGGACACGGAGAAATTATTTAAAATTCCTGGTCCATTTGAAGTCCACTAGATGCGCCAATCTGCCTTCTTTTTCGCTGTCGTAATATAAGACGATAAAATGAGTTGGATGAGAGAAGTCCTTTTTGTATTGATAAAATACAGCTTTATTAGGACGAGGCCTTTCGGACGCACCAAGCGACCATCATCAGGTGCAGGCAGTCATGAAACTGAACATCAGTTGATCATGCCACATTGCTGAACAGGAGTCATATACGGTGTTGCTATGGGGAACAGTCTTGGGACTATAGCTGCAAATCTCTTCATGAGTCATTTTGAGAAGTGTGCAAGAGAAAGTGCTGGTGTCTCTGGTCATCAATTCCCTAGCACTTTGGATGCGTTACGTCGACGACATTTTGGTGTTTTGGCAGGGAGATGTGAATGAGCTCCATGCCTTTGTCAGTTATTTGAACAGTCTTCGACCGACTATCAGTTTTTCGTGTGAGACAGAATGTGAGCAACGGATAGCGTTCTTGGATCTTAACATCCACCGTTCTCCCACTGGGCTGAAGTTCTCCGTTTATCACAAGCCAACGGATACTGGTCGTCATCTCCATCGCAATTCGTCACATCCTGAGTGTGTTCAAAGGAACACATTCAAAGTGTGTTCTCTCCTGCCGCGCTACAAGCCTTAGTTCAGAGAATGAGGCTTTACTCGAAGAGAAGGAAGAGGTTTTGGCATCTCTTGAATCCAATGGCTACAGCAGAGAGGAATGTTCTCGATGGTGGAGGTACAAGAAGCCTGTCAACCAAAGAAGTGAAGAGCCCAAAATGGATTTCAAGGGATCCATACCATATGTACACGGTGTGTCTGAGAAAATTCGTAGTGTCCTAAGACAAGTTGGTGTTAACGTTGGTTTGAAGCCAGTCAACACATTGAAGGATAAACTGGTTCGCAAGCGCCCAAATCCAGCAAAGAACTTTGGCATTGTTTACCATCTCCCTTGCTCAGATACCCAGTGCACGTAATCTTACGTTGGGGAATCGAGCCTGTCCTTGGAGGAGGGAAGAAAGGAGCACATCAGCGCAGTCAAAGACATAGACGTTGAGCGTTCTGAAGTAGCCCGTCATGTATTTGAAAGTGATCATCAAGTTGACTTCGAAGGTATGCAAATAGTGGAGAAGGAATCCATATGGAGGAAGAGGATAGTAACAGAAGCCTTGTGGTCAAAGAAGCTTGGTTCTTCCAATCGTGTAAAGCATTCTTTGAGTGACTTGTGGAGCTTTTAGCTGTTCCTTCCTTCGTTTGATTCTCTTGACTTTTTATGTACTTTTTTTTCGTCTACTTCTTGTTTTAACAGTAGTCATTTTATTTGTTAATATTGTATACACAACATGATTAACACATTTTGTATAGTTCTATGCCTTGACATCCAGTTCCCTACATGACTCCTGTTCAGCAATGTGGCATGATCAACTGATGTTCAGTTTCATGACTGCCTGCACCTGATGGTCGCTCGGTGCGTCCGAAAGGCCTCGTCCTAATAAAGCTGTATTTTATCAATACAAAAAGGACTTCTCTCATCCAACTCATAATGTCTGGTCCTTTATTCTCAACAATAAGACGATAAAGATAACTTAAGTGTATATGGCGTTGTATCTATCCGGTTTTGCACTTTGTTGGACTCACAGAGATATGGCCGCTAATTGCAAAGCGGTCAGCATCATCCTGCAGTAATGCACTTCGTAAAATCGATCGATTAATGTTAATAGTTGTCCTTTCAGGAAGACATTTCTAATCATATTCAAACTTGAAGGCATCTTGAATGATTTAAAATGTCTTAAAATTCTCTTAATTTGAAATTTGTCGCTCAAAGTTGATGTATAAAAAATGAAGTTTCTGGAAATCGGACTTATGCACTAGTAAAAATGATATTTTCGCGAAAAAATGCACGTTATTTGACCGGAATTACTTCACATCAACGAATACGATAAAGCAAGTCAATTGATTATACTATACTACATTTATATAAGAACAGCAAAGCGAGCTTCATCAATGTATCATAAGTACCTGCATATTTCGGAGAGGAATCCTTTCACTAAATTTTCTGAAGCTCTACGCCAGAATTAAAGTCACAAGATATCTCATTTCAAAGTTTGCATCGAAAACGCTGGTCATTTTCAAAATTGACAGACAAACTAGGTAGATAAGAAAGATTAAAACTATGAAGCACAGGGTGCTCGCGATGCTCTTGTGGATTTTCTCAAGTTGTTATTGATACAAAATTACTAAGGTTACTAGATTCAAGGGATAAACAGTCGAATTCTACCGATAAATTTCACTTCAAAATTGACTTAAGATGTTGCATATGGTTTTCCATCACAGCGTGTGCAAAATAGTGCATAACGCTTGGTAAAGGAAAGAAAATCAAAAGAAATATTATTAGTGGTTATGTCGTGCATTAGAAAGGTTAGTCTTTTGGACACGGTGTTTCCGTGTTTTGTTGAGATAATTTCGTACCATAGCCAAAAATCCAACACTGACAAGTCTCAGCTTCATGGAGACTAGTGCCTTGGCCAATTCAACGGTTTGATTTTGAATTGAGGATCTCTCATACATCAAAAGTACAATATGTGGCACTGCATCGTCCGGTTGATACAGCCGAGATCGATTTCGTCGCTGTCATAGGTGGAAGTTCTTTCTACAAAATGATATCCTTGCACCATTCTGCATTGAGAGTCTCTATTACTTGGCAACAAATCCTACCGCAAATTGACACCTGGACCCAAAAAAATTATCTAAGATGACCGCATAGGCATCTCATAAATCAGGTGAGGGTCTGTAGCATGCTGTCTATATCACAAATTGATGTTAAAGATCAAGGCAGGATTCTGCATGTAGCACTCAATCATCAAACGACAAAAATCAAGTCAAGGGATTTCTTTAGGTCTCAGTTCTAGTACAACTATTTCATTCCTAAGCTTGAGGCCCTCTTCATTGGGTGCCTTGTTTACGGAGGATAGAGCAAGTCCGACTTCTCATGGAACCTGTCTTTGCGAATGGCTTGCCTGATCGACTGCTGCAATTACTTCTGTCCTCCTGTCACCCGAAAATCTTTTGTTTATTAACAATGCCATATTACCAGTAACTTTAATTGAATTCAATTGCATCATGCATGTGCCATATTTCTTCGGATAATAGCCACCCTCAAATAGTAGAGATATCTTTTGTCCTTATCAGCCGTCCTCGAATGATAGTCGCGGCTACTATTCAAAGCAGCGAAACTGGGCAACTAGATAATACCGTTTATGCCTACGTAGGTACTTTCTGTTTACGGTAGTTTCTGTTCTGCTTCTTCTTCCTCGTTTAATGTATGGGGTCGGACGAATTGGGGTAGTGCTGTATAATAAGCAATATTTTAAGTATGCCTCTTTGTACGTAGCTATAGGCTAAGATCAGAAACAAATTACCGGGTAGTATCCCTATTCGCTAAAAATACCCATCCCTCTATCACTCTTAGATTGTCAATTTTACCTGGTAACTTGACTTTTGAATGAAAACGCAAGTAGCCATTTACAGATAGTAGGTTTAAACTGCACTATCAAAAATGCTGTCAATTGACTACTGTGAGAACCCGCTCTTCTACACACTGCTTTTGTATAATAGGATTCGACTCGATGATTTAACATGGATACATCATACTTTGCTAAATTACGCGAATGAATTTGTAATGGCCTAAATGCTGCATAGTCAGGATCATATGGAAACTAAGGTATACACAATCATGGAAAATTTGTTGCTTCCATTGTCTTATTTCGGATGAGACCTTTTTGTAACAGTAGCCGCCCTCGAATAGCAGCCGCAGACAGGAATGACATTCACATTTGTTAATGATAGTGTGGCTAGTATTCGACGAAATGTGTCATGTGCTGACATATTCAATTAACTTTCGAGTATGAATAGCTGATGCAACACCTCAACAAAATTATTTGAAAATGTTCTGTTCTTGATAAAAACAAAAACATTCGCATACATGGTGTAGTATCTCTGGAAAGGAAGAAGATTACACGCGCACAGATTCATTTACTCGGCAAAATAATATCAGTTAAAAATAAACGGAATACATTAATTGTACTTACCCTTAAGTATGCTCCACATACTTAGTGTAAGGTGGCTGATACAGAGAGGTAGAAGAATCAATACACATACGCAGGCGATTCCGACTCTAACTGACACTAAAAATTATTGAAAATGCGAGTCACCATAAGAATTCTTAATATGCAAAATAGCTGTTTACTTACAAAATATGTAGCTACTTGTAAAAAATCCTGTGATCGTTTGAATGCCCAGAATTGCCAAAATGAAGAATGTGCTAACTCCGAAGCTCCAACTACTGGATATTATCAAGCGACGTTGTATGTCCTAAAATAAAGCATGGCCGTCGTCAAATTCATCATCCGCCAACTATGAATCGGCTGAGCACATTTAACTGCTACAAGCATGCAATAATTTAAGTCCACTTCATTAATTGAAAAATATGAGTTCAGTATCAGAATATATGTTATATCTTCTTTCATATGTCACTGAACATGTGAGTCGTGTCCTTGACAGACAAGGTGAGACGAGATCAGTTGCCTTGGATATTTCCAAGGCATTCGATAAAGTCTGGCATCAGGGACTCCTTATGAAGCTAAAGTCCTATGGAGTTGCTGATCAACTCCACAAACTTCTTGCTTCTTTCCTTAGTGACCGGCAGATATCTGTCGTCTTAGATGGACAAAAGTCTTCCACCAAGTCTGTCAATGCAGGAGTTCCTCAAGGGTCAATTTTGGGACCCACTCTTTTTCTGCTGTACATCAACGACCTCCCAGACTGCCTAGTGAGTAAATTGGTGATGTATGCAGATGACACAACACTCTTCAATTCCAATGAGCGACTCGCTAAAAACACTCAGCAACGTCAGCAGTTATGCGACGTTCTTAATGAAGACTTACGCAGGGTCTCAGAATGGGGCGCCAATTAGCTTGTTTCCTTCAATCCTTCAAAAACTCAGAGTATTCTGCACTCACGACTTAAAGGAGATGATGATGATCATAGCATTAAGATGTCAGATAATAGGATCAGAGAACAAGATTCCATCTCCTTCCTTGGATTGTCGGTTACGAAAGACTTGTCATGGAAACCGTACATCCAATCCATTAGCAAGCAGGCAGCTCAACGCATTGGTAGTCTCTATCGTGCCAGCAGCTATCTTTCACCACAGACTGTCTGCTATCTTTACAAGTCCACTATTCGTCCTCTGATGGAGTATTGTTGTCATCTGTGGGCAGGCGCCCCACAAACGCATCTTAACCTCCTTGAACGGGTTGAGAAACGTGTCAAGAATCTCATGGGTGAAAAACTTGCTAGCAAGTTGCAGCCGCTCTCCGTCAGACGGGATGTTGCTTCACTCAGTCTCTTCTACAGGTACTATTTCGGTAGAAGCAGCTCTGCAGTAAATGAGTGCGTACCCAAACCTAAGATCTTCTCCAGAAGCACACGCAGAGCTAATGCACTCACATGCTATAATGTGAGCTTAGAACGCGCACGTACTGTGAGTCGCTCGAAAAGCTTTTTTGTTCGCACGGCACAGCTTTGGAATCAGCTTCCCCAGACCACTTTCCCTGACCAATACAATCTTGATACTTTCAAGAGGCGTGCGAATAGGTTTCTGATGGGGACAGCTTAATCAGATTGGAAGATCTGTTTTTTTTAAATTTTATTTATTCAAAATAATACAATTTGTTACTTTTCATTGAGTAACCCCTAGCTTCGTTCATGGCTAATAGCTGTGCTAGGGGTGAAAATTCAGTAAAAAAAAAAATGTTTGCTTCATATATTTTTGGTCCATTGCTATCTATACGGGAGCAACATATGTAGGCCTACATTCACGGTCCTATGTGCTAGGTCGTACTGGCATGAAAAGAGTAGCGACAACTACGTGTCGACATTTCATGAGTGTAAAATTTCTATTTGAAACAGGGTGTCCACCCTATCTGACGAACAGAAATTCACGTAGGGCAAACATTTCACGAAGACGACAAAATTCACGCATTACTCGTGATCTTTCACATTATGACTACTTCCTAGACAAACATCTGTAAGTTAACCGGAAATCAACTAATGTAGCAAGATGCGAAATCTTGAAGTTCTAAACGCTTAAGTGTGGTGCATGATTATACCAGGGCTGCCACTCTTATCAAAAATAAAAACCGGAAAGTCAAATCGGAACGGGCCTCCCTAATTACGTAGTCGTGGGTCCCCTTAAAGTAAGAAACTTACGATCATTCGATATTACACAACCCGGTAAGTTTTGAAAGCGTTCAAGCAGAAGTTGGATCGGTTCTAATAAAGATGCTTCTGAATTATCAGTTACTTGAATCCCCACATGTAGACCTATGGATGACTTGACTTAACTGTTTCAAAGACAACTTTCTTCATTTCGTTCAAATTTTTTACATTCAAATTTATATTGCACTATTCTCGTGCAGCTTTGTCAATTTCTATAAATGACGTCACACGGTGGAAGATTCCGTCTTTATTGTGAAAAATTTTCATGAGACCAGTAGGAAATTGCTGTTCAGCTGTTCGGCGTTTGGAAGACTGCTTCTGCTGTTCAGCTGTTCGACGTTTGAAAGACTGCTTCAGCAGAGCGGTCTGGTCACAGCAAATATCTGCATACAAAATCCATGGTCAGCAAGGTCTAAATGCTTGGGCAGGAAGCAAAATTGACCAAAAAGAGAGGCAAATTTCAACATGCACTAGATACTTTATTAAAGTCGTGCGAGCTTTCGGCTTTCCGCCTTAATCATGCACAAATGAAGCAGGGTTGGTCAAAACCCACCCGGTCAGAAAAAACCCGATTTCACCCGCCCGGCGGGCGAAATCGGGTGAAATGGATTTTTCCATATTATGTCATTTTTTCGATGCTTCTAATTAAAATACAGTAATGCCAATTCATTTTTCTGATTTATTGACTCTGCCTCTTCTCAAAAATCATCGTATGGAATGTATACAATTCCGTAATCTACATGTTTCTTACTACAACACTAAATATTGAAAAGGAAAGCCGAATAATATGTCAACGTCCGATGTTTTCATTGCGCAAGAAACTTAGCGCCTATGCTGATATGATGCCCATTGTCCATCCCTGACTCGCCGGACATTAGCCAGCCTGGATTTGTCAACAGCGGACTGTAGTGATGCATTCGTGAGATGATAGGGAATTCGGGAGAGCGCACGCATTTTGGTTGACGCTGCTGGTCGCATGTCTTTGGGTGGCTGGTGCAGTCGAAAGTGCGTAAGATAAGATCGATATTGGCAAACAATGATTTAAAGCCACTGCCCACAAGTCTGATCATTAATGTTATTATCGCATACAAAAGACTCGGAAATGATGGGAGTTCGGGGTGGCGCGTGCGTGGTGCGCGCGCGTCATTACTGATACCGCAGCAGGCTGCAAGTCTGCGACGGACACTTCGGACCATAAGAAAGAGCGTGCGTCCTCCATTTCACATATTAGGACGAGGTCCTTCGACCACACCAAACGACCATCCTCAGGTAATCAAAATAAATAAATAAATAAAATGAATCGAAATTATGATATGAAAGTTCGACGAAACGATCTGCGTATTATTTAGCTTTAGTATCAGTAATACTGCTAACAGTTGGGCCTATATTTTTGTCTAGGCCTATATTTTCTTACTTTTTGAATACCGGTATAACAAACAGATATTTGGTGATCGATGTTTAAATGACTCATTAGATCTTCCCCGTTTTGACCATATATTTTAATATAAAGTTCAATTTATAGCCTCTACTGTACACGTGTTTTCTCTCTGATAATACAATAGTAGAAAAAACTTATAAATTTTAGATAACAGCCAATCTTGTGTAAAGTATACTATTCGTAAATGTAGGTGAGAGAATAACTTTATATGATTCCTTATTTAGATGGCCTGTAATTATCTGAATATTTGGTACGGCTAAAATACTTTAACCTATATTAAGTACTCACCGATATTTTCTCATGATATTGTATTTTAATCATGGTTTACATTACACTGAATGTAGTTTGATTTTTCAATAAAATGATAATTATGAAATAAGAGATTACCTCTTAATTTCAAGAAAATCGAAATAACTAGATTAAACCCGAAAAACCCGATTAAACCCGGTATAAAAAACCCGCCCGGATATAACCCGATAAAACCCCGGGTGGGTTTTTTTGCCGACCAACCCTGCTATATACACTAAATTCGGGTACGTGCGGCCACCCTGTTTCATAAATGATGCCCTATATACCCGGTACCGCATTTATATGGAAAATCCGGGGATACGTAATTTTTTCAAGCTCGATATATTAATGATAGAACGCAGACTGTCTTGAAAGGTTTGACTTGCGCATTTGTTTTCTGCATATAGTATTGTTGACTTTACAATGACTAGTACTTCAAACCCACAGACGACATTTCGAGTCAAAATTTTTAAGTACAGGGTGATTCAAAAGTCTTTGCAAAAAGTAAACGGCGATATCTCAGTGATTATTAAAGATATCAACCTAATTTTTTCTTCTTTAAGTTGTCAAAGGAATGGGATTTGATAATCTATTTGTTACATTAGCAGACTAATTCATTCCGTTGCTGAAAATTTCTGAAGTTTTCGCTATCATTTATATGCTTTATAGTTGCTAGAATTATTCACTGCATCGTACTTGCAATCTCTGTTTGCTGACTCAGTGTATGAACTAAGTATCCAGTTCATAGATATCCAACATTAAAACATATAAACTGATGTTCAAGTTCATCGATATCCAACATTTGAACATACAAACTGATGTTCAAGTTCATAGATATCCAACATTTGAACGCAAAACTGATGTTAACAAAGACACAGGCATCATTCGCTATGGATTTTCAGACGCGAAAAGAGCTGTTAAAACTTTATCATCAGAATGGTGAGAATGTGACTTCTTGTATTCGAGCTTATAACCGCTTGCATAATGTTAAGAAATGTCGATTTTCTTACAATGCCATCAAAAATTTGATAGCACGGTTTGATGAAACTGGGTCTGTCATGGACTGACCTATCACTGGAAGACCTTCAGTCCTTCAGAATTGCATTGAAGATGTGGATCTGACTCTTCGACATCATCAAACTGACAGTCCTCTTGGTGTAACATCGACTCGTCGTATCTCTGATGAAATTGAATTATCACAATCGAGTGTATGGAGAATCTTACGTCATCATCTTCGTTTACACCCCTACAAGCTTCAACTCTGTCAAGCAATTTCTGAGACAGATAAGATATCCAGACTTGAATTCTCAGACCACATAAGATCTCTGTCACCGACTCAACTAGGAAATATTCTGTGGACCGACGAAGCAATATTCCGACTCGATGGTGTCGTAAATAGACACAATTGCATAGTGTGGGGAACAGAGAGGCCACACCCATTTTCACAGTCTCCATGCCAATCACGTCAGTGTCTGGATGGGATTCTCCAAAGAACTAAAGATGACCCCATATTTCTTTGAAGGGACAGTCACAGGTGACAGCTACCTTAAAATGTTCCATACTCATGTCATTCCACAACTTCTCTTCGGGCAAGATGAATGATATAACCTTCCAGCAAGATGGGGCGCCACCTCATTTCGCCAAGAAAGTTTCTGAATTCCTAAAGGAAGTGTTTGGTGCCGTGTAATTGCATGTGGATTTCCCACCAGGTGGCTACCTAGGTCTCCGGATCTTTCCCCATTAGATCTTTACTTGTGGGGTACACTGAAAAACAGGGTATACCATCATGGAAGGCCAGGCTCCATGGAAGAGTTGAAGAGCCGCATTACGAACGAAGTTGCCTTGTTGAATCAGTCAGAAATGATAAATGCTATCTCAGACGTTCTTTACCGAGCGGAATTGCTGGTTGAGGTAAATGGTGATGTTTTTGAGTATTCAAAATGAATCTTTGCTTTCTTAATATGATCTTATTTAAAAATCGCTTGTTATTATCTAAAAAACTTTGGAAGAGAAAAACATGGTGGGAATAAACAAAAATTAAATTAATACATTAATAGAAAATAATAATTAGTGTGCTAATGAACAAAAACTGAATTAATAAATTCAGTTAACAAAATAATTAGTGTGCTAATGTGACAAATAGATCATCAAATCCCATTCCTTTGACAACTTAAAGAAGAAATAATTAGGTCGATATTTTAAATAATCACTGAGATATTGCCGTCTACTTTTTGCATCGACTTTTGAATCACCCTGTATATAAGATCAGAGGTGTAGAATGGAAGTATAGGACATCACCAATAAATTCGGGATAGTTGATTGACGGAAAAAAATCTGTACCGTTGGTAGGCCTACGTAGCTGTTCTAGCTGCCTCATACCTGGGATGTAGCCTCGGACTTCATCACATCAAGTTTCGCTCGAAACTTACAACTTTAAAGCCATTGATGAGTTTCAGACATTTACGACATAAAAGTATAATGTCACCACCCAGTTGACCAGATTACAATTCTGGAGCCAAGATACACTCAACAATGTCATTGACAGGAAGTTGATAGGGGTGTTACCGGAGCTAGGCGTTGATATTGTAAGGTGGCAAAACCAAAAATTTGAAGAAATTGTAATCAATTAAAGAGACAAGCTCAATTCCGTAAAAACTAGAAAATTCACATCCAAGCATGAAGACATTGATCAAATGAACCAAGCATTGGCCAGTCAACCAAGCAATGCAATCACAGGGATGGTCCGCAACTTCAGGGCTTGTGTCACATTTCGGAAATGACAAATTGTCACATTTTGTCACATACCAAAATTCAATTTTGACATGTGAAAATACATCCTAGGCGCGCAATGCAGTTCCACAGCGCAAGCCTATTCCTTTATTTCTTTATCTCTGGTATTTGGTACCTGGAGCTTAAAATATAGACATAGGTCGACTCATTCTACGGTCTAAATGCTACAGCGACGGAAAAGCTATTTTCACTTAACCTCTGTACTGAATTTCATATCATTAAGATTAGTACCTGCGTATTGTGTACATCAAAGGTAGTACACAATCCCATCCCAACTAGTGTACATGATCAAAAGGCTGATATCAACAGTAGAGTAATTCACAACGTACCTATATTTACAAAAATTGGAATAACAAAAAAATCCAAGAGAGCATCTACAAGCGTATGTCGTCTTTTCTAATTTGATTGTACTTCTTTGGCCACAATGTAAAAGCAAAAAAATAACAACTTTATAAACAAATTGCATCACTGACATAATATGCAAAGAGAAGACAGTATTACATATAGAAAAAAATGATCAAAAAATGTAATCAAGAATGAATTAATTATCTATATCTTGAAAATGTCTCCGCTACTCAAAATACATGCATCATTTGGAAAGAGCGAGGATAATAGTAACTCGTATGGGTTTTAATACATATCCTCCTAAATTCTAGCGAATCACAAAAAACATTCTCCAACTTAATGGTTAAATGATGAATTGGGGTCTGGTCAGACCCACGCGGTCTTTATAAGGCTCACACATCTAAACTCAAATGAGTTGGTAGCCGATATTCTGTGACTTTTATACATTCTATGAGTGCTTATTACTGGCCTAAAAAATATTTCAAATAGTAGTTTCGTTTTACTTCATTCAGATACATACTAGGTCAACGATGAACATGGGTCTACAGAGACCCATTAGAAAATATTCGGTAGCAACACTTACAAGTGCTTTATTCAAGTTCAAGACGGTTAGTCAGCGTATTGTGTGACCCATATGTGTAACTGCAATTCTCTGTCTGATCGATCAGTGCGCGCGCCTGTGTCAGACAAGCTCTCCTGCCTTCCAGGCGTGCGATCGAAGCGTGTGATGACTTGTAAACAAGTGTCAGCTTTCGAGTTGCAATATAGAGGAACAGTTACGCTCTCCAGTGCGTGTGTGCTTATTTGACATGGCTTCAAACAGCGAGAGACGACGACTTCCTCCACGTGCTGCTCGACAACATGCTAACTTGAATCTCGCATATGCAGAAGACGAGGAGGACGAGTTTCCAGACGAGATTGCTGAGGATGACGTCGCCGTGAACGCTACTGATGAAGAAGGAAGTGTGGAAATCTCGATGGTAGAGTCACTATCAGACGATGAAGAATTGGATTTATCAGTTATAGTTGACGTGATGAGCAATGAAGATTCTGATGATGATGATGGTGAGGAACAGAGTGAAGATGACAGTGCCCATGTGACTGCAACGTCATCAACGGCGAATGCCCAGGTCTGGAATCTACAAACTAGTCAACGACATCCACCAGGTAGATTAGCAGTGCACAATACGTTTCGGCCACCTCATGTTGGTTTAGCAGTTGGATTTCATCCACAGTCTACATTAGAGGCATTCAAAGCGTTTTTTGATAACTCCCTTGATGTAGCCGTCCTCCACACCAACCGCGAGGGACGTCGAATTGCAGCCTCCAAGCACTTGCAATGGAAGTCTGTGTCTAGAGTTGAACTCGATGCCTTCGTTGGTTTACATCTAATAGCTGGTGCTTTGAAAGCCGGACATCGTGACACTCGAGAATTATGGGACACTAAGAACGGAAATCCTATTTTCCGGGCTACTATGAGCTTTCAACGTTTTCAACAAATAAAGGCCGCTCTCCGATTTGACAACAAGACCCGGCGCGACACCAGTGATCCTCTTTCACCCATCCGCGAAGTGGTTGACCTAGTCAACAATAATTTGGCAAGACTGTATGACCCAGGTTCTTTGTTATGTATTGACGAACAGCTTGTTGAATTTCATGGGCGCGTACGGTTCAAACAATATATTCCTTCGAAACCGGGAAAATTCGGAATCAAAATCTTTTGGATCACTGATGCTGAAAACAGCATCCCACTTCGCTGTCTGGTATATATCGGGAAACAGACACTGCCGGAAGTTGAGCGGAATGGCCCTGTTAGCGAAGCAGTGGTCATGAATCTGGCCAAGCCATATCTTGGGGTGGGTCGAAATATAACCATGGATAATTGGTTCACATCTATCAGTTTATGTGACCGTCTGGAGGCGGAGAAGACCAGCGTCGTCGGAACCATTCGGAGCAATAGGCGAGGTATTCCATCTGATGCTCGATGTCTACGAGAGAGAAGAAAAGGTGACTCCAAGCACTTTATTTGCGGGAATAAAGTACTGTGCTCATTTTGGGATAAGTCAAACGCCCCGGTTTTGCTGCTATCAACAAAGCATTCACATGGAGTTCATGCGGAAGGTGAGAAACCCGAAATTGTGTCGTGCTATAATGCAACCAAATCAGGGGTTGATAACCTCGACAAATTGGTAAGAACATATCGTAGCCAACGGAAATGCCGCAGATGGCCTTATGGTGTTTTCATGACATTGACAGACGTGTGTGTTATCGCAGCAATGAAATCCATGTCAGCGTCAAATCACTACCAATTCAAAATGGATCTGGGGTACGAAATGACTCTTCCACTGGTGCATCAAAGATCTGCTCAGCCGCGTCTGACGAAGTCGATAAGGCTGGCGATGCAGATGGTGGGTGTTGAGTCGAGTGTACCGCCGCTGACGGGACTCAACAATCAACGTCGACGCTGCAAAACATGCCAAGATTCGGGACGGAAACACAGAAAGACTCGTTTTCAGTGCTGTGAATGCGCAAAAGCCATTTGCAACGAACATGCAAGGATTCAGTACTATTGTACCGAATGCAGTTGACTCTTGATTATGAGTAGTCCGGGAGCCAGCGTGAAGTTGTGCAGGGAACGAGGTAGTACGCAAAACTTTCACATAGCATAGTACACCTCCAACCTACTGCAAAACTTCGCGTCTGCCGGATTAGATCATTTGCTCTTAAGAAATAGAGAGGATAACAAAATCCTATGTATTTCCAATGGTAAAATTGTGACATTTCAGGTGTTGACTCCATTTTTTCGAATTTTTGCTCATAAAAGTTACACAAATTGGTATTTTGTTGAACTGGTTATTATAGAAATCATCTACAGATCATGATCTTTCAAATGAGTTATCATTCAGTGACAGAGGATGAAGTAAAGTGTACAAACAGGCACTTTTCGTTAAAGTATATCAACAATTTTTCTGAAATTTCAGTGTTAAAATTTGCAGTTACACCAACGAAAAGTGCCTGTTTGTACACTTTACTTCATCCTCTGTCACTGAATGATAACTCATTTGAAAGATCATGATCTGTAGATGATTTCTATAATAACCAGTTCAACAAAATACCAATTTGTGTAACTTTTATGAGCAAAAATTCGAAAAAATGGAGTCAACACCTGAAATGTCACAATTTTACCATTGGAAATACATAGGATTTTGTTATCCTCTCTATTTCTTAAGAGCAAATAATCTAATCCGGCAGACGCGAAGTTTTGCAGTAGGTTAGAGGTGTACTATGCTATGTGAAAGTTTTGCGTACTACCTCGTTCCCTGCACAACTTCACGCTGGCTCCCGGACTAGAGGTTCGTGATCTGTATAGCCTAAATTGTTGTCCACATAAACTTACATGTGTGTTGTTTGGGCGGAATATGTTTTCATTTTTTAGTATGAGACACTACTGTAGAAGATGGGACAACATCATCAGCCTAAGTATTCACATTTTGAACTGATATAGGAATTGCATAGTACGGTAGCCTGTAACCTATAGCAGAGGAAAAGTACAAGGGGGAAATGTAGCACATTATATCTGCACTTAAATGAACTACAAAGTTATCGTTTCGCTACAAATCACAATTATTGGTCCTTGGGTCTGGCTGGACCCATGTTCATCATTTACCTAGTATGGAATGACGACATCATTTAACCGTTAAAATTCCTCAACACTCAGAAACCCAACCTACCGACTTCGATGTTTAGATGCCGAAAGATTGAAACTACTAATTTATGTGTACAAAGAAAGATTCCTTTGATGAATGAAGTGTCAAGGATAATGGCAGAAATCAATTACAGTGATTCGGTTCAATAGTCAACAGATCAATAACAGTACCTCCTAGCTCTTTCTAAACATGTGTATAGATTCATAACATTGATTGTGTACGAATGTGTATCTTAAAGCGTTCTAGAAACGTGTTCACCTTTGGAAAACAAGCAAACAATAAAATTTCAATACTATCAAAATTTTAAATCAATTACTCTCGACATTGGAGAAACAAAAAGAAGAAAATGTTACGGTCATCATTATCATCCCTACGATGATGATCACTATCAGCATATCATTATCACTAGACCAGTCATCATTACGAGCAAACTAAGGATTCTCTTTCTTTTCTTAGCTTGATATTAGGAATAAGGTACGCCTATACCCAAGGCCTATTTTCATTTATCTACATATTCATAAAAATCATAGATACATTCTCAAAGAACATTCAACAAAATAAGGTCATCTCATTTATCTGTAAAGGTCCATCTTATCTGAAATATGTCAAAGTTTCAAAGAAATTAATTCATATTGTCATCAGATGTAGGTAGACCCGGGCAAATGTCGACAAATACTCAGTAGAATTTCATTTTGTCACGTTTTTTCGAGATTCCTAAATTGTCACATTTTGTCACATCGGACCATCCCTGCAATCAGAATGAAAAGATTTTCAGTAAAGTCAATACACTAGCACACGCACGTTTTCCCCTCTAACTTGATGTGAATAGCTGCTCCATAATTGTGGTAATGTACCAAAGTTATTTCAGAGACTTTTTTGTCAAATGCTAGAGAAACAACATGTTCGTCTTACATGATCTGAGATAAAACGGAGCGCTAATCAAGGCAGCTAGCCATAAGTAGTGAGATGTTGTAAGCCACAAGCATTGGAAAAACGAACAGACGGATATATAGTATATAATATTATATAGTAAATATATATAAGTATATTATAATATATTATATAGTATATATCCATATACTGCACCGTTCGCATTCTGAATATTATGCAAGTGAAAATAAGACTGACGGGATATTGCTTCAAGGTATTTGGATATGAATTTGACATTGATTGTACGAATGGATTTTTCGTATTCCGCGATATACTCAAGCATGCTGTTGTCACAACTATCGACAATACACAAGGCCTATACTTATGCCCATATCAACGGATTTAGAAGCGATATCGCTGAATTGTGCCATCATCTTGAATTCTATCTTCAAAGTTCCAGTTGAAAGTTCAGAAATATGACTATTCCTTGCATCAACTTTATTTCTAAAATGAACAATTTCTCAATATCTGTCGAGAATATCAACTACCCTATCTGACATCTTCAAACTATAAGTGCATTGCCAACGCTTGTGTAGAATGCATTGACATGCCATCTTAACTATGTGCATGTTACTGGAAGGCGAACTGAAAAGCGCTGCATCAAAAATTGCTTTTTGAATCGATGTGTCATTCTATTAATGGCTGCTGCCTGGTGCATTCCTGAAATAGCAAGTGTATAACATCACTGATCGAGAAAATTTCAAAACATCATTTCCATCAAAAGAGTGCATAATAACGGTTCATGACGCTGAACTGTGAAACGCATAATCTTTTAACTACCTTCGGTAATCCATGGAAGTCCTTGTCTCCCATAGAACGGATTATCAAGGAAGAAAATAAGTAAAAGACCATAGTCAGTCACGCTGATTTTTGAAACGTTCACTCATTTTAATCCAGGGAACTTAAAACAATGGCAAAAATATTATTGAACGGCTGTTTTACTTTTTTTAGGTAGTGGCAAATTGTGATTAGGATTAAGGCTAGGATTAAAGACTTGATGCCTCAGATAATCAGTGGTGAACCTGATATCTATAAGCAGGGACAATTTACGTAGTCGATCTGTCCTCCCGTTCTTTCCAGACTCGCGGGCGAGTGTGAATTTAATTTCCATATGATTCCGACTATTCGCTTTGTCTAGGTTAGTGGAACAGGAAAGGACAGTAGATGATTATCGCTGATGATTTCTGTTGCTCCCTCAGTCATCGATCCAAGCCTGCTCATGGATCTTAAAACAACAAACCAAGTCCATTAAGCAGTTTTATTTTAATTATATTCTTTTATGTGTAGTCGGAAACACCATGGAGTTAGCATATTAGACAAAATAACAACCAAAGATATTTAATAGTTTAAAAGGGCTACATGAGAAATAGATGACTAAATTTGAACCCATCTTGGTACGGTCCTTATCGTGGCAAAAAAGCATTACGGCAATGGGGCGAAATTGCTGTTTTATCGGCTGTGCGGTGTGCGATGTGACAAAAAGCCTTGGAAGTGGCACATGATGTAAAGCATAATTCACTGATATTGTATGATAAGTTTCAAGAATATTCGTTTAGCAGTTTCTCTGAAAAAAATTGTTAAATAGCGGTATACAGCAATTTAATGCAGTACTATCAATTTGGAAGAAAAAATATTCAGATGAAGACTGATGGGGTGTTGATGGTATTGATGAACACTCAACTCCCTCTCTAGAATTCATGACCATTAACAAATTCAGTGAGAATCCGAATATTATACTGAGGAATTGGCTATTGATAAGGCTCAGCCATGTCAACAACGCTTTTCGAGTTATTCGCCAGGCTGAACGACAATATGGATCCATGGATCCACGTATTGCAAATAATTAGCAGAGGGCATTTTAGGGCCAACTGGAATCGATCTTCGCATGCCTTTCAATGTCAAAGATGTTGTCAATGTGCATTTTAGCATACGTCAAAGATATTTAACACTACTTGTTTATATGGAGCTAGATTGGACATAATTCAATTATCGTGGCACCTCTCTCGTTGCCTAATTAGACTGGCAAAAAAGCATTACGAGTATAGGAACAATACTGCTTTTTTGCAAACTGCTCTGAATGGGTTTCACGCGAATCACAATCTCGCAGTTTTTCTTTTCACAAATAACGCGAGAAATAATGTGGTGCATAAATGATTAGTTGCCGTTCAAGTCAGAACTATAAAAATCGTTAACAAGTTTTGAGTTAAAACAGGAGTCTAATTGCATTTTTGCAGTTATCTCCATTGTTTTGCGAGGGCACGATTTCTTTTTGGTTCAGGCATTTGAATTATCAACCTAGTTATCATTTGGAACGTTTGTGGCGGTTTTTGCTTGTGTTGGTTTCGTGCGAGAGATATTTTTGACACCAGGTTTTCTAGGAGTTATGATTTAGTTGTTTAATAATGCCACGTGCTTTGCTACCATGGGTAATGTCATAGGGTAATTGCTGAAAATTTAAGTAAAGGTTGGTGATTAGATGATGTAGTAAGTTTGAGGCAGCGGCTATTACACCGGCTGGGCCGATACTTTGGTTTTGGCTATTGCACCGGCTGAGCTTTTACAACACTACACCATGTCTGTTGTCCCACTTCGTGTTTCCCAGCTGTTAAAGACTCCAAGTGACTCAATGTAGCAAGAAATATGTACAGTCATTTGTCCTGATTCTATCTTGTCTCGCTTCAGCTTAGAGAAATATTGTGACCCCATTCGTGGGAAGCATATTTCCTATAGTTTTGAACTACTCCAAAACACTAGAAGAGACCCTGTTTGTGATCAATTCTTATTTTTTTCTAGAATCTTGTTCTGTGGTTGATATTTTTGTGGACAATTTGGTGTAGATGTTTTCTACTTTTCACTGGTGATGCGATCAATACCACCTCAGTCGCTGTGATATTCACGAGAACGAAATTGGACCGACTCAGCCGTTGTAGCAGCCATCACTGCCTTTCATTTCTTGACGTGATTCAAATTATAAGTGGGCCTTAATTTTTGTGTTTAGTGTTTTAGCAGATTATGTTCTATTTCAACAAATAATCATTCAAGTAAATACTTGAGAGGCAGTATCGACAGGCTACATACAAGTTGAGCATATTACGGATCCTGTAGATGGTGATAGTTCTTCTTGATGTAGCCCACTTGTCTTCCGAAAAGTGAATTTAGACGTCTATATAGCCCAGTCAACCGCCTAACAGACATGATTTGCATCCTCAGTTCACATGTTTCTATGCTATTTCTAAGCACACAGTTGGTTCTTGAAATCCTATCGAGCATTTACTCACCCGTAAAATACTGCAATTGATCTTTTTTTATCATTTTAATTTCATTCCAAATTCTTCAGAAATTTGTCAAACGTAGAGAACATAGATCTACTGAGCACGATTTTCTACAAGTCAGGATTCCGGTATTCTTCTCATCTCTCCTACTGTTCGTTTCTTGTACAATTTCGTGTTGACTGTGTACACCCTCCGACGTATCACCTTCGCTCCTCTCGAATGCATTTCACTAGTCAACCGAGAAATTCAATTTCAGGTTTTTGGATCTGCCATTCAGGCCTCGATGCCAAAACTTCTTGTACCCGCACTCATGCCAACACTACATTAGTTTAGCCGAATTCTAGGATTCATGGAAAAATTTCACTCACCTATATATTTTTCGATGGTAAATTCTCGAAAGTTACGATAACCGATGAAAATCAGTCGAAAATCAGTCGAAAATCACTTAACTGTAATTCTAGACACCACCTCTACGGTAGTTGTGGTGATAAGTGCATGAAGCTGCTTGTTTATTAACAATTAGAAGGTAAATTTTTACAAATTTGATGCTATCTTGGACGGAAAATAAGTGAAGCCACCCTGTCATTCGTCCATGTTTGAGCGGGATGAGATAGCCTACTAAAATTGCCCAGTTGGTAATATATTTGCATGATGTACTCCCAGATTATTTAGAACTGATTATCTTATCAATTGCTATTTCACTGCATTAAGACATCTCAGATGCCTGCCATATGAGTAGGCCTAAGTAGCAGCTCTTACTCTAGTAAGATAACTGTACCGAGGGTGGCGGCCGAGTGCGGAAATTTTGTTGCGTCCCGGGAATCGCCCCAAAATTTTAGTGAAAATTTTAGTCAATTAGGTGGCTCTTAAATAGCCCGGCAATGCCATTTTGTGACTACTTACCACTAAGTTCAATGAGCAGAATTTCTTGGATTTCAACAGTTTTTAATATGGCTGTTTTTAAGCCCACTATTTCTATAAAATTAAAGTGCATCAGAGTTTTCGTTGGAATTTCGAATGAAAGTCAGTGACTAAGCTAAGTCATGAGTTCGAAGCCATATAGTTAATCATGACAAGAAGGCCACCTAATCAATGGGGCTTATGTATAGACCACCGCTTCCAAATGTCGGGGTCGCTAGTTTATGGAACCATCCAGAGCTTCTTCAGCGGTAAAGATTTTGCTCTCTAATGCGGTCCCGACAATACCAGAAACGCGGGAAATATATCAATAGATACCGTTCTAAGTAACTAATCAAGCACATTTTGCTAGCTCATACCATATGCGCCAAAAAGGCCCAACCATTAAATACCTGGATACATGTGTTTAACGGCGATATACGCACACATGTATTTCTTAACAAAGTACACCGAAATTCTAATCGACGGTCAAATAAAATCTTTCAAGAATACTGAATTAGCTGAAGGCCTATTAAAAATTTGATGACATTACCGGTACTATGCCTATTGTTTTGAAAGTAATCAGAGCCATAAAAGTTCTTTGATTAAACTGAAGTAGGCCTACACATTTAATCGCGCATTTAGCTGCTTAGCTATTTTTTGAAACAAGCACAGTTAACCAGGTCCTTATTCAGTGGCTTGTAGCCATGAACTACTTATGAGATCTGTATTACAGTGATAGAATGATTAATTTTTTGTACTCGCTAATGATCAAAAAGCAATTCATTTTCATCAACTGATGAATTTTACTTTTATATTTTTTCCATGCAATTTTTACCTGTTGTCTATTTGAACCGCCATCGCTATCATTTGAATCGAGAAAGATCAAGACCTTGATTCTCCAGCATTATATCTGACTTTGCTGGAAACAACAGACACAAATTTTATGACAGACGGTTACCATGTGTCCTTTGTTTCTGCGCAAACTGATACAAAAAAGATGATAAGTTGGAGTACTTCTGACGTTTACGATTGTTGTTGTTTTACCCGGCTCCGTCCAGTGGATAGGAGGCTTCGTATCAAGACAATACAAAGCGACAGACCTAGTAAGCAAATATATGCCCACTGCTGGTGAGGATATGGGCACTCCGATACCACCGGAGTGCTGCCATGCCAAGGGTGAACAGCATTGACCGGGGTAGTTAGCATCCTCGATGGTCCGCCCCAACCCTCACCGTCGAAGAGGGGCGGCGGCCATCGCTGAGGGGACTTTGGAAAGAGAGAAGTCATAATATGCCACAGGGGATGAAGCTCTGAAAGCTTTGATGCATATCCCAACATGAGATTCGGTTGTCAGGATCCCCCGCAATATCAGCTTATATAGCCACCGATGAAGGGCAATGAGAAAAAAGTTATCAGACTGCCAACACCAGAGCTGCAGCGGTAGAAGGTCCCTTTGATTCGCCCAGGGCTGCCACTCTTCCGGTTTTAACCGGAATTCTGGCTTTTTAAACTTAACTAAGTAGTGGGAAAATGTTCTAGATTGTGAAGGGGCCCTTTCAGATTGTGAAGGTCCCTTTTGAGAGCGAGAGGGGCCCTCTTGAGATCGTCAGGGTTTCTTTTAGATTGTGAAGGTGACCTTTTGACAACGTGATGGGCCCTCTTGATATTGTGTGGGGACCCTTTTAGATTGTGAATGAGCCTATTCAGCTCGTGAAGGGGCCCTTCAATTTTAAACAATCATGAATTTCAAAGCAGGTACTTTCGAAAAATCCGCGTGACACGTGATCAGAAGATCCTTCTACAATTGCAAGTCACTGATTCCTTCGTCAATCATGAAGAAACAGGACTCAACGCAAGTAATCAAGATTCCGAAATAAATAATTTTAGGTGGGAATGCTTGACGAAAAATTTGTACTACGTTCGTATGGAGTTTTGATTGCTTTGATTCCCTACAAAATGCGCCTTTCAAGAGGCGTGCTAGAAAAATAAAAGTATGAGAGATCTACCAAATGTTTCGGGAATACAAGGGGTTGACGAATGAATATGCGATTACCTGTTGCAAAAGTGGTTAAATTTCGGATAAGACACCAATGAAAATTGAAATCTTGCAAGCAACTGCTTAAGTGATCAACATTTCCTTTCGTATTGATGCTATGTTTACTTGTGCCATGGCCTCTGAGCTTTGTTTGATAAAGTAGCTGTCACAAGTTTATTTTTTTAGATATGTCATTGTTTTTTCATTTCTTATGTTTGAAATACAAGAGATGAGAGGAAGGCTTGATTTAAATCATTGCCGGACCTAAAGCACTTTTCAGTCGGAACTGCAAACGTTTTTGGCTTCTTAGCCGTCATCGTTGCAATGTACCCTATTGTAAGGAATCAGTAACTCACCGCGCAAACCATCAGTACCTGGATGTGCTTGGAAATTGGGCAGCTCACCTTTGTGCTATTTGCATTCCTGTTTACAAACATGAATTTTTGAGAGCGAGCTCTAGACAATGAGATTTCAACTACATGCATTTCATCAATTGTAGATGTCTGTAGTTCGGATGAAGATTTATCTGCATGTGAGTTACTGACTATCTGCAAGCATGCTGACTGCACGGCTAAAATTCCAGAAAAGTTAGTCCACTACTTCTCGTAATGGCTTCAATCAAATATCTATCTGTCATCTCTTCCTTCTTTCCTTTCATGGTCTGGGCATAATTTCAGATTAAGTGTCATATTAACTAGCATGGTGTCTGTAATGTGCGATAGGTTTTAGTCGTCAATTCATGCTGTGTGACATGGATTACTTTTTTTGTGTAACGTGGCTGATGATGCTTTATTTAGATATTTGTTTATGATATAATTTTTTTCCCCTGTTAATATAAGAGGATATCTCACAATGAACCCTATCGTCACTTACTTATAAATTCCCTATTCTCTCACTGATCATTTCAAAGCTTTTTGAAATGGCAATTAGCGACTCAATGATGACTTACTGCAAGTTCTTTATGATTCAAAAGAAAGCAGTTGTTAACACTAGTAACACTATGACAATTTATTTTCTTCTTGCTCAGCATTTGCCCGAACATAATCTAATTCTTCAGTCAGCCGCGTAAGAGCATGTCTCCACACAATCGCTCGTCAATCTGGTCAATCAAATTTTGTTTTCCAGTTCATCCAAAAGAATAGGATGACTCCAGCGCACCATTTCCTTAACATGTTCAAGCGAATAAAAAGTCACAAGGCATTAACTGTAATATCGGAACCCATTCCACAGGCTGTCATTGCGGTCAATCCATGATTTAGGAAAATGATTGTTTAAATAATTTACGATCGGTCGGTAGTAGTGCGCTGGCACTCCATCCTGCTTGAAGATGCTCCTATCCTGTGACATTCGTTATCACTTTACACAGCATGAAAAGGAAGTTTTTACCATTCATTTTCAGTTTCTCGAAAGAAAAATGGCTCAGCTGCGCTTCATAAGGAAATGACAGTCCAAGCTTTTAGACTGCGTTGATCCATGGATTTTCTGTTCGGGTATTTGTTGTGACCAGACCGCTCTGCAGAGTCAGTCTTCCAAACATCGAACAGTTGACAAGCCATTCCCAGTGGTTTCAAGAAAGACAGGATCTTGTATCGTGTGACGTCTTGGCATGATTAATAGAAAATGACAGCTGCACGAGAATAATGCCTTCTAATTTTGAATGTAAAATTTCTGAACGAAATGAAGAAGTTTATTTTTGAAACAGTTAAGCTGATTATTCATGCCGGTTTTGAGTTACGGGAGAGGGATGAGTCTCAGTAATACATTCTGTTTAGACTTCAAAAGCAGTTCTTTCGAAAATAGCAGTTTTTCCAGTAATGCATGTTAGTGAACCTGGTAAAAACTGATGTTTAAAAAAGTATCAGTAGCAATATTATGCCATTTATTTACTTGTTGACTGAGGATTCACTAGCATCTTTATTGCAGCAGACCCAACTTCTACCTGAACGCTTTCAAAACTAATCGGATTGTGAGATATCGATTGATCGTAATTTTTTTACTTTAAGGGGGCCCACGGCTACCCATTTTATGGGGCCCATTCCAATTTGACTTTCCGGTTTTTATTTTTGATAAGAGTGGCAGCCCTGGATTCGCCATTTACAGTGCCTTTTACGACACGCGGGAAAACGTCGGTCCTATTCAATTCCGTCCCGAGAACCGCACAGGTGGCGTCTACGGTTTTCGTCCAGTGTGGCAGTTTCCTGGCTTCCCATGTCGATACTTCTTTATAGGATCGTGCCATTGCATTAACATGCACATTTTGATACCATGGTTTTCTATCATGGTTGTTGCTTGTCATTTGTTACTTCAACTCAACATGTTTGAACATTTCAGTCTGATAAATCGTCTAAATACAACTTTCTAGAATTTTATGAATCAGATGATGAAAATGAAGAATTTTTTATCTTTGGAAAGTTCAGGAAATTACCTTTTCTGTCGACATGAAATTATTCAGATCCCAAGGACTTCATTGAGTGTAGGCTAATGAGGAAAAGCGCATGTTTATAAACTTACGGACCAGCGGTCACAGAATTCAAAAATTTTGATAACTGAGTGCGGTGAAGTCAAATATCGTTCATTATCTAGCGCGTCAAAATTTAGTGGCAAAATTCAAATAGGAAATGTTTCAAATGTTGTGATAGAAATAGCTTAAAGAAATGTCCGGATAATTCTTGAGCGATGTAATTGGAGTGCAAATCTGGTCAAGATGTGTAAATTCGGTAAAAGAACCCGTGAATCGCCCGGAAATTTAAAGCTTGAAATCTGGCCGCCACCCTGTGTACCACATTCATGGGTGAGATTCTTCCGGAAATTTGGCATGAACGTTAATAGGTCTCGGGATTCGTCCAAGAACGTCATGAAACAGAAGGGTGGGGGTAGGGTTTTTTCTGTGGTTGTTGAATTTTTCAGTACGTTTTGAGAAGCAAAGTTTTTTAAGATTGTTTTTATATTTTCCTATTTTCGTCAAACATATTTTTGATTAGACTGTCAGGCATATTTTAGTAAATATTTATCAGTAATTATTTCAACTTAGAAAGTAATATATTAACATATTTGCTAATGAATTGTCTTCTCCCTGCCTTAAATACTAGTTGAGTGCTGTTTCTTCGGTTGAAGAATTCGAAATTTATTTGCCATTAATCGAATACAGAAATCTTATAGAAGCGCATGGCGACGCCGCTTGATTAAAATTCAATGAAATCTTAGTATTTCTTTTAAACTTCAGTTCATTACGAGAAAACAGCAAAACTTCAAGAAAGAAGTCAGAAACAAACAAATTATTCGAAGAACAGCTTCGCTGTCCTGTTTCTGCCCATTTTACAAGACCTAGTTTATCCCCTTATTTTTTGCATGCTTAGTTGCTGTGAGGCCTGCCAATGGTACCGCGTGTAAAAGTCTTGCCACTACAAATTGCTATTAAACCAACGATGTCTTACGCATGCACATTCATGATGTCCTCATACTTAACTGTGATCAAAATGAATTGCCGACTATGAATGTTTTCCCCTCTATGAATTTGAAATGCTGAACTCTTCTAAATAACAATTCTTCATTAGAAAGCTATGATCTTACACACTTTTAGTAGGCTATTCATCAATTATCATTTTCATGTTTACATTTCATACGCACGAACTATGCGCAGACCACCCAGACATTCGCTTTTTCGAAAATATGCCTGAATTTTCGCTTTTATCGAGTGGCATTCGTTTTTTTTTCGCTTTTTTGGTAGAGCAGGAAAAAAGTGTTTCGTAGTACAGGCATTTTTTACATGTTGACAACGCAACATGACTTTTTGTCATGTTGCCCTTTACTTTAGTCATGCTATCATCCATTTGTTTACAATTGAATGCATATCTTGACGATCGCATAATCTTATGTAATAACTATATTACATAGGCATTGGGAAATGTGCCCTTATTAGCCAAAAAAGTTATGTAGCAATTCTGGAAGGCAAAGCCTTGTCGTAGTGCGTTCCGGTAATTGCACAATTTTTACAGTAACTTTGAGGCCATGGTGCTATAGCTTTTACACGATTCTGAATTGATGCATGCTGAAAGTACATGCGGTTTACATGATACAAATGAATGTCATTGAATTTATCAGTCAAGGAATTCGAGACATCAATCCATGCTGGCTTGCCATAGACACACGAGGCCTACTATCGAATTTTCTTAGAAGACTGATTTTGGATTAGTGAAACAAGCGGTTCAGTTCGTGCGAATGAGTGAGGTGCATTGCATAATGTTGATAAATAGGCATAAGAAATTGAGATGATATACACAATGGAATATTTTCTGTTGAATTTTTTATTGCACTGCCACTTTCACTGTAATTTTCTTGAAGTACGTGTAACTAGTCAAAAAGTTGATGTGTATAATAATCATTTTGCATCTACTGATAAAGACATTAATATGAAGCTGATATGATCGGATATGTGTAGCCTATTGTCGTATAACCACCTGAAACTTTCTGAGTTTTAGATTGAAGAATAGATGTACCAGTAGGCTTAATGCACTATTTTGTAACTAATTTGACAACCGTTTGCATTACTGCAGTCATACTGATTACGTCATGCTTCACCCGCTATATAAATGTATGAGCTGTGTGATGAGCTATGAGGTATCCACTTATCTCGTGTGCTTCAACAACTCGTGACTTCTGGCAAATGCGCCAGTAAATATGAATGCCCACATAAAATTCAACGAGAGAAAGTGTTGTCAACGATCCAAGACAATAAGAACCTTGCATCGCAGAGCTTGGGCTTGGTTTTAGACAAATTGTCTGGACTATTTGTCATGTTTTGAATCGAATTGGAAAGAGCCAATATTGAGAGACATTGATTTTATTTCCGTTTTCGTTCTTTATTACAAAATAATGAAGACAAGAATAAAGTCAATGTTTTTCAATATTGGCTGTCTCCAATTCAATTCCAAGCTTAGACTTGGTTGCAGATTTTAGTAGACGTGCATGGAGCATGATCTTGAAGGCCGTTGAAGTAGGCTGCATAGTGATAGTTTTTTATGGAATATTTTCAAAGATTTGTCCATAATAATTTATCGTCGGCTTTCATCAATTTAGATTTATAATATTGATGTATATTTACACTGTAAAGTTTTGATTGAAAAAGTACTAATATATGTTTCATAACAAGCAGTTTTGATTTCTGGAATAGGCCCACTTACAGTCAAAAGCTTGACGGAAAGGGTCTGTAAAGAACCCACTTGAATGTAAGTCACTGACAGCATAATTTTCTCTCTTTGGCAGCCGTCTATTGTTGGTAAAATTCCATTTTTGAAATATTTATAATCTAATCACTATGGGGCTGCATAGTTGAGTATTATCAAATTCATTGATTGTAAATATACAAGTTGACACTTTTACATCTAAATTAACGTTTGCCCATCTTATAAAATATCAATTTTGCTCCAATAATATAGCTTAGTTATGAGCATTATCTTCCTTTACAAAAATGCATCCCATTGAGCAATATTATTAGCATGATATTAGACTTGCGAGTTCTGAAAAAACTACAAAAATTTTCAGATGAAACCTTTAGTGTACATTCTATCACTGTATAAAATAATTGCCATATTGATGTAGAACCTTAATAAGGATCCTTAATTCGTCATATGATCCATTTCGCATGACTTAAGCTAACAGACACCTATCGAATAAATACTTGAAAATATCAATATGCCTTGGAAGAGATGTTCAAAGTTTCAGGCTAATTTAGCAGTTGGAAGCATGACAGCTAAAGAAATTTTCTTAACCACAGAAATTATAAAATCGTCTTCATTGCTGAAGTTTCTAGCAGTATTTTTTTGATTTTTTTTCAACACTATGTTTCAACAATCCTATGAAACAATCTTGGTATCTACATTATTTGTCTAAAATCGAAGCAATCTGAATTGATTGCTGTTTATATATCTGATCATTAATAGAATACAAAAGCTAGCTTTATGTATAAATATGGTCCGGTGTATTTGCGAATCGTTTGGCAAGATGCAAGTAAAATGCCTCCTAAGTGGTACTCCGACAAGTTATCATTTTTGTACAAGTAATATTTGCAATCTACACAGGTTCGTAGTGTTCGTGGTAGTGCATGGGTTGATGACATATGATGTCTTTATAACACTTCTACATTGTTTTGATGTAAAAAATTTCGGTTCGCTTTTTTTTCGCTTTTCTAAGTTTAGGATTCTTTTTTTCACTTTTTTAGATTCGAATCAGCTGGGTGGTCTGTATACGTCAAAGTTATCTAATTGTATGGATGAAAATTGTCGAAGCTTGATGTTGGTGTTGCCTGCTTGTGAACGGAACCTTGATTACAATCTTATGACAGGTGAGTTTGTATATTGTAAGTACCGGTACTTCTGTATGTGCAATTTATCCGTTAAGCCTTCTCACTATATAAGTCTCACGTATAAGTCTTCTCACTGCCCTCCAATGTTTCGTCGAAAAATCGCTAAGTCGTATATCGAATCAACTCACGGATTCGATTTTGAACTTCAGGTGGCAGTTGGAGTCGATCAGCGCATTACAGAAAAAACCTCGAGCAAATGAAATCCGGATAAGGAATGGATAGATGCCATAACTCCTAAATGTCACAATGATGATCTTGTTTTCCATGACGATAGTATCAGCAGTTGTTGAAGCCCTTTATACCTTGATTTAAGACTCCGTCAAGCAATTCCAAGACTTCCAGCACATTGAGAAAATTTTCAATGTCTTCAATGCTCCGCTAGCGATAGCTATATCAGAAGCAGATGAAGCTTTGCAACATGAATTGTGTGGCTTATAAATTAATCAGTTTTGCCTATGCAAGGCTACTCTGCTAATCATTCGATTTTAGCCTCTTCTTTTTGAAGATCACCACCCCAATTAGTGATCCGCTTTGGATTACGCTTTCACTCACTGTTTGGAAGTATTTGTCCTTGTGAGTCAAATATTTTCCACAATAAAGTCTATCAAATCTAGAGCGCCTTAGCCTCAGTTGACGCGAAGAAACTGACCTACAAAGTGCAGTAACTACTACTAGTAACTAGGAATTTACTTGTTTTACTTGCATCTAATAGGCGTAGATAGTGAAAAAGTTGAATAATGTGAACTGCAGTCCGCGGCCTTATTTCCCTGCCAAATGCTGCCCGCGCCCGTATAAAGTTTGGACAATCCTGATAGAGGTTCAAGTTGCTTTCAAGCAACGACCGCAATCGGTAATGAATGCTCCATATCGACCACAAAGACATATTCTATTGTGCCGACTTGCGCATTATGGCATTTTCAGTGAAATTGCTCTAAATGTTCTTGAGGAATTCTGAATGGAGTTCCCTTGTCGCGTGTTATAAATTTCGAAGACCTAAAGGGCGCATCGAGTAATCTTGCTAGTTGCTACATTTTCTGATGCGTCGCAAGTCACACTGAGTTATAGTTGATGATTGAAGATGTCTTGATACAGATGGTATTGGACTACATTTTACCAATAGCAATAGTAATTGATCTGACTAGAATGATGTCAAATACTATACCTTTTGCATTCTATTTCTAGATAAGTGAATTCAATTTCTGCTGAGCAAGATATCCATTCATTTATCATGTCCGATTTCTAGATACTCCTTCTCAATCTGTTATTCATAGAACAAAGATGCACTCATAGTACATTCAATATCGTTATTCTGAGATTCAAATTCTGGAAGATTACGTGTGGAGCTTCTGGATATTGTCACCTTCATCTCACTCTTTCGTCTAACCGGGAGTGTGTCTGGCATTATACTCACTCGTATGTCTTGTATCAACAAGCAGAGTGGCGATACATGTTATGACACCAGACTTGGAAAGTGCATGAGCATAGCGCAAACTTCTCGAGATCATCTGATAGCAGCTTGACAATCCGTGTCAGACTTCTTGCAGCATGCAGATCAGTTAGGCATTCATAGGCAAAATGCAAGAAGCATGAAAGCCAATTTTTGAAATACTGAAAGCGACCATCTGATAAGCACGTACTTATACAAAGGTGAGTGAATCGATGGTAGCCGCATTGGTGAGATGAGTGGAAGAGAAGTTTATCATCACCTTGTTGGAGATCAAAGAGAAAGTGCAGAAGGAGTTTTCACCAAGTCCATCTGTCTGCGTCCTAGCCATAAGTCCTGACTTGGAGAGGAAGCTTGTTATCAACAAGCAGTTATCCAACCTCTTCTATCGCAATCCGCACCTATCCAATGGAGGGAGCCGGGCATCAAACAGGGAGGCAAAGCTTTTATACTATGGCTTGTATGCAGTGACATGCAGACATTAGCCTTCCAAGATGACTGGGCGAACACGTGGACATTCAGCTGTAAGCATAGTAGAAGGAGAGCACGGTAGAAGCCTAAGTGGTTCTTTAGCAACATCACCAATACATGGAATTGTTCATTCAGCATGATTGGAGGCGGAATGAAGACCAATAATTTCTGACTTTTTATCTGAAATCAGTGAATTTCACTTTGAAGAAGAATTTACGACTGTAATTGACAAGGCATTATCGCAGTCTGAAGCGGATTTATACTACGACGCTATGTCGAGAGGGATCGTGCAAGTCCTAGTATCCAAGGACAGCTAAGTGGCCATGAAATAGCAAAGACAGGTAAAATCCGGAAAATCATCTTCCATTAAACTTTTCTTGACTTTCAGATTTTCATCCCAATTTTAGGGATGAATTTTGTCATTCTCGAATAAAATGTCTTTGCGCAAACATAGTCATCTTATGTTAATCAGAAATAGGAAATGAGTATGACGAAAATGAATGCACTAAAATCTATGAAATTTGCCATAACATAGGCATAGGCATTTGGATAGGAAAAAGTCAGTAGAAATTGAATTCACTTATTCAAAAATAGAATGCAAAAAGGTGTAATTTATCTAGTCAGAGCAATTACTATTGCTATTGGTAAAATGTAGTCCAATACTATCTGTCGCATATTTCTATTCCTCCTTTTCCCTACTGAAATTTGTTAACATAGTTTTTACTTTTTACTAGATTTCTTGTCTACTCCCTTATTTCCTATGTTAATGTGAAATTTGAATTCATGACTTTTGCGTTTATGTTAAATTCCTTCTATCTGATGATGGTTGCCGAATAGCAACCGAAATTAATTACATCATAATTTAAGTAAAACATCACTAAAACCTTGGCTCTTCCTCAACAATTAAATATAATGAGTTATAGTTATCATTCATTCATGATATTCTCTTAGAATTTGACTTAATTCAAATTTATTTTGACCTCTAATCATTTGAACTTTATTGCTGACGTAAGAGGGAGATTGCCCCTTGATTCATGAATGCGAATCTAACGACGCCCTCGTAGTTAGACGCCCTCCTGGTTAGCAGTTGAGTTCCCGATTTCATCAGTTAGCCGCTTTTACTTTCTTCATGAATGGAAACTACGAATGAATGGTGTATGTATCGCTGTTGAGGATAATATTCCATCTTCATTTTAATACTTGAGATTCAGACGTGAGTAACAAATTTCTTTATGTTAATAGCAAAAACAAATTCCAAGCCATTTATTTGGAAACTCGTGCAGGTGCCAACAAACGGAAAATTTGCCGTTGACTATTAGTTAATACTTGTAATCGTAAATACTTAGTCAAGAAAGAGAACGTGGAAAGTCTAAGCAATTAGTTGGAAAAAATATTATGCGGTAACTACGGAACTGATAACCACTCATTTTTTGAATATCACATTTTTTGCAGTAAATCTAGCACAAATTGTATTTCAATATTAGTTGGGTTATCGAAGAAAAACTCTTTGTTAACCTTTCGATGTATGAATTAAAAATACACGTTCGTTTACATACCGTAATCGTTTTGTCATCATATATTTTATCAGCTTTTACATTACCAAAGACTGAATCAATTTGTGGTTAGGAATAGAAGACACTTAGAATCAGGAAATATAAAAGAATAAAATATCCCTGAAATAACTCCCTGATTAGTCTTTCAATAGCCTCATTTTTATCAGCAAAATTGTTTGAGGTCATAACGTGGAAGAATGAGGTGATAATGCGTTTCGTAGCCTGCTCAAACTTCATTCTTGTTGACTAACGCAAATATTTTCAATAGATGTGTCATTTCTTTCAGGTGTTTTTATGTGTTTCTTAGGAAATTGCGAGGTGAATCTCTGAAGTTGGAATGGAGAAAGATTATGTGAGTTTGATTAATTCGTGGAGATATTTTTGTGTTTTGAAGTTAGAAATATCTACTGAATTTTGAATATGCCTTCTTGAGGTTGAAAGCAATGTCAACATAGAAGCTATTCTATATTGAATTCTGATTACTCATTTTGCTAACGCGTAGCAATGTTATGATGCGATGCGCCTCTATTTCCAATATCCCATCCAGGGATCGCAATTTTCCGTTATTTTACTAAATTAGTCTAACGTGAATATTTCAAATTTATGCATTCAAGCCCCGGTTTTTCCCGATTTTCCATTTTCCTGGGTGAATTGCGATCCCTGGTCCCATCTGATGTTTATCCATGATAATCTCAATGCAAGTACCTATATAGTGGATGTCTTATTTCTTTCAGTTCTCATGAGTTCTGCGACTTTGATCTCTGAAGGAAGATGAGACATGGAAAACCTAACGTGAGTTCTGGTAATTTTTTCATTTTCAGATTGTTCATTGCCTCAAATTCGTAAGTTTTGAGTCCTGTTGCGCAACTAGCCACTGGATTTAAAATTACGTTGTTTGAGGCTGGGTCGGCATATCTTTCAAATATATTTGTTAATTGATGTATTTATTTCAGTCGTTTTGTACCGATGGTCAGTGGATTCCTGTGTCATGCTGATTACAATACTAACAGTATGATCTGGGAGTTAGTTGATTATTGGAGTGTACGGCATGTATAGCAGGAAAAAAATTCAAGTGAGTGAAATTTGTGGTCATTTGTAGTATTATTCAGTTTGATTCCGGTTTAGTATCATTCTGAGTACAGCAGTTATGTAAAAATTTGTCGAAATCTTATCCGTGTGATTTACACAAAAACCCGTTAAGTCAAACTGTTAATCCTGATGAAATCCTTCACATTTGTTTAGTCTGCTGCGATGTTCTTCTATCCGTTGCTGGATCGCGAGGATTTTTGTATAGGGACAAAAGGCGGAGTTCTGTCTGATGTCCGCTTACTCGGTGGGAACTGTCATTGGTTTTATTGGAAAGATTCCTTAAAATGGTTTGTTAAAAGTCTTTCCTTATTTGAACGCATCTTTCTACGGCCTTTGACATGCCAAAGTTTTCTATTGAGCTAATGCGTCTTGCAGTGTCTTCGTTTCCAAAAAGGAAATGCTGTTTAGTTTTCGTGAGTTTGTAGGCTTGTTAAACTAGATACGTGATTACTGTTTATGACTGGATTGTAAACGGCAGATGCTTGATCGTATGCATTATCTCATGCCCGTTATCTTCTTCAGTTATAAAAGGTACATTTAGCTTAATCCTAGCAAATGGGGGGGGGAGATGGGATACTACGTGGAGTCTGATGGTATACCCGTGCATTTATCAGCAACCGCTGCTGATAAAGACAGATTATCATGAAAGAGGCGTCAATATTTGAAGCTGTCAAATCTGTAAAGAGGAAACATGAGGCATTAGACGAGTGAAGAATCTTATTGCATGAAAGGGATAAAAATTGAGTATGACAGGAAGCCATTAAAAAAGACGATTTGATCGGAGTTAGACAAGCAAATGAATTGTTGGACAATACTCAAAGTAAAGTGAAGTTCGGCACACAGAAGCATTCGAGTTATGAGTGAATAAAGAAACCGTGTCACACAAAGTGGCCAAAAGGCTGAAGACTTCCAAAGAACTTGATATTTTGTTGTATCGCCCTGCCACCCATGCTTCACCTAGATTTCTCGCATGCTCAACTTTAGTATAACATGAGTTGTCATTTTATTTTCGTTGTAGATGATGACATGACGGACAGTGATCGAGAGAATAAATTTTCTGACTACTACAGTTAAATTTGACATATGCGCGCATAAGTGTTTAATCTTTGGTATTAATGGGTTATCCCCCCCCCCAGGTTTTCAAATTTGTCTAGCATCTGCAAAAATATATTAATCGCCACCAAACTTCAGGTACACGTAATTAAGCATATTTTCTACCTACATATAAAATTTCACGCAGATCAGACAAGTACTTGTTGCATTAGAGACGATGACGTGAAGTGTAGCGATGTCTGCTGCTTGATTTGACTTCGTCTGTTCGATGCATTATTGCTAAAGTTTTGTAACGATTGATTCATTTCTACGGATTTTACACAAATTTGAAAACGTGGGGGGGTAACCCATAAGTACCTAATCTTTTGTAATGAATATATATTCCTTCATACGTTCGTGTCTTTTTACCGATATCAAAATTACAATAACAACAGATGAATCTACTTCGGACCAAAAACTGATTACAAAACGGAACCTCCTGGTATGAGCTCATGTTAGCGTCTAAGGGAAAATGCGACCTTATTGTTTTCCGATGAATATCGATATTTATCTGTAAGGCGAATTGGTACTTGTGGGTTACCTCCCCCCCCCACGTTTTCAAATTTGTCTACAATCCGTAGAAATGAATCAATCATCACAAAACTTCAGAGACACGTATTTGAGTATATTTTCTACCTACATGCAGAATTTTATGCAAATCTGAAAAGTACTTTTTGAATTAGAGACGATGACGTACGTGGAGTGTAGCGATGTCAGCAGCTTGATCTAACTTCGCTTGACCTCATCATCTGAGTAGATAGCACTAGGTCAACAAAGTCATGTCGCGACAACGTTGCAGTAGAAGTGATGATGATCCGGACCACATTCTTTCCATTGGTGTGCTTAATTTAAGAAATGTGTGGTGGGGTTGTGGTCGTGGGAAGATTTCAAATAGTAATGGATGAGACGGACACGGAAAGAGAACAATGCACACACGAGTAACAGTAATGCGTCGAACAGACAAAGTCAGATCAAGCTGCTGACATCGCTACACTTCACGTCATCGTCTCTAATTCAAAAAGTACTTGTCGAATCTGCATATTTTTTGTATGTGGGTAGGACATATTCAAATACGTGTATCTGAAGTTTTGCGACAGTTGATTCATTTTTACGGATTTTAGACATTTGAAAACATGGGGTGAATAACCCATAAGTACCGGCGAATTCATCAAATTCGCTTGATAATTGATATTATCATACTAAATATATGGGCTGTTACTTTTCTTTGTTGCTTTTCTATTTACTGGAAAAATTTCTGTCGGTTTTTTTATTCCGATGTTTCAATCATGGTTTCAATACTCGACTGCGCTAACCACTTTTGATGCAAACGCGGAATAATGATGTTCGAATGACGATTTAAAGCGGAAAAGCACGGTCATGTGTACAGTGCTGCTAAGTAGCTAAACTGCATTTAATTTTGTTACGGGTGCACACAGCTCAAAATGGTTGGCGAAATTCATGGCTTGTCAGATACAGACGCCCAAGTCATGGCAATTTCTCTGCATGAATTTCGACACCGCTGGCACGCACACATCACGCATCTGGTAACAGACGCGCGCCGGTAACACACACTGATAAGTGTAACAATATGTTAGTAACTCGTTGCAAGCATTAAGGGAACCGGTATGCATCAGTTCCAACACACGCGCGCGTGCGTTCATGCGCAGGTTTGGCAGTCTTATTCATCGAATGGCTTCTCATTGCAGTAAACCGAGACAATAAGACTCCTTTAATAGATGTGTGCCACTTATCTCATCGTACGATTATTGCGGAAATTTCCAACAGCGCGAGGTGATATGAGGTGCGCTTACAGCAAATGAGGGACTTTGTTATTTATGGAATGGCATGCCTTTTACAACAACGGTACTTCGCTGTTTTTTTTATTCTTGATCAAAACCAATCTGGCGTCAATGAGGAATCTTTTTGAGTGTTCGACAAGTGTTTCGGTGTCTCAACTGATAGAACCATTTTCAAATGCAGCCATTTGAGTATGCAATATGATCTACACCACATCATTGTTGCAAACCATTTGAACACGAAATGGATCAATTCATGGCGAGGGTATAAGTGTGTACTGTCTTCACGTAACTGGCCTGGATAACATGTAAAAAATTAATGATGTCCTCAAAGCTAATAAGAAAAAGAGGTGTAAAATTCACTAATCAAGATTTGTCGTGTGGTCGAGCGCGGACTAATAATTTCAATTATTGCGTCCACTTTCAAATTGTTGCACGCTATCGCAATTGAATAAATACTTCAAAGTACTACATACAATCAAATTTTACTCCTTAATGCTTGATGACTTGATTATTATTACTTAAATTGCTGTGAAATGATAATAAATTCTCGTTTCGATGATCTTCACAACATCTCATAAAGTTCAATATTTAGATCTACTGATAAATTAGTTAGTAGCCACTTATCTTCGGTAAAACAAACCGATAGAAAAAGTCTATTGTTAAACTGAAATTTTATCATTAAATTGCGTGGTGCCATCAGTCTCTATTGTAAAAGGCCTTTCTGTCCGCTCTAGTTTCCCTATTAAACCTCTTTGGCATACGTAGTGTTGTTTGCTTATATTTGCTTAAGCCAATTTTATATCAAATTTTCTGATAGTTCATATTTATTTTTTCTGTTGTATCATGTAATATTATACCACAAAATTACATATACATGTTAGACTTTTGCCAAACTTGGCAATCGCGTTTAGCGTGGCGGGGCAGCGGTGGGCACAGCAACGATCTATACATGTGCAACCATGGCCAGCTTAATTCGTACTTATTACAAAGAAACAATCTGCATGATCAAAAGTAAAGACGCGGTTCATTTTTCTGTTCAGAAAAGTCATTTAGTCATGTATTTGGTGAATTGTAAGATTGTAAGTGAACTTCACTCTGCTTTTATCTAAGAATGAAACAATTGGTTTTCACTTGTGCTATACTATATACCATGAGCTCTTCAGGTTTAATAATCAACTGACATAAAATAATGCAATGAAGTCTAACTGAAAGAATTGTATCAACAGGATGCTGTTATTTACAACTGCGTTTTGCAAAACATCTGAAAAAGTAGAATAGTTAGGTTGCCTATTATTTGTGCGCTGTATTTAGACTATAGGCTTATAAAAATATCTTGATTTATTATTAAAATGCGTTTTAGTTCTGTAATTACTAAAAAGAGGCAATGAAAATGAATATGTGTTGCTCGCTTACAAATATTTTCAAATTCATGCAACATCAGCTGATAATCACTGCTTTCGTTGCACACAAGGGAAAAACACGTACGTGTATTTCCTATCTACCCCTTTATAATATTAAATATCTTTGGTAACAACACCACTGAAAGCAGTTTCGACTTTTCATAATGCATTCTTGCTGCTACGTGTGCATGGAACCACGTACTAGATGTGACATTTTACTGTTTTGGATCATATTTTAAAATCCGTCGAGGTCGTGATTGCCTTAGAGACAATGATCTTTTTCGATGAAGTTTGATGGAACTCATGCACTTATTTCAATAAGAGTGCTTTCTTTCATTTTTATATTGACCTTTTGCGATGCTGCATCGTTTGATTGCTTAATGCTGATACAGCCATAGGGAGGGATTAATGATAATTAATGTTCGATGTCTGTGGGAGGGAGGGTTGCCATTCAACGACGCATGAGCATGGGGCGAAGGAGGAAATCCGTTATAGCTTACTTGGAGAGAGCAAAAGGGATGCAGCATAGAGCAGGAGTGTATATGCACGCGCAATCTTCTGTTATAATGATTTTTTCCAGTGGTGTAGCGTCCAATTCGGGGAAGTGATCCGAATTTATTTTTTGATGAATTTCATTTTTACTATAATTCTTGTGCCACAGGTACGCTTTTTATTTGCCTTTCCCGATAAAAGCAATGTCCGCGATTTTCTCAATTTCCCTCACAAAATAGGGGCTGTCCAAAGATATTTAAATTTTGTTCTGCAAATACTAAAAAGATGATATGAAAAGGAAATATTGTACCTCGCTTGCAAATATTTTCAAATTCATGTAATATCAGCTGATTCTTTCTGACTTCGTCGTACACATGATAGAAAGTCGTCTGTTTCCTATATCCACCCCTTAATTGAATATCTTTGGGTTTTGGGTTGTCGCTGGAGTATAGTCGCAATGCCAGCAACTGGGCAAAATCAAACGAATTTCAACCTTAATTGATGTGTCATCACTAGACACCGACATCTTAGGTGAACATTTTCGTCATTTTAGGTTTTCTTCAGATGAATAATTTTGCAAATTTAGGTTGCCTATTTAGGTGAATCAAAAATCCATTGAAATACCTAGATTCATTGAGAGCGATGGTAATTGTTAATGTTCATGAATTGTGCTTTTTTCGGTAACTTATTTGTAAACAAATGCCGCGACAATAATCTACGTATTAGTCTAAAAGAGAATTAGAGAAAAGAAAATGACAAGTAAGTCCTAGATTTAATCGCGATTCGGAACGATTTCATTGCAAGCTCTGCACAGATCAAACATTAGCAACAAAGTAGGCTTATATATGTTTCAAATTGTGTATTGACAATTCAAATGTGCAATTTTGTATGTGTCAAACAGATCAAAATTATTCGTATTTCAAATGCAATATAAACTCTATTAATGTATATAGAAGAATAAGAAACTATGACCAGAAACATGTGGCACTACCCAGAATCAATTAATGTCTTAATTATTCCGATTTTAAAAGCAATTCGTTGACACGATTTTCTCAATGCTTTCCAATGTGAGTAGATGAGTTAATCAAATAGCAAATTTTAGTGGTAATGACAATATTTAGGTGATTTAGGTGTTTTTACAAAATATCCGGAATTTAGGTAAAAAATTCATTTTAGGTGATTCACCTAAAATGTCGCTGTCTAGTCATCACTCATCTTCAATGATCACAACCAGTGTCGTCGCGTGCTCCCAGACCATAGGCCCTCATTCGGCATTGGAATACTATTTCTATACCACTTTTTTATGTTGCAATATTAATTTTCATAAAAGCTGAATTTTCAATGACAATTTCCCCGAACATTTTTTAAGGCCAAGTGAATGTGCACATGAGAAGTGATTGCTCGTCGCTTAGCCGCCTTACTCAAGGAGCTGATATCACTATATATCCCCTCTGCTGTCCAGACCACATTTTCTCGAGAAAAAAAGGAGGCAAGGTCAACAGTTTCTTACGTTTCTCATGGCCGGTCAGCCACTCACATGTTTGAAATTTTGGTGCATTAAGATGTCTTGTGTATTTCTTTCTTTGTGAGTACTTTTAAATTTTATATCAGGTGTTGGCCTGCCTTGCTTGACGACTGTCATCTTTTCAGTATATTCCCTTCGGACGAAAGGCGTGGTTATGATCTCATCTGCAGTACTAAATATAACGTCACATCAGGTAAAAACAAATTATAGAATTCTACCGAATCTGGGTGTTCGATTCAGATGCATTATTCTACATTCATTGGAGAACGCTCATCATCTGAACGTCAGCCATCTGCTACTGTTGACGTAGTAGTCTCTCTGAGATAAAGCGAGGCCTGGAACAATTGGGTTGCGCTTCCCTTACTATATTTCGGTACCGCGTCTCGATCAAGAATTGCGTAGAATTTTATTGCAAAAATTGGAGAAGGTAAAGCATTATGTCTATCGGGAAAGTCAATATTGGCGCGGGGCGTGCGTTTACTGCCTCACACTCACACAACTCTCGTTCGCTCTGTACCTGAGCATCAATGCTCCATCTGAACATGCGACTAGCTTGTGTCTACTTGCTCGAAGAAAACAGCTTGGGTTCGAGCACGTGCTGCAAAACTGTTCACTCTGAGGTTGAGCGTCTTGTTTTGAGACAGAAAGCTGTACACAGCTATCGAATTTAAATGAAATCTAATGAATGATAAAATTTTTCATTTTTATAATTGTTGGAAACTTATTTTCGAGGATGATGATGATGATGATGATAAGGCGTATATTCTTCGAAATGAAAATCACATGGTACAGCAGAAAGATACAGTTCAAGTAAATTCAATTGAAGAAAATTATAGGACTACTGGTAAAACACAAAGAACTAATTAGCAATTATTGTTCGTTGACATACACACATAGGGGAAAAAGGAGTTGAGATGCCTTGATGCGGAACAGACAGGCATTCTGTATTTCCCAGAGTTCTTAAGTCTTTCAGGCACATATCTATTGAGCGGATGATGGATGGAATTGCATTTTACCAAAAACTTTGAGCACATTTCCGCATGAATGTCAATGAGGTCAGGGATAACAGAGCACTCACAATCTTCGCCACATATTATTCGATGAGTTCGTCTTCGCAGTCTCTCTAGATGTTGGATGGCGGATGCAGGTAGTTTGCAAAACACCGGTGCAGCATACTGCTGAGCTGAAACGATAAATCCGTTACATACCTCGATGAGACGCTTTTTGGTTATGCAAGATTTCAGGGCGCGCAATATATACAAACGCCTGGAAGCAGTTAGAATTGTACGGTCGAAATGCTCAGTCCAACTCAATGTATCACTGAATGTCACGCCTAGGATTTTGACATGTGAAACCAATTCAATATCAGGATATGGAATAGTTGGAGCATTTCGGATTCTGCGAAACAACATCTGCTTGCACTTTTCATGATTCAAATGCATTTTGTTTGCGTTAACCCAGCTTTCGATTATGGATAGATTTGTCCGGAATTGGAACGCTTTTTAGAGCACGACTCAATCAGAGTAAGGTCATCGGCAAATTTCACCAAGTGCGCACACTGCGACTCTATTTGCAAAGTAGAAATAAAGGAGGCCCACAAGAGTCGTTGATGGACACTCTTTGAAACCGGTTTGCAAGATAGGACTGCAACCAAGCCAAGAAACCTCCGTCTAAGTCCTTCATAGCGAGAATGTTCAATAGTCTAATATGCTGAATCTTGTCGAAGCCTTCGAAAAATCGAGACATGTCATTCGAACACACGTATTGTGGCTAGATGCTTTTCGTAGGAAAGATTGGTCTTCTTTTCGACATCTAAAAGTAAAAATACACGAGGAGATAGCAAAAGCGAAAGAGTCTTGGGTAAAACGTAACACCAAAACAAGCAAGGATTCTTGGAATGTTGTCAACCACATTCGGAATAACAAAAGCAGTGACAACCTTATTAATTCTTTCAATGGTATGGAGAGCTTTTTGATGGCATTGTCTAAAGAACTTCATAGTAACCAAAATTATGATGATGATGTGCCTTTGCAAAATTTTTCAAATAACTATTTTACTGACGATTTTACTGAAGAGGAAGTTTTCGACAAATTAATTCGATTGAAACCTTCAAAAGCAGCTGGTCCTGATTATGTGGCTCCAAGACTTTTGCGAGATGGTGCTGCTTGGTTATGTGTTCCTTTAAGTAAATTAAACAGATCTAACAACGAGAGGACCTTTCCATCATTGTTAAATCTTGGTTACATTCGTCCATTACCAAAGAAAAGCAAACCTTCAATTCTGGACTTTAGGCCTATTACTATACTATCAGCGATATCGAAGGTTTTTGAATCACTAATTATGGATCGCTTCAAGGGTGATTTAATCAATTTATACGGAAAACAACAGCATGCCTTTCGTCCGCACGGATCAACAACGAGTGCCTTGGTTGACATCATCGATACTGTCTCGGCATCACTTGACTCAAGATTAACTCAAGCTGTCCATGTCTCTTGTCTGGATCTAACAAAGGCATTTGATAAGATTCAGTATAATAGGCTGATCAACCATCTCAACAAAAGCGGTATTAATCAAGGTTTCTTGAAATGGCTGATGTCTTATCTGCATGGGAGGCAACAATATGTTTCATTGGATGGATATGCGGGTCCTATTTTTGTGGACTCTTCCGGAGTCCCACAAGGATCAGTAATGGGCCCGTACCTTTTCTCAGCATTTATGGGAAAACTTCTCATGGAATGTAAGGAGGCGAAAATTGTTCTATATGCTGATGACGTGACAGTGATAGAAACCATAGACAATTCACGCTCCTCACATACTTCATGCATAAGTAATGTTGAGTCATGCATAAAAAATATGGGTCTCTTCATCAACTAATCAAAGTGCTATAGACTTTGTTTTGGGCGCTCACAGGGTCACCCCTGCTCTGCTTTCAACCCCAACATTGACAATGCAAACATTCTTGGCTTCATATAAATACGAAGTTAACCTGGGAAATTGTCAAATCTCAAATGTAATACGCAAGGCTTCTCAACGTTTGTATGTAATTCGCATGTTAAAGACATTCTTGAATGTGAAAGACTTAAAACTCGTATATCATTCTTTGATAACTTCACTGATTATGTACGCTTCTCCAGTTGCGGTCGCCTCAGTGATACTCACATGTGGACGCTTGAACGTTTTCAAAACAGAGCTCATCGCTTAATATGTGGTAGTAAATGCATTTGTAAAGATTTCACTAGTATCGAATCTCGTTTTAAGAAAGCATCTTTGGAGTATTTGTTGAAATGCGAGACATATCAAGACCATCCTTTGCATTATTCTATCCCTGTTAGGTCAAGGATGAAAACTCACTTCATTGTACCTTATTGTCATACTGAGAGGAGACTGCGAACCTTCTTCCCATATTCATGTCTATTGTTCAACAACCTGCTTTGACTGAAAGATTTACGCGATGTCTCGAAATGCATGTATGTAATACTTTTTCTTGATTGTTTATTTTTCTTTTCTTTGGACAACCTCAGCATCCCGCAACATAATGTATTCAATGATTCTTATTTGAAAATATATACGCATTCTATTCTAGACTCCATGAAGGATGTCACTGAGTTGTGGATGTCTATCAGGGCACTACTTGTAGATCCACCAGGTCTTAAGGCATGTTGGGTTGACCGAATAGTTGGAGGAAGGAATCTCTCATTTTGATAAAGAATCAATCTTTCGAAGACTTTTATTGAGACTATTGGCAATAACGAAATTGGTCGATAGTCTTTCAGTGTAGGATTTCCATTCTTCGGGATTGGACGAATGTAGGCATTCTTCCATAGCTCTGGATAAGTCTGCGTGGATATTGAACAGCCCCGGTGAAAAAAACTGTCGGGATCTGTCGGTCCGTTGTCCGGAAGCCGGCTTCCCGACAATGGACCGACAGATTCCGACAATTTTTTTTTCACCGGGGCGACAGATGTCTGTGAAAGGCTCGTAGATAATATCTGCACTTTCAAATAAGATACGCGCGTTGATATCATCGCAACCAGATGACTGTTTAAATTTCAAATTTCTCAGACTGCGATGAACATCAAACGAATCTATTGTCAAGTCCCATGATAGTCCTATGTCGATGCGCCGAAGGCCTCGCAGGTACGTAGAAGACGGCACTGGTCACAACGGAACCGAGTGAGATAGGCTTCTTACAGTGCTTGCTTCTGAACGCTAATGGTCTTTACCATTGTGATCGCCGTGTGATCATGGGCCTTCATTCCCTGAAACTAATCATGCAAGACTTAGGCCTACATCAGTTCCTAAAGCAGGGGAAATTTTTATGGTTCGCAGAGCGCAGTGAAGGAATTAATATCTCATTTCTTCATCAAAATGCTGCATCGGTATCACAATTGTGTGGCACACAGGAAGGTCATTCAAATATAAGGTCTATCAGTCAGCTTATTGCCTTATTAATGCTCGATCCAATCATTTATAATTAAAAGGATACCGGAATTTGATGGCGGAATATATTAGTGAGTTTTTTGCGGGCGGGCGTCAGACCGATCGAGCCGAAATAAAATAATACTTTAAGTATATCAGACATGTTTTTGAGTTTCCTGAAGCCCATTAGAGTGGCCCGCTGATAATACTCAATAACATTGATGAACACTCATCGACCGATGAAAATTGAGACCAAGTGACTACGAGCTGAGATACTATGCTTGTGCTTCTCAACTCTTTCATTTATTGAATACATATTCTTGAACATACATGTATTTCCGAATATTAGTCGAAGATCAGCAATTCTGTTTATTTGCGCTTATAGGCATATAGGCATGCAGTACCTTTAATAAAATATAAAAATCCACAGTCACAATAAATATCGTCAGTGAATAGGTAAAAGGAAACAACATGTTTGACTATAGAAACACAAGTTATATATGGCACAATTTAAACACCAGATTCACTTCCATCCGGGACAACGTAGGAGTTGTGAGGTCTATCATTGAGAGGAACCAGATAATCTCCACAAGCATCATCTGATGAGGGACTAGCATAGTGACATTGAACATCATTTATTCTTCTTATTTCAGTATCATTACTCCGACCATTGGATGTTGCGTGTCCTGGAACAGTTCGAGATGTTTGTTCCATATTTACCCGTAGGCCTACGTCCTTTCGTTTGAACACTTTCGATTTTGGAAGGATACTCAAATAACCTGGAAAAATGCGGTCTATTAGAAACCAAAAATATACAAGAGGAACGCTTTACTCATTTGCACTGAATACTATTCAAAAGCTTTTCTTTTCAGGTCATAATTTCTGGTGAATTTTTTCTTTGTTATCAAAAAATGAAACACAAAAGTAAATAGTTTAAAGAAGATGAAATGAAAAAGTCGCAGAAAGCTTGTTTGTTAAAACCCATTAATGACGCGTTTGTCATTCAGAAGTTGTTTTTCAAGTATTTTTTTAAAATGCAATGTGCGGGCGTTCTAGACACCGTGCGAGGTCGGGAGTGGCACCATCCCCTCTTTAATTTGGTCACTTAGTTATTTGGGCGCCCTCAGAATCGCTGCCCCGGAAGATGCGGGTCGATATGGTAGGAAAAAAGCTGTCCTCGGCATTAGTAGATTAAGCTTGTGTCGAAGCTTGCCCAGAAAACATTAAACCGTCACATTCGGAAAGATATATAAGTGACAACAGAAATCAGATCACAAGTACATTTTAGATCAAATTCTTTATTTCAAGTGATACTAATGATGCTGTCACTTTTCGCCTTCGATATTCATTAATATGTATGCAGAAAATAAAAGAATAATACTAAAGGCTACGAAATATTGTGTTAATAGTATATCAATTGGCTAAAAATTTGAATTTAGATTATTTGAGAAACTGACTCAGTATGCTCATTGTCATTCAGTCAATATAATAATGATAATAAATTAATAAAGAACTTTATTGACTAACATAGGTCGGTGAGAGCATTACATTTACATGATGACAATACAAACACAGAATTGACAATAGCAATGAAGCGATAAAGATATTAGAAAGGTCACTACAGAATCTAATAAAGGAATTGCTGAAACGGTCAGTCCTCGAGGGAGGCGGCAACATAGTTGTTGCTGATTGACGGGTATTTATAGTCACAGACCTAAGCATAAACAATACACGAAGAGAATGAGGTGACTTCACGTTCACAGTATCATCAAAAGGTTGCAACAACATTTGTCAGCCGCAGCCAAAACGGAATTCTCATGGTTGTGAGGAATGACAATAATTTTAATACTCTGTTCTCCACACGCACTAGATCGTTGAGCAAAAACTTAGGGGAGTTACAAAAACAAGTATACCCAAAAATTAGCTGAGATCTACTACATGGGAAATATGCTCGCTGTGGTCAATTGCTGTCGCAACATACATACACTGTAAATTTCTTATAACAAAATATCTCCTGGATTTTTTTTACAACGGAGCTTACACGATTTTTCCATTTCAGATTGTCACAGAAGGTCATGCCGACAAGAACAAATAAGTACGGCACCAAGTGGAAGATGGCGACACAATGACATCCTTCGTTCCCAAGTCGCGCATAGTAATTAATGATGTCCATCACAGGACATTTATCGCTATTTATTAGTGAGGACATAAACCAAGTGGTTCCATTCTTTCTGAAAGTTGTCCTCCGAAACCGTACGGATGAAGTGCATGGGAAGAATGTTTGAGCACGGAAGAATGATCACAAACATGATTGAAGCCGTCGACCGCCGGAGTAAAAAAGTATATGATCGATGACGCTTCCTGGCGGCACCCCACTTCGGCAATAGATCCAGTCAGAAATTGAAAGGCTGAGCGAAGCAGGTTGAAAAACAAAATACACGTACTTTGTTGAAAACAGTTACACAAGAAACTGGAGATCCATTTGATAACAGGAAATGGGAGACAAAAAGTTTTGCAACATTGAGCAATTAGAGATTGAGGAACGTGATAAAACTATATCACTATATTAATAGGGTGACCAGGATTTTAACCGAATAAACGTAAATTTTGACTTTATTTTTTGAAAATTTTAAACCATATTTTAACCTTATAAATACAGTCCATTTATCATAAACCTAATGAATAGAGGTCATTCTTCATTATCCACATTGCTCTCGCAAATATTCCAAATACGATTCATGAAGCAAATATTATAAAAACAATGAACGCAAAGCTTATTTCACGAAGCAAACACGAAATACACGTAAATAATGAAAAGGCTCTTCAACAGTTATTGAAGGTTGACATGGCATGCTATGCCAGATTATTCGGAAGAAGTCGGTTGGCAGTTTTTTAACAATCCATGAATGAGACTGAGAGGAGATATATCAATTCTTGAGTGGGAGATGATCCGAGAAATGTCGTTTTTTTGCAATTCGAGCATCGAAATATGATCGCATCTTGTACGGATCGTCTTCGAAGGAGAGAGAGCTAGATCAGAAGTAGCTACTCTGATGCTAGATTCGGCCCTCTTTATAATCTCGATTATTAAGGAGCGATACTTCAACATGTCATTAGTTCTTGAGTCATCATCATCAGAAAAAGCTGGTTTCGCTCGTGTCAAAATCACTCCCGTACCGTCGTAGTTGTCGATGATGTTTCTAACTTGAGGCAAATGCTCAGCGTACCACAATCCTGACTCAAGCCAAGTTGCCCAGCGTGCACAGAGGTTGTCCAATTTCGCAGAATAACATGCGCCGTGTAGCATTCTTTGTCGCTGCCGACTTAACTCGAGCAATGAGCTCGTCCACAGCTGGACTGTTACTACGCACTTTCATAGCACAGTTGTGCAACAGGCGGGCAATACATGTCACATGAAAAAGATTCGGATAAATGTTCTTTAAAATGGACATGACGGTAACAGAGAGTGACAAATTCATGAATAGACTACTCTTTAGGTAAATATCGCAGCTAATGTTCGACATTTCCTAAATTTTAACCTAGCGTCACTATTTTAGCCTTATTAACTTGTGATTGCCCTAGTCATTAATCTCAATACTCAATTTTTAATTTTCTAAATCATTAATTTATATATATATATATATATATATATATATACACGTATATATTGACAAGATTTTTGGCCAATTCCTTTTGCATTGAGGATAGCTTTTGCTTGTTTTGCTTGATCTCTAAATCTAATCATAACATCACTTCACTTAATGTTAGCTTGACAATGAACACAGTTGAGTCCGAAACGTAGCGAAAAGGAATATAGTATTTCCAATCAAATGGTATTCATTTATAAATTTGAAATTATTATCTAAGAACGAAAAACAACAGTATGGGAAAACAGAAAGAATATTTCATAAATGCATTAAACTGAACAATGACATAAAATTCAATCAAACGTGTAGAGAAAATGATCAGAGACCAAAATTTACAAACATCAAATTAACAAAAAAATCAAAGAATCATCAAAAAATATCTGATCAGTTCCAATCAGGTAGTTTAGATTTAGAAATCAAGCAGAACAAGCAAATACATACATGTACAAAGTAAAACACATAACCATGGCTACCCCGTTTTGCACATATGCATTTGTGCCATATGCACAAAATTGCGCAAGTACTCGTATTTTAAGCATGACAGCACCTTCAATCAAATTAAAGAGGAATGTTTTCAAATTTTGCACACCGACATGCGTGTACTACGTGCACATGCACAACATGGTGTTGATCTGAGTACAAGAGTATCAACACTTGAAAGAACAAATAATTCTACAAATATACGTCCTGACCTTTGGTATCAAGTGATGTTTTTGAAATCTGTTTTGTCGAAATGAAGACCGATAACACTTGCAGCGTAATACTACATACCGTATTTATCATAGAATCTTTAGGCATAGCATGAGAAACAGATCAGACCAGGAGCTCACCGGAGCCTATTAAAGTTGGCCGGACATGGCATGTAATCCAGCAATATCAGAAAGGGCTTCCACTTCGAATCCGAGTCCTACTTTTTTCAGAGAAATAACATGTCAATAACATATCTTTTTCTACCAAATGCCGAGAATGATTTGCCGTTGGCTCTGTAGAATGTGTTTCACATTCTCAAAAGTCATTTGAGTCATTACTAAAACACATTTGTGTGTGCCTCTAGTCATACCAAGAACTAGCAACCGATTATTACGGTGCTTTGGTTTTCTTCAGCGATCAACGCCCAAATATGAAGCCTGAAACGATTGATGCAGTGCTGTTTTCGAAAACTTTGTAAACGACCTCTACAGATGACCGGACCTTTATGAGTCAAGTTTGACTCAGTTAAATTTTTTGTGAGACTCTGATGCGGTCATGAGATTCGGATCGAGCTTTTCGTAGTCAAGCCTTTAGACGGGTCAAAGATTATTTGCTCAGCTCTTATTAGTGATTTCACGTTTCTGGGAAGACTAAGGACTCATATTATGATCTCGGCCAAAACTCTTATTGAACTCTTACTACTTTCGAGATCCAGAAAATAAATGAAATTTTCGATAGCCAAAAAATCATGAAATCCCAACTTGCACCTTTCATCTTACCATCACTTGATTTGATAGTCAGTTGAAGTGCATTTAAGACTGTAGCTAGAAAAATTGGATTGTTAAGATGCATCTGATCAAACAACCATTTATCGAATACATTCATAAACAAAAACCAGTTACAAATAAGTGCTATTACGCACGCAAAATGTATTTGATCATTCACATCAAGGATGGTAGAAGGCGCGTTTAATGGGCTTTCAACTTTTCCTTTTTGGATGATGTGGCTGCTCATATATAAGCCTTTCCACAATTTCATAGTTCTAAGTATTATCAAATAATTACATTTCCTATCTTGTATTTTAAACTTGAGCCATGCTTTGTTTGATGTCTGTATATGTTTTCAGTACTCAGACGGTTTATCAGTTACGTGAGACAGCACCTGGTGTAAGAGCAAGCCGAAACTGAGGCCATCTTACATTGACTACAGAAGAAGTTTACAGTCGTAAATTTCGATTACATGTGTTATTTACAACCGCTAAAGAGGGGGGGGGGATTGCGTTCTAAATAACTGAACAAGCATCACAAGCTCAGCACTCCAGAAGTCGACCAACATGTCAGTCCCGTTTGTCTAAGAGTCCATTGCAAATGCCATTTGGTCCTTGTAGGGCTAGGGTTAGTGACATTCACCTTCCAAGTTTTGAAATTCATGCTACAGGCGAGTGACCCTTGCTCAGTCCCTGTTATCATTGGTGAGGTCATATGTCACCATAATACATGATGGCCATAAATTTGCCAACAGAGCAAAATTAGATTGTTTCCATTGAACTTTAAACTAGATTAAATGCCAATATGACACCGGATGTCACTCTTATCATAGTTAGAGCTGATTTGAAGTTTATGCCTCCAAAGTCAGTATAGTCATAACTTTCGTACCTTGTAACTTGCTTTAATGAAAAGTGGTAGTCTATCAGTATTTCAAAATTAGGAATAAATCAATTTCTAAATTAATCCAATTTTGAAGTACTGGAACAGTGGGTGAATAAATGTATGACGAATCGATGTTAGGTATTCGACGAGAGATGTCATTCAACATTTTTTTAAAACTTCCGGCAATCTCATCATCTGACAAAATAAGTAGACAGAGGTTGCTACAAAATGACAGAACCTTGTTTATCTGTCTGCGAAGAGGACTTCCATTTTCGTGCACCCCTGTTTTCGGATACACAGACGCGCAATTGAAATATAAATCGAGAATAAATACAACATACTTCATAGACAGATAAAATGTAACAATCGATATAAAGAGATACAGCGAAAGCACTTTTTCCATCATTTGGAATACTTAATGTCCAGGTCATTGAGATTCCAAATTGACGCATCTCCCATCGAAGATGTCGGTAACACAGGATTAGATTTTCTCACTATACACTACCGAATGTCAAATGCACACCACTCAAACTAGGATAATTGACTATCTAAACAGCTTACATGTCTTTTGAACAAAAGTGCACCAGTCCATTATGTCTGCTTCAAAAGCACCGAGTTGATAAACATGCGCTGATCAATCGAGATTGGCTTGAAAGTGATTGTTCACCAGTATGGAGCAGGGCGTGGTGCTACCAAAAAATTAAGGGGATGATTAAATCAAGCCTTGCCGCACGGTGATCCTGCAATCGGCTAGTAATTTGATTGCAAATCTTATTTATTTTCATTTATCCGTTGTTACTGAGCAATAAATTTGTATGCTGTCAACAGGTGATGTCTAATATGATATTTTAATTCAAATTCACAAGCACTTCTACAGAGCGATGAACACAATTTAAATCATCACGCCATCTAAGGGAGGCAATGTACTATTAACAGTTTAGTAACAATTACCTCCAGTTACAAAACTCCTAACTAGCAAATACCGGTGTAGTATAGTAAGATGGACATAAGGGTGTGTCAAAAAAACCGAAGTTTGGAAAAGATCAGGTGCTCAGCGTTAAGCTCTTAAATTTTGATCATAAAATGCCGATTTCCGATGAAACAAAGCATTTTAGACCCATATAATGTATAACCAACAGATAAAAATGTGACCCCTATCTATCATTTCAAGTGGTCAAAAAGGTCACATAATGACGTCAGAGGCTATTTTTATCCCAAAAATGACAAAACCGACAAACTGACCTCACCTTGACCTCTTTGCGCGACCCCTTAACGTTGTCCAATCGGCTTAAAATTTCATACATATTAGTTTTACTTCAAATGTCACCATTTGAACGCTGAGCACCTGAACTCTTCCAAACTTCGGTTTTTTGACACACCCTAATGGACATACTGTAGCAATGGATTATGCGTGACATTAGATAAGGAATTAAGCAATTAGCAACACTTGCTAATGACTTATGCATTACTTATTAATCCATTAGCCTATGTATTTGCATGCATTTGCCTATGCGGTTTGTATTTACTGCATACCCTATCTAAGACGCATTTTTCTTACGAACGGGCGAATCGATAAGAAAAGAGGCGAATATTGATATTATTTTTTTATTCGATTTATCTGACGAACAGGCGAATGTAAATAAGCATTACTTTCTTTCCTTTTTGTCATATCAGTAATAATGTCAGTGTAATCTTTGTAATGAGTGCTTACCATTTAATCAATAAACATATTACTACTACTACTACTTTCTCCAAAAAACAATAAAGATGTTATATTTCTATTTAGATATTTGATCAGTTCAAGTTAAATACTACATGGCCATATAAACATATTTGCGCATATTATGATGCAACAATCTTAAAATGGCATGACAAAAAGTAAAACTTTAAAGTCGATTTACTCGCAATCAACTTTTTGCTGATTCGCTCCTTCGTCCGTAGACCGACGAATTGACGGAGGTAAAGGTCCATCCCCACCGGACGCGTCGCGGCGCGTCTCAGGCGTCCAGAATTTTCGTTCAGAACCTTAACAAACCTATGGGGCTGGTTACACCAGACGCCACGCGTCCAATTTCAGAAAAAAGTCCGCAATGACACGCTGTTTGCTTGTGAGATAGGAAAATCCATACCGCGCCACCCCACTATGTGATGTGAATATGCTAATTACTTAGCAATAAGAAGTGTCCATAATGATATGGTATCTGTAGTTCCCCCCCTCTCCCGCCCCTCGCCACGCGGCTCGGTGAGAACAGGCATTTTGGTTGGATGCGCCGCGTCTATAGTGTGAGTAAAACGCGCATCCTTTTCACTGCATAACTGCCACCGGAAAAATGAATCATTGACAATGTCCATTCTGAACCCGAAGTTTAAGGTGAAATTGTAGGAGTAAGGCGTCTTCTTCATATCAGAGCTGATGCTGTGGCAGTTCTTGATTGTAGCCGTCTTCACATCAGAACAGTCACTAGTAAAGAAAACGTTGCTACCTCCTCTCATCAGAACCGACGATGGAGATATTAATAGGAAAAGGACGAATTTTTTTTGAAATAAGAAAACTGACGCGTTAAGAATTCGATTGACCAAAACCTTGGGGACACCTGTGCGCCCCCGAACGCCCACTATGCTTGAGTTCCATCACTTCTAGTGATTGCTGGGCTGCGTCAAGCTTCAATCAGATCCTACGTACGAATCATGCACCTGCTTAGCGGTAAATTATTCTGAGAATTTTGTTGATCGCTTAGTGGTTTTCACAACTGGGTGGAGGTTCCATTGAGGCCAAAGAACATGTCAATCGACGTGAACCATCAGTTCTAAAGAAACGTAGACAATTGATAATGCAATCCCTCATGAAAAATGAGCAATTAAAGTCGTAAGATTTGATAGGAATCTTACCACCACCCGACTTAGAGAAGCAACATGGATAAAGAATTCTCGGATGACTATTGACGGGAGGTATGCCATAATTTTTCGGAAAACACAACTGTGCAGTCTCTCCCCAAGCTTTATTGCCGATAAAAGTGATTTTATAAAAGAAAAGAAACACCGGACGAACGTTTCGCTCACCGTCCGAGCTTGCTCACGGTGCGCGTGACCGTGAGCAAGCTCGGACGGTGAGCGAAACGTTGGTTCGGTGTTTCTTTTCTTTTATAAAATCACTTTTATCGGCAATAAAGCTTGGGGAGAGACTACACAGTTGTGTTTTCCGAAAAATTATGGATAAAGAAATATTACCCAATAATCAATTATCGAGTAAAAACAAGAAGAATTTGCGTGATTTCATCATGAAGCCTCCTGTGAGTCATTGGGAACTAAGTTTTGGATACTGCATCTTAATTTTTCATTCAATAATGGAAGTGACTAGATTGCTATCAAAGATGCCAGGATGATAGTTCTTGAAAATAGTGATTGTCTGAATATCATAAGGAATAAAACAATGTTCTGTACAAAACGTCCAGCAGCTATTCTTCTGAATATTTCCCTCAGAGAAATTAGAATTACTGCTGCATTTCCCAGCAACAAGGAGAATGTTCAACATCTCGCACAAATGCTTAAAGCGTCTTAAAACGCATGTAGCCAGTTAAGTTTTTAGTTCTATAGCATAATGGCTGTTTTCTATAGAAGTAGAATATACTCCTTGTAGCATGCTTTTTTTCCGGTATACAATATAGTATTCTGTTTTCCATCTATTCCAAAAAATCACTCCAGATGTGCTTGCTTCTACAGTGAGAAGAACTGAGTATTTACACTTTTCTGATAGCCTAATATGCACATTCCAGGCATGTGATTGCTAATAAGGGGGAAGGATAATGCCGGAGAATACTTTTATTCATGACTCCTTTGCTCAGTGGCCATTCAAAAAGTGCAAAATAGCCATTTCTGAAATTTTAGCACCCACGCCATGATGGATGCATGTTCGGCAGTCGCACAACGAGTCGCCCTCCAACCTTCCATCGATACCGCAATCGACCATCATCCCTTTGTGTTTTATGATATATCAGCTGCATGCATGATACTATCCCGAGAAATATTAGACAATGCACGGGAAGTTTGGCTGAAACAAACAACTTCTTTATTTAAAGTAAAATTATATTTAACAGCGATGAGAACAATTAACAATGACTGCAAATTACAGAAGTTATAAAGAGTCGGTGTAAAAAGGCAAAATTGAAATTATAGAAGCTATAAATCATCAAATCAATGTCCTGCTAAGCTCCATAAAAACAATCCTTATAAAACAAAAGGCATATGAACGCTTAAAAAAGAAGACTAGGCCAGAACCTAATAGGTTTGCCAGCAATGGCAAGATTATCCTGCCCAATTGTGCATTCTTTGTTCGCCAAAAGCGTTCGGACATTGCAGAGCATCAAGGCCACCAGACGCTTTCTTATTATCACAGCTCTGACTTCAGAAAAGCGTGATCCAGTCAATCCAGTCTCTAACAGTATTGTGTTTTGAAATCACATTGGGACTTCTTTTGCATGTTAGGACGTGGAGTCCAAATGGGTCCAGTGCTACGTCCAGGGACATCTAGAACAGATGATGTCACCCTTAAATAGAGAGTTGCCTAGCCACCATTTTGCCAATATCTGATATTCGCCTGGTGATAGACATAGGCACAAACCTGGTGATGGTATCGCTGTATCGCTGGTATCGCATAGATCAGCTTCTTGAGCACCAACACTTCTCAGATCTTTGTCTATCACATTGCGCCAGGTCTTTCTTTGATGTCCTGCAGCACGCTTGTCAGGAACTTTGATCTCCGTGACTTTCTTGAGCCAATCTGACCCGCCATTCCTCTGTACGTGACCAAATTTTTTTTATTCTGTATTCTTTTAACTCAGATCTATTACATGCGCCTTAGCCCAAAAATATCGAATTTCTAAACAACATTTCTTCTGCGTTTTTTTTGCGAGTGAAATAAGAGCAGCAATTCGCTTTCTTCGTTGAAGATGTCTCTCACGAATGTCCCGCATTTTCATCTCGAGGTCCATTTTGTGCTTCATTTTAGTGATCAGTGGATCTCCGTTCCTCTAATGTTTTTCTGTATCTTTCACTACTGCCTCGGATATTCGCACACAAATTGCTCAGTCGACAGTTTTTAAAATATTCCATGACGTCAGAACTCCGAGATTTCAAATAATATTTCATGGTTTGAAATGATGAGTAGGTTAAGACAGACTTCTTCGCAGTTTTCTTCGTCAAAGTATCATCCATGGTGTTGAAGCTTGATTCCACCTAAAACGTCAATAAGGTGAGTTGAAATACTTTGAAAATCAAAGTCATGATGCTGGATTATTGAGTGACTCTGCTACGCAATTTGTATTTTCTACTTTAATTCAATTGATTATTGTCATTATCAGTTTTAATTTTGTTAAATGAAAAACCAATATTGGACATAAATGATGATGAATCTATTAATACAATTGACTTTCCTGTTCGAAGCACATAACCAAATATTCCTCTAAAAGTAGGTTTAAATAAAAGTATCCGCTCATCTGCACATTACATATAAAACGCTTCTCTATATAACGCTGTCAGCTCAGGTTTCGATTTTGAAGATTTCCAATTTGTAGGAGTGAATGTTTCAAATAGTTGATGTGCACTTTTGAATTTAGCGGTCTCCTACACACGAATACTAGATTTTTGCAAAGGAAACCAAAACATCGGCCTATTCGAAGTAGGCTTAATATCATACGACAATTTCAATTTATCTGAGGATTACTTTAGAATTTGAAATTACAGACCAAAATTGTGACACAATATCGGGATAATTTTATTTGCTTTTGGTAACATTTTTTACAAGAATGATAAATAAATTTTTGATACATTTTACTTTATGCAATATTTAGAATTGTAATATGATCTTCTAACTCTACATTCATTATGTGAGGCATCACACAACCACAGAAAATTGAATTGATGCTCCGGAATTATTTCCATTTATGAAAATGGACAATATATAAAAAATGACGGAAGAGGTCATGGTAGGAGCAAGACACGAGCCCTCGGATATTCCGTCATGCTGTACATGTAGAATGTCATTAAAAGTGAATAAAATGTTTTTTCGCCGTGAACCTACTTAAATCGTGAATTGAAAAATTTACTGGCACTGTCCCTGCATTCTATAAGCGCTGTATTGACGATGTCTTTAGCATGTTTGATGAAAAGGCTGATATTCACGATTTTCAAGTCTTCCTCAATAGTTTTTACCACAAATTGAATTTTATTGTTGAGGAAGAGAGTACTGGCGATCTGGCATTCTTGGATAACATTGTTAGCAAGTTTGAAAATACTTGTGATATTTCGTGGCACATCAAAGACACAAATACTGGCATCTGCATGTATACGCCGAACATTACTAATGCCCCATCGCGCTATCGTGTTGCTGCCATGAAATCTCTGTTCATTCGTGTGCTTAAGATAAATTCATCTCACAGAAATGACCAAAATTCTGTTCTTCTTATCAAGTCCATGTTTTTGGAAAGTGATTTTTCTGAAAACCCTTTTTCGAAAGTTCGCCATGAAGTAGAGACCAGTCACGAGGCCCCATAATGACATGGATGAAATAACGATGCATCGATGATAAACTGGAGCTTCCCGTTCATTGCCGAAGGTGAAAATATTTGGTGCAGTCATATGAAAGACATAAACAAACTTCTCCCTGATAATGCGAAAGTTCGTTCTGCTTTTAAAACCCTAAAACCTCTAATTTCTTTCACAATAAAGACAAAGTGTCAGCCGATTTGAAATCCAACATCATATATAAGCATACGTGTGAGCACTGCGATAAGTGCTACATCGGCTGCTCTATTCGACACTTTTCTACAAGAATAAGTGAACATTTGAAAGGTTACCCAAGTCAGACAGGAATAAGCATGCATATTCATCACCCGGAAAGAGCTGGCTATAACATTGTTGCTAAAAGTAAATATTCCAGAATTTTGTAATCTTTGTTAATAAAGAAGTCGATGAATGAACCAGGAAGCTCCACGTTTTTGTATCTAAATCTGTAGATAGATTTGTGCAAATAGCTTTCTGTGTATTTTATGATAAAAGGAGTAGCTATGAATCTCCCGCAACAGGCAGCTACATGCCGGCTAACTTTTAATATGGCAGCATTCCATTGGTTCACATGCTGGCGATAGTGATTCGATAATAGAAATGAATCTTCTGTTTGCCCGATGTAATATTCACCACAAGATAATTCGAGTTTGTAGATAACATTCGAAGATTTGCAATTTATGTTTGATTTTATTTCGAATGTTTTGCTTACTTTTTTGAAATGTATGAATCTTCCAGCTTGAATAATGTCACAAGTTTTACACTTTTTGTCGGTGCATTTAGAAATTACATGCATCGTTTTACGGTTATCATTACATAATAATGAATGCAATGATTTTGGTTGTTTGTATGATTATTTTAAAGTACAATTATTAAAAGAATTATTCATGTTCAGTAGTTAAATGTCGGTTTAATGAGATGACTGGAGATATCTGGGTTGTTCCTATTAAAAGCATGAACAAATGTTATTGTTCTTTTATTGTTTTCTTTGCTTTGTTTTTCCTCTGATATTGCACCACTTTCGGCTTTATTTATAGCATCGTCAACGAGTGATGGTGGGTATATATATATATATATATATATAATATATATATATATATATATATATATATATATATATATATATATATATATATATATATATATATATATATATGTATGTATATATATATATATATATATATATAATATATATATATATATATATATATATATATATATATATATATATATATATATATATATAGAAAGTACTCAGAAGAGTATTCCCAGGCTCTCACGCCGCACCAACTATAATCCTATAACTATATAACTCTACCAACTATAATATTGTTTTCTTTGCTTTGTTTTTCCTCTGATATTGCACCACTTTCGGCTTTATTTATAGCATCGTCAACGAGTGATGGTGGGTATATATATATATATATATATATATATATATATATATATTAAAATATATGACTACACGAATTGAAAGATTTCTTACAACAACAAGATTATCCTGAAAAGTTAATTATCGATGCCATAGAAAAAGCAACAAATAATTCCTTTTGTATCAACTTACAATCCTCGCAATAAAAATATTCAGTTATTCATTTCCAATGCTAGAGTACTCTTAAAAAGTGATCCTCAAACAAAGCATATTTTATCGACAAAACCTTCATTAATAGCCAAAGACAACCAAACAATCTTCAACGAATTTTTAGTAAATCAAAATTCAATGAAACACAACAAAAATACTCCATTAAAAAGTGCCAAGATCCTAGATGTGGGACTTGTGACTTTATAAAGGAAGCTTCAGACTACAATTTCAATGGAACATTATTCAAAATTAAATACAACATGACATGCTCAACACAAAACGTAATTTACGTTATGACTTGCGGTGGATGCTTAAATTATTACATCGGTGAAATTGGAAATACAATAAGAGAATGTACTCGAATTCATAAACAACAAATTAACCAACCGAATTATAGACAACTCAAACTCAGTGAACTTATTGATATCTGTGGACAAAAGAAATTTACAATCCTTCCATTCTATAAAATGCACAAAAATGATCCCATAGCACGCAAATGCAAGGAAAGATATTTCATCGACGTCTTTTCTCCCAAGCTAAACCAACTCTGATATCTTTGACCTATATGCACATTTTAAATATTGAACATTTACCATCTTATGTCATCTGTTACACTATTAAATGCACCTGAAGAGTAATAGAAAGCGCTCGTGCTATAGTTAAAAGTTTTGCATATTTTGAGAATTGATAATTTATTTATATTTTACCGAATATTGAGTTGATCCATTATTGTTGATAGTTATATACATATATATATATATATTATATATATATATATATATATATATATATATATATTATATATATATATATATATATATATATATATATATATATATATATATATACATATATATATATATACATATATATATATATATATATATATATATATATATATATATATATATATATATATATATATATATATATATATATTATATATATTTGAGAAGCTTGTGTCCAGATTATATTAAAATAAAATAAAACAATCAATTCACAACATGTTTCTGCATTTATTCTAATGCCTTCATCAGGTGCTAACAGAATTAACATAAAATCAAGCTTTTGTAATGACAAGATGATAATGAGTAAAATTTACAAGCGATGGCATGGAATGATATGACAACAGGACAATTAACAATAAAATCAGATGAAATGACAAATTTACAAAGACTGCTATGTACATGATGACGTGACCAAACGAGCTATTTACAAATTCAATGCCAGTGGATTAGAACCTCCTCGATCATTCATGAGTGCATCAGTACTGGTACTCTTAATAAGAATTGATTCCAAAAGACGAGGGTTATTATTAACCGTAGAGATAATCGTAAAGCCGTCTTTCTTTGGTGGATGGACGTGCATGCTGACTTCTGTCGGAGTAGGATACGCTTTGAGATGTTCATTAATGCGAGTAATGAAATGACGAATGGAACTGCCAATGTAACATTTATCACAATGTTCACAACTATATTTGTATGCAACATTTGATTTCAATTCATTTATTTTATCTTTGCTGGGAAAAAATTGAGAAGTTTTCAGGGTTGTAAAAATAACCCTCACACGTACAGTCTCTGGTAGAAATTTATTTATGTCTCTGATGTGGCGATTTAGATTGCTTTCTTTGTCAGCAATGAAAGGGAAACTCCAATTCACGGTTGTAGTATCGCTTTCATTTTCATTTTTGTCGCTTGAACTTTGATCTCTGTAATTTTCTTCGACTTTTGCCTGGACGCCATCAATGACTCCGTCGGAGAACCCGTTCTACCGAAAAATAGAACGGATGATCTCCACGGACTCATGATAACACTCAGGAGAAGAAGATACTGCTCTGGCACGGTAAAACAACCTGAAAACTTCTCAATTTTTTCCCAACAAAGATAAAATAAATGACGAATTGAAATCAAATATTGTATACAAATATAGTTGTGAACATTGTGATAAATGTTACATTGGCGGTTCCATTCGTCATTTCATTACTCGCATTAATGAACATCTCAAAGCGTATCCTACTCCGACAGAAGTCAGCATGCACGTCCATCCACCAAAGAAAGACGGCTTTACGATTATCTCTACGGTTAATAATAACCCTCGTCTTTTGGAATCAATTCTTATTAAGAGTACCAGTACTGATGCACTCATGAATGATCGAGGAGGTTCTAATCCACTGGCATTGAATTTGTAAATAGCTCGTTTGGTCACATCATCATGTACATAGCAGTCTTTGTAAATTTGTCATTTCATCTGATTTTATTGTTAATTGTCCTGTTGTCATATCATTCCATGCCATCGCTTGTAAATTTTACTCATTATCATCTTGTCATATAAAAGCTTGATTTTATGTTAATTCTGTTAGCACCTGATGAAGGCATATATATATATATATATATATATATATATATATATATATATATATCCAAAAATGATCCCCAAAGAAAACACAATATCAAATAAAATCCCCGACCGGTTTCACTTCATTCTCAGAAGCTTGTCAAGGGAATGATTTATTAATTAAATCTATGTATATACATAAAATTCAAACTGAAATAGCATTCAGCACAGGTTTCAGCAACTCAATGATACGGCGTTCCATAGCTGGATATAATTTTTGGATATAATTCAAGCATTTTGATTTGTCTTATTTAGTTTATTTTAAGCAAAATGCTGACCCGAGGATCTATGGTATCAATAAATGATGAGTTGTACACTGTGACCGAGAAGATAAATGAAATTAGTAGCGGAATGAACTCCATGATGGAAATGATAACAAATTTGACAACAATCGTACAAAAATTAGAAAATTCTACAAATATTAGTAATGAAGTTAACAACATCGTAATTGGAACACTCAAACCAGAGATGAATGACATCTTGAATACAACTCTTTCTAAATTCAATGACCAAATTCAACAACAACTTCATGGTTTATCCAGAGATGTTGAGAAACAAATCTCACATACTCAAATTGACTGGAATAAAAAAATGACTCAAAGGAAATTTACTTAATTTAGCTTCTATGAAGCTTATCGTAACCGAGCTTTGGATTTAGTGTACGAAGAAGCACTCAATGATGCGACGACAAAAGTCCCAAAAAAGTTTTTTCGGAATCAAGTTCCGCAACAATCGAAAGAGGAAGATGATCTTAGGAAAGAATTATCAATAAAAGAAACAGAACATGAAATTAAACGCATTAGATTAGTGGCCGATTTAAAAGTAATTACGTCAATAAAATTGATAATGAACTCCAACAAAGCATCGATAATACTTATAGAGACAGTAGTGAAAAAGAAATTTAAATTTTAAAGTGGAAAGAAATTATAGAAAAAGAGGAGAAAAGGAGCCAAGAAATATGGAATGAAAAATGCAAGTTTTTCACTTCTGACAAACATCTGCTGCCTATTGGCCTACATAGTACTGTAACTAAATCATTTCAGCCTGTTCGAAGTAATAACTTTCCTGGGGTTAGGAATAGATTTGGGTATAGAGGTAGAAATAGAGACTTAAATTATAGAAGAAACAACTTTCAGAATAATGGTGAAGTTTATCAAAATTACAGTGGAAATTTTAATAGGAGCTATAACAGAAACTGTTATCGAAGGAACAGATATAATAATCAGTTTAATACTCGTTCCAATACCACTAGAAGATTTCAAGGTAATAGGAATAATCCAGAACCTAATAATTATGTGGAAATTGAGGATCAGGTTCTAAACGGTGCCGATTCTTTTTTAGCTTAAAAGGTATCTCTATAGTTAACTTTTCATCTGTTATTATGGATTCAATTCAATTATATATTTATTCACGACACGTAGCGTGCATGTGACTAATCTATGATACAGTACTTTTACATGGCAACATAATTATAACAGAAAAGAAGGTAAAAGAAAAAGGAAGAGGAAAGTCTAACTACATAAACCATAAAATGTCACTGTTGTATACCACTTTGCTTTCGTAGATACTCCTTGATGTTGCTGATAGCACTTTCTGAATTTGCTCGCAAGCCCCGTATCACAGGGGGGATTTTATTCCAAAAACTTGCTCCATAGTATCTGAGTGAACACTGCCCGTGTTTTACAGTCTTCACTCGTGGTTGCACCAATACATTCCGTCTGGGATTCTCTGAAAGTTCAAATAGCTCACGAAACACGATGGGAGCGTAGCCAGGTTCAAATTGGAATGCCGTGATAATTTTTCCGATATCATACAATTGTCTATGGGCATATAAAGTTCTACATATATGGATAGCAGCAGCAAGCAACTATTATCGAGGGGTTGTAAATTCACTCCCTATCCCAGGCGAAATGTAGAAGAGATTAAGGCAGAGGTCAATGAATTCTGCAGAAATTTAAGATTAAAAGAGTATTTTTGTGGGACTGAATCCGATAATCAGATTATTGATATAAAACAAAACAAATCATCTTTTACTCCTAGTAAAGGCCGAAATTTACATTTAGATAATATAATTGATTTAATAAATGAGAATGTTACAAGCATTTCGAATGAAACCAATAGAATAAGAAATAATTTACCCAAAGAGAAATTCGTTTCTTTAAATATTCTGAAAAATAACCAAAATTTGTGCATTACGAAAGCCGACAAAGGAGGCGCATTCTTCCTTTTAGATTATTCTTTCTACAAACGTAGGATGCTGGAAGAGCATCTCAATGACGCTTACACTTATAAAGAGATTGAAATGTATAATCCAAACAGCACAGTATCCTTAATAAAAACGTTTTGTAATAATCACAAACGATCGTGTCATTTTACAGTTAAGGAATACGATTATTTGACTAATTGTAATTATAGCATGCCCTTTCTTTATGGTCTACCTAAAATACACAAACACTTAGAGTATTTTAAAGACACTCGTCCGGACCAATTTGGTTATATAAAATTGAAAGTCCCATGTGAATTAAAATTGAGACCTATAGTGTCGAGCTCCTTCGCCCCCACGAGTCATTTGAGTTGCTTCATAGATGAAGTTATGAAACCTTTTCTTCCACATATACCAAGTTATTGTAGAGATACCGACCATTTCATTGATAAAATTTCTAACTCTAATTTTGATAATACAGATGATATATTTTTTGTCTCGTTTGATGTAGTATCTTTACACACAACCATTCCGAATTCACTGGGTTTAGAATCTATTGACTTTTGGCTGAGATCAGACATTGGACAAACCGTTATTCCTTCAAGGATCTCAAAGGATTTCTTAATAGGTGCAATCAAAATTACATTAGAAAACAACTACTTCACGTTTGAGGATAAAACGTATCTACAGATAACGGGTACTGCCATGGGCACAAAAATGGCCCCTACATATGCAATACTTGTGATGACATACCTTGAACAAAGAATGTACACAATCGTTGAGGATGTTTATGATCATGAGAGTGCAACTTTTGTAAGGAATAATTGGATTCGCTATATAGATGATTGCTATATTTTATGGAACAACAAATATGGCAGTATAACAGAATTCAATAACATTTTAAATATATTGAACAATAATACAAAATTTACCCTAGAATGTAAAACTGATTGCATAAATTTCTTAGATGTCCACTTATATAAATCTAATAATAAGTTAGAAACTGATATTCATCGTAAAGTAACTGACAGTCGTACATATGTTCCTTTTAACTCAGGTCATCCTACACATGTTTTGGTAAATATACCTTTTACTTTAGCTACGCGCATTTATAGGATCGTCTCTGATGAATGTCATCAAAAGAAACAACTTTGCGAATTGAAGCATGCTCTCATGAGATTAAATTATCCGGAATCACTAATCAATCGCCAAGACGAACGTGCCAAAAACGTACTTAATGCCAGACCTAGTGACAGAAAAACGTCTGCTATCAATGATGACGTTATTCCTTTTATATGCACCTTTAATTAGAACAATCCAAATCTAAATCCGAAGGTGGTCGCTCCAGCCTATAGCAGTCTTAGATTAATGGAACCCTTTAAGCAGACTAGAATGGTTCGGTCTTTCAGGCAACCTAGGTCCCTCCTGAATATCTTGAGTAATAACAATAGAAGGACTATAACTGGGATTACTAAGTGTGAAGAACCTAGGTGCGGTTGCTGTGATATCTTAGTAACGGGAAAAACCATCCAATTTAAGGTTGGTAATTGCCAAAGAAACTTTGAGGTAAAGCGTAATCTCAGTTGTACTTCGAAGAATGTTATTTATTTCATTAGGTGCCTAGGTTGCCAAGAATTCTATATAGGTCAGACTGGAGATATTTTCAGGAACAGGCTCACAGTACATAGGCAGCAAATGTTTCGTCCAGAGTATAGGATCTTAGGCATGAGCAAGCACATAGCTTCTTGTGGGATTTCATTATCAAAGAAATTTGAGGCTGCTCCTCTCTATCAGATGTCACCGTCGAAAACCAAGGTTGATAGGGAAGCTATGGAACGCCGTATCATTGAGTTGCTGAAACCTGCGCTGAATGCTACTTCAGTTTGAATTTTATGTATATACATAGATTTAATTAATAAATCATTCCCTTGACAAGCGTCTGAGAATGAAGTGAAACTGGTCGGGGATTTTATTTGATACTGTGTTTTCTTTGGGGATCATTTTTGGATATAATTCAAGCATTTGATTTGTCTTATTTAGTTTATATATATACTCGTTTAATAGTATCAAAGAATTATCAAAAATGGATCAAAATAAGAAGGAAAATAACTCCCGTAAGTCGTCAAGGAAAAACTTTGAATCTTGAAAGCCCGACCGGTTTCACTTGGTCATCCAAGCTTCTCAAGGGCTAATGTTTATTATGAATATCATGACTTAATTTAAATGATCATAACATAAGCTACACATACATAGTAAGCGAATTGCACAAATGTCATGGATGAAAATAAGAATTCACAGACATCGTACAGGGGGAGGAGTGCAGGCGGAGATCATTGATCAATTTTGATTAAGTTAAGGTCTAAAACACTAATGCACCATTTTTCTTTGCTCTCCCTATACCATCGATCACAATTTGGGGGTAACTTCAAAATCGGGATTATGCTGAAAGGAGGGTCACTTTTTGAGCATGAGGAGATGTGCTTGCTCACAAATAAAGATCGATAGTCCTTGTCCTTAGCTTGTTGTCTGTGCACTCGCGTCCTTGATCTTAAAGTGTCTCCCGTCTGCTCCACATAAAGAGCGCAGGAACCTCTGCATTGTAGCACGTAGATCAAATCTTTCGAGTTGCAATCCATGTTATGTTTTATTAAAAAAGTGCTCTCTTTGTTGTTGCGTTTATAGTTGAACATTGTCCCTGTTATAATGGACCTGCAGCATTGGCATCGGGAATCTCCGCACTTTGTTACACCAATGATTGTTATACGATTATTTTTTGATGATATGCGCAATAGAGACGGGGGTTGCCGATAGGATATTCTTGTTCTATATGACTCGAATGTATCAGTGAGCCTCAAACTTGAAAAGGATGGAGTTATCACATTATTATAGAAATAAGGATTATTGGGATTGTATGTTTGAATATAAGGTATTATCCTCGATTCATTGTCCTTATTTCCAGGTGATGCTGTAGTGGATTTTGATTTTGTAATTGCATAATTTATTAGTTTATCCGGATAGTCTAAAATTTCTTGAGTCTTTTCTTCATGTCTTTAAATCTGATCTCTTTAATAGTCTGATCTGAAACAATTTTGTTGATACGATTGGCTAGAACGTAAGGAATATTCCGTGTTACGTGCCTTGGATGGCATGAATGGAAAGAGACATATCCGTGACTGTCAGTAGGCTTGGAGTAAATGTCAGTTTTAATCTTGTTATCGTCACGGTAAATCAAAACATCCATCATTTTTTCTTGTCCAATTTCAATTGTAAATTTGATTTTATTATTCAGTCGATTGAGATAGGAATGGAAATCCTTTACGTCTCTAAAGTTATCATTCCAAATGATGAAGACATCATCCAAATATCTTAACCACGAAGAGCAAAAAATTTGGAAAATAGTAGGAGAAAGAACTTGTTCTGCATGGGAATACATATTTTCCTCCAGGAAACCCATAACCAATGTCGCGTAGGTTGGCGCAACCTTTGTTCCCATTGAAGTAATTCGCTTACTATGTATGTGTAGCTTATGTTATGATCATTTAAATTAAGTCATGATATTCATAATAAACATTAGCCCTTGAGAAGCTTGGATGACCAAGTGAAACCGGTCGGGCTTTCAAGATTCAAAGTTTTTCCTTGACGACTTACGGGAGTTATTTTCCTTCTTGTATGTATATATATATATAATTAGTAAATAATACCCATCATCCATACCACTGACAAGGATATGAATTTCCATATATACTGTACATATGTCTTGTACAATGTATATGAAATAAGCTTATGAAAAAAATGAGGATGTATATAAAATATATTCTCTAAAAACCCATTATGTCCGAGACAGTCCAGGCATAAGCTTGGCGACTGAGTTCATTTAAAATGTATTGTTCGCGCAATCGGTCTAGTCTTTCGTTTAAAGCAACATATTTTGTCTTTCTCCTTTTTGTTGGTGCTCCAAAATCCAGTTGACTCATCTCAATGTTTTACATTTTCTGCTCCTCAACGAATTTATGCGTGATCTTGAAGATATTTGGATGTGCTCTTCCCACACTACCGTAAAATGGGGTAACTTGCACAGCATTGCACATTCAATCGATGAACGCGTTTCCTCGGTGAACACATGTCACTCAGCTCGCAAGACAGACCAAATCGGACACTACTGCATTGATATCGAGAAGTCACAATGCCAAGGACGTAAATCAAAGGCAATAACAAGCGCCATTATGGAACGTACAGCGAAGAAGACATGCAGAAGGCCATAAAAAGCGTAAAAGAAGGAAAGTCTATTTCTTCTGCAGCGAAAGAATTCTGCATCGAAAGAAGCACACTGAGTCGACATTGTTCAGGAGTACATTGTGACGCTGTTGGCAGACCACCCGTACTGACATCCGAAGAAGAAAAACTGTTGGTGGACATGCTGAAGCAGTTGGCAGACTGGGGCTTCGGCTTGGATTCTGAGGAGGTCCGCTGTTTCATTAAGAGGTATTTGGACAATTCTGGAAGAATTGAGCCGAGGTTCCAAAACAATTTACCCGGCCACGATTTTGTATATTCCTTTATGAAGCGAAATAACCTTTCAAAACGCTCAGCTGGAAACATCAAAGCATCCAGAGCAAAGTTGGAAGAAGATGTTGTCCGCAGCTTCTTCCAGAATCTTGATTCTACTAGAGACATCGATTCAGCGAACGTTTTCAATTATGATGAAACAGCAAGTTCTGATAATCCGGGACAGAAGAAAGTTGTCGTGCCGCGTGGAACGAAACGTATCGAGCTTGTCCGGGAGCATTCAAAAGTGAACGTTTCTGTAATGGTTTGTGGGTCTGCCAGTGGCGAGCTCTTACCACCAATGGTCTGCTACCGAGCGGAACACCTTTATCAATATTGGACTACTGGCGGTCCTCACGGAGCAGCATACACTGCGACAAAATCCGGTTGGTTCGATATGAATGCTTTTGAAGTTCAAGTCAATTTTTATCGAAGCCATGAAAAATCGTCCTGGAAGAAAGCTTTTAATCGGTGACAATTTATCCAGCCATTTTTCGCCCGAAGTGATTCGTTTGGCAGCGTCAAATGACATTTATTTCACCTGTTTGCCGCCAAATGCAACGCATTTATTAAACCCCTAGATGTTGCCTTCTTCAGACCGGCCAAGATGGAGTGGAAGAAAATTCTGGACAACTACAGAACAGAAACGCGGGTTAAAGGCACAATTCCGAAGGACACATTTCCAGTAATGCTTTCTCAACTTTGGCAACAAATCCAAAAGAACTCTGCACAAAACTTGAAATCCGGATTCCGTGCCACTGGTATATACCCCCGAAATGTTGAAGAACAACTGAAAAGGTTACCCGGTACAGTTGCTGCAGAAAGTCTTTCGGTTACGAGGAGGCTGGATGAAACGCTGCTTCAATGGCTCAAAGAACAACGTGGACATTCCAGAACTCAAAAGAACAAAGGTCGTGGTCCAAAGGTTTCTCCTGGAGTTGCTCTTTCTACAGAAAATGTCCCGGGGCCTTCAACTTCCACAAATGAAAGATCTGCTGAAGGTGCTACTGGAGCTTCCGTGACCAGTACAGAGAGTTCTGAGGAAGATGATGAACAAGAACGCTGTGGTGAGTGCAGCCGACCATGGATCGGGTACAGGGGAGAAGATTTGGGGCAAGATTTGGATTTGCGGCTATTGCAATGACCAGGACTTATATTTTCTGTGCGCCGCTTGTCGAGCGACCTCATGAGCGTTGAAGGACAAGAGGAAGTGAAATTGTGTTATCAATAAAAGTTTTTTTGGACTGTGATTTTTTTCTGACTAAGATTACGAGTTTTTTTAATTATCAATTAAAAGATATCCGTAGCAATTAATCGGTATGTGAATATTTTTATGAATACATTGTTTCTCATGGGCATAGATAATAATGACAAATTAGAATTAATTAATTTTGTCTTATGTTACAGACCAATTTTGATAGAAGTTTGGTTTCAAAAACAGGCTGTGCAAGTACCCCTATGACAAAGATGTTGGCTTTGCCTAAAGTATGATGCAATAACGTTGCTTTCCAATCAATATTTTTATAAATACTTTTCGAAATTACTTTGGAACGTTAAGAGTGCGGTTCATAGTGAGTTACAGACACGAGAGCCCCATATATTTTATACAGTATAATAAAACCCCGAAAAAACATGTGCAAGTTACCCCATTTTACGGTATCTTTCAGTTTCAGATGCCATCCCTCCAAATGATTTATAGTTCGAACATCACTGTTGTATAGTGATTCCATACTGAAAAAGAATAATAAGCATATGCTCCTTCTATATATATATACTCATTGACAAAATTTTTGAAACATTTACTTCTTTAACTTCTTTCATTTTTGACTGGTATATATACATGTATGTATGATACCTTGATAATTTAGTCACAATCTCCACCAAGTCGCTAGCACAGAAAAACAAGACATGTAGCAGATTTAACTTTAATAGCGCGTGTGCCCCCCTCTGCAGTAGCTCCAATACTTTCAGTAATCCGAGATGGCTTGGATTGACAAAGTTTCTGAATGAAGGATGTTTCAAGGAGAAGCCACTGCTCTGTCAGTCTTTCAGAGAGAATCTTCAGGGACACTGGTGGAAGTAAATAGCGATCTCTCACTCGCCGCCCAAGCTCGTCCCAGACTTGTTCAATGGGTGACAAGTCAGGTGAACGTGCAGGCCTTGAGCGTGCAGGGTTTGAATGTTCAATCAATCTCCTAACAGTGGCAATGACAGCCGAGGAGCGATGTGGTCTTGCGTTGTCGTCTTGGAAGACGAGATCCTCCACCCTGACCACTGGGGCAACAACAGGAAGCACAATTTCATTGAGATACCTCTCTCCAGTCAACGTGCCTTTGATGATGACTGCTGTCGTTCGTCCGCCATGCCAAATGCCACCCCACAGCATAACACTTCCACCACCGTATCTGTCGTGTTCTTTAATACAGCATGGGGCAAAGCGCTCACCTGGAAGACGATGCACTCTGACACGACCGTCATTGAAATCCAGAGTAAATCTCGATTCATCAGTCCACAAGACTTTCTGCCAGTGATGGTCATTCCATGAGCGATGGGCATCACACCAGGCAACTCGTCTTCTGCGGTGCTCAAAACTCAATGGAATTTGGACAGCTGGTCGTCGCGATTGAATTCCAGCTTCTCGCAATCTTCGGTAAGCCGTTCGAACGCTACAGTCTATATTTGAGGCACTCTTCCAGTGTACGACTAGCTTTGGGACTGACACAAATCTATTCCTCTTTGCAGCTAAAACTAGACGTGCGTCTGTCCTTCCTGCAGACTTTCTTGGTCGACCAGATCCCTTCTTCTTTTTAACATCTTCTGCTTTCCATCGACAGCACCACCTCCAAAAAACGACTCTCGATAGTTGCAGCTCTTCGGCAACACTCGCACAACTTCTACCACAGCGAATCATTCCAATAGCCATACCTCTGGTAAACTGATCGTGTGCCATTTTATTTTACAAAAGCTGGATTTCAGTTTACGTTTATGTTCAATTTGTAAAAGCAATTGTGACAGTTGTATGGATATCAAAATTTGAAATTTGACCACCATAGATATTTCTCCATTCTCTAATGTGTTGAATGGTAATACATAGAAAGCGAGATATTGCATCATACCTGAGAAAAAAATGAAACAAACTTCAATTCAAAGTCAATGATGGCACAGAAATTAATAATGCCACAGAAAGTCCTAGGATGGAAATTGCATGAAAATTATGGCACACTCCGGGGGAGCTTAGTTGTGGCAAAAATCAAATTTTGTGAGCCGGCTTTCTTGTTTTCGGGTTGGCATTTATATCTATCAAGCCAATGTGTAATCTGGATTGTTGCCCCTTGTCCAAAGATCATGTACACAAAAGCAATAGTGAATTTACAAAATAGTGCAGCGACAGGATGACAAAGAAGGAAATCCTTTAAAACGTTATGTACGTTCATCATTTTGAAATATCGCTCCTATAATCAATCAAGAGTATAATCAGACACATACGCAACTTGCAATGTCGATTTACAGATCATGCATTGGTTCAACTTGAAATCAGAGGCCAAGAAATCTCAGAGTATTCATTTCACTTAAAAGGGTTCCCCTGTTCAATATATTTGAACAATTTTCAAAACCTTTGCATGCTTTCGAATATGAGCTTCCAAAATATCATCACACTGTATCACATAAGTCATTTAGTGATTAATTGAAAGGATCCAGCGACATTTCATTTATCTGAGAAATGACTGTCGGTAAAGAAGCTTTCAATGTGTTTATTCCAGAACCGCCAGAATGAGAAATTATCCAATAATTAGAATTTTTATCTTTGAATTCTTGAGATATTCTTACAACCAGTACACCGACCACATTCGATTATGACTCTGAACCAATTTTTGATTCGCATTCCAGCACTGAAAAATTGGAAAATAGATGTCAATGACTGCTGCAAATAGACGCAGTATATTCATCCATGGAATAGTAGGCTATTTCACATGAAACAATGCCGCAATCACGCGTGAAGTTCTCTTCATGAAAATCTTGCAATTTGCTGTCAACAACTTCCAGAACCAATTTGACGAATAGTTTGACTATGATACGATGTTTTAGATCTAAGCTGATATATGTACAAGCCATAGATTTTTCCATGCGACATCATTGGACATAGGCAAGTTATCAAACTTCTATTCTAGTGTACTATTATCCATTTCTATGAATGATAGTTTGTTTCATTAATTATGTCAATGAGTATATATATACGATATAATATATGTATCCATACATTGCGGCTCGGTTTATATCACTCCATAGCTAGTCAATAAAAGGCAACATAAACCTCAAAAGCTAACTATAACCAGGGACATCTATGATTAATACAAGATATCTAAGGGACGTTCAACTCCCATACCATGTACTGGACTGGAGGCCAGTGTCTTTGGTAGATTTGATTAATGACGGTTGTTTGTGCACATGTGGATAAAACCGTGAAACAAGTTGTAAACAATTATCCAGTACTCTTATACGCTCATTCATACAGGGAATCTATTAAAGGAAGATTCTGGACCCAGTCAAGAAGTGACTACAGAATTACAAAACTCCCGTAACAATAAGCAAATGTCAGTAACAGCTGCAATATCAACTGCTAGTGATTGAAATTATTCACCTATGGCACGTAGCATCAATGACTAATGGTGTGGAACCTGTACATTTTATACATGCTTTGCGAAAATCGATTCAGTAGTGCTTTTTCTGAGAATTGTGGACTCTTTCTGGAAAATTTTTGATAATCTATTTCCTTTGCTAAAAGCAGTCATGAATTAAGTGACAACTGATCAGTAATGATTTTACTTGCTACTACAATCGTTGCAGCAATATTTCCCATGCCTTATTCATTGTTATAGGCTACAAGTAAAAGACATGATTAAAATCTAGAGAAAATCTTCCGATGATGCAATCAGAAACGAACAAAAAACAAATTGAAACGTTGAAAATTGATAATAATTTGATTGGTACAAGTAATGAAAATGTTAAAAGTAAAGGAATAGTCGTTTGAATATCCATTCCTTCGGAAGATCCTTCATCAAGATTTGGGTGGAAAATCGCAACCAGTGTTGTCTTTCCAAGTGCGCCTCCTCGTAATGAGTGGTTACCCATGTCAATATATTTTTATCTCTTATTAGACATCTCGTGATTATAGAACATCATCTGTGAGGAGGACTTCAATTTACAGTCAAACTCCGAGGAACAAATGAAATGTGATTATGATGTCAGTGATTCATAAAATGCGAAGATCATATTGAATAAAAAGCAAACCAAGCGGTGGTGATTGATGACTTTCCACGATTTTAAGGTTCTACCGTATTGGGCAATTCAGGAACAGCATTGATAATGATTTAAGTTGATTACGAAATCCTCATAAATTTCGTTGGTGAATATGAAAACATTCTCGCATCACTGTGAAAAAAGAAATCATCAATTTTCGTTTAATGAAAGTGGAGTAATACAAGGCCGGAAATAAACCACACATGTTACATCGCTTCATTGCTCATGAATTCTCGAATAAAGTCCACCAGGGGCCGATTTCATGAGATTACAGGAGACTGTAATCTACAATTTAACAGTTACAGGGAATTGTAAAGGTCGATTTCATGAATTACAATAACTCTAGCTGTAAGCTGTAAACTGTAAAACTGAGAATGTGTGTGAATGACCCACTATTGTGCAAGTGTCTGAAAACTTATATATTTGTTCGTGTATTAGCTTGTTGTGTGTCTGTTGTTTACTGTTCTTTGTTGGCGTTTTCTATTGTTCCATGCTGTCGTATGATTGAATGAACGTAGTTCACATACTCGCGTTGTGCCATTAACATTTTGTCATCATGTTAAGCAAAGATTTAAAGATTTAGTTTTTGACTCTGTTGAATGAAAACAAGGACCGACTACAACAAAAATTCCATAGCAGTGCTGATGGAAAAAAGAGGCGAGAAGAGGTTTGGAAGACAATATTCCACCAATTGCAAGCACGCGGTTTCTCGGGTACCCTTGCCAACCTACGTGACTCGGAATATCAACATTTGCGCCGAGCAACTGTCAAAAAAATTGACGCTGGAAAGAAGTCAGGTGAAGGTGGTTGCGGAAAATTCAGTCTAATCGACGAGTTGATGCTGAGTTTTCTCGGTAAGGGTTCAGCCATCATCAAAGGCCTTCCAGTTCAAGAGACTTCAATGGGCGAAGATTCAGTCATCATCAAAGACCTTCCAGAACAAGAGACTTCAATGGGCGAAGAAATCGACATGGAAAGCAGCCTCTTGGAATGTAGTTTCACAGCACAGATGCATGACAACACAAGTCACAATGATCTACCGTTATCGTTTGCATCAACGAAAAAGACACAGAAACGGCGCCCATCAAAAAATGATCTTATTTGCGAGAATCTGATGCTGCAAAACAAGAAATTGAAACTGGAACTATTGCAGCTCAAGAACAATTTATTGCATTGCCCCGTTGACGAGAATTCTGTCAATATGATATTGAGAGAAAAATTATTTTTGTTACTATATATTTTCTGAAAACTGCTGTATTTTGTATTCATATTACACTACGAAACATCTATTCTATAAAATTGATAGGAGAGACTGTGGAGATTTGGCCATAGTCGAGATCTCAGAAAGGAATCGTCGGGACGCTTATCTATATAGGGTTCCATTGTCACTCTGCCGTCATTGTTTGACGGAGTTGATTGAATATATATGCTGTATATTTCTTATAACGGTTTAATAAATAATATCATTGGTGTAATTAATGCACTTTTAATTTATGTACTGAAATTTATAAGTATAGGCAAGTCTCCACAGCTGAGTGGCCAAGTCTCCTCAACTTTATATGTACATGTAACTATAGAATGAAAATTAAACTTGTTTGTAATTATCGTGAGGGATTGGGCTAATTGCCCTTTTTTGTAATACGCTGCTGCATGTGTATAGCAGAAGTTTCAAGTCAATCCCTCCATTAGTTTCTGAAGAAAATAAGAAATATGCAAAAATGCAGTTTGGGTGCCAAGTCTCCCCTACAAACTATATATAATCAAGAATTGACACAATAATCACTCGCATTATTTAAAACTATGAATTTAGAGATTTTTATATAGAGCAGTGATTCTCAGACGGGTTGCCGTGGTTGAGAATTTAAATTTGATTAATGATTTTGAAATTTTTAATCAAAATCATTGAAACAAGAATTTAATGATGAGATTGAGATGCTGTAGATAAGACACCAAATTATAAAACAAATGTTTTTTAATTCATTGCTATGAATACCTTACATATATTTAATTACCAACTCCAATAATTCACACAAAAAACGATATCAGTTCATCTCGACTGCTGTGGAACATCTGCATTTTCCGTATCTTCCGTATTTTCGGTGATATTCACCTGTGGGAGATTCTGAGTGACATCATAATGTTGTCGATCAAATCGAAGGCATAAATTATGCAAAATGAAGACACATTTGATAATTTCCGCAGCGTAAGATGGATCACTAACTCGAATGTGATGCAAAATTGGAAAACGGTTTTTCAGAATTCCAAAGGCTCGTTCCACAACCGCACGTGTCTCCTTGTGAGCCACATTGAATCGAATTTCTGCGTCACTTTGAGGAGCAGGTAGTGGAGGAATTAGCCATTCTTTAGTTGGATAGATAGAATCACCCAGAAAAACGGCCCTCGGTAAGGGTCTGAAGCCTTCTGCAAAGGCTCGCTGCAATGAGCTCTTTCTTAAAACACGAGCATCATTGACATTACCTGGCCATCGAGCGCTCACGTAGTAGAATTCCATGTTAGGTCCTGCAACTGCCATGACGTTAATAGAGTGTCCGTGTTTGTGGCGATCGACGTATTGATGTTCGTCAATGGTGGGAGCAATAATGGGGACCAAAGTTCCATCGACTGCCCCGTATACAGATGGCATTCCTCCAATGTCGAAAAAGTCGACTGAAAGGTTGCTGACGTCATCTGGCCATCGAATCACTTCTTTAAAGAGTTTAGAGTTGATAGCGAAAACAACACGTTTCAAAATTCTGCACACGCTGGACTCTGATGGACCATGAGCGTATCGAAGTATGTGATGAAAGCTATTTGAAGATAGATATCTCAGAGCTGTTAGTAATTGCTCCCGAGGAGCGATATAGCCTTTCCGGGGCTCCAGTTGTAGTTGTGGTCGAATTTTATCGAGGATAAATGTTTGGGTATCTTCAGAAACCCGATAGCGCTGTTGCCAGTCACAATCGCTATCAAAATTAAAACGAGGTTTAAAAACTCTCTCCGTCCGTTCTATTCGATTCAACCCAAGCAAATCCAACACTGGGTCAAAACCATAAGAATTCATTTTCACAGTTTTACAGAGCTTAACAGCACGATAGCTTTTATAGACTGTATTCACAATTGATTGTAGCTCATGAAACTGATATCTCATAGATCATGACGAAAATTCACAGTCTACAGATCACAGTTTTACAGAATACAGTTTCACAGTTTACAGTTACAATTGCAAGAAGACATGAAATCGAAAATTTCACAACTGTAAGTTTCTATTTTACAGTCTGTAAAACTGTAACCTTCATGAAATTGGCCCAGGTCCAAATTATTATACAGGAGGAGGTTCAAGATAAGACAATGGGAAAATCAATGAAAATAGAAAGTCACAATTTATTCGAAATTAACCATCTATGATATGCTTGTATCTGTACATGTACACTACACAGATTCTTTCGACAATTTCTCTGCAAGACTGAGCCGAGAGTATTAATTAGTATGTTCAGCAATCAATTCAGGTGGATTCTGATGTACTTCACATAAAGGAAGTGAATTGGTTGCCATTTGGTTCATGGTTTTATCCAGATACACACTAGCGTCATTAATATATAGATACAGCCCTGTAGATGAGGGTGATAATGCAATACAGCCCGAGGGCAGCGCAGCTGCCCAAGGGCTTGCATTATCGCCCGATGTCTTCGGGCTGTATCGATATTATTACCCTCACTGCCATATTGCCCGCAAAAGTCCGTTCTATTTCAATGGACTGCCATATTGCCCGCCAGAATCTGCAATATTGCCCGCTGCTATTATATGGTATTATTAAATTTCTATACCTCACACGTCCATGGTATTTTGAATTCATTCCATTAAATAAGTAAGTACATAGAAGGTAGACGAGAAAGAGAAGAAAGAACAGTTGTTAATAACGACTTAGAATGCTCCATATCAATAACTTTGAACAAAGTATAATTTCTGGTGCTGGTACAGACGATTTACAATTTCTTCAAGATTTGTCCCCATTTATTGACCAACAGGATCAATGGAATCAATGGACAGGCCTGAAGAAGGATGATACCAACTTTTTGGACAGTCTATTAACAGATGTTGACTTGGATTTAGATGTCGAAATTCCAGAATTTCATGATCTAGACGAAATCACAGTCCAATCGCTTGATGAAATGGAAAAGGACGAAGTTCCGAAATCGACTTCTTCCCAGACACTGTGTTACTCAACTAAATTCAAAGACTATCTGAATTCAAAAGGACTTCCAAATACCATCGAAAGCATGCCGTTGCGTTATCTTAGTTAGTATCTCAGATTATTCTATTCATCGTTAAAGAAAGATGACAACACTTACTATGCTCCAGCCACTCTCGGTTGCATACGAGCAGCTATCAATCGATACCTTACATCAGCCCCGTGGAATCGACAAATAAATATCATGACAGACAGAGAATTCAAGCCTGCCAACAATATGCTGTCTGCAATGGCTAGCAAGTATCTCAAATCTCCGGCGTCATGCAATGATAACAGCTACAAATCATTACCAAAAAAAGATCTAGAAGCACTTGGAACATATTTTGACAGATCAAACGCTAAAAAACTTCAAGAGGAAGTGTTTTTCAATATTCTTTATCACAAGGGGTATCGTGGGAGAGAATGGATAAGAACATTAAAAATTTCAAATCTCAAAATTCACACGGACGAGTGCGGAATAGAATATGCGGATTTAGAAATACCAGCTTTCTCCAAAAATACAAAGGGCTTGGTTATTGAAAAAAGCTATTCCAATAACAAGCAAAGCCTCATTTATTCAACACCTCAACAGAAAAAACGTTGTCCAGTAGAAGCAATCAAATTTTATTTCTCAAAAATCCTTCCCAACGTTGAAGTATTATTTCCTCTCGAAAAGGAACATTTCAACTATTCCGACAAATATTGGTACTATCCCAAACAAGTATTGGGTAAGAATACTCTTGGTAGTATGATGAAAACTATTTCCACCAACGCAAACTTATCAAGACTTTATACCAATCATTGTGTGAGAGCAACATGCGTCACCCAATTGGCAAATAAAGGATTTTCAATATCCGAAATTCAAGCAGTAAATGGTCATAAAAGACAAGACAGTGTTCAGAGGTATAACAAACAAATTGAGTCAAGCAAAAAGCAAGAAATGTCAAACGCCTTTTCTGAAAGTATGTCAATACAAGAACATGAACCTCAATATTGTGAACAGTCAAACAGAAATGTTAATATGGTCAAAACGGAACAATCAACGGAACGCATTTTTAGTAACTGTCTATTTTCTAGTTGCACCATTAACATTAATAACTGGTACAGTGTTATTGTGTAACTTCTTTGAGCGTTATACTCTAATGTTAATATTTACTGAACAGGAATTATGACGGACGTGTCCGAATATTCATGATCCCTTGTCCAGTCGTACATATATTTTAATCTGATGAATTATAAATTATAAAGCCTGTAATGACTTTTATCTGCAATATTGCCCGGTAAATCATAGATATCATGTCACAGGGTGGGTAATAATAAAGTTTATCGAAGTTACTGGCCTACAGTCCAGTACATGCTCTAGGAGTTGAGCGTCCCTTAGATATCTTATATTAATCACAGATGTCCCTGCTATAACTAAATATTATCAACCGATGGTGATATCAATTTTGATAATCGATGGAGAAAGTAGACAATACCATAGATAGAAGCACCATGCTACAGTGAATGTGAATGCCATAGTATTGACGGTTATCTATGGAATCAACCAATATACTATTGATGAGACATTTCTAGGGCATCAATGTAGAACATCGGAGGGCGCGTCAGCGCCCGATTGATGTTCTACATTGATGCCCTAGAAATGTCTCATCACTACTATTGTGTCTAATTTCTATGAAGCTGTGAAAAAGAGGGCATCAATGTATCTAAAAAGGGGGCGAACAATGAAATTGATATTTTATTCGATATCATTGGAAGTCTCCACGATATTTACGATTTAAAACGAAAATTTTTATCACTTCCAGTTTAGCTATCATTGATGATTCAGCATGTGTACTGTGAAGAGTTGAAAGGAATACAATGGATCCTATATTAACATCCCCTTTGATTGACTTGGACAACATACCGGAGAATCAACTGTGTAGTGTAGACACTGAAACATACAATTGGGTCACCGAGGAATCAAGCAGTCGTTATTTACATGAATTGAGTTGCGAATTTATTGAGATGTTGCAATCAGACGAAGGAGAGCTTTTGAATGACAGCTTATTGAATAATGAAATTACTCATGAACTAAATGAGTTAGAGAGGAGTTGCATACCAAAATCCTCTCAGAAGCAAATGGACAGCACTGTAAAACGGTTTAAGATATTTTTGAAATCAAACAACTTGTCCGATGATCTATTAAAGATACCATCAAAAGTATTGAATGACTATCTGAGGTTTTTCTACAGCCGTTTGCGCAAGCAGGATGGTAGCTTCTACACGTCTTCATCTCTTGTATTCATTCGAGCGGCCATTCATAGATTTTTTAGCTTGAACAGACCTTCAATCAATATTATCACGAATGACGAATTTTCACAGTCCAACCGAATGCTAAAATCCATGGTTGCGAAATACAAGACTTCAGGACAATTGAAGCCTGCGGAGTCATTTCCTGCAATTCAAACTGAAGACATGAAAGTCATAAGAACCTACTTTGACCGATCAGACTTCACGATACTTCAGCAAGAAGTAATTTTCAACATCATATACTTTTTTGGTCTCAGAGGGCGTGAGACATTGCCTCTGCTTTCAAGGGAAAGTATAATTTGTAAAATCGATTCCAATGGCAGTCTGTATTTACGCACATCGCACGATTTGTTGACAAAAAATTCAAAATGCTCTTTGCAACAAAAGGAGTATGAAGATGTTAAGAAATCTCGAGCATACGAAAACAAGGAGATGCCACAAGAATGCCCTGTTCTTGCATGGGATATGTACTGCAAATGCAATGGGAGATTCAAGGAATTTGTTTCCAAAGCCATCATCTGACAAATCAAAGAGATCTCATCCGCCGTTTTGCTCAAGTCAGTCATTAGGCAAGCATTCAATTGACAACCTGATGCCAAAACTGTCTGCCAAACTGCATTTGTCCAAAAGATATACAAACCATTGCATCAGGGTGACAATGGTGACAGTGCTGAAAGAGAATGGCTGCTCAAATGCAGAGATATCAACATTGACTGGCCACAAAAATCCAATGAGCGTGGAGAGGTATTCTCGAAAGCGAAGAGATACCGAATTCGAGGCCATGGGGAAAGCACTTCACCTTGGAAGCACTTCACAAAATGCAACTATTGAAACTATATCTAAGAAGAGCAAAATAGTAACTGTGAATGAATCGGTCCAAAATGAAAATGAGCAAAATCAAAAGCGCATGGCGATCCATTTCAATGGGCAATTTTCCAATTGTAGTTTTTACTTGCCAAGCCAACAATGACTGCTGCTTTCCTGAATTTGTTGAATTGTTCTTGTCATTCTTGACTTAGTGACATTGCAGACAGCAGTATATCATGTACTTTCTATGTCATAAGCAGTAGCACTATGCATGTATTCCAAAGGTGAATAAGAAATTCTGTGGTGGACGTGCGTTTGGCCATGCTGCTCCTGCTATTTGGAACAGCCTTCCCCACTCTATAAGAAATGCCGATTCACTCTCATGGTTTAAGAAGCAAGTGAAAACTTTCTTTTTGTCTGATGCCTTTAGATGACTTTACACTAATTGACTTCTTTTATTTCTGTGTTTCTTGTATAAGTTTTTTTATGTGTATTTTCTTTCTAAGTGTTCATTGTATTAGTTCGCGCTGTGAGCCATGTGGGTACAGCGCGTTATAAATTGCCCGAATAAATAAAAAATAAATGTACATAGCTTTTCAAGATTTCGACAGTAGTAGAGTTCTATGGCTTAATTCATGATTGTTTTGAACATTGATGCCCGGTTTTGCTACGTTGCTTAACACAGAAATTAGACACAATACTATTTGACCAATTTCCGTACTGGGAACAATGAACAATAATGTACAAGTAACAGAAGTTAAATATTCGGTGTAAAAAAAGCAAAAAAAGGAATTAAAAAAGCTAGAAATTATCAAATCATTGTCCTACGAAACTCCGTTAAAACAACCCCTATACATAAAAAGGGCACATAAGCTTTAAGAAAAGAAAATGTGGCTCAGAACCTAAAAGGTTTGCCAGCAATGGCAAGCTCTTCCTGTCCAATTGTGCATTCCTTGTGTGCCAAAAGCGATCGGGCATTACAACGCATCAAGGCCACCAGAAGCTTTCTTACAATTGCAGCTCTGACTTCAGAAAAGCGGGATCCAGTCAACATGGATAATTTCCCACCAATGTGCGAAAATACATCCTTCGACTCCTTCCCCCATTCTCCGAAGACAGACACCGCCATGGGTAGGCATCTCCACCCAAGTTCTGAACATTTCGAGTCGTTGGAGGAGTGTTTGTGACATTCAGCGATGTCAAGGAAAGATCTTACGGTTGTACTCGCTACAGAAATATTGTTTGTAGAAAGCGGGTGTACCACCGTGAGAACAATCGCTCCTGGTCGTCCAAGGCTGCAGTCTGGAAGCAAGATGTCGGCAGGTCGTCTATTGACATCTGTCACCCCTAAGCCAGCACCCTTCTCAATGCTCGGTCGCAGATTCGCTCACTGGCATATCTCGCGAAGTTGGTCTCTAACAGTATTGTGTTTTGAAATCACATAGGGACTTCTTTTGCATGTTAGGGCGTGTAGCCCAAATGGGTCCAGTGCTACGTCCGGGCATCTAGAACAGCAGCTGTCACCCTTAAATAGAGAGATGCCTAGCCAGCATTTTGCCAAAATCTGATATTCGTTAGGTGATAGACGCAGGCCCAAACCTGGTGATGGTATCGCTGTAATCCAGGATGAAGCATTGACGGAACTGACTGAATTCAAGCGCACCATTTCTTGACTTTTAATTGAGTTGAGGTATTTTCTGTCTATGGTAGACGACAGTTTTTGTTGTTTGGGTCTGAAAGATAACAGACTACTTGTATTGATTCGGTCTTTTTCCTCCACAACTGCATTGAGTTGGTCTATGGAATTTGCAATTGGTGCGGAATTAGAAATACATTCATCTGAGACCGAATGAAACACTGATGAAATATAGGCTGCTGGAGAATGTTTCACTGTAGAGCGCAGACCAAAACCTCCATTACTTGGTTTAAGCTGAACTTGGTTCCATGCAGAGTCAGGGAACTCTATGGCTACACTATCTTCGAAAGTCCTAAGAATATCAATGTCAAAAGAATCGAAGGCTTCCTTTGCAATACCTGGGGGAATAGTCCTTGCTAGATGATTTACCCGACAGAAGGATGCACAAGATCGCAGCAAAGCAACTGACACTTGGGGATCGTGTAGTTCAGTTACCTTGTCCTAAATTTCCTGGCTTTTTGACACTTGAGGTGCACAAAGTTTTGACAAAACGTAGCGCCACCAATAGGTGATCCAAGGATTTCGATGTTCGGAACCGAAAAATGTTTGATATCAGCATCAAAGCTACTAATACTCCCTTGATGGAATAGCTTACACTTGTGGGGCTGGACGATAAGTCCGATGTTTTGTGACTCCTTCTCTAGTGATTTGTACGCTTGTATCACTTCCTCTTTGTGTCCTGCGAAAATGCCATCGTCCAAATACCAATAATGATGATCTAATCGGACAGTTGATTCTATTTTCTTTAGAAGAGGATGTAAAGCCAAACCAAAAAGGAAAGGACCCAACGGGTCACCTTGTTGAACGCCTTGTGCTGAGTTTAGGCACCCAAGCTGATGCCAAATAGGAGGTTGTTTTCCGTAACACCAACTCACCCATTTATAAATTGATGGAAAATGTTGTAAACACTGATTCAGCACTGTTAAACGCATTCGCCATGTCCACTTTAAGAAGACAGAAGTTATCATCATTCCCATTCCTTTCTACGAGTAATCTGGTCCGATGTATGATTTTCTCAGTTCCAAAACGGCAAGCCACTCCCAGCTGGATAGGATCAAAATATTCAGATTCAGAAGCTGCAGATTTAATGCTAGAGCAGAGACACTTTGCAGTGAGACGGCGGTATACTCCACCGACAGCTATTGGTCGGACATCCCAGTCGTCGGTTTTGTTTTTAAGCAAAGCCGTTAAACTCCCACCGTCGAGGAAAGGCGCAATTTCTTGTGGTGCTTTGCCGGAGATCAACAGATTTACCAGATGTCGAAGAGAAACACTCAAGTTTGTGGGTAAAATAGCTTCACATGCGCTGATGAGGTGCTGTACCCTCAAGCCAGACGGACCACAAGCAGTAGCTCTAGGAAACGAATGCAAAAAAGCCATTAAATCAAAAGATGAAGAGAGATTTAGTGGAATTGTTTCATCCTGACTGTCGGATAGTACTAAAGGAAGTGGGGGTCCAGGGTGCTTCAATTTCAACTTTGTCCGTGTTTCATTATTGTTGGGACACAGACCATCTGAAGATAAAATTCTGTACGCCTTGTTGTAGTATCTTCCGCTTGATCAAGTGCAGCTGATAGCCTAGCTTTTGTTTCCTCCAACTTGGTTCGATGCTTTTGAGAGGGTCGAAAAGCTTTGCTGTTCACAACCGCTGCAGACCTTCTAAGTCGCCGTTGGACCATCTATCACAAAGATCATTGATCGAAATTTTGTGATCATTTTTACGACCAGCTCGTTTTGCTGAAGGGAGAACACATTTTGGAAGCATCAAAAGTCGAGTCCAGGCGTCAACAGTGTTTTCAGAGAGAACATGCTTTATGGCATCAGATACTATCCTTACCACTTTTTGCCGGGCGTTAAGTGGTATATGTTTCAGTGTTGGGCGATTAAGTGTCATGACCAGTCTTCCCAGTCGGCAGTGGCTCAATTTTTCGCGCCTGGTGAAAATTTTCGCGCCAAACTGAAATGACTTCGGAGACTAGCAATCGTGGGGTCGACTCCACACCTACTACTTCAGCATGATCACACCGTGCACTACTATTCCTGGGAAGCATGCCACATACCTTGTTAGCAAAACAATTGTAAAAAACTAAGCTAAGTTAATCAATAATACCTATTCAAAAAACTGATATTCAGACATCATAATGAGAGGTTTGATTTTACTTGTGCGATTCAGATACCTATTTTTCAGCAATCTCCACGGACCGCGTGGATGGCCCTGCGGGTCTTCTTAGGCGGGTTGTACCTAATGCAGCAGCAGAAACAACAGAACCTCATACACCCATGGAAAATTATGTACTGCTCATTGCTAAATATCAATTGCTGCATGTGCGGAAATAGCTTCAATGGGCAGCAAGTCATCAACGATAAACAGGAAATAGGATATCTATACGAGCGCAGAGCATGGGAAATCAGAAAATAGTGATAAGTCAATAATCACATTCAGTCAGATTCATGCAGAGTAGCAACTTCGAAAGTAATAAACATGCATTTTTCAATAAATTGTGTGCTAGGGCAAGTACAGCAAGCTTGCATGTTAATAAATCTGAGAGTTTTTACTGAAATCTGATGATCTGCTTGTCCCAAAATTCGCGAATTTCATTCAAATACAGATTGTTTCATAAAAAGTGGATCACCCTTAAACATCGCCTTAACTTCAACTTTGTCTAAATCCGCCAAACTTGAACGAATTTCTCTGAAATTTGGAAGATATGTCAGTTGTGCTTACTAATATCATTGTTGGAAATTTCAAGCATGAATATTGAGTTGTTTTCCTGTTATAGATAAAAAAGTAGTAGATAATTTGATCTTCATTTAGCTATGTTACACAAAATCATACCTCACTCTTATAAAATTACATTTGTTTCCTTTCTTATGTAATATGTTGTTCTACAAGCCAAAAGCTATCAAGCAAAACATAAATAAAGAAAATCGGCCAATCAGAGCCAGTATAGCACCATTATTCATCAACAATAATGTAACTGCTACATGTGATTAACTGGACTACATGTTCCATAGCTTCCTGACTTCGTTGCGGTGGTGTTGGCAGCACTCCTGATTGCTTTCAGCTAGAAATCTATCTCTTACCGGTTGAAAACAATACAAAGCACAAATGAACAATAACGAGATCGCATTCACAAAAGGCAAAGTGTCAGCCTTGCTAGAACTAGGGTATTCTTTGCGAGCTACAAGCAAGCGACTAAATGTCCCTTACACAAATGTGCATCGATGGCATAATGATGATTTTCGACTCTGTCGTAAAGAGGGCTCTGGCCGTCCACACAAAACATCCAAACATAGAGACCGCCTAATTTTGAGATTTGTTAAAGTTGATCCAAGTCTCTCGTTAACTGAGATGGCTGCACTAGACTCGTCTATTTCTAAGTCCACTATTCGTAGAAGACTTATTGAGTCAAATTTCAAGAGCTGTAAGAGGCCCTCTCAGATCGAATTATCAGATCAGCATACAAAAAAACGTCTCAGATGGGCAATGAGTCATTGTCACTGGCGAATTCAATGGGATCGGGTTGTCTGGTCTGATGAGGCATCAGTCCGTCTGAAGGATAGTGATGGTCGATTGAGATTATGGATAAAATCTGATCAGGAAATTCCGAGACATTTACATCGTCCCCGGGTACAAGGTGGTGCGACTCTACTGATTTGGGCTGGCATTTGAACCAATGGCCGCTCTGAACTTCACATACAGCAAGGAACCATGAATTCTGAACGCTATGTGAATGTTTTACGAATGAACATTGGCCAAATGACAGATCAACTTGGTGATCCATCGACTTGGTTATTTATGGATGATAATGCTACGTGTCACAGGAGTAGCAGAGTCAACTTATGCAAGTCTCAATTAGGGTTTAGGACATTATCTTGGCCAGCTCGTTCTCCTGATCTGAATCCCATAGAAAATGTATGGAGTATTCTAAAACGTGACGTTCGTCGTTCACTGCTACCTACAGATGGCGTATCACAACTTACGTCACTGTTAAAAAGAGAGTGGAGAAAGTTAGATCAGTCAAAAATCAACGATATCATCGAATCAATGCCTAGACGAATTGGTAATGTCATTGACAATAAGGGTAGGGCCGCAAAATATTAGCTTCTTAAGAACCGTTGCTGTATCATAGCTTATCAGATTATATAAGGACATTTAAATATATTATGGACATCAAATAACATGAAAAATGCTTTCTGTATCATACTTGTGTTTTATTTAGTCAAATTTTAGGATGATCCACTTTTTATGAAACGGACTGTATTTTCGCGCCTTGCCCACAGAATTCGCGCATTCGCGCCTCTGATGGCAAAATTCGCTCCAGGCGCGAATTCGCGCCTGACTGGGAAGACTGGTCATGGCATCATCCAAAGATGGTAAACTAAAACTAAATGGAACACTACCTTGACTCACAGATAAGTTGTTGTCTGGCTCGTCGCTTGCAACATGGCCATAAGTACATTTCTTGTCATGCTGATTACGAAAAGATTCGGCCACTATGCGATGACACCGACAGACATAACGCCGGTGTTGCTGAAGCCAGACACTGGGCACTGATTCTGGTAGAAGACCACTGGCATGCTTTTCCAGATGATTTGTCATCATTGAAAAGGCCACGTACTCCGGGCATTGCTCTACAGGACATGGACACTCAGCACGCATAGAACGACTTGAACGTTTGTTGGTTGACATTGACATATAACTGGTGATTTCCGTACTCATAATATTGCAAATCATCAGATTTCCAAATTTTCAAATTATTTCCCCAAGAGGTTGATAATATCAGGGACATCCATGATTAATGTAAGATATCTAAGGGACGTTCAACTCCCATACCATGTACTGGACTGGAGGCCAGTGTCTTTGGTAGATTTGATTAATGACGGTTGTTTGTGCACATGTGGATAAAACCGTGAAACAAGTTGTAAACAATTATCCAGTACTCTTATACGCTCATTCATACAGGGAATCTATTAAAGGAAGATTCTGGACCCAGTCAAGAAGTGACTACAGAATTACAAAACTCCCGCAACAATAAGCAAATGTCAGTAACAGCTGCAATATCAACTGCTAGTGATTGAAATTATTCACCTACGGCACGTAGCATCAATGTCTATTGGTGTGGATTCTGTACATTTTATACATGCTTTACGAAAATCGATTCAGTGGTGTTTGCTTCGGAGAATTGTGTAGTCTTTCTGGAAAATTTATGCTAATCAAAGCAGTCATGGACTAAGTGATGACTAATAAATATTGATTTTACTTACTACTACAATCATCGCAGCAAAATGTCCCATGCCTTATTCATTGTTATACAAGTAAAAGACATGATTAAAATCTAAAAATCTACCGATGATGCAATTAGAAACGAACAAAAAACAAAGTGAAACGTCAAAAGTTGATAATAGTTTGATTGATCTAAAACTAATTAAAATGCTGAAAGTTAAGCAAGAATCGTTTGAATGTCAATTCTTTCGGAAGATCCTATATCAAGGTTGTGGTGGAAAAGTGCAACTAGTGTTTCTCTTATTAGACAATTATAGAGCATCACCCGTGAGGCCTTCAAATTATAATCAAAACTCCGACGAACAAATAAAAAATGATTATGATGTCAGTGATTCATAAAATGCGAAGATCATATTAAATAAAAGCAAACCGAGCAGTGGTAATTGATGACTTTCCACGATTTTCAGGTCCTACCATATTGGGCAATTCAGGAACAGCATTTCATTAAGGTTTTAAGTTGATTACGAAATCCTCATGAATTTCGTCGGTAAATATGAAAACATTCTCGCATAACTGTGATAAAAATAGCCATCAATTTTCGTTTAATGAAGGTTGAGTAATTCAAGGCCGGAAATAAATCAGATATGTTATATCGTTTCATTGTTCTTGAATTCTCGAATAAAGTCCACCAGTGGTCCAAATTATAATACAGGAGGAGGTTTTAGATAAGACAATGGGAAAATCAACGAAAATAGAAAGTCACAATCTATTTGACATTGATGATATGCTTGCATCTGTACATGTACACTGCACAGATTCTTCCGACAATTTCTCTGCAAGACTTGGCCGGGCGTATTAATTAGTATGTTCAGCAATCAATTCAGCTGGTTTCTAATGTACGTCTCAATAAGAAAGTGAATAATTTGCCATTTGATGCATGGGTTTATCCAGATACACATTATCGTCATTATAATTTAATCAAGTTCATCGAAGTCAGTGGCCTCCAGTCCAGTACATGGCATGGGAGTTATACGTCCCTTAAGATATCTTATATTGTACCATGCTCTGTCTATCTCGTCAATGTAATCTTTTTGGTGTATAAATCTTCATAGTTCCCTGCTTTTTGCTATGGATATCAATGGTTTGTTCATAGAAGCATTGACATTTTATCATAGACTTCTTGATTTGCTTTGAGAAAACTATGTGTTACCGTGATATATTAAAAGTGAGTTATGAAATAATATACCACTTTTAATATATCACGGCAGGAAGTAGCAGCAAGCAATGGAGAGAAAGTTGCAGATAGTGTTACCATCTGATGAGTATGTAGAGGCAGTAAATAATAGCAAATACTGCAAAAACACCAGCAAGCAAACACAATATGCCGTTCATATGTTTGAGGAATTTCTAGAAAAAATTGACATGAGATTAAGCGTCATCATTGATCAACTGAAAGCACCTGTGGAATCCACAGTTGTCGATGAAGTGATGAGTAGATTTTATTTGTCGATCAGAAATGTCAAGAAATCCACCTTTGATGCACTCAGATATGGGCTGAAAAGATATTTTCAGGAAAATTTCGGTATCGACATTGTGAATGATCCAACTTTCTCAAAAAGTAAGGAAACATATCAATGTTTGATTAACCCTTATCGGTATGCAACTTTCGAACACCCTCATCGGTATAAGTGTCACATTTTGTTGCAAATGTCTTCTAAATGCATCCAATGATTTTTCATCTCTATCTATTACATTTTTCTTAAGAGATTCGATATTTTTGTTCTGAAGACTTTTAGGTAATTGAAAGTGGAACGTACAGAACTGGTTACTAACTGAATTAAAACATTATATAGGCCTACAATTTAAATCGATTACAGTATAAATGCGATTAATCCGATACGCAGAAAAGGCAACAACTTTCAACTTCCTTAATGTTTATATCTGCTTGCATGTGCATGTTTAAATAATATAGAATTGTACGTTAAAAAACAGCGTACACAAAATATTCAAGGTTATTTTCATTCAATTCTACGATACACAGATCGTAGGCTACAGCTCAGATTCTCAACAGTATAAGCACTTTGTGAGCTTCGCTACTCTGCGATGACGAGGACACACGAAGTTTTGACAGAGATCACATGACGAGCGAGACACTGATGAGCACACTTAGCAACGGCCAAATTTTGATTGTGTCTCGTTTCTGCATATGGTTCGGCCAACATCAAACTCAACTGTTTCATGAAATGTCGCCGAGAGTTTGGATAACCGTCGTGTTTCATTATGAGAAAAGCGTTGAAAGCCGACACATCAAGCATATTATAAAAAAAGAAGTAACGGCCAACGAACTGTCTTTCTCCTGCATGTAAATTCCTCAATGTTCTCATCGAACTGGTCCACTCCTTTTTTCCCGAAGTTGTAGTCGATTATCATTCGTGGTTTCATTGACGATTCTGGAACAATTTCATTGCCAGAGTGAGATGAGCTTAGCAACACAACGCTTCGGTTCTTCTTCGGACAGTAGGAAACCATAACAATCTTGTTTTCGTGATCATGAACGAAAACTGAAGAATTAGGCTGGCGATCCTTACTTTTCAATTGTGGGGGAATTTCTCTTCTGTTTAGCCTCACGGTCCCGAGCAACGTTAAATCTTTCTCGAGGAGTGAAGTATCGAGAGAATGACTGGTGAAATAATTATCTGTCACAGTATCTCGACGAGATCCATACACTGGTAAGCACAATTCCATCACTACATCTTTTCCGAGATTTCTGTGAACTTTGTTGTCTTTCTTTCCGGTGTAGATGATTGAATTCAGAGCAAAACCACTCTTGGCCTCACAAAGCCAAAATATCTTGACTTTATATTTAGCAGGCTTTGACGGTAAATATGTTCTTCCGGGTACCTTGCCCCGGTATCCGACAAGTTGCTCATCAACGGTTAGGACAGTATCAGGTACATAAAATCTCATTAAGTTGCGTTGGAACAAGTCTCATATCTCTCGTATGGCAGTGAGGCGATCATCCTTCAGACGTTCTTCCCGATTTCGAAAGTTATTGAACCTCGCGGTGCGAAGAAAAAATTTGAATCGCAGAATGCTGATCACGGCCCGAAAGAATGGCCTTCCTTCGGTAGGATTCCACAATTCTTCTATCGATGTGAAATTGTCTCTATCGAGACCAGCCCGCAGTAAAATTGCCAGACAAGCTATAAAATTTCGTCGAAAGTGATGGACACATGTACGAATGAATTTTCCTGACAGTCCGTATGACGTCGCTCACTTTCCTGAGGACGATTTCTTCGTTGATAAACAACTGAAATGCCTCCTTCTCTGATGATGGGTGAGCCAGATTACGCGGATGAAAGTTCGTGATATTTCGGTTTCTTGACCTGTACTGAAATGGCTCTGTCGAGAAAATTATATCGTTCACTTGAATTTCCGAAGGGTGGCCAACATCAGATTCATCGGTTTGATGTTGGTGGCTCTTCCTCTACTTCATTGCTGTCACTTTCGCTGTCAGTGTCATTTTTTTGAACGTAGAAATCAATTTCTCCATCTTCTTCTTCATCTTACTGTATGTGATCGACATCAACGTTGATGGGAGACAGTTCACCGAAAATTTCGTCGAACGAATCATTGTTTTCGCTGAGATTCATGATCAATTCCATCGCGGCTTTAGCACTTAGTCGAGTCATCGTTTGACGTTAGATCACTGTGCAATTTACTAAACACGTAGTCAAGGTTTGGCGGTCACACGTCTGCACTGTATCGTATATCGCCAGTGAGCGTTCGCACAGAGGGATAACGTTCTCCCGTATTCTCAAATGTCTAGCTGCGTGTGTTTATTGATGCACCCATGGGAAGATGGCAATGAGTAATCAAGAGGTAACTTTGGAAGGCAAGTAATCAACCATCGCTAACTAGTGAAAGAGATTAATAGCGATATTGCGGTCATTACGATGACTGCAGTAGGACAAGATCGGTGACCTTTGTGAATGCAACAAAACGTGACACTTATACCGATGAAGGTGTTTTGCAACTGAGCCATGATTTAAACAACGGATTAAAATTTATCAGCGCAGGAAACCTTTATTGTTAACATTTCTTCATCGTCACAAGAGGAAAAATATATTGAGTAATTATTAACAAAGATATCGCTATTAAAGAATTCTTTGCAACAAAATGTGACGGCGTATACCGATAAGGGTTAAGAAGCTGAAGTCCGATGGCTTAGCTTTCACTTCACATTTTCTTTCTATATCCGAGAATGATGTTAAAAAAATTATTTCATCTCTCGATGATACGACACCATTCAAACTGCAGTATTTAACGTGGTTCTACATTCAGCTATATTTTTGTCATCGCGGTGGAGAGAACATAAGAGATATGAAAGTCTCTGACTTTGAGATCCTAACTGATGACACAGGGCGCCAATATCTGATAAAAAGCAAAGACGAAATGCAGAAGAATCACCGTGAAAATGATGTTGAACACAGCATTGGTGGCCGAATATATGCAACAAACAAAGACAAGTGTCCTGTGAAAATATTTCAGTCATACTTGAAAAAGCTGAATCACTCTTGTGAGTTTCTGTGGCAAAAACCAAAAAATTCGTTCCTATGTTCCGATGAATATTGGTATGAAGCCCGACCAGTGGGGAAAAATACACTTAGTTCTTTCATGTCACATATCAGCAAAATTACTGGTTTGTCGAGAAGATACACCAACCATTCTGTGCGAGTGACATCATGTACCATCCTTGGTGAAACTTTTTCCGAGAACGAAATCCGCTCCGTATCGGGACATAAAACCAATAGTGCTCTTGGGATATACAAGAGAATAACCAACAAAAGGAAAAGTGAAATGAGTGATCATATAAGCAACAAAATTGGTTGCTTTGATATCGCTACTTCTTCTTCTAGTGACTGTCTAGATGATCAAATTTGCAACGAAGCTTACGACCTGCATCTAAAAGAGTCCGAACTTGATCATGAACAGCAAGGCCGTTTAATTTTCAAAAATTGCAAAGTTACTGTGAACGTGTTCCACAAATGACTTCATGCCTTCCTTGTATTGCACCATCTACTGTTGAGAAATTAATATTATTGAATTGTTGATAAATTTCACTTTTTCCTGATCTTAGCGGAGAAGTTAGTAGGAGTAATGGGATGATATTATTTCAATTATTTCACTAAGCTAGTTGCACTATTAAAGTTATAATTAAAATTCAAAATTTGTGGCAAATTAATAAATAAATTTTCTACGGCAAAGTGTTTAAATGATCTATTGTGGCTGGAGCCTGGTACAATACTGTTATACCATAGTCTAGCGGGGTATATTAATATTGTGACACCTCAGCGAAATCCATAACCCCCTCAGCCTACGGCTTCCGGGGTTATGAATTTACTTCGGTGTCAAAATATTAATATACCCCGCTAGACTATGGTATAACAGTATATTAATCATAGATGTCCCTGATAATATACACTAAACCAAAAAAATGAATGTCGCACTCTGAATTGCATTTTGTTGATTACATGTGACATCATATATTGATCTCATTTCTATGCAGCCGTATTCAATGCCAAAACAAAATGCAATCCAAGATAGCTATCTATGAATGCGCAGCTTTGCTCGAATAAGATTTGAATTTTTCATACAAATTGATATCACTTGCTCTTGATCAAAGTAGACTACTTTGTATAAAATGAAGTTAGATTTTTAATGAACATCAGAAGGAGAAAAGAGCATACACTAGCGGCTTGTCGGTCGGGTTGTCAATGGGAAAGATATGCTCAAAGTAAGTCGAAGGTCCATACAGCGCTGGAGAAGAAGACATTTCCACAATGACATTATCAACAGAACAACAACAGGAAGAAGACTCAAAACCAGCACAAGAAGCAACCGCTCGCTATTGCGACTGGCAAAGAGGAATAGGTTTTCTTCTGTCGGAGATTTGCTGAAGTTGTGGCAAGACCGTGTCACTGCACAGACAGGGTACAATAGACTTATTTCTTCCAATTTGAGAAAAAGTTTTTCTTTTACTACTCCTCTTCTCTCAAATACTCATATAAAGTTAAGGGAGAGCTGGGCCATGAAAAGATGTGCATGGAGGAATGCTTAGAAGTGGGTAATATTTTTCAGACGAGTCTCGTTTTCGACGGATGAAGAACGATCGACGAATCCGAGTTTGGAGACTTGCCGGAGAGAGAATGAGTTCCGCAAACTTCCGTTGGAGTATCCAGAGGATGAATGGATCTATCCATGTTTAGGGCGCCATTTGGCATGGTGGTCCAAGCAAATTAAAAGTGCTTCCTTCATTCGTAAATGGATCATACATCACCAGACTACAGGATTTTTTTCAGTGATCAGGCACTCAAGGAAATTACATTTTCTAAGATGACAGCACTCCTGTAAACCGTTCCTCGTTGGTGGTAGCATTTCACCAGAGGCGGGAAACTCGGAAAATTGACTGGCCAGCAGGATCTCCGAATCCCAATCCCATTGAGATCGTGTGAGATTTGTTGAAAAGAAATATTGACAAAGGATCTTCCATCGAAAATATTGCTGGACTGAAGAAAATTGTCTCAGAGGAGTGGGATGTCATTCCAAAAGACAAGATTGACAATTGAATATTAAGTATGCCTCAAAGATTGAGGAGTGTCATCGCATGTCTCGCTGGCGTGCGGTCGGATCGTCTTGCGACCACAGTTCACAGCCTTGGTCGTTGTACGCTTCACTAGTCCTCTGTGATAATACATGGCAGCTTTTAGAATCCGTTATTCATCTCAAGAACTTTTACAAATCCGTAAATACAATTGTGTTTGTGTCTCAAGAACTACTCGAAGACGCCTGATCTTCCATGGAATTTACGTGCACCATATCAAGCCTGTTGTCTCAATTCCTTCAACTGATCACCACCGTATCCGTTCTAATTCTTTGGATAGAAGATGGCTTATACCTATTCAATTAATCAATGATGTACGTCCAACTTCAGTGCGCCATCCTCCGAACCCCAATCTTGTCTTAATGAATGCAAGATCCTTGAATAATAAGTTTGATGAGCTTCGTTTATTGGTTTTGAGAACTCTTCCTGATATTTGTGTTATAACCGAAATTTGGTTGAACGAAGACACTCCCAATTCATCGTTATCTTTGGACAATTATAACATATATCGTAAAGATAGACTTGGTCGTAACGGTGGAGGACTTATTTGTTATTCCCGACAATGTTTTACCACTAACATTGTCGATTGTTGTGCCATTGTGGAGGATTATAGCATTATTACCGAATTCCTTGTATTGTTTATAAAGCAACTTCGTTTGGTTATCATCGTTGTCTATCATCCATACTGGAATGATAATCGTGCACATAATGAGGCATTGGCATGCTTGACTGCTCTGGTTGACTTTGTTTATGTAAAATTTGGTCATAGTATTCGCATTTGTTTAATGGGAGATTTCAATGATCTTCATAAATGTTATGATTCGATTGGCACTCTGCTTCAACTGAATTGTATTGTTGACTTTCACACGAGAGGTTCCAATACGCTGGATCAAATATTTACCAACATCACTTCTGATCAAAGGCCTACTTGTTTACCTCCACTGGGGAAATCAGATCACAACATCGTTTGGTGGAATCCAAGTAATCCTGCTCCCACTATGGTAAAAAAGAAAGTTATTCGGAAATTTTCTAAATCCAACATAGCAAAATTCTCTCAGTCAGTTTCATCAACAGATTGGCTAGCATTCGTTTCTATGTTCACAAGTGTCGAAGATGCTACGTCGGCGTTTCTGCATGGTATTTTTCAATTGTTTGATCATTTTTTTCCAAAGAGGACTATTAAAATCCGCTCAACAGATCCAGATTGGATGAATGTGTCATTAAAGATATTAATCGACGATCGTGACCGTGCTTTCACAAAACGCCAATGGACGAAATACACCCGATTGAGACAAGAAGTCATTTCTTATATCGCTTACCTGAAAGGATCGTATTTAAGTGATGCCTTGAATTCCCATGACTCAAAGAAAATATGGAAATCTCTGCGTCACATTGGACGATTCTCCAAACCGCCTCACTCGCATGCTTTTTTGGTCGACGAATTCAGTGATATCTTTGCCTCTAATTTTCAAGATATTAATACCTGTGTTCCGGAAGTAGAGTTGTGTGATAACCCTCCTGTTCTAGAATGTGATGAAGTAGGGAAACAGCTGCTGAAACTGAAGAACACCAGTTGTGGTCCTGACAATGTCCCTGCTTGGGTGCTTCGCCGATTCGCCACTTGTCTGTCTCCAGCTATAACTCATCTATTTAATCTGAGTCTACGTACCGGTATTGTGCCCAGTTGCTTTAAATTAGCCAATGTATCTCCCATTCCTAAAGTAGACCGTCCATGTTCAGTATCTGATTTTCGTCCAATTTCATTGTTATCTTCTTTGTCAAAAGCTCTTGAACGAATTGTTTGTTCTAAATTTTTAATGCCTAGTGTGAAAGATGACATTCATGCTTCTCAATTCGCTTTTGTTTCTAGGCCAGGTTCTGGAACTGTACCAGCGCTTGTTCTGATTTATCACAAAATACTTCAGCTTTTAGACTCTGCTTCAGGTGCTGTTCGTCTATTATCTATAGATTTACAGAAGGCTTTCGAAAGGCTGCCTCACCACGTGATTGTGAATACATGTTTGAAGTTTTCCATTCCATTATCTATTGTTAAATGGATATCTAATTTTATTTCTGATAGATTACAGCGTGTTTCAGTAAATGGAGAACTGTCAGGTTGGGTTCCAGTTACCAGTGGGATACCGCAAGGTAGTGTGATTGGCCCTATTTTGTTTGCCATTGCAGTAAAGGATTTATTCCCAGTTTGCGATAATACCACTCTTGTTAAGTATGCTGATGACATGGTGTTTATACATTGTATCCGTAAATTGTCGGATGATAGACTATATGAAGAGTGGGAGAATATTGTTAACTGGTCTGACAGCATTCAATTACCATTGAATTATTCAAAGTGTAAAATTTTGAACATTGTGACTGATTCAAATTTATTTACACTACCAGTTTTTGTAAGTAATGGTGCTTCTTTGGAAAATGTTCTGTCCATGAAAATTCTGGGTGTCGTTTTTTCAAATGATTTAAAGTGGAACCTACATGTTGAAGGTATTGTCAAAAAGATTAGCAAGCGTGTTTTTATTTTTCGCAACCTGAGAATGTCTCATTGTAGTGTCGAGGTGATGGTCCGTTGTTACATCTCACTAGTCCGTTCAATTATCTTGTACGCTTATCCTTGTGTTTGCAATAAGTCTCAATATGTTTTTCAGAAAGTTTTGTCTATTGAACGTCGAATATTTCGTATTATTGGTTTGAACCCTTCTGATTGGTCTTATATCTCCATCAGCCACGTTTGTGACTTCAGTGGTAAAAAATTGTTCAAACAAATCCAGGATTGTGAAAGTCACCCCCTTCGGGCTATTTTCCGAGTAAAAAATGTTAGTTATGCTTTAAGAAATGCTAATTGTTTGCATCGTCCTTTTGCAAAATCAAAACGTTTTAGTCAATCCTTTATTAAGTATTGTGTTTAACTTCCTTTTTTATCCATCCTGCCATGTATATTCCTGTCTTCTTGATCTTTGTATATTGACATTCGATTATTGTAATGTGCTCACGGAATACTTGCTTTGTGAGACAATAAGGTTATTATTATTATTAGTGTCATTTCTGTGCGAGGCGGTCCTACAGTGGTCGGGCCGCTGCGTAAATTCACGCACTGCGTAAATTGGCGTAAAAATTTGAGTCCTGCGTAAATTTTTCATGTTCTTCTGCGTAAATTTTTTAAGTACTACTGTCAATGTTTTATGTTCAGCTGAAGATTTCTTAATAATCAAGACCAGCTTCACACATGTTTAGTAAAAATCTATGTCTATTTGTATTATACGAATATAAACCGATATATTTCGAGTATACTCCACTTAATCTGTAGCTTCTTTCAGGTCGCAAACTTGAGTGATACTGGGACGAGTACGTTTAAATAATCCAGAATTAATCATTACTTCTAAGAAAGAATTTTGTGAAAGATCGAATTTTCTCTCTTATCTCCAGTCGTGCCAACTACCGCTCAGTGATATCAACATATGTTCAAGTTATGTGCTTTAACAGTGACACACTAACTACATTTCATGTACAATGGTTTTTCTTTCTATGATGGTTCTATGCTGGTTGGTCAAGACTGATGGTTGCAGTTATAGCATAGACAATCTGATCTGTTATGATCTTTTTCTAGGTTTTGTTAATATGCTGTACGATAGAAAAATCTCGTTATGATTTCGGTATCATAACTTTGATTCGGAATATAAACACAGCGCCAATCTTATGAAGGTGGAGCAGCACAGATTCTTGCGCCTTATAGATACACGATGGTTGCAGTGTTTGGAGGTGATCGAGCGACTATTAGAACAACTGGAAGCATTGAAGCATTTTTTGTTGTAACTGTGGCGAAGTCAAACGCGTCGTCTTCGAATGATCGAATCAGAAGAATTCAGAAGGCACTTTCAGATCGTCTTACTGAATGCATATTATTATTCTTTGCCACCGCTTTAAAACCTCTGAGTGAATTTGAAAAGATTCCAACGTGATGGTTGCCTCATACATGACTTATGGCAAACTATGTCAAATCTTCTCATCAAATGGCTCTTGATGTATAAGGAAGATCGCATTGACACCAAAGAGCCATGGAAAAGTTCCAATACGGATGATATTCTGCCGGATCGGAAAATCATTATTGGCGAAAGGATTTTCAAATTAGTAATTGATCTTAGCGAACAGCAAAGAAGAAGGTTATATGAACAAGTACGAGCCTTTTACATCTCCTGTACACAACAACTGGTGCACTACTTGCCGTTTACGAATAAATTACTGCGAAATTTGAGGTTTCCTTACTCGAAAACCTTACCTACATTTACTATGAAACGTTGACGATCAACGTGGCAAAGAAGCTTTCAAATGTCTTTCAGGATGCTGATCTAACAGCATTAAGATGTGAATTGCAAAATATCAAGCTTCAGGTCGAGCTGTTACCCTTAGTTTTTGGCAGAAGGTCATCAGCTAACTGAACGTTCCTATCTTGAAACGATTAGTTCGCCATTGTTTGATCATTCCTCACAGGAATTCAGATGTCAAAAGACTGTTCAGCATGCTTCTATAGTGACGAAAAAACGAACCAGTCTAGATCAACAAAGTGTGCGAGCACTCACGTTTATGAAATCATATTTGAATTCGCGGAATAAGGCATGTTTTGAAGTGCCCTTTTCTGACGAATTGCAGCGAATGGCACAAAATGCAAAGAGTGCGTACAAAGACAGGAAGAATAAGAAAAAAGTAAAATAGCTGAGGCGGAGAGAGAACTGACCAGAAAGAAAATAGAAGACGAGCTAGAGAAGGAGCGACAGAAAAGTGCAAAATTGAAGAAATTGGAGCTTGATTTGGCGAGTGTCGATGAAAAACAAAAGGAAGCTACAGCAAAGAAAAGGAAGGTTGAAGAAATGGAGCAGGAAGCTCGTAATTTGAGAGAAACTGCGGCGATTGGGGAGGAGGAACAATTAAACTGGGAGATGAAAATAATCGAAAAACAAGCGAAGCTAGAGAGAAAAATAGTGTATAAAATAACAATGAAAAATAATCTACATCCTTTTTGATTCCTTAAGTACATTTAATAGCCGAACACTTGAGATATGAGATATGCTTAATCAGGAATTTAAACAGCTTTAAATTTCGAATAGTTCCCATGTTTGATTTTTAGGATTCTATGAGTATACTTGTGTGTGTAAGAGTCAATTGCATATTCAAGTGTAAATGACTCGATCATAATATATTTGTTTCGAAGTTCAATAGCACATCACATACAACAGAGACGAAAATTTGTAAAGCGGGCATCTTCGCATAAATTTCAACAGTATTCAAGTTAAGATCATTCTGAGTTTTGGATGAAATTTTTGATGAGAATCCTTGTCAAACAATCAGAGTTTGGTTTGTCAGAGAACCTCAGATATTTTCAACCATGGAGTCTTCCTTTGCTCACGCGTGCCAAACTTGCTATCAAGCTAAGCCTTATGGTTGATAAGGATAGCAGGAGCGCTATTCATCAAGAAATTCTATTAAAGAGAGATTATATACTCATTGACATAATTAATGAAACAAACTATCATTGGCTTGAATTGAAGTTTGTTTCATTTTTTTCTCAGGTATGATGCAATATCTCGCTTTCTATGTATTACCATTCAACACATTAGAGAATGGAGAAATATCTATGGTGGTCAAATTTCAAATTTTGATATCCATACAACTGTCACAATTGCTTTTACAAATTGAACATAAACGTAAACTGAAATCCAGCTTTTGTAAAATAAAATGGCACACGATCAGTTTACCAGAGGTATGGCTATTGGAATGATTCGCTGTGGTAGAAGTTGTGCGAGTGTTGCCGAAGAGCTGCAACTATCGAGAGTCGTTTTTTGGAGGTGGTGCTATCGATGGAAAGCAGAAGATGTTAAAAAGAAGAAGGGATCTGGTCGACCAAGAAAGTCTGCAGGAAGGACAGACGCACGTCTAGTTTTAGCTGCAAAGAGGAATAGATTTGTGTCAGTCCCAAAGCTAGTCGTACACTGGAAGAGTGCCTCAAATATAGACTGTAGCGTTCGAACGGCTTACCGAAGATTGCGAGAAGCTGGAATTCAATCGCGACGACCAGCTGTCCTAATTCCATTGAGTTTTGAGCACCGCAGAAGACGAGTTGCCTGGTGTGATGCCCATCGCTCATGGAATGACCATCACTGGCAGAAAGTCTTGTGGACTGATGAATCGAGATTTACTCTGGATTTCAATGACGGTCGTGTCAGAGTGCATCGTCTTCCAGGTGAGCGCTTTGCCCCATGCTGTATTAAAGAACACGACAGATACGGTGGTGGAAGTGTTATGCTGTGGGGCGGCATTTGGCATGGCGGACGAACGACAGCAGTCATCATCAAAGGCACGTTGACTGGAGAGAGGTATCTCAATGAAATTGTGCTTCCTGTTGTTGCCCCAGTGGTCAGGGTGGAGGATCTCGTCTTCCAAGACGACAACGCAAGACCACATCGCTCCTCGGCTGTCATTGCCACTGTTGGGAGATTGATTGAACATTCAAACCCTTGACTGCACGCTCAACTGACTTGTCACCCATTGAACAAGTCTGGGACGAGCTTGGGCGGCGAGTGAGAGACCGCTATTTACTTCCACCAGTGTCCCTGAAGATTCTCTCTGAAAGACTGACAGAGCAGTGGCTTCTCCTTGAAACATCCTTCATTCAGAAACTTTGTCAATCCATGCCATCTCGGATTACTGAAAGTATTGGAGCTACTGTAGAGGGGGGGCACACGCGCTATTAAAGTTGAATCTGCTACATGCCTTGTTTTTCTGTGCTAGCGACTTGGTGGAGATTGTGACTAAATTATCAAGGTATCATACATACATGTATATATACCAGTCAAAAATGAAAGAAGTTAAAGAAGTAAATGTTTCAAAAATTTTGTCAATGAGTATATATCCTCATTTTCATTTTAAATTTCTTCATTTTTCATTGATAATGATCACTATTGAAGCTAGAATCATAAATTTATTATAATCTGTCATTTTTCTTAAGTATTGATGCCTTTATCAAATGGCATGACGTAACATCAGATATTCGCTGCATTTGATCATGTAAGAATGGAATGTTCGCGTACACGCGAGAATGATGGTTATCCACATTTGTCAAAAAGTAAAATAATCCATGATGCCTATACTTCTCACGATACAGACTTTTACACACCTAAGTTTCACTGTACATCTCATTTTTGATTGTAATTGTTCGTCATATTTTTAGAAATCTTCATTACTTTCTGTGTTCAAGCGAATCATCTGAAATAGCTCTTAACATCAGTTAAAATTCTTCTTATTGTTGCTACGTAGAATTGCTCAGTTTCAATATCGACAAACCATACAAAATATTGTTGGGTACTATTTCTCAAAACTATTGTTTCTCGTGTAATGCAACGCCTTTTTTAACATTTGTTTATTTTTGCTGCCTTTGATAGTTTTTATTGCCGTGTATAAGTCTGAATAGCGTCAATTTAGTCATGGAGTCCTCTATTTTTCAACAACTGCACTATTATATCACAATGAAAACTTGTTTTTTCATTTCTTCCTTATGTACAATATTAAGATATTTTAAAATAATTTACACTTTTTTAAATTATAATCAAATTACATCAGGGCCTACCTCTTCATTTTAGATATAGTGACTTTAAGTTGACCTACAATGAATTTTCTTTCACGTAAGTGTATCAAGCATTCAAAACCTTAAACTGAACATAAACCAGTACATTTTGAACCACGTGAAAATGTTTGTTATGTAGTTTGGTGTACTACGGGAAATAATACTGTCTGATCGCGTACGTACAGCTCTTTTGAAAGTACAACCATTAATCAAATTTTAACCGCGAACTGCGTAAATTTGTTCCTCTGAGCTGGCCCGACCACTGCGGTCCTACCCGTTGTTGACTTTTCTGAGCATTTATAATTTCAGTAGAGCATTACTTTTGTCCTAACTGCTTCGAAGCAAATAGAATACAAATTACAAATATAGCACTCGCACTGATAGCCTTATCTTAATTGAATCGAAGGAAATCAGGTGCGGCATTCATTTTTTGGGTTAGTGTATAGTTATAGTTAGCTTTTGAGACTTATACTGCCTTATGTAGACTATATATATACATGTATATATATAGTCAAAGATATGCTCAAAAATACTTATCCATGTAATCGAAGTATTCAATCATGCATTAGAATTTCGAAACAATGGATGACTTTATGAATTTCTCAACTATGACAAACAACGTTATTTACAAAATGGAGCTTGCTTACCACTTTCACTTTATGATAACAACATATTAGTCAGAATGGAAAGACAATTGAATCTTGCAAAAAGTAATAAAATGCTTTCACAATTGCGTCATTTATCAAAGTATGAGGATAGTTTAACTTTATCAATCTGTTTTTTAACTCGGGCAATCTATGAGATTTCCTATCTTCATTTGATACGATCGCAGTAATTCTCTTGGCTACAGTGTATGGTATATTATTCAAAGTGTGCCTTGGATGACTCGAATGATACGGCACATAATTCAAACTGTCCGTTGGTTTCCGGAATATATCTGTCTCAATGTTTTCCTGGTTTTTATAAACAGTGATATCTAGGAAATTGATGTATTTCTCTCCAATTTCTTTAGTAAATTTTATCGCAGGGTGAATATCATTTAACAAACAATGAAAATCTTCTATGTTTCCGAAATCGTCATTCCATACGACAAAGCAATCGTCTAAATATCTTATCCAAGATGACCTAAAAGCGTGTATCAAAGAATTATTCCAAACAGTCGTCAACGAATAATATAAAATTGATTCAATATATCCCATAGTCAAATATGCATAAGAAGGGGCCATCTTGGTCCCCATGGCAGTACCTGAGATTTGTAAAAGGTCTTGTCGTTAAATATGAAATAATTATTATTCAAAATCATTTCCACGGCTTGTATGATGAATGAAGCAGTAAATCTAAGTGGTATATATTCTGTCTGGTTATTGATCAAAATTGAATGGCTTCCATACCTAATGTGTGAGGTATGCTGGTGTACAGTGAGATCACGTCAAAAGCTGCGAACATGTCATTGGTTCTATCTTTGGGTAAGTTATTGAATGAAGTATGTAAGTTATAAAATGATGGGTGCCCCTACAGTAACCTACAGTAGGGTGTCCCTACAGTCCCTCGTAGTCTAGGTTACGCAGAGACGTGTTCTTGATTTCATCGCCTTTCATTTATATATATATATATATATATATATATATATATATATATATATATACCGTAATTGAAAAAAACAACTTGTACCGGTACTCAGAGTTTCATGTATTGTGTCCAATACAATCGTCAGCCAGATCTAAAAGACAAACATGGAATCATTGCATTAAATACTGAAGTGAATAAAAGTCAAAAGTCAGGTCTTTGCCAGTAAATGCTTATTGCGATGTCTACATCTCGAAATCAATTCGCTCCTCTTGTTCAACAGATTGACATTTCTATGCTGCAGAATAAAATATTTCTCGCTAAGACAGAGGTCACATCGCCTGATCATTGGATTGTACGGCTTGCAAACTTTTTTGATTTGCCAAGATATTTTAGGGGTCCCACCTTTTTCTTTGATACTCTAGTATTCCTTGGAAAGTTCCGTCTCGCTTTTATACTTTTCGTGAGAGAATGATTTTTTATGATTGCCATACCGCAGTTTGAAACTTCCTTCACAAATACCGAAGTACGTCTTTTGATGCCCATCGTTCTTGCTATCTGAGATTTTTGCTTCATACACTATACTGGTAGAGAGGCACTTGTTATCCAAGGGGCAATTTTCCTTATTTTTGCAGTTGCATTCCTTTTCCTTTTCTTTGCTTTTTAACATTTTTCTGTTGTGACCATTGATGATAGATTTCACATTTGGCATGCAACTGTAACTGATTTTTAGGGTATTTCGGTTGAATATTTTCCTAAGTCGGCTGTTACTATGGAAATGCTTGTCGATCGCCATCAAAAAATATTTCCCCACGTTCGTTGAAACGTTCTTACTGTTAAACCAAATGACAGCTCTAGAACGTTGTCTCCTTCCTCCAACTTCTGCGACGCCATTTTGATAATTCAATTTATAATTATATCCGTTTTGTCTTGAAACTTCCTGATAGTAGTGGGCAGCTTCATTAAATATAGACTCATTCGATGACAGTTCATTTATTCGTTTCTCTATCGTAATTGGAAGCTGTTTAATTATGTTTCTTAGGTGGTTTGACTTTGTGTTGATGTAGAGCGTTTCCTGGTCCTGCTTTCGGTATGGCCGATACGATCCATCATTTAAATTCAAGGTAACATCTAGAAAATTTACCACTCGCAGGTTGCATTGAATCTCGACTTCGAGACCAAGTTGCCTAAATATTTCGTGAAACTTCTTCCTTGCAACATCTGCCTGCCTACCAGTTGTATTTCTGAAGTAGACCAGACCATCATCTCGATACAGACCGATATACTCCTTGTTGAAATCCTTGGATAAAGTATGCAAGATGTAGATTCCAACTAATTCGCATATTTCAGCTCCGTCGTAAGCTCCCATTGAAACATCGAAATTCGCGTTATTTCTCTTGACCTATGGCTCGTTGTCTTTGAACAGCATCCATTTTCGGTATGGCAATCATAAAAAATCATTCTCTCACGAAAAGTATAAAAGCGAGACGGAACTTTCCAAGGAATACTGGAGTATCAAAGAAAAAGGTGGGACCCCTAAAATATCTTGGCAAATCAAAAAAGTTTGCAAGCCGTACAATCCAATGATCAGGCGATGTGACCTCTGTCTTAGCGAGAAATATTTTATTCTGCAGCATAGAAATGTCAATCTGTTGAACAAGAGGAGCGAATTGATTTCGAGATGTAGACATCGCAATAAGCATTTACTGGCAAAGACCTGACTTTTGACTTTTATTCACTTCAGTATTTAATGCAATGATTCCATGTTTGTCTTTTAGATCTGGCTGACGATTGTATTGGACACAATACATGAAACTCTGAGTACCGGTACAAGTTGTTTTTTTCAATTACGGTATAATTGCTCCTTCATAAGTTGAGCACTGTCAAAGAGTGTGTTTCTCACGGTATTGTACTCTGCTCCCGCTTGGTTGAGCACTTTTGACGAATCTACTCTTTCAAATGGATAAACTTAACTTGAACTATTCGCAGAAGAACATCCCGCTGCCAACTGAAGATCAATACAAGATGGAATTATTGAACAAAATCGAAATTTCTATCAAGCGAATGCGATGGAAAGCTTATTACTTTGACAATGGTAGTGATGCGACCATGCCCAAAAATAATTATGGATTACCATCTGCAAACTGTCCTCCACCAATAAAAGATTTGGCCGACTTTGAGAAAGACCTGTTCGATCTACTTAACAAAATCAAATTTTCTTCTGTTTAATGCAGTTTCCAAAACCTCATGAAGAATGATTTGATGAAAATCAGGAAGGCGAAGGATGTGTTCATTTCAGCTGATAAAACATCAAACATTTACAAGATGGCGCCAGATCAATACAAACGCCTCCTAAACAACTCAGTCACGACTTCATACAAGAAATCGGATGAAAAAATTGAAGAAGCCGTAGCCCGAGAGGCAAAGGCGATAGCATCGAACTTTAAAGTACTGGACAGAATGGATAGAAATTCCCGGAATGAATGTTTCATTACCTTAAAGGACCACAAAGAAAACTTTATGAATAACCCTGCAACTCGGCTAATCAGTCCCTCAAAAAACGAAATCGGTCGAATCAGTAAGAGAATATTAGAAAACATGAATTCTAAGTTACGAGCTCAAATTGGGGTATGTCAGTGGAGAAGCACTAATGAGGTAATAAAATGGTTTGATGGACTGGAGCGCAAATCGAATGGTAAATTCATGATTTTCGATGTTAAAGACTTTTATCCTTCAATAACGCACGAGTTATTGGAAACTTCTTTGAACTTTGCTTCAAGTTATGTTGAATTGGATTGGAAGGATCTGCAAGCAATACGTCATTCTCGAAAATGGATGCTGTTCAAAGACAACGAGCCATGGGTCAAGAGAAATAACGCGAATTTCGATGTTTCAATGGGAGCTTACGACGGAGCTGAAATATGCGAATTAGTTGGAATCTACATCTTGCATACTTTATCCAAGGATTTCAACAAGGAGTATATCGGTCTGTATCGAGATGATGGTCTGGTCTACTTCAGAAATACAACTGGTAGGCAGGCAGATGTTGCAAGGAAGAAGTTTCACGAAATATTTAGGCAACTTGGTCTCGAAGTCGAGATTCAATGCAACCTGCGAGTGGTAAATTTTCTAGATGTTACCTTGAATTTAAATGATGGATCGTATCGGCCATACCGAAAGCAGGACCAGGAAACGCTCTACATCAACACAAAGTCAAACCACCTAAGAAACATAATTAAACAGCTTCCAATTACGATAGAGAAACGAATAAATGAACTGTCATCGAATGAGTCTATATTTAATGAAGCTGCCCACTACTATCAGGAAGTTTTAAGACAAAACGGATATAATTATAAATTGAATTATCAAAATGGCGTCGCAGAAGTTGGAGGAAGGAGACAACGTTCTAGAGCTGTCATTTGGTTTAACAGTAAGAACGTTTCAACGAACGTGGGGAAATATTTTTTGATGGCGATCGACAAGCATTTCCATAGTAACAGCCGACTTAGGAAAATATTCAACCGAAATACCCTAAAAATCAGTTACAGTTGCATGCCAAATGTGAAATCTATCATCAATGGTCACAACAGAAAAATGTTAAAAAGCAAAGAAAAGGAAAAGGAATGCAACTGCAAAAATAAGGAAAATTGCCCCTTGGATAACAAGTGCCTCTCTACCAGTATAGTGTATGAAGCAAAAATCTCAGATAGCAAGAACGATGGGCATCAAAAGACGTACTTCGGTATTTGTGAAGGAAGTTTCAAACTGCGGTATGGCAATCATAAAAAATCATTCTCTCACGAAAAGTATAAAAGCGAGACGGAACTTTCCAAGGAATACTAGAGTATCAAAGAAAAAGGTGGGACCCCTAAAATATCTTGGCAAATCAAAAAAGTTTGCAAGCCGTACAATCCAATGATCAGGCGATGTGACCTCTGTCTTAGCGAGAAATATTTTATTCTGCAGCATAGAAATGTCAATCTGTTGAACAAGAGGAGCGAATTGATTTCGAGATGTAGACATCGCAATAAGCATTTACTGGCAAAGACCTGACTTTTGACTTTTATTCACTTCAGTATTTAATGCAATGATTCCATGTTTGTCTTTTAGATCTGGCTGACGATTGTATTGGACACAATACATGAAACTCTGAGTACCGGTACAAGTTGTTTTTTTCAATTACGGTATAATTGCTCCTTCATAAGTTGAGCACTGTCAAAGAGTGTGTTTCTCACGGTATTATATATATATGCATGTATATATATATATATATATAAATAATAAAATTTCAGCTAGATCATTTATTGCTATTACTTAAAGTTTATATATATATATATATATGAAATCATACATTATGAACATCAAATCTAAACACGAACAGAAAAAATCAAATTCGCTTTAGTATTAATGAAACCATTTAACTTCAGCTAAGTGAGGAATAGAATAACTCAACCTACCAATGGTTCATGAAAGATCCATCTAGTCGATCAGGTTGTTTCTTCTAGTCAAAACTTGGAAGAGCCATATCAGACACAAATTGATGGCATTCCATATCATAGTTCTCGAACTCTTCCTCAGAAAGGAAGAAGGCAAGCGAATTTCATGGTTCAATGGTGGATCTAAGGATGATTATGACACCAGGTATAAAAATTCAAATATGTTGATCAACACCAATTCCAGTAACGTAACAAGTAACTGAATAAAAACATGACTGACGAATGACGACTCCGTCAAGATAACTAACATATTACACTTACAGAAACCATCGACACAGATCAATTTCACGATCTCGTTTTTCTTTCCTCTATAAACTGCCACCTTTTTTTATTCATTTCAGTGTAAAGACGCCTGTAAAATTTTATGCAAGGTTGAAACAATAAAAAACTGCATGTATTCCTGAACATTCATATATTTTTCTAAGAAATATGAAATTAGTTACTTCAGATCCAATTTCTAGTTGTCTTTAAACTCAAGGCAAATAGTCTACTAAAACTATAGTAAATACTCCGACAAAAGCAAGCAAATTGATGAAGTGAAGTCTGAGTAGAACACAAGTTCTAAGATATTTGTCATCCCTTTCTGCTTCATTTTTTCCGTTAAAGTACTAATGCATAAAGAAGCCAATAAGAAAGAAATGCTGTGAAAATAGAGTAAAGATATGATGCAATCAGTTCAGAAATGTCAAATAGAATATATCTACGAGTATAACTGCATCACATACAAGAGCATGTAGTCATGGGAAAAGCACTACGCGATATTCTACTCGAGTAGAGGATGTAAGAAGTTCCTATCACTGTCCCGGGTGTCTACAGAAAATCTGAGACTCAATTTTAGAATTTTTATCTGACGCTCTTAGTAATTTTACTTGGTGACTGATTGACTACTGGGTACCAGGTAATCCATCTTTTCGATCTTTATTTTTTTACGCCGTGAGCTGCATTGTTTAATGTCGTGAAATTCATTTCATAATATTTTAATTAAACGTGATACAATTTTTTTGGAAAAAGTCAATTAGATTTTTTTGTAAAATTTTCATTGTAGCAATATGCACAAATCATGAATATGGATAAAGCGAATAAGTAATTGATTGATAAACACCCGACAACAATGCAACAAAAATGTTTTATGATCAAAATAATTTGCAGTGATAGGAGAATTTTCTGAAGATAGACTCTATCGTCAGATATTCACCAATTGACAGGTGCATTCTCCCATAGTACCAAGCCAGAACTGGACATGAAAACTATAACCCATTGATTTAGAAATGATTTTGTGGCTACTAAATGTAGGCCAGATTTCCTTTAATCTGGTCGGTTCTAATGCAAATTTGTTCCTTTCTTTTAAAGGACATTTAGCAGCTAAAAACGATTAAATCCCCACACTACAGAAACGTTTCTGTAGATTTGTTTTGCTTCGGGTTCAAGCAGTCTAACCGATACATATAATAGACATGCCGCTCGAGAAGTCTTCAGCCCGTGCGTAATGAAGTGTCGCTTTCAATGACTCATATGTGTCGCATACTGAATTGTGCGCTTAATTCGTGTCGTGAGAAAAGCAAAATTTCTTGATTTTATTTTGCATAAAAAACCAATACTTGCGAAGAAAAGTCTAGAGAGAGATACCAATATTTGCTAGAATATAACGTAGGACTCACAATTGCCTATCAAATAAAGACAACTCGATCATAAGAAACTGCGCATGTATATAAATTTTAGCTCTATATTCATAAATTTTGGATTCTCCTGTGAAGGTACTTAAGTTTTAAAGCCGAAAACAAGTTGCAATTGTAACTACTGAGCTCACAGAATTAAATATTTTGTTCATCTGCTTCGGTTTGCTAGGTGTGATTAATTCAAAATCGACGGCCCATCGAGGAACTTAGTAAGTGGGCAAAAAGGAATTCCTAATACCTTAGAGACAGGAAAAAAGTCGCGCGTCGCTTGCGGATTACTGTGAGTTCCAGCAAAGAGCTTCGATTGCCACAATTTCTTCAGATTCGAAGAATTCAGATAATTGCTCACAAGTTTTCTCTACAATGTTGGCCCTTCCGATCATTATTAAAAAAAGTGGCAGGCTCACGAAAGCAGGTTCACCTGATGATTCCACCATCCTCTTCTAAACATTCCTCACGGCTATAGTGCATAGTGCATACACTGAATCGAATGTTAGCCAGATAGCGATGTGTTTTGGTGTGTGCGAAGTGATATCACAGCACGTACGCCTCTCTCACTGGTTTTGGTGTCCTCTACTGACAGCTTATTGTTTGCCATTTCCAATAGCAAGCGATATACGAATTATCCATTCGAGAAAGAGCAAATTGTCTAATTCTGTGATTCTAATTCTTCGATACTTGGGTTAGATTCGATTCTTCCATTCTATAACTTCCATTCTTTACTTGATTCAACAGTTGACGGTGGTGGTTGTCTGTGCGCTTCGCTCTTGATCGAATCTACATTTTCGTCGATTAAATAGGTTTATGGTTGGCTATCATTGGTGATTTTTATATCATTCGGTGGGTCTCAATCTATCTCGGCTTATGGTTTGCATACTTTGATCATTCAGCGTCTTCTTTGTGATTTTTTGGTGATCTTTAATTTTTTGCTTTTCATTCCGATTGATTTTTGTTCAACCAACGGATCTGGTGATCTATTATGCCTGCTTCACGCAAAGGTAGCTGTGACGTTACAAAGGAACTACGCATCTGTTATTCATGTGATAATGCCATTGATAAAGAATATCTAGAATGTGGTATCTGTACGAAGACATTTCATGCTACGAAAGATTGTTCCAATTTATCAGCAAACGTCATTAAAACTGTATTGTCCAGCGGCAACTTAATGTTCTATTGTAACAAATTCAAAGGAATAAACATTGCAGAACTTTTCCATCGATTCAATGCTCTTGAGAAAGAAATGTCTCTATTGCGTAAACAGGTGGAATCCAAAGCTGCTTCTGATATTGGATCAATTATTCATTCAAAAGCGTAACAATGTCATGGTATTCGGTTAAGCCGATTATACTACAACTGACGATGAGTTGGATGGTGAGAGTGAATGTGAAAATCTTTTATCAATCATGAAAATCAATGAAAACTGTGTTTCTTCTGTTGCACGCGTTGGCCAGTTCAAGGGTACTCGAGCCAAACGCCCACGACCTTTGCGCAATAGATTTAAAACATTCGAAGATAAAGTCAATTGCCTGCGTGCTGCCAAGCTTCTCAAAAGATCTGATGCTTATAATAGAGTATTTATTCGTCCAGATCTACCTCCGACACAATTACAGGAAAACAAACGGATATTCGATGAATTCAAACGTAGAAAGGATAATGGTGAAGATGTTCAATTGAAAAATGGCAAAATAATTTCACGGCCAGTATCCCAGGATTGACGTCATGTTCCATTGCCTTCATTTTGTCTAACAAATGCTAGATCTGTGTTTCATAAAATGGATGAACTTACATTAATTTCTGTTGACTCTTCTCCAGACTTCATTTGTGTCACTGAAAGCTGGCTCACGTCCTCCGTTCCTGATAATCTACTACAAATCGACGGATACAGCATATACAGGGCTGATCGAACTTCTGGATTAAGAGGTGGTGGTATCTGTGTTTGGGCCAAGAACGTTTTCTCTAGTGTTCCTAGCGTCATCCAGAGATGTCGGCGGATATCCGTACGGACAACTATCCGGATATCCGTGCGAAATTTTTACGTCTACTCTGAATTGCAGCAAAGGTTATTTCGACCTTCTGTTTTCACTCGACGCACTCAGATACTCCTCATGGACACGGGGACACCGCGAGCAGAGCTTAACACGAAGGTGACTAATACTTAGACGACGCGCCCTCGTAGATACTAAGATGCGTGATCCCTCTCTATCAGTACAATAAGAATCAAAGCAACAGTCGCTTAGCCAATGCGCGGTTGCTGTCGCAAGTCGATGACAAACCGGACGAATTTCTATCAACGCATGCTTTTTGAGGAGACTGGTTTTGTGTGCATTTACAAGTGCCTCTGAGATTTCTCCGCGATATGTCTTGGAATGCCGGCATGAAGAAGAGTTGGGTATGGAATCACTATACGAAAGAGTCGGCTGAGGTTGCAAAATGCAATCTGTGCTCCAGCCGCTTGACCTTTCGTGGGTCCACCTCGACTCTCTCAAATCACCTCTGCGGCAAGCACAAATTATCGAAGCCAACTACCAGTACAACTGCTGAAGCGGCTGCAAATCGTGCAGGAGGAACAAAAAGAGACAGCAGTGGACGAGCTGTGCCTACGGATAGGCAAGGGATTCATTCGAATTTTCTATCTAACAAAAGTTTGGATGTGGACATCGATGTTGATGATGACTCTAGGAAGATAGCGAAACAGAAACTATCTTGCATTACCGAATACTATGAGGTAAGCATTCAAATTTTGTATATGGTATGGTGTCTTTACACGTAGCCTACATTGGGTTTTTGTAGTTTTGCGTAGTGCATTTATTATTTATATAACCATCTTAATTTACTAAGTAGTCTATGACACGACGTACATATAATAGTATACAGTATGTCTGCTGTATACAGTATGTTGATATTGATATTCATCGGTTCCATGATCAGTTTTAGAACCGGGCTGGATTATAGGCTTACTGGATGATAGGCTATATGTAGGGCTACACTGTAATTAAGTGGAAATTGCATTGCAAGGGGTTATGCCTCCTATCAAAGTCTATTTATTGTATTGCAGGCTAAATAGGCCTAAATGTACAGCACAAGACTATTTACCTAGTAGAAAGGAACAGTATGCCTAAAGTGCGCGCATCATGGGCGTGAAAGCGCTTCCTCTAGCAATATGCGACTTGCATTGCAAATTTATGCATGAAGGTGTATCAGCATCACTGTGAATTTACAAATGTGCAAGCATGTGGATGGTGTATGGTCGTTGTTCGCTATAGACATTAATTTCATTCGACAGTACTTCTATTCGACATGGACATTTGTACGGCAGTATAGGCCTGCATGTATTTCTGACCTGTCGTATATACGTTTCCCCTTCTATAACATGCAGATTACGGTTTAGAACTACATCCACTCTTTTGTACTTGCACTATGTTGTACATTAATACAACATAAATGTAGAGGATTTTTACTTTTGTCTGATGTTTTTGTACAGACACATCGAAAAAACCGAAAAAGTCTTACAACTCATTTTAGAAAAAATATTAGTTATTCACGGGTTCGTCAGCAGGAAAAACAAGCAGCTTTGCATTTATTGAAATAGTTTAGTACATAATATTAGAACTGATGTATCAATGAATTACATGTATCACAATCGAATTACTTATCCCTAGTGTAAATGTGAAATCACATAATCCATCCTGAAACCTATTAGCTATTTATATTTAAACGCAATGATATTTACAGACACGTAACCAGCGTCCCTGCTCTACCGAAAGGGCGAAAGAATAGACAAAAGTTGCTCTGTCGTGCTGTCTGCTCAGATCTCTTGCCATGCAACGCATTTGAAAGTGATGGAATGAAGACAGTGCTTGAGTTCTGTGAGCCCAACTATCAGGCTCCAGATCATAGTACAATCATGAGTCACATCAAGAACTCATATGCTGTTGGACAAGCAAAGATTATATCGGTCATTAAAGAAGCACAAAGCACAGGCTCAAAGATTTCAATTACATTAGACCATTGGACTAATAAGCATATGCAAGGCTTCGTCACCTACAGCATTCATTTTGTCGATGGCCGGTGGAAATTGGTGAACTTGGTCTTACATACGGAACACTTGACAACTGATCACTCTGGAGAAAACATTGCACAAAACGTTGATGAGACCCTTACAAAGTATGATATTACTACTGCATACTTCAGTACTACCGATAAGGCAAGTAACATGAGGAAAGGGATGCGATTATCAAAGAAAATTGAATATGATATTGGATGTATTGCTCATTTAATGGACCTGGCGATCAAAGATGCTGTCAAAGCATCAAATATGGAACATGCAATTCAGATTATTCGAGGTCTGATGACCAAGCTTCGAAAGTCTGTTGCTCTGAGAACTGAGTTGAGGAAATCCATTGATTTCCTCATTGAGCAAGGTAAACTGGGGAAGGATAGCATGAACAAGGAACCCCAAATCGATGAACCAACTCGATGGAGCTCCACACTTACGATGCTCAAAAGCTACCGAGATTTGAAGTCTGCTATCGACATGGTATCCCTCAACAATGCCAATCTGGAAGCATTGGAACCCGAAGAGCTCACTGCCCTGGAATGGGCTGTCAAGTACTTGGATCCTCTTGCCGACATGGTCAAAGTATGGCAGACCGAGAGCTTCCCCATTATCAATGAGGTCTATCCTATGCTGACACAAGTAAGAATATCCATTTTATTTCATCATGAATGAACGGAAGTCATTGTGATAAAAGAATACATGTTGATACCGGTAGCCTACATTATATGCCTACGCACGAAATTTTGAACATACATGTAAATATGGGTCAATCTCGTTTAGGAGGTATGTTACACGCCGTAAGCATTTACATGAATGATATTTTGTTCACTTAAGCTTAATTCAATTTTATGTCTAGTCACTTCACCCAACGTGCTCGTGACTTGCTATAATAAGCCTACCTATTAAGCATAATAAAGGGTTTCTTTGTAATTTTTAAATAATTCCATACGTTCAATGTGTACGCATACTGTTTTTTCTAACTTTTTAACTGCCATAGTTTTTTGTAACAGGTATAAGTAAATGTCGATGTTTGACCAAAAAAATGAACGCATTACAGTGTTATGTCATTTGTAATTATGAATTTGATTTGACAACAAGTAAACAATACAAATAGAGTATAGTGCATGTTCCTTCAAGTAGAATTGAAAAAGACCGATACATGTACGTACATACAAGTACAGACAGATCAAGTTTATCCTGTGAAGACATGGCAAGGGATGATACCTTTCCATTTCGGTACATTCGCAAGATTTCCTTTCATCACCACAGTAAGTAGTAGGCTTATTATTAAGTATCCATTTTGTTTGCTTTTTAGATAATGAAACTTCTGGTAGAGACAAGCAAATCTGATGACTCGCGACCAATCCGTGGGAAGCGGCACTTTGGAAAGACACTCATCAATGAATTGACTATGCGATTTTGTCTTGATGATGATGAATATCTCGGAGAATTATCAATTCACACTTTGGCGAACGCAGTGGATCCGAGATTCAAGCGACTGTGTTTCCTTAAGGAGAATGTTCGCAATGACGTATATGCCAGATTGCGTGATGAAATGGAAAAAGTGGTGAGTTTTGAAGTACGATACGGTACATGTACTGTACATGTACATGTACAATGATTGAAGTGCAATAAGTATACTCGTATATACTACGTTAGGTACAATCGTATTTTCTCAAGGGTGCAGCTTTACCAGGAGGCAAAAGATCTGCTACAGAGGTGTATGTCTAATGTATTGTACACATTCACGTATAATGCCGCAAGTTAACGCTTTGAGTGCGGAAATTAAATCAAAAGAAGAAAAGTATGCTTCATTATATTTCAAGTAACCTTATGTGGAGATATGTTTATGCCTGTACGATGTTCAAACATTGATGAAACATTGCCTACGATGATTACAGATGTACATGCATACATATATCTATTCTTTTCACTTCATAGGACAATTCTGCTGTCACCATCAATGGAAGTATCGAGACAACAGGAAATATAAATCTTCGAGATACAAGATCTTCGAGAGACAAAATTCTGGACATCATGTCCACGTCAATGATTGAGGAGGAAAGTCCCATGAATGATACTGATGAGGTGGAGCAGTTTCTCAAGCTTCCTGTTGCGGAGATGCGTACAAGTATTCTGGAATGGTGGAGGGGTCAATGTGCTATTTTCCCAAAGCCGGCAGCGATTGGCAGACATATTTTGGCTGTCCAGGCTACCAGTGCTCCATCGGAGCGTATTTTCAGCACGGCTGGGAACACGTACACAGAAAAACGAATGAATCTATTACCAGAAAACGCATGCGCTATCATCTTTTTACACGGTAATGACAAGATTTCTGAGCATCTTATAAAGATAACGCTTGTGCTACCATCTTTTTACATGGTAATGACAGAAGAGCTATAGACATAATCTTATAGAAATTTTGTATGATTTTTGTAAAAATATAATCTTCCTGGAAAGAAGGAAAGCTACTTTTTACTCGGGATTGTTTTAGCTGTACCGGTACTGATTCTCTTTTCCAAATAAGCTCAGTGTTAGTACTCAGTAGAGAGCCTATACCCAGTTGGAAATAAATTCATTGCTTCAGATCAATTTGTTTTTTGAATTTCGATGTCGTTGTGATGAAAAATAATGACAAACATTGAATAAATAAATATAGAAATCATGGTAGATATGCTACACTAAAGTAAAAAAAGCAAATCCAATTTTTTCAATTATCCGGATATCCGGATAGTTTTTCGCACGGTATATCCGGATAGCGATTTTGCTATCCGCGACCATCTCTGGCGTCATCTCTTCAAATTCTGATGTCGAAATTTTGGTGTTATCTGCTAGTTACAAATCCTTTAATTGTATAATTGTAGTCGTTTACTTTCCTCATGGAAATTCATTGAACTCAATCCGCAGAAAGGAATGCTGTGACTACATATCTACACTCGTCGACGAAGAATTGGACAGATACATCGAACCGAACATTTTTGTTTTGGGCGACTTTAACAGAGTCAGTCCGACTTACATAGAGGACAACTTTGATGTTGCAAATATCATATCTGAGCCTACGCGTGATGGAGCCGTGTTGGATCTTATTTTCATTCCGAGTAAATTGTTGATGGAGTATAGCAAGCCTATTTATCAACCTCCTCTTGTTTCCAGTGACCATGCAGTTATACTTTTGCAACCTATTCATAGAATGTCTATCACTTATGCCTGTCGAAAAGTCTATGATTTTCGAGAATCCAATCTATTGCCTGTGATGAAATATTTGGAATCCATAAATTATGATGAGGTTTTCTTGAACTTATCCCTGACTGAGTCTTGTTCGAAATTGTATGAATTACTGGACCATTGTATTTCTGAAATTCCTCACGATATTATTACCATCAAGCCTAACCAAAACCTTGGATCAATTCCACTATAAAAGTTTTAATCAACAAAAGGTATGCGGCCTACAAAAGTCGCAACTGGCCTCTCTGCACCCACTTTCGAGACAAAGTTAAGACTGCCATAGCTGCTGCCAAGCAAAACTGGGCTTCTGGGTTGAGCAAACAAAAGTCTTCTATCTTGGATATACACAAGAAGATCGTCTGTGATTCAAGAAATGACGACTGGCTCCCTAAATGTGATCCAAGCAAATCTATACAAGAAATCCTAGATCTCCTCAACGAACAATTTTCCTTCACCGATCAGACTTCGGATTCAAATTACAGACCTTTCCCTATTGTTATTCCTAGGCTTTTCAATGATTCAGATGTTGAGAAAATGCTTGTCAAAATAAGTCCCCGTATATCTCCAGGATCTAATGGTATACCAGCTATTTTTTGGTCAAAATTGAGTGGTTTCCTTTCAAAACCTTTGTGTTTCGTCTTCAATGAATGTTTAAAGGCGGCTGATTTCCCAGTCAAGTGGAAGTGCGCCGATATCGTCAGTATTCCGAAGACCAATCGCCCTAGTATATCTGCTTTGCGACCTATATCGCTTTTGCCATTGCCCGGACGTTTATTGGAGCGCGAAATATTAAAGAAATTCAAAAGTGAATTTACTGATCGCATTGATGCTTCTCAGTTTGGCTATCGGATTATGAGCTCAACTACATGTGCTCTAATTGAGCTTCTGAATTTAATTACCGTCTCGCTGTCAGATCGCAAGAACATCGGGTGCCATGTGCTGACGATAGACCTGGAAAAGGGCTTTGATAGCCTTTCCCACAATTTAATTGTGGACAAAATGATTCGAGACGGATTCAATCCTTATCTCATCACTTTTGTTCAAAACTATCTCAGCGAAAAAAGTCAAAGAACTCGTTGGAAAACATTTCGCAGTGACATGAGAAAGGTGGTTCGTGGCGTCCCACAAGGTTCATCTTTTGGACCAATGATCTTCAATTACTTCCTATCCGATCTGAAAGGTCATAATGCAAGCATCATAAAATATGCAGACGGTGTGACTGTTGTCGGTGCTATTGAATTTTCCGCCGATGAAAGCCCTGTTTCCGTCGAATATTCCTCTATTTTGGACTGGACTAGGGACAACCAGTTGAATATCAAGGAGAAGTGTCATCAGATGCTTTTCACTTCGAATTCTGGGATTGATTTCTCAAATTGGATAATACCAGGCATCCCAGTCAGGGACAATATGAAACTCCTCGGTGTAATTTTGACACAATCCCTTGATTGGAAGCAGCATATTGAAATGATATGTCGTCGGTGTTCTTCCAAAATGCATATTTTGCGCAGGCTTAAGCCATTCCTCTCAAAACACGACTGTTTTCGAATATACTGTGCTTGTGTAGTGTGCTGGAATACTGCGCACCAATTTTTTCAAATGTGAGGGCTTACCAAGAGGAGATGCTGGAGAATGTACAGCGACGTTGTCACAGAATTATATGTGGCTCTTCCTCATGTGAATGTCCTGATTTCATACCTCTCCAATACCGTCGGACTATTATAGTCTTCAAGCTGTTTCAGGAACTGGTCACGAACCATCAGCATCGTCTACACCATCTCACTCCCGAACGTCTTCCTCGCTCTGGTCTCTACAGAATACCTATGTGCTCCAATTATCTTATCAGGAGTTCTTTCTTGGTGACGATGTCTAAACTATCAAACAGTGAATTTGACATTTAAATGGAACCTATGCGAATTTTCGTGCTGTTCTCCGTTGCTTTACTTTTGTTTTGTTCTTTGTTACTTCATCTATGTGATTATTTTGAATTGACTTGTAACTGTATAATGCCCCACGATTCCCAATAATGGGGCTTCCTGAAATAAACGCTACTATTATTATTATAAACCGAAGCGCGAGCAGATGAATCTAATTCGGTGACTAAGCTATTTGACGAACCGGTGATTACCTAATTTTTTGAGACATGCTTACTGTTCACTCATTTCTGTCTTTTTCGGTAGGAACATCCGTCTGTGGTAATATGAGCATGATAAATTTGATCCAGTTACTGCTATAAAAGTGGAAAGATGAATTTCATACTAATTCATAGATGACCAATCTTGTCTCTAGCATTACTCGCTGAATAGAAGATAATAGCGGCATATAAAATAAATCCATATATTCAATTTTCATTCCTCAAAATCCAGCCAGATTTTTGCAGGACTTGGAAAAGGATCCGGCTCCAACCGGATATAGAACATATGTAGATATTCTGGCAGGATTTGAAATCCGGAACATCCATAATGTACATGTAGATCCTGTATCAAGTACAACGATAAAGCTGGCTATCATGAATAGTGAACGTGTAGCAGTTAATCAAGAAGAAAGTGAAATTGTATTCTTCATAAAATCAAAGCTTTACTTAATAATATGGCAACAGATGCACAAGATGTGTAATGCAAGCATCATATGCAGGAGGCGGTAACTGAAAAACTTTCTTTGAAAAGTTTTCATACTTCATTTTTATCGGTTTCATATTTGGATAGAAGTTAAGAATGAAGATGGAGAGAAGAATTTTGAAGATAACATTCAAAGACAGGAAGACGAACGAATGGGTGCGAAGAATGACAAAGGCCAGGGACGCACTACAAATGGTGAAGGCAAGAAAGTGGCGGTCGGCATGACACATTGCCAGAATGGAAGAGAGATTAACAACATGAACACCATGGGAAGGAAAACGAAGAAGAGGAAGACCGCCTAAAAAGTGGCTTGAAGCAATTGTGCTGTTCTGCAACACAATTAACTGGCCACAATTAGCCAGAGACAGAAGATGGTGGAAGTGTCATACTGAGACCTTCGCCCTGCAGTGGGCAGATATAGGCTGATGACGATGATGCTGCTGATGATGATGATGCTGATGATAATTTGAAAATAAAGAAAATGTGAATTGCTCAAAGATATTTTTCAAATTCTTAACTAGCAACTTCTAAGTTAAGTAGTCCAGATAATGAATCAGTAATTAGGATATGTGTATTAAAAATATCCACGTGTTTATAACCAAAATGACAAAAACGTTACAGCATTTTACAGAACCTCCCTACAAAACATGTGATTGGGAATAAATACCGGAAGCTTCAAATAAATCAAAGAGAATTGTGAACGTGCCTTTCGATCAATATTGAACTTTTGGGTTTCTAAGTCTGGTTGAAGATGCTTTTGAATTGCTAAGATCGGTGCTGAAACGTATGCTATTGATAATGCCAGCTCTTTACAGTTACTTTATATGCGATCTTGTAGCTCTGCAATTAGTCGATCTGGAAAACAGAAGATGTCTATGAAAACCCACTCATCTCTCACTGCGTGAAGTCGGGCATCTCAAAAATTGTACCTCTTCATTGATTGAGTGCAAGCACCACACACCGTGCGAACAATAATCGCACTTCTGGTCGCTTTTTAGGACACGCAAGGAAGCGTCAGTTCTACACCTCAGACGGCACGGGAAAATTAATTTAATGAATGAGAATGAGTTTGACAGATTTCATAGTCAAATTTAGTGCTAGGTTCCAAAAAAGCAACCGCTAGTCCTGTTCGGAGATGAAAGGAAGAATTGATGAGAAAAGTATAAAAAATTTACGAAGACATAATTGCCTTTATAATACTGAAATGATATTCTGATACATTTCTAAGTATGTCCAGCATTCGACAACCGTACAAATGCCACACATCAAAATTACAGATAAGTCAACACTTCTTTCAGCAGTCAATTGCTCCATCGGTTTGAGAATGAACTATTCAGTAATTTATTCAGATTGAAAATTAAGCACTTTGAAGCTCCTTGCTTTTGGATTTTTTTCAACGCTATACGAAATGTAAAAGCAATTTAGGACTTTCGATGACATTTAGGACTTTCAGACCGGCTTTTCGAGTTTTCGGACTTTTTTTGAGGACATTTAGGACTTTGTAGACACCCTGAATGTCTGAGGGGGATTTCTCTACATCTTTCTGGCTGAGAAGGCCTCCTTCTCTACCTCTCTCCGTCTGATGGGGGCCATCTTTCTACGACGATCTGTCTGAGGGGATCTCCTTCATTCCCTCTTTCCGTCTGATGGGGCCCCTCCTCTACGACTTTTTTATCTAAGGGGCTTTATTCTCCACGGCCTTTTATCTGATGGCCCCTTCTTTACCTATTTCTCTCTGATGGGCATCCCTTTTCTAATTCTTCTCCACCTCTCGCTATCTGATGGGGCCACCTCTTCGGCTTTTTATCTAAGCGGCCCTTATCATCTACAGCCTTTTGTCTGATGAGGGCCCGTTTCTTTACCTCTCTCTGTCTGATTGGTCCCTGTGACGAAATAGTGGTCTGATTTTGTTTTTCAAGTGTTTATTATTTCCTTTACAAGTGAGGTGTTAAGTTGGTCAGGTCGTATTGCTGTGTTTGCTTTGGTGCATAGAGTTTCTCCTTGCTTGATCAATCTATTGTTGCGTGATGTCCTAGTTTCCGAGCTGTTGTGTGATGAGGCCAACTCGGGATGTTTGAGGCATGATTGCAGTAAGCACTTTTTTTGAGTGACTGCCAGGGCTGAGAAAGGGGATGCCAGCCAATTATTCGTTGTGCACACGAACTGTTTCGTATAATTGTTGACAGAAGAGAAGGACAGACACAAAGTTGAGAAGTCTCTGACACCGTGATTCCACTGAGCTCGTGTGGGCATTTGTACATCTTGTTCCACCTACTGAGAAAAGTCACATATTGACCATTTCAATTAAAAGAGTTTTGACAATTGTTTTGATTGTTCTATTCGGTCTACATGTATCTGGGTTATAAGACGGCTTGTCTTCGAGCAGATCCAACAAAAATCATGAAATACGAAATTTGCACCGAAACCCTAAGTGCCATTCGTAACAGTCCCCAGTTTGATAGAATCAAGGTTTCATGAACGGCAAATCTCCTGTCCTGTCTTATAGTCAGGTTATTGATGGAGGCTCCGTGCTTGGGCCATGGATGTGGCTTACCCATATATCGGGTTTAAACATCAATGACTGTGATGTCTACGCCGACGATATTACCTTATACATTTCCTCAACCAGCGAGGATATAGACAAGATGACTGCCCGGACACAGAAATTAATCATTGATATCCAAGAGTGGTACGGTGCAAACAATATGCAGAACAGCCAAACAAAAGCAATTGAACTAATTGTCAGCTCCAAGAGAGTCACCAATAAAACACCCCAATCGTACTCCACGGATCATCAATCAAGTAAGTCAACTCCGTCAATTGGGACAGCCACCGACTCTAAACTCACTTTCCGTAGAGCCAGTCAACGGGTATTTTGGCTCAGCACCTTACGCCGTTTTGGAGGGAAACAGACAGGACTGTCCGCCTCTATCGATGCTACATTCACGATATCTTCTAATATGCTGAACCAGCTTGGTTTCCTTTCATTTCTATAGACCTAGGAGCTATCATCAAACGTGTGGAACGGACGTCTTTTCGAATCACTTTTCCAGAGCAGAACTACGTCGATGCCGTCGAAATGAGGGTGTCCCTTCCCATCATTGAACACTTACGTGGCCTCCTCATTAAACATTTCCACAACGTGCAACCCATCCTCTTCTTCACCTTTTCCCAACAACCAGAAAAGACAGTGGTCTCCGACGTGCGTGATTCAGGAGCTCCCTTTAAACATGCCTAAACAAAGAACGGTCCTTAGATCAAATCCTTTATAGTTACTGGCAGCAACTTGTACAACTCTCTTATGTGTTGAGTGCTGCAATCACGAACACTCATTTGTTGTTCGGAAATAAAATTTCTCTCTCTCGAGCGACTTTTTATCTCAGGAAGCCCCTTCTTTACCTCTTTCTCTTGGATGGGGACCCTTTCTCTAATCCCACTATCTGTCTGATGGGGTCCCTTCTCTACTATCTGACGGCCCCCTTCTCTATTGCTTTTAGTCTGCGTGCCACTCTCCTACTACTGTCTGTCTGAGGGACCCTTCTGTGTAACTTTCTGTCTGATGGCCCCTTTTCTTTACCTCTAACCAGAGTTGGAAAAGTCGGCATTGGAATTAATTCCGATTCGGAATTGATTCCATTTTTCGTCGGAACTGGAATTGGAATTGACGATATTTAAATCTACTGGTAAACCTCAGTTCCACTATTTCGATAGACCTGTGATAAATCTATTTGTACAAAAATTGAAATCACAGTGCTCGGCCGTTGTGTTAACTGCACGCAGAGATAAGAGAGAGATAGATCGACATAGATTAATTTTGACTTCGATGGGCCTACAGCCCCAGACAACGTTAATTCAACGAATTAGTAAACAATGAAAAGACATTCACCTTTGTTCAATCTCTTATTTAGTTATTTATCAAGTAAGATAACTTATCAAAATAAAACAATTGTTGAATTCAGTTCTTGATAGGATAAGCACAAAAATTAGAGATTAACTTAACTGTTGTACACACGAAAAACAACTGGTTTGGAAAGAGGAAAATTAGCGCTGCATTGAAGGGCAGCAACCCTGTCAGTTCAAATCACAATATAGACAGTGTCAACAAATTATTCTAATAATTAATGATTCAATTAAAATGGCAATTACATGAAATATTATTCAACTTCCAATCACAACAATTAACAACATTAATTTTAAAGACTATAGTTATATAGATACGACACGCAACCATAAAAGAAAAAGTTTAAACTTACAGTTCACTTCTTAATGTTGAATTTACTTCAATTCGATCGGACTCACTTATACCAAAATAATATCATAAATATCAGTGTCACTTACACCGTCAATCTTCAATCGCGCTCGCTGATGTGTAGCCGTATGCGCTGCTGTGTTGTTGTTCGGTTGCGGGCAGTTGTTGTTCCTACTTCTGTAGTTATGTTACACCGCGAGAGCCCACAATTCCTCTAACAGTACTGAGGATGTTGTTTGTGTTGCTGTTGTGTAAATTCCTCATCGTTTTTAATTCATACCAATTGCCAATTTTTGACCGGTTGCATACATTATACATGTACACAAGAAATATGAACTATGATCATGAGAACGCACATAGGAACGATGCAGGGAACGGCACACAGAAACAAGGATAGGATAAGGGCACATGGGTTAGATTGAAACGAACAAACGTTAGATACATTAACATAATACACTATACGCGACATGCAATTATCGGAATTGAATCTTATTATGGAATTGGAATCAAAAAATTTCAGTGGAATTTTTCCAGCTTTGCCTCTAACTGTCTGATATATGATTTCCTATCTGATGTTCCCTTTCACATCTTCCGTCTATCAAAGGAAGCCCCTTCCAGTCGACTTTCTATCTGACGGCCCCTTCTATACCTCGTGTGATCTACGACTTTCTTTCTGATGTGCCCCTACACTTCTTGCGTCTGTCAAAGGAAACCCCTTCCAGTCAACTTTCTATTTGACGGCCTATTTTCTACGACTTTCTATCTGATGGAGCCCCTTCACTACTTACTTCTGTCTGAAGGGCTCCATTTCGGTAGACTTCCTCTATGATGGGGCCCATTCTCTACCTTTGCTGTCTAAGGGTGTCCCTCTCTACCCCTTGCCACCGACTGCTGTCTAAGGAAGTACGGTTTCTCTAAAGCTTTCAATTTGAAGAGGTCCGCATTAATTCATTATGCAGGCAAGTTATGGTACAGGGAGGAATCTGCTATATGAATGCATACTTCATGCGTGTTATTTATAGCATGGTTCATTTGATGCCACTCCATGGGAAGTACATTCAATAAAGAAATAAAAGAAATTGTGCATGAAACTGATACTTTATTGAATAAAATATTTAATACAGTTTGTATTGAACTGAAAGACGTGACACTAAAAGAATTAGGATCTTCTTCGACTTCTCAGATTCCTTGATTTGCTCCTGAAAAAAATCTCAGTATCATATGTGTTGTTGCCCTACCCCCCATTTCGTTAAAATTCGTTGATTCACGAGAGGTACCAAATTCATCGCCGAAAAACCGAAAATCCGACAAATACCGGAAAAATCTCGTGCCTGGATTCATCAATTTTGTATTTACAATTTTTATTGTCATAATTAGCTAAAATGCGCTTGCGGTCTTTTTAAGAAGTTTATTGAAGATACAAAATGTCTGGTGCATCGCAATTCTTTAGAGGTACTTAGTAATCTCAACTGCTAGATTGATGTCAATTGTGGAAATATACATTCGCACAATACATCAATACTGCAAAAATCTGCAATGAACAATTAATTTCATAACTTTATTTAGTCAGCGGCGCAGTGCACCTTATTGTAATCAATGGCATTATCACTAAATTAGAGGTATGTCGATTCCACCTTCAACAATATCAGACTTATTGTTACACATTTTTGCGCTTTTTTTAAAATAATTTTTACAATTTTTGCCAAAAACAAATCCGCTATGAAGAGCTACAATTACCTCCCACCGGAGGGCCTCGAACTTGTTTGAAAACTTTACCAGCAAAAGTGACGTACACTTCTGACCCGGTGCCTATGCGAACGTTGTCACAATGAGTCGCAAAATTTGATCTTACGACTGACAGGACTTTGTTAAGAATAACAGAAAGACCTTTCGTGGTACAATTACGGGCTCCTGCGATGAAGCGAAACTTAAAAGGATCTTTATGCAGCTTTGGAGTCCAAAAGAGCTTCGGCAGTTTTGTATCTGAGACTGGGCATGACATATCGAAATGTTCAATGATCTGCATATGAATATCGAAATTCATCACAATGATCTGCAATAACGTCAGGAGCAGAAGCTAAAGAAGGGCAATAGGTTACGTTCTCTACAGGTTGAAATGATTGCATATCAAAACAAAGTTCTTTCAATAACACGGATAAATAAAACTTTTTACAACTAAAAGAAAAACTCCGGCAGCTTTATCAACAGTGGTTATAATGAAATTTTCTTGTAAAGAACGAATGATGCTGCGAAAACGAGTTCAATTGCATCAAGAAACAGCATAATAAAGTGCTTTAATAAAACTGAACCGTCTTGATGCATACGCGATTCAATCATACAGGCGAATCTGTCTGCTCGACCTGAAAACTCAGAAACCGGAATCTTGGATATTTTTCACAACTTTAAAATATGACTATCAACAGCCTCACGTAAGTCAGATTTTACACGTGACTAAGGTAAAATACACGGAGCACGGAACTTGGCACCTTTGCTCATGAAATCACGAAGCACAGAATATTTTAGGATCTTCAAATAACCAGCAATAATATGTCCGTGGGTCGGAAAAACATAATCTGTTTTAACACTACAAATACAATCTTCCGACATGATGCGTATAACATCTTGAGATAAATTCTTCTAAAACTTGTAATTACAAACATGTAGTGAAATAGGATCATTTTACTTGTAATATTAACAGGAAGACACGTTTTTATAACGATTATCAGCGAAAATGGAATGAAGATTGAGAAGTTCGATATTGCAACAATTCAAAGAAATAACAGGACCTTCTCTCTCATCAACATCACGATCATTACAAAATATTCTTGTTGTCATTTCTCATACTAAACCCAGAAAAAACACGAGTGATATCATTAACAGCAGTACAAGTTTTGAGTTGTACGATGAGTAGTGCACTTTTGGACAATTGTTTCAATTTTCTATAAAAGCGATTGCGAAACGAAAAAGATATTGGTACGTTTAAGAGGAAGAGAAGCAGGAAGAATAGCACTCCGCTCCGAGCTCTGCATAAGATACAATTTTCCATGTTGAGTTATAAGCATTTCCCCTTACATCAGGAAATAACATGGTCCACCTCGTTTGTAATTTTACGCCCAATCAAATTCGAATCATCTGCTGGAAGCTCAACAACTATGTCTATGTCATCAGCGTATTTTACAGCACAGTAATCCTCATTAAATGCTTCTAAGTCACTGATAAAAATTGCGTATAATAGTGGACCTAAGACAGTGATCATATTATTCCAATGACAATTTTCCAACCAATTTTTCCATTGAAATAAAGAATGTTTTCGGTTTGTTTTTAAGTCAATAATACATTTGAAATATTGTATAAAACATGTAAATGTATCATTGCGATATTATGTATTCCCGTGTATCTATTTCCATGTACGTATGACTGCTATTAGACAGGCTGTCAAGGATTTAATCTAACTTCGAGTAGATTATTGGTGCTATGTCACATTTCATCAGTTTTCATTTTTCAAGCACCTCACAAATAATCATAATTGATAACTTCCGGGTAATATTCTGCAATTTGCTTACACAGCTGCATAAAGACTGTCACAATTTGCAACCGTTCGTGTAATGCGCATTATCCTATAAATAATACCTTTAATATTATGAGAATGTTGATCACATGATAGACGATAGTTACAGCTTCAATGTTGACAGCTTTCAATTAGATTATCATTAGCAGCAGTACTGCATCTCTCTTCTTCCTAAACATTGCAGAAACAACTTGCGGTTTTCTCCACCAGAAAATGTTCAGTGTTTTTCAGTCTTCAAATGACCACTACAAAGATCTACGAGCCTGTTAGCAGTCAAATTCATAAACTTAAATTTAGTCGGCAGAGGAGAAAATCGGTCTATAACATAACTGAGTTTTTGAACGACCACATAAAACTGGACGTGTACAAAATATTTAACTTGGCTTTGATGCTAAGCCGTCGTTCAAAAACTTGACTGACTATTCGGCTGGCTGCCTTCATTATACTGCCGGCTGTATTTTAGTTAAGAAAAAATACCAGTGTCACAAATGAAAAAGTTTACTGTTCACCGCCAACGTCAACACTTTGCGATTTCTGTGAGGAAAATCAGGAAAGTCATATTTTTGTCATTTTTGGTGCATTATCCCAATACATGACTATGACAAAATGGAGTTTCATCTTGGGCCGCAGTGATTTCATTTTTAGTATACGACGTTGCAATCGTTGATTTGACTGTCGCTGTTCAATAAATAGAATTGTCTAAAATTAAAGAGCCTGCTTGATTTTTGCATTGATGACATCGTTCGTTCACTTGCGTTCAAATATTCTATACATGCTAAAACCATTTGGGGCCATGTCAATCAAAAAATTTAAGAACTCATGACTATTCTCCGTTACGTGTGATATTCTTGCTGACCCCATCTTTTATTCTTCTTTAATTGCTGAAAAATTCAGTAATTTGTTCTGCTCATATTTCCATAAGACGACGGACCGGTATATTCTTAACATGTTCCCTAATGCTGCTAAAGTTTTTCCATGTTTTGATCATATTGAATTTTCTGATATGAATATTTTGAACTGTATTCGTAAAATACCAATGTCAATTTCATCTGCCTTTGATAATATTTGCTGTAGTAATAAAACACGGTAATCTGATTCTAGTACCTAGACGTGCCTTTGTTTTTGAATTGTCTTTGAATACCGGCTCCATTCCTCAATCCTTGTGCCCGGTCGTTATAACACCTGTTTACAAATCTGGTGATAAATATGACTTAAATAACTAAAGACCGATTGGTGTGTCGAGCTGTATACTCAGACTGATGGTGAGAATTGTTGCTGATGAAATTCACAAATTCGTTCAAGAATAGAAAATAATCAATGCAACTCATCATCATCAGGGTATTTCTCTCTCCCTTAGGAGACACCCCTCTCTCTCTTCAGCGTTCACAAAACTTTGTCTTTAGTCATGCGGGTCCATGTGCGTCCGATGTTGCGTTCTAGATCGCCGCGCCATTTTGGTTGTCCACGTGATCTTTTGTAGTTGCGCGGAGTACTTTGTGTAACCCGTGTTGTTCATCGGTTGTCATTTCGTCGCGCCACATGCCCTGCCCATCGATATTTACTCTCCCGAATGCACTGGATGATGTCCGTGACCCCTGTCTGCTGACGGATCCAACTGGCTCTCTTCCTGTCACGAGGTGTAACACCATTTCTATGTATATTTTCATATAGAAAGAAAATACCCTTTCTGCTGTTAGTGTGGAGTCGTAGGGAGGGAGTTGCTTCAACGTAGAGGTTTTTCAGAATGTCAAGGTAAGCATCTTCAAATCCGTGATTCATCAGTGCTGTAAATAGGGGTCCGAACTAGATGCTGTCGAAGGCTAACTTAAACAGAGGGGATTGTTGTATTCCGTCACCTTCTCTTGCAATTGGTTGAGGACTTGAAGATGATCAGTGGTAGAAAACCCTGACCTGAACCCTGCTTGCTCTCTTGGTTGATGGAAGTCGAGCGCATCGATCATTCGCTGTAGAAGTACACTAGAAAATACCTTGTATATGATGGGTAGTAAACTGATTGGCCTGTAGTTTCTGATGTTAGTTCTGATACTCTATAGTAGCCTGATTACTGCATTGTTCCAAGATTTTGGGACTCGACGTTGTTTTAGGCATTCATTGTAGAATTCTGTAAGGATTTCTATTATCACTTCTCCACCATCCTGGAGAATGCTGGCCGAGATGTTGTCTTCCCCCGGTGCTTTGCTGCGGTTTATCTTCTTGATGGATGCCATTACTTCTGATGTTAGGACGGCCGGGATAGTACCAGCGGAAGTAGGACTTCGCGGTGGTCCATGTACACTTTGTCGTGTCGCGCCGAGAGGCGATTGTCTTGACCTGTACAGATCTTCGTAGAATTCGACGCACCGTTCTATAATCCGTTCGTTCTTATTGATGAGCGTTCAATACTCTTCTTCTAATCAACTGAATTGACTTTTCCCTAGTTCCGTCGTGCCTGTTTGAGGCGTTTATAGTTTTCGATTGCCTCCAAGATTTGTTTCTCATTGAAACTTTTGATATCGTACGCCATTTTTTCTGTCTGAGAGCTTTACAGGTCTCTGCATATTCGATGTTTTCTCTTGTGGAGCCGCTTCTCTTCATCTCCCTTATCTTGTTTTTCATATATTTGGTAATCACTGACAGTTTATCAAACTTCTTCTTGTGCTGGCCTGCGGTGGCTATAGCAGCATCGTGGATGATCGTGATAATATCATTATCATTTTCATCCAAGTTCCCCTCTTGTATAGAGGCCAGGGCGGAAAATCTGTTACGGAGTTCCACCTCGAATTCAGTTCTCTGATGCTGCAACTCATTTTCATTGACTTTTGCCATTTGGAAAACCATCCTTACTCTTTCAAATCTAGTCATTATCCTAATCGTGCCTCGTAACATCCTGTGGTCGCTTCCTGTGTTCAACTTATCGATGACTGAAACGCCTGAGATGATATCCATCCTATTTGACATTATGAAATCGATCTCACTCTTTGTTTCTGCATTTGGTGATATCCAGGTCCAGCGACGTTGTCGCAGCTTCTTGAAGAACGTGTTGAGGATCTTGAAGTTATGTCACTCTGCAAAATCAACCAGAGCAATGTCCTCCAGCATTCCTTTAGCCCAAGCCAAAATTTCCGGTGGATAATTCCCGGGGTTCGCCCGAACCGACTTTGTCGTTGAAGTCTCCCATCACAACCTTGTAGTGCGACTTGCTTCTGGTAATAATGTCATCGATATCTTCATATACCTTTTCTACATCTTCATCTGAATAGTTGCTGGTGGGTAGACATGCTTGAATGCATGTTAGCATGTTAGCATCCAGCGCCTTTTCTACGGACTTCACCTAACCCGATGATTGTGCAGCTGATCCTGCTGATTTCCTCCTCTAGGTCCGTAAAGCGATCGTCCGTAGACAATGACGATGCTATGACGTAGACAAAGCGATTGTATGTGCAAATGTTCATGTTCCAATGGCAGCCTGACTTAACCCAGTGATTCTTAGCAACCTCTACTCTTATGTTAGCACTCCTGCTGCCTCGGTTGTGTACTCCAGAGTCGCTGGGGACTGAGGACCGTTGATTAGTGGATACTTTCATAGAGGTTGTTGCCGTACTCAACACGCTAGGCCTGCGGGTTGGCGAGGGTGTTATTTCGGAGTAGTCCTTCTCCTATCCCATGTGCTGGTTAGGTTAAGGACCATGAGCAACCCTTTGTTAGCAGACGGCTTCTCATTTGCCAAAGCAAATTATTCGCAGATAACATATAAACTATAGGCCATCCCCTATCCAATAGCCGGGGACTGGCTGAATGCCTGGCACTGGCACCCAAGTCAAGAGTGGGGACCATTTCTACCAGCGGGACGTATCCGGTGCCACCTCTCCTCCTGACAGGGGGATGCAGTTTAACGTCATGCCCAGGACTCTTATGACTATGCTTCATAATATGTTGATGCGGAATCTTGTGTCGACGCGATTTATCTCGACTTCAGTAGAGCATTTGACTCTGTGCCTCATGATTTATTGCTTCAAAAGTTGTTTGTCCAAGGTATTCGTTGAATATTGCATCGTTGGATTTCAGTGTATCTTACTAACCAAGTTCGAATAGTGAAAATTAATAATAATTATTCTGAACATTGAAAAATTTTGAGTGGAGTCATTCAACGATCAGTGCGCGGCCACCATCGTTTACTTTATTCGTAAATGAATCAACACACTGAGGATATTCCGACAGTCCAGTATATGGATGTAAAGCTGGCATTTTCATATAATCACAATCAACAAGAAATGGCTTACACACATGCACTAAAACTTCAGAGGGTAATAAAATCAATAGAATACTGGTCATATAGGAATGGCCTTAGCCTGAATGCCTCGAAATGCAAATCGATCCATTTTAGTTGTGAAAATACAAATTTTCAATACACGTGTTGTGATAGGGATATCGATCAAGCAAACCAATTGAAAGATTTTGACATGATTATTACTCTACCATTCTCTTTTGATGAACATGTTTTGAATACTGTATTGACAGCCAATCACATGCTTGGATTATTATGAAAGTCATTCAAAACAAGAACTCCATCTATTCTACTGCCAATGTATAGATCATATGTCAATTTTAGAGTATTGTAATTTGGTTCCCATGGAATAAGATATTGACCGATAGCATCGGAAGTGTAAATAGATGTTATACGAGAATTTTCCCTGATATCCGTCATCTTGATTTTTAGCATCGCCTATCGAAACTTCACCTATTGTCATTATCAGCTCGTCGATTTAGATAAAAACTTATTTTTTCTAAGACCATGAATAATTAAGTAACTGTGAATTCGAATGAGCATTTCACGTTTTCTGCAAAATTTCGAAGAGGAAATCCAAAAATGATTGTGATGCTATCCTGTATTCACAAGTACCAATCCAACTTCTCTGTCATCATTACACTGGACCAGTTTGACCTTCGAAGAAGCCTCAGCCACTGCGATGCCTCAATTTAAAAACAGCATTACACTTATTTTTCGCGTGCAGAACTTTGTTGGAGTGTAGCGATGATTTTAAAATGCTTCCGACGACTTAACCGATTTTTGTTAGAGAGTAATTCTAGTTTTGGTAAGCACATTTGCCACCCTATCTTCTGCAGCTCTGTGAATGTACTTGTTTTGTGATTTGACAAGTATAATAATAATTATAAGTTATCAATAACTGAGAAAACACTTTTCAAATGCCGACCAGGAAAAGTGAAATGAAAAGTTTTTAACATGGTTTTACATTGCAACCGACTCTACACTATGGAAACATGATTTTTTAAAATTTGACATCATTCTTAAGTCTGATCGAAATAGGTACATGAAATTCACGATGTATCATTGAGTAGGCATACATGAAAGTATTTTACAATTGGTACTGTACAAAGTATATGTAAAATTAAATATATCATCATTAGCACATTATATTATCACTTGTTGGCATGCGAGAAATTCGAACTCAAATGAAAAAAAGTTGCACATTCTCAATTATCCTACTAATTTTCACTATCATGAGACATGCAACAACATACTAACCATGCTATTTGCGAAATTATGACAAATGATTGGCTGACTTAAATAAATAAAGATCTGATGCATTAAATGTGACAAGGCTCAAGTATTACCGGTATCACATAGATAAGAGGTTGAGATGTGCAGATAGTTAACAGACAAAACCAATAGATTTAGAATGCGCGCACTTAGTCTCGTTTTCCAATGTGTTACTAATCAATATCAGGTGCAGTTTGGTATATAATTGAAGTACTTAATCGAATACTTACGCGGTGTCATTGCTTGATCCTTTGGAACTTCGTAATCAAGAACGAATACATCGTCATCCGACTTGTTTTGCTGTGGCTCTAAATATACATTACTATGATCTTGCTGAATATCTCCTTCTCCAGTACATCGATTCACTTTGCAAGCAGAGAAATTCTCGGGAAATTGATGTTTTCGCATACTAGAAGATAGCAACGCACTATTGCTGGGAATACATATCGGCTCTCTTCTTAGTCGATCATTCTGGAAGAAGGAAAACTCTTTAGGTTATATGATTCTGATGTTTATGTGAAACTTGAAAGAACAATGAATTACTAGGTTAATGGTTGAAATGCTAATTTAGTTTACGAAAGGAAGACATATTCCGAAATCTGGTTTCATGCATTCTAGACTGTGCGAATTATCTCTCGCATTCTCTTCTATTGAAGTAAGACTTTTTTCTAAAGATTGCTATTTTCGATCAGCAACTATTACGTGCAGATTGCTCATCATATACAGTAGTTCCCCCAAGCTTCTTGCTAAGCACGCAAGAATGGCAATGTATTTCCTCCACTTTGTAGACCAGAAACATCAAAAAATTGGTTTCAACAGAAATCCTATACCGAGCACAGAATCCAACCATGATTGACGCAAGTGGCAATTCCCTAAAGAGAATTGATGTGTGGCTTAATTCCAAGCGAATATAATACCGAGTTATTCACTTAAAGCGGAAGTCATGTCAAAATTTAATTCAATTTTTGCTAAATCCCAAGCCACAAAAACTGGCTAACCAAATGACATGGAAAACAAACAAGTTTGAATTTCGAACAAGAAAAAGGAACACTAATTTTGCCCTTATAGGCCCCTAGGATAAATTATGTATCATGTGAACTCAAAATAACGTAAACGAAAATTGACGTTTCGTGTCAATTCATACATCTCTTTGTAGCCTACTACCAAAAAAATTGTGTATACAGAAGAAGATGTATGATTAAAATGAGAAATCAAACGTACTCATTTCGCTCGAAATTTTATAGAAAATAGTTAGCTGATATCTTGAAACATTGAAAAAATTGTAGGAAAAACGTACAATCAACTGGTAGCATCGGAAATTCACTTGATCCTTTCGGAACGTTTAATCACCATTTTCCATAGGCAGATACATAAAGGCCGCTGGATAAAAATTCCATCTATCAGCGATGAGGTGGGCAAATACACACAACACACGACACACATATAGTCGGGACAGCAAAAGAATTCCACCAAGAATTTTTGATAACCACTAACATTGCGATGGAAGCACATAAAAATCGAAAATTGCAAGAGGTTGTCAAAAAATGTCAAGTCTTCCAAAGACTACTACGGCAGGGTTGGAGCCATTCGGGGACGGACCTGCGCAAATCAAAATCAACCGGTTGGGACTGGGACGGTGGCATACCTGAATGGTTACGGCTTCGATCGTCAGATGTCTTTTGGTTAACTTAGACCGCTTGACATCATTCAATTTCTGAAGGTCTGCATGATGTTTGAAATACATGAATGGTCTGTCGCTACTGCGGACAAGCCAGAGTTCCCAATCAGTCATTCGTGATTTGATAACGAGTGTTGTACGATGTAAAAGATTGGGGAGTATGCGTGCAATGATTTACTTACCAATCGAATGAGTCATAGGCCTGCATCATAATATATTTTGACGATAATAATAACTCTTTCAATGTCAATCATATACAAGGAAATTTATATCAGAGAATCAAAATAATAACCAAAAACTGGCATAGCAATTACACAATAAGATGAACAATAAGGTAACTGATTGAGCGCTGAAGCTTCTAAAGATGATCAACAAACTTCATTTGAAATCATTTACAATTATGGGATTCACCTCTTCAGTTGTGAGGGAATGGAACGTCAATTGAGAATTCTCTGCACCGAAAGTGTCGTTTGCCTTCAGGTCTTTTGCGTCTATATCAATGACCGCAAGTTGACGTATAAGAGGCTGGAAGAAGGCGCTCCTTAAATATTCCATCAATTTACAACATTTAAGAAGCGGTTCGCAACATTCAAGTCACATAAAATGAATATAGGTGTTACAATTGCATGCCTTTACAGTGTTGCAATTCTTTTTATTGCCTGAACAATTTATTCCAATGAGAATGAATATCGTCAACGGTCGACATAACTGACCAGTATTCAAAATTCATGACCGGGGCCGGGCCGACGTTGCTAAAACTGACCTGGACCGGCAGACTGGCGACAAGCTCCACCCCTGTGCTACGGTTACCTCCATTGTTTGACTATATGGGAAGCTTAGAGCAAATCAATGAAAATGTGTGGGTCTCCGCATGAATGGGGGTCGTTTCATAACAGCGAATCTCAAAACAGCGAAGTCTCATAATAGTGAATCTCAAAATAGCGAAAACCTATTGCACAATCTTAAGAAGTCCTCGAGAAATTATGCTTGCTTGATTAGTAGATAACTTAAATGGCCATATCATCACTATCGTTTCACTGTCATTAAGAAGTCAAAAACATAATTTCTCCATGACTTCTTAATTATGCAATACGTTTTCGCTATTTTGAGATTCGCTGTTATGAGACTGAGCCCATGTATGCACTTTACGAATCCATATTTGCTTTACAATTCGTTATTGTATTTCGATCTTATCCCATTTGTGTTCACATGAATAATGGTAATTAATTAGCATGTAAAATCTGAGATGTTAATATAGCGACAGCGTTGTGGTTGAGACAGCATGCCGAAATGATTAACTTATCTGATATTGGTATTATCTGATCCGTGACGTATCTATAAACTGGCATACCTTTCTTTAGATAAGATAAATTCAAAATTTGATGTTGGTCTACATGTACATCGAATGCAGGCAAGCCATCACAATGTAATACTAGAATTACTGAATGATAACATTTAGCTTTAACGTAAGTATCGCACATTCGTGGTTCATGAGAGATCAAAGCACCATGCAATGAAACGGTGAACTGTATCAAGAAAATTCGAGACAAATCGTGATTGCTTGATCTCTGATTGAGAATCTTGAGTGAGAAGCATTGTACTTGTAGAAGAAGCCATTGAGAGCGATAAAGCAGTTAATTTCATTAAAAGAAATGAGAATTGAAAACTATTCTCATTTAGGTGGACGAAGAAGGAACTCGTCTTTTGCTCTTTAAGTGCATGCAGTACTAACATAATAAGGAAAATGCATCGAAGATATGCAACCCATGTTGATCCTTTTGTGTTGCGGTATATGCCTTACACAGCGATACTTACGTATCTTTGAGTTTTACCGTAAACCAGTGAATAATAATCTTTTCATGCATTATCTTTCACATCTTCCTCAAATTGTGAAACTGAATTGCGGAAGAAATAAATGACAGAGAATATTATTAGGACGTGCTCAAATGCTGAAATATATAAACAGTATGTGAATGTAAATAAACCTCTCCAATTCAATGACTATCCTGATTCAATGATCAAAAAGATCAACACTAAGCGTTGATCTTTGAATATGTTTATTTTTTATTTTTATTTGAATATGTTTTATTGTTCGGTACGCCATCTAAGTATTATTTCTTTCTTTTATATTACCCGATGACCGGCGTGAACGCTTTCAACAGCCCTTTCCAGGGCTACACTTATTAAGTATTTATTGAGTTTCTATTGTATATTATTGTTCATTCGAAGTGCACTAACCTGACTTTTCCCATAATAAGTACAGCAAATTTTGATTGTGTAATTTCTTTTTACCTATTTTTATGAAAACGGTTTACAATCACATCAAGAATGTATTTCATCACGAAAATACAAACGTCAGAATCACAAGAAAACAGAAAATAATTAAACAAAATTGTGCACTTCAAAACTGTCCCATCAAAAGCAACAGCATGTGTTTTCGTAAATGCGTAGTGTATCAAATTTTATGTGAAAAATGCAAAAACAGCTACATCGGCAGCACAGCAAGATGTTTACGTATACGCTGTCGAGAGCATCTGACCAACAGCAACTCAAAATAGAGTAACACAAAATATTGTAATGACTCCTCACAAACAATAAAAACAACGCTTATATCCTTTGATAAAGATTCCACCAATCTCCGATTGCGTGAGGCATTTAATATATTCGTTCAAGGTGGACATTGTATATCTTTATTCTCATTTTCGGACCGTAACACCCAAGAAATTGAAAACTACAATTTTCGCGAGGCACCTTTCGTCTGATCAATAAGACATCTTCAGGCGTTATGAATTTTATTAATTTAACAAGTTAGGAAATTCAATGTTTCATTGTCATCCAAACTGATTGAAAAGAAGACAGTCACAATTTTCTTTTTCACAATTTTTTGTGTGAATTTATTTTGCAATATACAGTACATAGAAGTCGTAAAATTGGGAGAGATTTTTTCATTGGCATTCATCACAATTTCCCATTGTCCACTCATAACAATAGGTCATTTCAGGCCTGACCGATATCGATGCAGCGATTGTAGCCACCCAATCTCCGAGTCCAAATCGCCTCACTCTTCTTCTATCCGTAAACTTCTCTTTTGTAACCACCTTCGCCCCTTCCCATTTGATCCGATGTCCACCGTTCCATGCATGTCAAGCCAACTCCGATGTTAACGTATCCGCTTCATTCACTTTCTTCCTATGCTCTTTTATCCCTTGTTCTATGCCGCGTTTTGTTTCTCCCACATACCTTGCATCACAGTCTTCACACTTGACGCAGTAGAACCCCTCTTTTGCGTCCGGCCCTTCTGCTCTTCTCAACAAGTCCCCCAATTTTCTTTCCTCATCTGTCCGACACCTGATAATCAAAACATCTCATTGTCTTTCTAACTTTCACTCAATCCGCTCACACATGGTATAATACACCTTTTTGTCTCCTTCTCTTCTCTTCTTTACTTTACTCCTCTCCTTTCCTTTCTTCCCGTATACATCTTCTGATAAAACTTCTAATTAATTGAATTTGGCTCTTTCCAAAGAAAACAAAATTGCTTTGTTGTTTTAATTTTTCTTATTTACTTAAACTTTCGTTAAAACTGACTGCGTCAAAAGTATACACTGTCTTCACTTTTGACAAGGACGGCATTAGCGAAAGCTGAAGCAAAATAAAAACAATTAAAAACAGGCAGCAAAGTATATTTCTTACAAAATCAATAATTGATTGTAATTAATCATCAGAGACTAAGCAGGATGTCTTATCTCTCAGGTGATGAAGTGCAGTGGCACATGAGACTTCCAAGACCCGTTTCTCAAGACATGAAAATGGAAATCTGAGGCGAGCAAAAATAAGGAGAACATTTTGATGATGTACAATCGGAGAAATAAACGTTGCAAAAATAGCGATGTGCAGCAAGAAAGTAGTTATCTTTCTGGCTTTCGAGGATTTCGATTAGAAAAAGTTCACAACATTCCTTGACCACGGAACAATATATTTCCGATTTGAGTTCAAAATCAATGCATTTCCAAATTTGCCTCATTCACAGTATCTTATAAAAATACTTGTACACCATCCGTTCAAACATTTCTCCTCACTTTGACTTACATTCCATTCTTCATCGTAATGATTTCCTGTGTCACCAATTAAAATTTGATGCCTAACATTTCTAAAGCTGTTTGTCTCCACTATTTCCGAAATTCATCAGATGTCTATTAACCGTCACTATATTTCATTCACTAGTAATATCTCTTCTGACAGTTACTGCTCTGCAGAGGCACTCAACGATCCATATACATGAACAGCATGTATGTCTCACATCTACTAGCTTTCATTTCATCTTTGTAGCCATCTCAATTTATTTTTTGTTCAAGTTATCACAGTTTTATCATAGAAGAAGAAGAAGAAGAAATTTCTTTATTGTTTCACAATGCGGTGAAATCATAACAATGTTGTAGTGCAATTATTAACATGCATCTGAACTCTTAAATCGAATTATAAAATCACAAAAATCCAATCATAAAAATCAAGGTCATATATACATGTCATCGGCCGAAACGGATGAACGATTCTCCGAATCGACGTGTTCTTGCGAACGGAGAACACAAAGTTCGTTTGTTCCTTGATGTTGGAGCCCGCTCACGAAACAAAGTTCTCAAAGTATGTTGTTGCGATGACTCAATCTGGTCGAAAAGTTTCATGCACAAATTGTCACACACAGTTGCTAACTCCTCAAGGCTCTCGTTCTGAAAAATCTTCGTGCATAACGCTCAACACGCTGTAGCTTCTGAAACAAATCTTTATGAATATTACAAAAAGACGGAAAGGCATACAATAAAAGAGATCTAATAAATGACACATAGCAACGACGAATCAAATTTGAAGGACAATTGGCTCTTCTTAGGTTACGAAGTATATACATCCTATGGTAGCATTTTGCAGTGACAGCTGCAGTGTGTTCTTTCCAGCAGAAGTTAGTGCTGAAGGTCACGCCAAGTAGTCGAGCAGATTCAACCGTGGGAATTATCACACCAAGATTAGATGTAATATCAGCTAGTATCATATTATTCTTCGTAACAAAGTTCATTGCAAGACATTTTCCATAATTCAGGCAGAGACCCACGTTAATGGACCATTCCTCTAGATGCGACCATTCCATGTGCAACATATCATCATCACTATCACGAAGATAGTGCACCAACGTTACGTCGTCAGCATACTTTAATATAGCGGAATTGTTACAAATAGGACGTAAAGAATCAATAACGAGGGAGAACAGGATAGGCCCGATTACACTACCCTGAGGCACTCCACTACTCACAGTAGACCAACTCGAGACCATTCCATCAAAGGAAACGCGCTGCATTCTGTTATTCAAGTAATCAGCTACAAATACGATCGCTTGATACGGTAATTTAAATTCCACTTAAGAAGATATGATAGAGGAAAACAGTAACTTGTCAAAAGCTTTAGAGTAGTCAGCTACCATTAATCTCACCGCTCCAGATTTGAGGTCCAGAAATTCCAATATTCCATGATTCAGATATGTGAGGGCTGCTACAGTGCCCTTACCTTCGCCAGGTATGTACGCAAATTGCATAGGGTCCAATTTTCCTAGAATAAAAGGCAAAATCCATTTAGATACCACCAAGCGCTCCATTACCTTTGACAAAACAGGAAGTTTCGAGATCGGCCTAAAGTCAGCAGCAGCTTTGGGTTTGCTGATTTTGGCTATTGGAAGAATATCAGAATGCTTGAAGTATAAAGGAACACAGCCATTGGAAAAAGACTTGTTAAAAATGGACGATATTGCACCAGCCAACAGAAAGGAGTGGTCCTTGAATATCCAAAAAGGAATGCCGTCAGGTCCCCTGGTGCCGTTCTTTAATGAGCGAAGATAAAATTCCACATCAATATCACTAACAGTAAGTTCACGATCAGGTAAGGAATGAACCAAATCCAGATTCAAATCTGTATGCACATCATGCTTTTGAAAAGCTGACGAAAAAAGTTGTTCATATCTTCAACTGATAAATTCAACTTTGTCAATTGCTGAGGATTATGATTCCTAGAAATTATTCTCAGCCTTTTCCATCCATCTCTTGTACTACAGGAAACTTCAGCATTCTTAAGATAATTCTCTTTCAAAACCGATGTTAATTTAATTACTTCTGAGCGTAGCCTCATATATTTGTTTGATTGCTTCTTATGATATGCGATATCTCTCCTGTAGATGACGCGATATTGACAGAAACTAAGAATTCTAAATGAAAATTTAAATAATATGGTAATTTGGGAAACATATAATGCTTGCTAATCAAATTTGTCGAGGAATAATAAGGATTTTCGGAATGGAGAAGCACAACTGATGACATGTTTGATGTCTGCGGTGAGAGAGTTGATTAAGAAGACATTGAAAAGGGCTGTAATATAGTGATCGGGTTTGTGGGTCTGGAGAAGCCATGTAACAAGGTACCCAGAGACGCTTGGTGTTGGCAACGCTGAGATGGATTGAGGCTAAGGAAGAAAATTTAGGAAAACTGAAGGATTGTGTGCTGGTTCCATAAAAACCCTCGTTATCGGCACGATCCTGATATTTCGCCGACCAGTTCGGTAGCCATCATCAGAGGCAGTGGAAGATGATGTGCGGGTGATCAAAGATATGCACAAGAATGCAAGGATACGAGAGTGGCGGTAGTGATCCGAGCGAAGCACAGTGATAATTTTGAAGTACCCACTGGCCAAAGGGAGTTGTGGGTGTGAGAGAAGTGAAATTGAAGCAGGTAGATAAATTTGTGCACCTTGGTGGAATGGCATCTAAAGACAGTCGGAGCGATGCATATTTAAGAAGAATGCAAGCGGGAGCTGGGACGTAGAAACAAGACAATCTTGTGCACATTCATTGCTCCAAGTAATTCGATGGAATTAAAGGTTGCTGCATCTGTGTTTATCGAGGCCGCAGGTCGAGATAGACATCAAGGTGCAGCAACATAATTGTTTCACCCTGTAATCCGACTAGGTGCATGTAAGTGATTTATCAGCACTTTTCGAAAACGTCTACTAAAACTGAATACGAGTAATGTGATTCAAATTCAAATAAATGTACTTACTTTGTCCCAATTATTGTGATTCAAATTCAAATATATGGTATTTATATTAACCCAATTACATGTGTTAATTATATATGTTATCCAGTCAAGCATTTATATTTACTACTCAAATGAAGGTATTTGGAAGGAATTAAGCAAAGTCCAGTTCATATCCATCTTGGGTATCTTGAGCTTTGGTGGATCCAATATTTCACTGAAGAGTTCGTTTTTGAGCTCCGCATTTTCTCTTGTAGAGGCAAACTGATGAGCTTCGAACACCCGTGCGCGGCATGATAAGCTGTTCATCAATATTTTCTCGAAATAATTTAGTAGCGCAGGTAACCTTACCCGAGTGTGGTGTAATATTTCCAGTGAGTCCAGCTATTCTTGCCGCATCAGGTAGCATCTTGGCGACGCTATTGACTCCAACAGGTTTGGAGAATCTTAGTGTGGCAAGTATAGATCTGAGAGGCCTGCGATAAAATGCTCCATCCGTCAAGCTTGCTTCACGTAGTGTGGTAAGATAAAGGTGCACGATGTTGTAAATGGATCTTGGATTGTCTCTCCTTTTATATTGCTTGATGCACAGATCTTCGATTTTTCTGTCGCGAACACCACCTTTGTAGATCTTGCTTCCGCTACCTCTGAATTGAACAAATCTCCCTGATGAATCTTCTCCAAAGTGAAATTGATCAATAGATAAACGTCTATGCTCGTCGTGCGCACGTAATCCGAATGCTTTGCAATTATGCGTAGAAGAAGACTGTCCGAAGAAGGCCCTCTGCATTTGTCATGGAGAGCGCATCAGTATTCCACATCCTGTGTTCGTCATCTTCTGATATTGGATCCGCCTTCCTAAGCAAATTTCCGAGTCATTGGGATGTTGGATCCTTCATGCGAGCATCCAACGCTCTTATGAAGCAAGAGAATTCATTGTCCTCTTTGTCCAATGGATTACAGTGTGGCCGTTCCTGTTTCAGGAATCTTTCAAGTCCACAGACGATATTGTATAGACTGTTAATTGGATAGTGCGATCCATCGTTACGCCGGATTTCATAGACGAAATGCTTTAAGGCAGAGCATATTTCGGCTTTTTATGCAGTCCATAGTTCATCAACTGAAAGAAATGTTCTCTCCTCCATTTCATTTCGCCACAAACTCCATTCCTTGTACAATTTCGAACACCAGGTAGTGTTTCTTCTTGTATTGGAGGAGTTTGCACGCTCCTCTGTTGCTACAATCTCCTGCGTCGATACAAACTCGAATGGTTTCATACTTTTCAACTTGTCACAGATTTCTGTGTTTACGTTTCATGCTTTTACAGTTGAATTGATACGACGTCATGTTTTGAACAGTACTAATCACGCCTGTGTCCATTTCTTGCTATCCTGAAGTGTGTAAAAAGCGATTTGTCATCACTTACAGAAACTGTAGAGCGATGCAAGTGAATTATCACGCATTGAATGATCCTAAAATGTGCACACTTATTAGCTCAGGGTGAATCAATCTTCGATGAATAGACTCAATACGTGCGTTGACTGCAATTGATAAACCGAGAAAAGCGGGCAACAGTATTCGAAGACTGACCTCACAAAAAACTCGTAAGATCCTCTTTGACAAAGTTTGAAGATACGCAATGCATACACGTCTTGATGCAGATTTCATTACCATTGTCATGTGCTCTGACCAAGTTTCTCTAGAGTTCAACCGGATTTTTAGAATGCAGTGTTAACCATAGGCACGTCAGGTAGAATCAAATTATACCTTTGAATTATCATTACATTCGAATATGAAGACCTTGGATTTGTCAGCATTGATCGTTGAATCCATTTCTTTAGACCAAGATAACATGTTTTGATGTTCATTACATGAAACAGGCATACACAATGTAGTGTCGTCAGCGCAACTGAATTCCGTTATTGACAAGAATTCCGGCCCAAAGAAGAACCTTGCGGAATCCTAGATGCTACTTCGAGAGGTTTTGAGTCTTTAGCTCAGTCTTTTCTGCTTTTGAAAGCTTTACCCCTTATTTCGCTTAGGTAACTCAGAATCCATTTTATGTCAATGATGGGCAAGCTACATTCTAAAAAGCTCTGAATGATGAAATCTGAATATATGAGATATAAATGGCTCCGCAAGTACTGTGATCGTTAAGGCATCTGCTGTGGTCAGGACATCGTATAAAGCAACAAAAGCGCATTGAGATGATGACTTAGGTCTCATCAATGAATTGATTTTTCGATTGGTCTGTTATTATGCATTCTAATAAAAGGCATCATAATGTGGCATCAACATCCCAAAAGCTTCTCTACAGGTCTGTATCGAGTCTGATTATGCATTGCTCTAAAAGGTGCTTGAATTGCTTTGACATTAATATTATCTACAATGAAAATCGACACCGATTGAAAGTCAGCGTTAGTCAGAGAGATCTTTCATTAAGAAACAATGGGAAGCATCAATAAACAACGCGACCCGTGGTTGAAGTCAGTGATACACTGAATTCATTACGCGGCTCAGTTAAATGTGATCAAAAAGTACAACAGAAATAGTTTAGAGAATAATAGTATAAAGATTTCTGCAAACTATTGTTATCAGTCATTTGGAGTCAATGCCGAATGATTCTTTCAGAAAAGATTCCTACCGAGAATCGCTTAAATTCCTTATCAACTGTCTCCAAAAAGCTTTGATAACACTTTACATCGTTTAATCAATACAATTGCAAAATTTAATATTATTGCATGATAGTGTACAACATTTAAAAAAGAAAAATCATCAAAGCAATGAAACATAATTACTCGCATATACGCGAAGTGAAGAAATTTGATTTACTGTCCTTAATCAATGACTCATAAGATTAATTAAGTCGAAGAATATATTTCGCATCTGAATAAATATCAAGCTGAATATGGCATGGTAGTCTTACCTTAATAACCAAATATCGTCCAGGATCCACTGCCATTCGTTTCATTTCGAGGACCAATTCTTGGAATGTTGGTCTACTTTCTGGATCGAGAAGCCAACATTTGATCAGAAGCATGTACATGTCAAGAGTGCATATCCCAGGCTGTGAAAGACGTTCACCGCCCTCTAAATGTTGCAAGATTCTGTAAGTGTGAATATCTTCATAAGGTGACTGTCCGTAAGAGAACATTTCCCATAAAGTAACACCATAAGCCCAGACATCGGATTTAGCTGAATATATTTGTCTTCGTATGCATTCTATGGCAAGCCATCGTATGGGTACTTTGGAGACTCCATCTTGCAATACTCCTTGATTTTCAGTTAATTTAGCCAGCCCAAAATCCGTTATTCGAATCTGCATATGAAATACATGTTTATGTACATCTTGAAATACGAGTTTCGAAGAAAATATAGCTTTAAAGGATCTTGGAAAGAAACAAACGTTGTTTGATCTTGACATTTTTTGGAACAAAAGGAAAATGGATCACCTGAGAAAAAGGAGTTCACGTTTATGAAAGAATTGAGAAGTACTATCTTTAAACGCAAGCATGCAATTTCAAGAAACTGATCCATATTTTCTATTTACACCTGCTTATATACTCGTCATTTTGTTTAGTAGCTGCAATCACTATGTATGGAAAACAAGAAGCTGCATTATTTTTAATACATTGTCACATGGATCATGATATGATGGTATTCGTAGGAGTGTTGGAGCAGAGACTGCGCTCTCAAATAGAGCTTGACCAGTGCGGATTTATGTCCGATAGAGGTGTACTACAATCCATCTTTATAACCAGACAGATCATCGTGCCAGCTAATGATGTTCCTAACCTTCGTTGACTTTGGAAAAGCCTTCCACAGAGTTCAAACAGAAGTTCTACAGTGGGGTCTTCGAAGAGTACAGTCGTTGAATGAATGGCTTGTCAGGGAGATAATAACACCAAATCGCAAAGCAAATGCGGCCGTCCGCACAAAGTTCGGAGACTCTGACCTCTTTAATGTTGAAGTATAAGTACACCATGGTTCTGTGTTGAGTACATTGACCTTATATTGATCGCTATACGAGTGCCGTAAATGAAGCTGCAAGGCTTGTATTGAAATCTGCGGAGATGCTCATGATATGTTTGATGTATGGAGCGTGTGGAAGAGCGGAGAAAGTGGCGAATAAAAACCTTCGACTGGATATGGGACTAGAGAGCATCTGAGATTCTATCAGAAATCACAGAGGTTGCGTTGTTTTGGTCACGTAAGAAGAAACAGCGAGACGTAATGGGTCAAGAAAGCCACCGAGATTGAAGTTACTGGCAAGCGTGCTGTATGACTTCAAAGAAAGACCTGGCACAATGTTGCAGACGAGGATATGAGAAGTGTTGGCTCTCAAGAAGCTTATGTATCGATCGCCAGAAGTGGAGTAAAATCATTAAGCTCAAACAGTCCAACCTAAAATCTTCAGGACCACAAGGATGTAATAAGGGTGAAAGGACGAGTGAGCACATCATCATATGATCGCATTTATTTGAAGGAGGTGATTGACAGCAAAGATGTGTAATTCACCTCGAATATAACAGCCTTTTGATTTATCCGAATAACTGGTGCTCATCAATTCATGCAGCGCTTCCAAAATCAACTTAAAATCTCTATCGCAATCGAGTGCGAAGAAATACCCCGATGAATAATAATTATTATTTAATATAATTACCGTAAAAAGAACAATGAAGACGGTTCAAAGGCCTGCATGTTACTGTTCACCCATCTTCATTCACTGCTGAGTGGCTATATCGAGTTTGCTATGGGGTTATAGCTATACCGACAATAAATGTTATTCCTCCCCTGATAATCATTATTGCCTCTTTAGTTCCTACAATCGATAATTATAAATGAACGCATTCATAACCCATTACGAAGCTTAAAACTGGCATTAAAGATCGTTAACTTGATAACAGATGAGAAGTGATTTGCAAAATTTGGTTGTTCAAGCACTGATGTGACTAATTATGCTAAAATTAACACAATTCATGAATTAGTAAATTTGTGAACTAGGCAAATTTCGAGCTTGACATTTCGGCACATTTCGGCACTTTCTAGCTTGACAAAAATGACCTATGTCAAATGACTACTACTTACACATTGAAATGAGATGAAGCATTTGATTATAATCACAGGAAACAAAGAAATGAGACGCTTTCATCAATCGATCTTCATATAAACGAGTACTTCGATAATGCAACCCCAACAACTCTTACTTTCCAGTATACCGTCGCTTTTCATCAAATTGGAAACAGTGATTACAGTGGATATCGATTCGCTCGACAATTACGGCAACATCTTTCGAAGACAGCCATAAAGTAGCTTTATCCACTAGAGTTGTATCTTCAAGTGTCCATGTATCAGTAATTCAATCAAATAAGGACGAAGGGGTGCTTCACTCTGCCCTCTCCATTCGAACGCTGTTGACTTGCTTACATCCCATTTGTTACTCTTCATTTTTGGCATTTCCTTCTTCGCAAAGTTTGATGACCCGACCACCGACTCCCACAGACATTATTGAGTCCATGAATCCCATGATAAGCAAGTGCCGATAACCAGATTGATTTCTCCATTCTCCTTCCAACTTCAGCTACCGACAGGAAGGAATCTTAGGTTGTTTGCAATGTGCCATCATTTTTTCTGGGCACCTGACACAGCAACATTCACTTTCATTGAATTTGACAATGATCGAACGAACTAAGACGTCAGGTGTCAGATGAAAAAATCATATCAATTGAGATTCAAACATGCCCGTCCATTATTTTAGCTTTATACCATGATATGTCTCTGACACGTTGAATAATTACGGACCATGCTTAGTCAACATGACTCATGCGCCTGGAAGCATGGGATAGCCCATCGATGTTCGTATTCGAGACTATGAAAAAATGAAGAAGAGCCATCTAACTCAGAATGTTAAGGATTGAGAGTAAATGAGCTATAAACTAGCAAGGCACCGGGCACAGACATTCTTGTCAAAAACTGAATAATTTGCATTCAGTTGTGTATAATTACAAACGCCGATTTCATAATTTATTGCTTTTCATTGCGCATTTTAGCATGTCAAAAGCATTCTTTGATTAAAAAATTTTGACTCAACCTGATTTTATCGATCTTACCATGTCATTATCATCCAGCAACACATTTCGAGCAGCAAGGTCACGGTGGATGATTCCTCGTGAAGAAAGATAGTCCATTCCTTCGGCGATTTCTAGTGCCCAACCAATCATCCTTTGGCTGCCGATGTCTTCTTTATTTTCAATTATGAAGTTTTTCAAATTTCCGTTCGCCATGTACTCCGAAATCAACATCAGATTAGACGAGCAACAAACACCAAGAAGATGCATACAATAAGGATGGTCAACTGATGCCATCACGCGGGCTTCTGATAGGAATTCATCTGTATCTCTTTTATCATTTATATCTCGCAGTTCTTTAATGGCAACTGGGATTTCAATCTGAAAAAAACATGAAAATTAGACCTCGTGAACAAGCATTGAGACAGTATGAAACGTAGAGTAGTGAAAACAGCAAATGACCAACTTCGTAGTCAGAATCAATTATTTGGTCTACGTCAGAATTATCGCCCGATTTTTCCATGCGCTCTACAAAAACCATTTACAAAGATTTCTAGACTTTCAACACACAAAGACTATTTTAAAATCCTTTGTCTAATCTGGATATCGCGTAGCAGGAGTGTACGCGGGAATATTTTACAGGAATACGATCATGTGAGGAAAACAATGATTTATAATTATCTATCGGCCTATACCAATCCGCATTGATAAAAATGACAACCCTAATCGGAATGCCATAGCAGACCTATGTTCTAAAAACCACAAAACATCAGTTTCTTCACGTTTAAGCTAGTCAAAAGTCCCCCTATTTTGTAAGAATTCCTATGCTTTCAGGAAAACCACTCTTTGGAGCCAAAGTAGTATGTGCATCAGCATCGCGAGCTTGACAGGCGAGTGATGGAGATTGAGGTGGAGGCAGGGGACTCCGCTTGGATGACAGGTGTGGCTAGCGCGCATAGCAGCGACAGAGTTCGCCTCGAGTGTCATGTGAGTACTGTGTCTTCGAATGCTGAAGCTAGCTGTCTTTGACTTAAGTTTTCTCCAAGATAAATTCATCAAATGGACATATTATTCACATCGTTCGACTCCTCACGACCGAAGATTTCCTTTTATGCACATTTGAAGTGCTGTTTATGTTCTGCTTTGTCCGAATTTGAACTGGAATTTGCATTGTATTCAGTGGTAAATTGACATTTTGCCCCTTGGGGAGAAGTTCTGGGGCGACCGCACAGAGGCACAGTTATGCTAGCATATCTCGAACAGTATCACTCACCCATTGAAATTTGCTTATCACAAACAACTCACTATCAGACACTGTTTCTGTGTGGTCGCACTTGGGTACAACCATCAGTGTTCCAAAGTGTCCGATCTAGGCGCGAACGCAGACACAATTCATCTCTGTGCGTGCACTGCACTGATGAATAAAGTTGAAATAACCTTCCATACAACAACAGTGAAGTCTAATCAAAAGCAACAATGTGTCGCTATTGTTTAATTTCCTGACAATAGATACGAGTACAAACTATCAAATTGTCTGATTTCATGCAAAAAATTAACAGCGAAGTGAAGTCACCGAGGAAAGCATGAGAAAGAGAAACAATATATTCAAAGACAGTGTCAATAATTGAAAAAGCGAGACTTGATAGCCTAGTATACTCAGGTCAGACCTGGAACCGATCTGAAAAATCGGAGACCGGACTGAACCGGAGAAAGCGAAGAGAAAATAACCTCATTACATCTGGTGTGGTTGAGACGAAACATGGATCTTCAGAGGAACGCAAGAGGAGAGATTCTGAGCAGGTAGCAGCTATGCTTTCATGCATTGGTTCCTTCATAAATGATGCTGTCGAGGTTGGACGACTTGGTAATCTGGGAAAAAGTGACGTAGCAGACTTCTGTAAAATAAGTTCAACATCATTGAACAAAAGCGCTTAGTTCTAAAAAATTCTAAATTGTTGCGTCAAACTCCTGACTTAAAAGTATATTTTTGAAAAGACAGAACCAAAATGCAGCAAAAAAAAAATTCAAGGCACTACGTGAAAAAGTGAGGCTTCTTAGAAATATGGGTGACGATGTGGTTATATGCAGGGGTAAAATACCAATCGAGGGGACATTCAAAATTTTCCAATCCAATTTTTATGTCAAATAAGAGAGATCATGTATATCTTCCCTCTATTTTATCAAACCAATGCACGCTTTGTGTTCTCAAAGCTGGCCAAACTGTGTGCTCCAGCCCTTATTGCCGTAACCGAATCTTGGCTGCATGACGGCATTGACTCCTTAATATTACATATGACAAGCTATACATTTTCCAAACGTGATAGAAGAAGTCGCACTAGAGGTGGTGTTTGCATTTGGTGCGACACTAGCCTACTTCCTGAATATGTGAATATTTGCAATTTTGTACATGTAGAAATTCAATGATTTCAAGCATAGTTCGAGACACGTTCTCGTCTATTATTGACATCGCTGACTCTCATTTTACGATGCATCCAGAATCCGACATTATTTTGTAAGGATATATTAATCAGCACAGCACTATTGACATTGAATATTCTTTGGACTTGAATAGCGTTGTAAATCTACAAACGAGAGGCAACAATATACTTGACAAGATTTCTCTTTCATCTGAGTTGCTGTCTGAGTATGAGAAACCAATTACGAGAAACCAATCTCGTATGCTTCCTCCTCTATGGAATTCAGATCACAAATGTTTGTCACTGAAGCCTGCACTGTGTTGTCAACTCTATCTCGCAGCTCAGTGGCGGGCGAAAGTAGAAAATCGAGCGATATTTTGAGATTCAGTGATTAGAAGTTTACAGTCAATCAAGCTGGCATAATTTTTAATTTCTTGACCATTTTTCATTAAAGTTTGATAATTCCCTTTAAAATTTAGAGCATGTGACACTTATAGACTATTTAGGCTCAAATTATAACAACCCTATTAATTAATGTGATGCTCTATTTGTAAATGTTTGGGAAAACAGGTAAATCACAACACAAAAAGTTACAACCAAGGCATGATAAGTCTTGATAATCTTTTTATAAGATTCTACCGCAAATCTGCTATCATAGAAGTACGAGTGCTGCAAGTACATCATGTACATTGACAATGAAGTACACTATCGATATTTTTATTTCCCAGTTTTGGTTCTTTTGGTCTTCATCAATCATATTTTATCGAACATAGCTGCAGGAGTGTATGTATCTGCCGTTTCTCCTAGCAGTCATGAAATAAGCATAATTATAATATAATGCATCAATTAAGTCAAACCATTAATCTTACAGCGTTTGGAAAACATTTTGCAAATCTAAACAGAGAGATGTCCTTAGGCCTAAACAATTTAAGCACAAAAATTCTTTAGCAGCCTTAGACACTGCGTTTTGCCCTTCAAGGGCTCGTAAGTACGGCTCGGAATGATCCAGCCAAGCTTAAAATATCTAGAATTGGCACTGTACAATCTTTATGAACACAGGGCCGCCGGTTGTGCAGTCTTTCAGCTTGATCAGTCATTCCAGACATTTTGCACTAGTTTGGGCAATTCCGAGTCGTACTGACGAGACCCTGCAGAGAGAAAAGCGCAGCGTCTACTACTGCCAAGGAATTTTTGTGCTTATATTGTGCTTTACAAGTCTGAGGACATATTTCAATTCTGTTCTATGCCCAGGCGAACTGGCACTCTGCAACATTTATAACTAGCAAATCTGCAAGTGCAATTGATGGAAAGTTATGTTCATAGTGTGCATGTTAGATGTAAATCAGGCCTGAATACGCACTGCTATCAATGTATTTCTATGATTACAATACGGAGATATAATATCATAGGGACCTATTATGTTTGACTGCCTTGGTAACATGTGCATGTATGATTAGTATAATCGTAAACCTGGTCTATACGAATGTGTTTAATGCTATTGTACAAAATAGTGCATTTCTGCGGTGTGTGGAACATCCATAAAGATTTCACACGGCATTTTTGTCTTGTTATCCATGATCTTAGGTGCGAACATCCGCGCATCGCAATTATCTCAAACGCTGAAAGAGTGAATAGAAATATTGTATTTACATTATCAAACAAATTTCATTGAAAAGTCACATTGCAAAAAAATTGCACGATTCCTGGTCATTCAAGAAGCGTGCGATTGGTTCCGTCACACGATTAATCGTACGAAATCGATTACCTGCGACCGCCACTGGCAGCACATCGTATATGAATACGGAAGACTTCTCTCCTGTGTACAGGTGTCACGATGAGCTACTGAAACTTTGTATAGGCCATATTCTGCGTACAACTGTCATTTCAGCAGATAATGACAAACCAAGGATCACCCCTCCTCTAAAGGCCTTGATCAATCAAAGATGGAGTGCTTATCGGAATGGACACTTCGAAAAATACAACTACCTCAAGAACAAATTAAAGATTGAAATCGTGAGATCCAAGAGGCGATGGATAATGAACTGTAGAAACCCAAAGATTGGTGGAATGTTGTAAATGAAGGAAAGGGCACGAAATCTAAGACTATTCTAAATGCGATTGTTTCGAATTTCAAAAGCAAGTCTGAGGAGGCTGAGTTCTTTAACGTATGTTTGGCTCCTTCGTCCTCCGACTGCTACAACTTGGATGTTGAAACAATGGACTCAAGCAATTCTTCATTGAATCTCATTGACGTTTTGGATGTCTACGTCAAACTATCGGCTTTGAAACTGAAAGCTTCCGCAAATGATAGCATTCCGAGTCGGTTATATAAAGAAGCCTTGTTTCTTGCCCAGCCGCTCTGTCATATTTTTAATTCGTGCATCATCGACGGCTATATGCCTGAGCTCTGGAAAGTTGCAGACGCTCGTTCTATTCCTAAATTAAGTCCAGCATGTATAGATGCTCTACGACCGATATCGCTTCTGCCTTTGCCAACGAAACTTCTGGAAAGGTTATCTTTGAAACAGTGAAGGCCCAATTTAATCAAAGCATTAGCAAATCTCAATTTGCCTTTATCCCAAAGTCCACAGCCATTTCTGGTTTGGTTTATCGTATCGCCCGCTTAACTTCGATACTTGATGATGATGATGCATTGGGAGCTGCCTTGATATCTCTAGTTTTTTTATGAAGGCTTTTGATACCTTATCCCATCGCATTCTAATTGATAAATTTATCTCGCGCAAATTTCCGGTGAATTATGTATCATGGAGTGCTTCTCATCTCTGTCGCGGACATCAAAGGACAAAAATCGATGATGTTTTCAGCTTCGTGTAAATAGTGGTGTTCCACTAGGCTCGATAATTGGGTCATTATTTACTTATTTCGTAGCCTCAATTGTTTGCGCATGAGTTACGCTGACGACACGACTCTCATCTTTAAGATAAAAGCTGGGGAGAAATTTCAATTCGGGTTCTTTCTGTGTAATACATTTGAGCATGTTAGAGAAAAGTGCCGCAATATCAATTTGTGGCTAAATGTTAGAAAAACCAAGCTGCTATTATGTCCAAGTCTCACAGGTGTCCTGACGTATCTATTCTTGTGGTCGAAAATGTTGATTCTCTTCGTTTATTAGGTATAACGATGCCAAAAAAAATGTAATTTGGGAAATGTACTCATTTTCACAACGTTTTGAGGAAATGTGATCAGAGACAGTTTGCCCTCATAATTTTGAAGCTGAAAATTGTATATATTTGCTTGATTCGCAGTATTTTATGTTACCGATCCCCTATTTTTTTCGTCATTACCTGTGAAAATTCTAGACAGAATCGATTCTTTTAACCCTCAAAGAACTGAGGGGGATCCAGTGGACCCCGGAGCCATATTTTTCTGTTTTACTTTTTGTACTGAGGATATATCAACCTCTCATGCCCATGTAAAATCATCATTTTTGGCAATGAATCTACATGTGTTATTTCATCTCAATTGAATCAGCAACAGTATGGTAGATAGGCCAAGGGGTCCACTGGAACAGCCCCCCCCTCAGGTCTCACAGGGGGTAGAAATTCCCATCACAAAATTTTGACTATCAGATGAAGAATGAATTAATGCATGTCCACGATGATGCATAATGAGAGGAATTCATTTATTTAATGTTTGCATCATCCTCGTGCATGTGAGTTATGTTAGAAGATCTCAAAATGTGAATGTTTTGTTTTCGCACATGATCGTGCATGCCTGGTTGGTCTACATGAACAAATGAGCATAAATCAATGTTCAAAATGAAAGCTATTAGTTAAACACTAAAAACAGACTGTTGGGAAATTTTTCACAGCAGTAATTGATGAGTTTGAGATCTCTACAACTGTTTTGAGGATATTAAAATGCAGCAATTGTTGCTCAGTTTAGGCCTATTTCCCATTGGTACGGATAAATTAAAAAATTGCCAAATGTAAGTGTGCTGCTGCATGGAATAAATCAATTTCATTAAAATCAACTATCTGAGGTTACATGGCAACAGCAAACATCGCAAAACCGACTCTTAGTAGAACTGATACTGTGCTAAATGTCGTTGAATTACAAAAACACCACCTTCTCGCATGTGTTTTCTGAAAAGGCTGAGAGACACTCAAAGGATTAGTTATACCGACTTGCTACACGCAAACATCATTGTTTTACTTAAAATCAACTTTCCTAATGATTTGATATCGATTCAAGCAGGCAAACCAAGAATTTGTAATAGGGGTCCACTGGACCCACCCTCAGGTCTCTGAGGGTTAATAGACGATGTCATCGCACCATTCACAAACCCGACTGTACTTGTGAACTATCACACCCGTGTAAGAATGTCTTGATGAATGATGCCATCAAGCTTTTTCGCAAACAGTCCGATCTTCATCCCCTGCATCACATGATCCCACCACGTTTTCCTCGTTCAAATCAATATTTCATTGAACTCACAAATACTCTGAGAAGGCACTCTAGATTTCCCATTAAGATTGCGGGTTTTCTGAATTCATTTTAGTTTTTCTTTCTTGTGTTGTACTTGATGTCATGAATAATAAATATTTAATTTTTAATTTAATTATCTAGTTAATAATATTTTGAACTGTATTGATTTCCATTTACATGAAATATACGCATTCTTGTCTTGGTCTGTCTTCAAATTCGCTTCAAGTTGGAAGTTGGTAGTTGAAATTCAATATTGGGGAAAATCACATAAAAGCAATTTTTTCTACTTGGGGACTAAGTAATTGTGCATTTCAATTCCCAGACTCAAATTCACAGGTCATTCTAGAGTTTCCCGGGCTCGGCCGTCAGCCAGAACGTATGATAGAGATCTACTTGGGCTGATTGCAGACATGCCGCTGTTCATTTATGAGGTGACGGTTTTAAAAGTAAAATATATCATTCTTCATAATGGCCGCGATTTGACGGTTTGATGTGGCAAATTTAGAAATGATGCAAATGAACAGTTCAGTTCTGTGCGCCATAGCCCGTGATCCTTTAAATGTTCCGAAGTACGAACTTGTCTGATTTTGTTTTGAAGAAGGCTCTAAAATCTTGACCTTGTCTTTCTCCAACAGCTTTCAAAGTCAACTTTCTTCTTAATATCTAGCTATCTTTTATTCCATGTTCTACCTATGATCACAGCCCAGAGCAGCAGAATACTAATCTACATGTACAGTGACCAAGGATTGTGAATAGTAAACTTCGCGCCTTCCACTTGGCATATTGCTACGTAGTCAATCCACAATATAGGGAAATGCACATATTGAGCTCCATAAAGCGATAGTGGAGGCACGTATTCACTGCCACCAGTTTGCTGTCGCTCATTTACTAAAGGAGACGCACTCTGATTTTATTATCCTCTCCGTGCCATATCGACCGCAAACTTACGGTGACTAATGTGATTCTTGCTTTCCCAAACTTGGCGTTAAAGTAACCCATCATTTTTAAGCTTTCTTTCTATAGCAATCCTTCCAATATATTGTACGTTGTCTCATATGCCTCCAGGACTTCCTCTTCACTTGCTGATGCTGGCAAGTACACTTGTATAATGTCCATGGGTTTTGGCTTAGCATCTATTCGCAATATAGTTAAACGCTTTTCTATTGGTCGGACTTCTGTGGACTGCTTTCTAGAGTTTGGGTGATACAATGAAGCCAACTCCTGCATAGTGCGTGTCTCCGCCTGATTAATACACATCCCATCCTTCTGAGGTTGACATTTCGCCACTTCCTGTAATGCGTGTTTCTGCTGTTCCAAGTACGTCAATGCTCAAAAGTCTTACTTCACTTTCAATATCTTTCCGGAATCATTCGGAATAGACTTTTAAAAATTTGGCTTTTTGTGGTTTTTAATAAACCATTTAGGTTTGCAATTTAATCGTTTTTTTGGAAACCAAATGCTGTATAGGGCTATTGTTTTTCCGATGCATATTTGGTTTTCCGCCAAATAGTAGGTTTATGAGTTTTGCCCATGGCTAATACTTGACGCATTGCTTGCGATGATTTCATGAGTAATACGGTATTAAAATTAGTAGCGAAAGGAAGAATTTCTGCGAAAATCAATTTAATCAATTAAAGCCTCTCAATTTTGGTTATAAGACTAAAAATCAACTATACCACAGCCTTCTGCATCATTTCTTTCGAACTGATGCAGAAACATCTTTAAGCAACAAGCATACTTATGCAAGATGTTTGAAAGACAAATGTATGCAATCATAGTATCACACACTTTATTTATGAAGTGGAGAGGAGGTCGGACACGGCAACAAACTATATGCCCTGCCATCCGCAGCTGAAATAAACAACACTATTTACGACATCCAAGAAACTGAATAAACAGATGAAAATATGAAAAACATAATCTGGTATTTCGAAAATCAGTTGGCTTTTCACAAAATCATATTTTATGATTTTTTGAAGAACCGTATTTGCCTCTCGTGGGAGGAAAAGTTGAAAAACAAAGAATATAGAAAAAAGTGAGTGCTTATACTTCCAATCGGTTAAAGGAAATGCTCAGATATCCCAAAAACACAGAAATCAGATACTATAATGTTAAATGACAAGAATGGACATGCACATTCACAACAATATTACGTAGTCGACTTATGTTGTTGTGACAACGGCGGCTTCCAATGACAGGTGCTGGTATCTTATCACTGCACTTTGTACTGATTCCCCGTTATTATCATTTTCATACAATACCGTGCAAGATATCGCCAATTATTGCTATAAATAGTTTCAAAAGATTCTTTAAGGATTCTTTAATCAGACGCTACTGTTTTTCGCCGGATAGATATATAAATTGACCAAACAATGCATCTTGAATATTGGGTTGCTACTCAGAGTTGCCATCGTCCACCTCAGGTAGGAGGTAGACAACGTTAACGGAAAGCAAAATAATAGCATTTATGTTAACACAGGAAATAATCCAATTGAGCTCAAAATAATGTATATACACTTGAAATCAGCACCTCTTCTCCTGCATGAAAGCTCCCATTAAAATCTAAAAACACAATCATACGTCTAAGGGAATACCACAGGTCTTGTAAATGACGGGAATACGAAAACTGCTGTACAATCTCTGATACATAAGAAGTTAATGCAACACTCATAAAAATATGTGCTTGATCTCACCTGTTCATCGGGATCTTCCACAGAGGGCTTCCAAATTCCTTTGTACACAGTGCCAAAAGCACCTGAGCCAATCAAAGCATCCCGAGTCAACTGATTTGTTCCGATGAGTTTAAGTTTAGTAGAATCAGGTTGCTTCTCACCAGCTACTACTTCGATATCATCATTATGCAATTTTCGTGTATATCTCGCTAATAAAGATTGTCTTTGGATAATCGATTTTACTGCACGTTTTCGATGAATATAACAGAGCACAGAAACACCAACAAGAATACATACAATGACAATTCCAATTGGGATAACCACACTAATAATTTCTTTGCTGCTTATAAATTCACTAGTTTCTGCGCAGACGAACTGATCCGTTTGGCCTTCACGGATTTTGTGTGTGGAATTAGGACATCGATCTACACACTCGAAATTCTACAAAAGACATGTTGTAAATGAATGTGATAAAATGCCGATCACATTCCACAAGAATTTATCGATGACAGCATGCGTTAGAAATCAAGACACAATATACATGTGTAACTGGAAGACATGATCTGATGGAATAGGGTACTCAATAACTTAGCAGGATATCATAACGAAAATGACATGGCTTGCTGCTGAACACGAATATCACGCTAAATTTCACAAGAAACATATTATATTTCATCGCCGTACCGAGGAAAAGTTTGTTTCTGTTTGTTGATCATCACGTAGCCTCCATCGATCATAACGAGAATGACTTCGATAAACTGATGCCATGTCCATCAGAACGCGATTTGTCAATCTTCATAAAGCAATCTTGCGTAAATCAACGGATTTAGAAGGTGAGTTGATTAGATATGATTGTGATGTATATACATCGGTTGGCCCACAAGCCTACAAAGAAATTCTACAGAAAAAGGAAAACAACTACTCTAAAAAGCCTTAAGATTATTTCAGCAATCAAACTCATCGTGAGTTGCAATTTCTGTTCTCGCCTGTTTGAAAAATGTACTTTTTCAACCTTTTCCTGTCAAAACCTGGTGTGGCATGCGCTATTCGATAAATAAATTGGTCAAAGTTGATGTATTTCATTGCTTCTACAATAGCACTTGTACAAGAGGGCCTAACAAATTTAATTCAAGTAATTTAATCTTAGCAGTGTGTCCATCATATCTAACGAAAAAATTCACGAACAATTCGCGTGCACGACGAAAGTAACACTCACATTTATCTTACTATACTTCTCACACAAACGAATGTAATCGTTTGCTGGTTTCAACCAGTAGAAGTTTACTGGAAATCAACCGGAAACTTTTAATTACGGTTCTACCAGATAAATAACGATATCATTCCATATTCTAACTAAAATCGTCAGTAAGGGCATATCTCAGACAATGGTTGCATGAAAGGATTTTGTTCACATTCACATCTGTCTTTGACTAAGATTGTCAGTAAACCAAGACGTGCAAGGTCTTCGTCATAAAAGCTCTTGCCAACCTTTTGATCTACTTTGCTTGTCCCGAATTTAATGAGAATAATGGTCTATTAGAAAAAGTAATTTATTCAACAGAAAAAAGACACTCTAGTTAGTAACATAGGATCCTTCGGAGTCAATCACTGCTTGGCAGTGGTCAATCAACTTCTTGACCTCTCGCCGCAGAGCATCTTCTTCGAGTTGTCGAGCCCAGTGCAACGCGGCCTGTTGAAGATCGGTATGGTCCTTGAAATCCCTCTTGCTGAAGTCTGCTTTCATCCAATTGAAAAAAAACGATCACACAAATTCATGTCAGGACTATACGAACTCTGGTATACAGTGCCCATCTCTCTGCTTTCCAGAAAGTCTTTCACCACTCGAGCATTATGTGGTCGGGCATTGTCCCACATCCACAGGACTTCTGACAGACGAATGGGATTGGATCTGAGAACCCTTCACAAGTCACCAGTGTGCCTGATGAATTCGATGATCTTGGTGGCATCAACCTTCTCGCCTGGTGGAACAGATGTGATCGAGAAACGCTTGTTCGCCGTAAAAGCAACCAACAGCATCACTTTCTTGTCTGCCAATGTTCTTCGGGCCACTTGAGGATGCGGTTGGTCTGGTCCCAGCCAAGCTCGATTCTGCTGCTTCTTTGGTTGTCCCGAAAGGTAGACCCACGTTTCGTCCTGGACTGCGAATCTGTTGCAGAAGGCCTCCATTCCTTCCTGATGGAAAACTCGACGAATATGTTGGCACAATTTACTCGATTCGCCCTTTGCTCGTCCGATAGTGCATGTGGGACCCAAACTGATGCCACATTGCGTAGTCCGAGGTCGTCGGCAAGGATCCGGTGAACGATCGACTTGCCAATTTCCAAGTATTCAGCAAGCTCTCGGACACTAACTTGGCAATCATCAGAGACAAGATCATCAACTGCTTGGATTATTGCAGGTGTCCTGGTAGTCTTCGGACGGCCCACCGAAGGGCCAGGAAGAGCTTCATCACCCGAATCTTCACCATCAGAGTCTGCTGCAACTCCAGCACCATCATTGCCAATACGGAATTCTGAATACCACCGGAAGATGGTAGACTTCCCCGGAGATGCTGTTCCGTAGACTTTAGTCAACTCACCAAAGCAGTCGGTTGCAGTAATGCCAAGCCGGAATCTTGTGAATGCGTAGAACTTGAAGTTGTTCATGTCTAAAGAAGTCATTACCACTTCATGCGTTGCACTGTTCTGATCACAGAATTGGATTGTTTAATCGTATCACTTTGCTAGAAGTGCAAACTTATTCAAACAGATGGAACATGCAGGAACTTAATAAGTGGGCAAAAAGAAATTTTTAATACCTTGCAGAGATAGGAAAAATAGTCGTGCGTCGATTGCGGATTGCTCTGAATTCCTTCAAAATGCTCCGATCACCACGATTCCTTCAGATTCGAAGAATTCAGATCATTGCGCAAAAGTTTTCTCGATAATGTTGGACCCTCCGATCAGTTAAAAAAAAGTTAGCAGGCGCATGAAAAAACGTTCACAAACCTGTCTGTAGAACTTGACATCGTCTGTGTCGCTTTGCTGTGTGATCCGGTTGATAACAGTCACTGAAACTTTGCACAATTTGGCGTGTTTAATGTTGAACTGGCTGCTCATTGTTTGATTGCTATGGTGTTATGTCAGCAGATTGTGCCATTTCGTAGGCATGTTCCAATGTTTCCCTTCTAGTCAAACGGAAGAAGAGACGACCTGTCTAATTCTGTGGCGAAATCAGATGACCTTCATCTTTGACAATGTGAACATCATGAATGAATGTGGTCGATACAATATTGCAATTTTTTAAAAATATGTTTCATCGATTATAGATGTCGTATAATGCAAGCAAATTATAGCCGACAAGATATTGGAGTAAACTGGATATTGAGATTTGCTAAAATCATAACCGATTTTAACTAAGTGTTATAATAGATCGTCGGTCAATCAGATTCAGAACATCAGCATTGCCGGAAGTGTGGCTTTATTCAACGAGAAAGTGTACAGAATTAGCTACATGTATCATACCTTCACCACTAGAGAGGACAGTTACAAAATAATACTCGACAATAGATATCGCAACAATGGTCAAACTGGCTGTGTGCATGATCAGATGAGCAGATTGCACTCAATGTTGGGACAGAAGCGGTCATCTTAGTAGTAGTTGTGCTTCTACATACTCGTCGAAAATGACCAATCTTACCGCAATCGTTGCATGTGACATTCTTTGCGGGGCACTTAGAGCGTGGATGCCTCCCATAACCACAAAAGAAGCACTTAGATGTAGTCACAATTGCCGTGGGAGATGAGAATAATTTAGCTGGATCAGGTTTTTGGTTAGTCGAAGCTGAATTCTTGCACTCTGTTGTCGAAGCACATGTGGTATTATGAATGCTTGAGTATTCGTAGCACTCAAGAGTTCTTTTTTGCAAGTTCTAAAGCACAAGCTTGATCAACAGAAATCTTCAAATCGATGACGTTTTTTTCTAAGAGTCTTCTGATATACGCCGATCGCACTCCATTTATGAAGACATCTCTGACATATTCGTCCTGGCACTCTATCGCCGTTGCAGCTTTGAAATCACACTCTTTAGCCAAACCACTAAGTATTCGCAAGTACTGATCGATCGACTCGTCACTCTCTTGCTTTCTGGTTATCAACATATGACTTGCAAACACTTCGTTGTGTGGTTTAACAAGACAGATTGTAACTTATTGATCGCCGATGAATAGTCAGAACAATCCGCAATTAGCTGGTAGATTTCAGGAGAAAAGTAATTAATTAGTGGCTTCAATTTGTCTGGATTCAGACTGTCGATTAGCAGTAAAAAGTTTTCAAATGTCATTCTCCAATGTCGCCAAGTCTTCGAACCATCGGATGAATTCGGATCTATGGTCAATCTTTCCGGGCGCCAGAACTTGTCCATACTTTCTCGTTGAATAATTTGTTATAGATCATCGGTCAATCAGAACATCAGCATTGCCTGAAGTGTGGCTTTTAGCATGCCTGTGTACCTCAAAATTCCAAAAATCGTACAATCCTTCCGGAAAAATCGTACAAAAATAATCACTTAAAAATAGTACAAAAATCGTACAATTCCAAATTGTCTATAATTTCAATAAAATTGCGTATTCCCTACTCAATTCCCTGTAACTGCATGCTGCTTATGCATTCTTGTACTGAAGACAAACATAATAATCTAGAAAGTCTATAATGCAATCAAAAAAAGTAACAATAGAAAAATATAACAAGAAGAGAATTGCTTGTGTGTCTGATAAGAAATATGATTTTCAGTATCACATCATTGTGTGGCCTGGCTTTCTGGCTTTTAATGTGGATAGGCCTATGTTTACGCCTCGAACGGCCACAACTTATGATTTCTGAGAAGCAACTGCATTGTTATAATGCGTTTGACTGAAGCTTACACCTCAAGTATGTAATAAGAAAGTGACATATTCGATGGCAGAAATTCCTAACCACAATCGAGCACATCAATTTCGAAAAAATCTTACAATTATATAAAATCGATGAAAAATCGTGCGATTAGCTGAAAATTGAAAAAAATCATGGAAAAATCGTACAATTTCCGGGATATCGGAAGAGTACACAAGCATGCTTTTAGTCCGAGAGCTACTGACATTTTCTTTCTAAATTCGCGCACGAGCTTCTTATCATTTTTAATTTGTAGATTGTCACCCAACACCGGTGAAACGACAATTCTTGAGTTGTACCTCTAGTCGTCTTGCAAGTTATGGAACGTCAAACTCACAAAACCCAATTTGTTTATGTAGATCCACGTACTTCCGAGTTTCATGCACTCAATAACGCAGTGATCCAGCATACATTTAAAAACTCAAAATGAGATTTGTCATTTTCATGATTATGATAGCACTTTCAGGGCAGAATTCTCCATCAGCAGGCAGAAATGCAAGATTCCTCGTAACCGGTAGGTTGCCCGCATTGCTGTTAAAGATGATGAAAACGTCATGACCGACGTTATTGTTGCAGATAAACAAACAGATTGTCCAGATCACAAAATGAGATATCACAGAATTTATTGTAGGTGCAACACATTTTGATTATTCGTAAGATCTAGCAACATTGACCTTGATCGGCGTCCGACTAAACAGTCGAAATTGCCATCAACAAAATTGAGCAAGCGTAAATTCGGAATTATGTGGTTAAGTCTGTCGGTTGAATAAAATACTGAAAATGAAGCTCCTGTTGAATAGATATTAAACAGATTCGTAGCAGATCACAATTAGCGCTGATCTGACGAGCTGCAAAGGCGTCTAGAAACTAGAAGAATAACGCATCACACACGCAGGTGATGCGGAAGCCATCTTGTCGGAATGCAATAGAAGCAAGAAGTCGAATTAAAGTAAAAATTCGAATTGTCTATGTCACATTCACCATCTGCTGCTTAATTCAGCAAGTCAAGAGACAACACGTGTTGCACCTAATATGAATTCTGTGATATCTCATTTTGTGATCTGGACAATCTGTTTGTTTATCTGCAACAATAACGTCGGTCATGACGTTTTCATCATCTTTAACAGCAATTGGGCAAGCTACCGGTTACGATGAATCTCGTATTTCTGCCTGCTGATGGAGAATTCTGTCCTGAAAGTGCTATCATAATCATGAAAATGACAAATCTCATTTTGAGTTTTTAAATGTATGCTGGATCACTACGTTATTGAGTGCATGAAACTCGGAAGTACGTGGATCTACATAAACAAATTGGGTTTTGTGAGTTTGACGTTCCATAACTTGCAAGACGACTAGAGGTACAACTCAAGAATTGTCGTTTTACCGGTTTTGGGTGACAATCTACAAATTAAAAATGATAAGAAGCTCGTGCGTGAATTATGGAGGAAAATGTTCAACGAGAAAGTGTACAGAATGAGAATTAGCTACATGTATCATACCTTCATCACTAGAGAGGACAGTTACCAAATAACACGTGACAATAGATATCACAACAATGGTCAAACTGGCTGTGCGCATGATCATGCCATTAAGCAAATCTGAATCCACATAAACTATATTTGAAATATAGACAGGACGTCAAAGAAATTGTACTTCATGAACCTAAGAAAATGAAAAGTGGAATGAGTGTCTTCGGTCGGCTGTCCACTGCGGTAATGATTTTAGCATTACCACTTGCATGTCAACCCCCTCACTTTCGACGAGCTTGATTATGTCGTTTAGTTCTTTTATTTCTGTATCCCTTTTTTTATCATTTTCAATAAAGAAACGATTTCCACCATTCAATTTAATAAAAAATAGACTTTATAGCGAAAAGCTAGAAAAATCTTCGTTGTTAAATAAACATCCTCAATTTCAAGAGAATAAATACTCGAGGAATTAGAATCCTTTGGTTCAAGCGTCCTTTTGCATATTTTGCGATAGCAGGTCTTCGCTTCCTTGCATGCTTATATTACAGAAAGAAGCCAGTGACAAAAACAGTAATTAAGTAACTAAGCACACCAATAAACTTCTGAGATCATTCCCCTGATCGGAGAAATACGTGTCTTCACCTTAAGTTGGCAACTTGATATAATTTCACACTGATGCCATCATCATGGAACGACTTCTGAAAATAGATAATCGTAGATGATAAGATACTGAAATTGAATGTCTGATATTTGCAGAATTCGATAAGAAATTTTCCCTCCACTTCCAACTACTTTGTTCGAAATTAGTCTTACCAATATCGAAACACAGTGCCATCATTCTGACCGTAATGACTTTCTAATAGCATTTAATCGGTGGTGATTGACTACACAGGGTCCTATGATCCATGGGCATTAGCAAACTGCGATCAAGGGTCTCGGGTCGCATCGCATGTTGACAAGTGCGGTGTTCAACTTCCTGATGTCATTAATGAAACCAACTTTATATAGGCACATCAATATGGAATGTCCATTAATGAGTTTAGTAACCGATTTCGAGAATTCTGAAGCCGCGCCTGAGCCTAGCAGATATTCGCAGCACCACGACGAGTGACATGAAAACTGCCATAATCCAATTAAAAGAACCACAAAGTCAGGTGAAAATCATTAAATTCAGTTCTATCAACTATTGATTGTTGAGTTTCGAATAATATGCCTTAAGGAATCTGCCGGCATTCGTAGCAAGTGATTCACTTTACACCTGAAATTAATTGAATCTCTTTCTGAATCAGCTCCTAGCAACAAAAAGTGGGAGATTCGATATAACACAGACAGTCTTATCGTTAATACAAAAATGACTAAACCTCGACAGACTGTAGATCGCTGCAGATCTACCCTTCGTATTAGAGATGTACGTGATGGAAGAGACCTAACAGAAAATTAATTCCTGTGAAAATAAATTCAGTTCTATCAACTATTGATTGTTGAGTTTCGAATAATATGCCTTAAGGAATCTGCCGGCATTCGTAGCAAGTGATTCACTTTACACCTGAAATTAATTGAATCTCTTTCTGAATCAGCTCCTAGCAACAAAAAGTGGGAGATTCGATATAACACAGACAGTCTTATCGTTAATACAAAAATGACTAAACCTCGACAGACTGTAGATCGCTGCAGATCTACCCTTCGTATTAGAGATGTACGTGATGGAAGAGACCTAACAGAAAATTAATTCCTGTGAAAATAAAGGCAATTTTCAATTATCTACAATGAATTCAGGGATGGTCAAAATATCAATCATGTACGTGATAGTTTTTATGAAACTCTGATGCAAAAAATCCTGACTAGAAAATTCTAGTGGCATCAGCAAGCAAGCTAAGTTTGTACTTACTTTTTTGTCACTGTCAAGATAAAGTTTTGCCCACATGCAAAAATTGCAATCTTGAGAGGTAGATCCATAACATCCTTTACAATAAGGGTGACATCTTTGACATGTTAATTCCGATGAATTGGTTTTATACGCGTTTACATCTGAAAATTGGAGGAAATATACCGGTAGATCGATACTGCACGCAGTAGAATTCTTTGAAAAAAGTAAACATTTCATGCATGCTTGCTTACTTCCCCGTTTTTCGTCCTTGTCTACGCTGAACGAGGTCAGACGGGGTACACTCATTTCATAGAGCATTGCAACGTTAAGATTCCTGCTTAACCTAAATCATCAGCACTGGATCGAATCCGTATCATCATTTCTCGATACCGGATCGGATCCTGATCATTATTTTTCATAACGGAATTATTCAAAAAAAAAATTTCATATACAAATTTTTGTATCATTTTCATGTATATTTTTATATTTATAGTCATATACAAATTCAATTAAGACGAAAATATGGAGCCATTGATGAATGGTTTAGCTTCACTACTCCCCTTACTGGGGGCTTGGACGGTGCTGACATAGTCAGACTTTAATCTGGAGAGGTGTGGTACTTTAAGTCCGGATGCCCTTCCTGACGACTTCTAATGACACTTTCGGGGCTCAGTCTCTGGACCAGAAGATCGTTAGGTTAAACACTCAACCTCTGTGGCACGGAGCCATTGGTACAGAAAACTTAAGTCTCAGGCTGGATGTAGGAAATTCAAAAGAACAGCTCTTAAGTAAGAACACAACATGAAATCCTCATCAATCGACGACTCATTGGCAGAGGCACCGGTGACCAACAAGATCCAAGAAGTCTAGGAGGATTGAGATTCGCTATACGTTCTCTTGATGCTTGTACAACTCCGCCTATTTTCACAAAATGTTTTTTTTCAAAATCATGGAGGGTTGTCCCACTCACTTGATAGGACCTTTCACGCTGAATTTTGCTCGTTTCAAACAGACGCACAAAAATTAGTTTTGTTTCGAAGAAACGCCGTGGTGTTTATTCGAAGATAAGTGATATTTCAAGTTGCATGCGACACCTTAGAGAATCGGCGGTGAAATGCAAAATCGCAAATGCACGCATTTCAAACGCTTGCGTAAAAATATTTTGATGATGAAATGACGCTGAATTCTACAATATCTGTTGAATTTAAAGGAGTAATATGAAGCAATTTTCTACGACCATGTAGTTTTTATATTCCCTCGACCGTCGGCAACGAAAAAATCGAATTCAAACTGTTGAATTGTTCAAATTCAGATTCACATTTTAACTAGACATATGAATGCAAAATCTTGTATTTTCGGTGAACTTCATTTCAGGTTATCTTGTGCACGCAATGATCTTCAAATCAAAAGTAGGTCAGCATAGAAAAGAGAAACCACAGGTTGAATTCTCTCTAAACACAAATCATGCAAAATTAATAAGGTAATTAACTACCTTAAAGACATGTCCGTCAAATATAGCAAGAGATATTCAATGGATATCTCTATAACTTACAAACATACTTTCGAAACAAATCGCAGATTTTCAGTTGGCCAATCTGATGAATTAAGTTCTTGATCTTCTTAAAAATAAATATAAACATGTTTAGACAACGGAAAACAGACAATTCAGACAAATGCAATAGCATGATGGCCTTTTTACCTCAAGAGTGTATATTGTGTAAGCAGTATTATTGCACTGACTGCGATGCATTACACTTCTCCAATGTGTCTTTCCTCTTTGACACCTTGCAGTGGCTTCAAGTTCCAGATCGGATTCATTTTCGACTGACTGTTTTGTATTGGTCTACCGCTGCATACATGGTGAAGCCCCAACTTGTACTCTATACAAAAGATTGCAAACATTTACTCCAAACGACGACTGAGATCTTCAATATCGATGTATCTCGTCATCCCTGCGGGGCACGTCAAAGACATGAGGGAACAGAGCCTTGATGCTCTAGCCTTCCGACGGCCATCACAGATGATTCCATCCTTACGCCATTTCAAGCAGGCCCTTAGTATTTCAGAATGTTATAATTAATAATAATACATGATGACAGTGCACTACAATAACCATTTCTTAGAAATTAAAGCCGTAGCGATTTCGCTACGATGGCGTCATATGATGTCAAAATATACAAAGCATGTTTTTTCAAATGTAGCTTATGAATTACTCCAACAATTCCTGCCGAAGTAATGTGTCATCATAAAAGCTCTCCATCACATTTCAGAGGTATCTGTCGAAAGTGTGAATTAGCAAATGCAATCAAAGGCCTGCATTATGCTACCTGTCGTTGCTGCTTGCTGTGAAATCGTTATCGTTGAAATGAAAATGAGTTTTTACATTTCGAAATTCCTGTCGAGAAATTGATTCTCTTACTGCGTCGACTCCAAAGTCACGTCAGAGTTGGAGACGCCTCGGCAATTCGCAATGTCCACACACATCAATAAAGAACACTAAGAAATGAACGCATTTGAGATTGTTCAGCATTATGTAGGCCTAAACAGTTCTTTTGTCCCGGGTAGTCATTGGTTTCTGCCACTAAGTAATCGATAAGACCATCAGCATGCGTATCAAGCATCTCATAAAGATTCTTGCCCTGAAATGCATCCAGTGAATGTTTGTCCTATTTGAGAAGATGAGAATCACCGATATTTGCCATTTTATTGACTGCTTTTTCTGTTTACTGAAATGATCATTCAAATCATCTTTCGTTGCAATCTCACACTGCCCTACGATGTCACTAACCTCTGAGGCATCGTTTGAGACACACACCTCTGAGACGCATATACTCATCTTCAACTCATCATCCTCAGAACTCAGAACTCTGATGAAGCATTTACTTCTGGAAGTTTTGTGGCAACATTCATATGCCGTCATCGTCAGGATTAGGCCTATTGCATATTTCAGTTCATAGTAAGCAACAGCTTGGGTAATGTCTTCAGATAGATGCATAGGTTGATATAATCAAGTTTAGCCTTTATAGATATTTTAGACCAGTTTGGGCCATCTCGAGCAGCTGGCGTGCCCTGGTAGGGCGAGACGGACCGTCTACGGCTAATGAAATTTTGCATTTTGCATTTTGCATTGAAGTTTTCGAGTCGGAGGACATCTTTGTATTCTATGCTCAGGTGAATTGGCACCCTGCAATGTTTGTGATTAAGCTATAAGTGGAAATGCTTGAGATTTGATCTTTCAAGTCTAATGTTGAGGAACGTGCTATGGCAATGGACTTTGGTTGGTTTTGTGATGGGTAAGCCATAGGCTAAAAATAGCAACAAGCATTACACACACTCAGAGGACACTAAGAGTGCAATATTCCAATGCAATTGTCGATCGTTTTCAGTGTTCAACAAACATTAGTTTTGAAGAAAATTGACAGTACTCACTACTGTTTACTTCATTTACACTGTTGTTGTTTTTGATATTTTGTATATCATATTACGCCAGTGTAACTAAAGCGTTACGGTTTCAAAAAATTGACATGCCATGTCATGAATGAATATCTGATGAAGTATTGATTGCTATTTTCGGTATTTTATGAACAATGAGATTACACAAATCACATGGATAGTAAATTACATGTGCACGTTCATCCACTGTGTCTTCCAGTATAGAAGCAGATTTTATGACCAGTTTTTGTCTAATCTCATGATCAAATATAAGCATCAAAAAGTGCTAATTTCTGAATTGGTGATAGTTTGCCTGAAAATATATACGTCGCTAGCTTGAGAAGACAGCAGATTCCGAAAAGTGCTGTAATGAAAACGCTACGATGGCGCCAAATGGAAATAGAAAGCCATATGGGAATGGAATATGGGAATGGCCAAATGGGAATGGAATATGGGAATGGCCAAATGGGAATAGAAAGCCATATGGGAATGTAATATGGGAATGGAAAAAGAAATAGCCTTGCATTCAAATTAAGCGCAAACGTCGTTGCGCACGAATTACCAGCATTTAAAAATTCATTCTTCACTATTCATTTATGCTTCTTCTGCGTGCGCAACAGGCTGTGTGACTCAAAAAGATTCAAGTCGAATGTAATTTTTCTAAAATGTCTAAAGAGAAACTATAAAAGTATGTTTTACAATGCTCCGATATACAGTAGTTGAAGAAAATGGAGAATCAATTGAATTACACCTTATAACAAGAAATAGAGCACATAGCTCTTATTAGAACAAAGTCTTGAAAAAGTACTAATAGAGTACTCTGTAGACATCCTGCGTATTGGACAGTGATCAAAGTTCAAGAGAGCGCAAGTGTTCAATAAACATCATATGGTGTTAGTCTATCTCTTTATTTATTATTGTAGCCTATTCAAGAAAGTTCCTGTGACTATGAAAGATTGTTGAATAAAATTAACTGAATTATAAACTTATGAATTCGATTTGAAAAAATCTTGTCATTCAAACTTCTGTACTAGAGGATGTTTCTTGCTAAAACCCTGAGAAATAGAGCATATAGCTCCCATTAGAGCAAAGGCATCCAAATGGAGCACTTAGTAGACACTGTTATTTTGTTATATTGTTTTCGAAAGCCACGATTAACTTTGATTAGAATGAAAAAAATAGCTTTTCCTGGTAAATGATGCAGGAAAACCACACTTTATAATAAGAATGCTTACTATCGACGCGTTTTGGTCGACAGCACTGCGACCATTATCAAGACAAACTGGATGTGAAACATGATTGTATTGACACTGTAACATACAAAAATTCAAAATTCAAGGTCGCATACAGAAGTGAAAAACAGACGCACATGAGGGCATAGAGATAAGAGAGAACGAAACATAGAAATAGAATCAGCCAGAAAACCACAGAACTAAGAATAAGGTGCAAATTAAATAGACGACAAAACTCTGATTGAGGTGAGAGGATCAACGAAAGAAAAACCGGAATTAAAATTCATACAATTAGGGTCAGAACTAATCTTATATATTTATTTATTTAGTACACCAATAAGTGCAAGGAGCACCAAGGCAACACAGGAAATACATTCAGGAGGGAACAATCAGAAGTTACAATAAAACATAAAAAGCTTTCGTTTAAACTGTTTCACCGTTTCACTGTTAACAATATCGTCGGGGAGGCGGTTCCAGTCATCTATAATGCGGTGGGAAAAGGAGGATAGGCGACAATTCAGATTTGTTGGGTGGCGGAAAATTTTGTAGTTATGTCCACGGGTTCGGGAAACACTAAAGGTGAAGAAGGAATTAGGATCACTTGGAGTAAGGTGGTTACTTTTTTTGAACTCGGTTGTAGGGTCCATAATCCGACGACGACATTGTAGTGTTGGGAGTTTCAGAGCTCTCAGTCTTTCTTCGTAGGGCAACGAGGATAGACCACGGATGCTTTTGGTGAATCGACGTTGACAACGTTCGATAGCCAGAATGTCTTTATTCAGGGATGGATTCCAGACTGGGATGGCATATTCGAGGTGATAGCGGACCAGTGTCTTGAAGAGACGAATAAGCAGATCGGCGTCCCGAGAGACGAATGTCCTGAGGATGGCAGATACAATGCGATTCGCTTTCTGAACACAGGTCAGAATGTGCCGAGAGAATTTTAGGTCTTTTGAAATCAGAACTCCAAGGTCTTTGACACACTTGGAATTATTCAGGAAACTTCCATCCAGACGGTAGTCCGAGGAAGGATTGCGAAATCCAAAGTGTAGAATGGAGCACTTTTGGGGATTGAGCGATAGCTGCCATTTCTTCGACCAGGTGGTTACAGCGTTGAGGTCAGCTTGCAAAAGTTCTTTGGCTTTCAGGGGATCAGTGCGCTTGATTTCGGAGTACAATTTTACATCATCAGCATATTTCAATAAAGAAGAGTTTGTCAAGGTGTCATCAATGTCATTAATAAAGGCGACAAACAGATCTGGGCCTAAAACGGATCCCTGGGGGACACCAGAAATCATGCTGTAGGGGGAAGAATGCACAACATCCACGACAACACTCTCAGTTCTATCCTCAAGAAAAGCTTTCAGAAAACATAGAAGTCTCCCTCCAATGCCCAAGGAAGTCAATTTCGAGAGGAGACGAAAGTGAGGGACTGAATTGAACGCTTTTTCAAAATCGAGATAGATGACGTCGGCCCACTGACCGCGATCCACAACAGATGTTAAATCCTCGAGGAATTCTAAGAGCTGGTGGGTACTAGACGAATTGGATCGAAAACCAAATTGAGAGCGCTTGATTATGTCATATTGGTTTCAGAACTGCCACAGGTGATCGCGAACAATCGACTCCATCAATTTGGAGGCAGTACAAGTCAGGCTGACCGGACGGTAATTCTCTGCCTTCTTGCGACAAACTTTCTTATGTATAGGAGTGTCCAGAGCGTGCTTCCAGACTAGCGGGATATTCCCCAGCTCAAAAAAGATCTGGAAAAGGCGAGCAAGAAGTGGAAGCAGAACAAAAGCACCTTGTTTGTAGCGGATATATTGAATGCCATCAGGGCCAGGGGAGGAGAAATTCTTCTTATGTGATAGGTGGAAGCGAATTCTATCAGGTGTGAAGACTACATCAGCGAGGCAATGATCAGTTTGTGCATGAACAGCAGGTATGGGAAGAGACTCAGAGGTGAAAGCAGATTTGTAGGAATCACCAAGAATAGTAGCTGAGTGTAGGAGATCATACACTACTCGGTCAGTGGACGGGTCGACAAGCGGACCAACGGTGGATCGAACCTTTTGTTTAGATTTTACATAGTTCCAGAATCGCTTAGGATTGTCACTGTTAGCCAAAGATGATTCAAAATTGTAAATAGATCTGCGGATTGCTTGTTTCAAGAGGTTAGATGTATGATTGCGCAAACGTCTAGCCTCTTCAGATCTGGTGTCAAGGAAGATACGTTCCGCCCTTCTGCGCTGTAGTTTTAAACAACGAATTTCTGGAGAATCCCAAGGAGGTCTGTTACTTCGAAGATAATTCATGGTCGAACTGCTGACGATAAAGCACCGTGAACAGCGGATTGAAAAGAAGCCCATATCTCATTCACATCTTTGTGCTGGAAGCAACTTTCCTAGTTATTGGAAGCGAGAATGGAACGGTACAAGTCCCAATCAGCCTGCTTAAAATTATAACGAGGAGTCGACTTGGAAGAAATTGGTTTTCTTTCAGCAGAAAAAGCCAGTTCAGCCAAGACCATATTGTGATCTGAAGAGGCTAGAGGTTCAATTACATCAACGCGGGTAACAAGATCAGGAGTGGAGCAGAATAATAAATCCAATATATGCTCTTCGCGTGTAGGTTCAAAGACAGTTTGGTGGAACCCTGACTCAACAGTGCAAACAAGAAAATCTTCAGAGTCTTTGTTGGAAGAAAGTGTCTCCCAGTCAATGTGGGGGAAATTTAAATCGCCACTTATTAGCTTAAACTGATGGGGAAGGGAGGAGGCTTCATGGGAGAGCTTGAATATGACACTGTCATTTGCTACTGATGAATCAGGAGGACGATAAACCACACCTACAAGAATGGAAGATTTATTCTGAAGATAAACTTCAGCCCAAACACAATCACTGAAGTTCGAGCTGTTAGCGACATCCAAAGCACAAGACTGAAGTGAGTCCTTAATGTAAAGGCAAACACCACCACCACGACTACCACTGCGACGATCAGATCTGAATAATTTAAAGCCTGAAATTTGAAATAAAGCATCATTAGAATTTTTATTTGCCCAAGTTTCAGTGACAGAGATAATATCTGGTTGGAGGTCAGAGATATAGGAATGAAAAATGTGAAGCTTGTTGACAATGCTGCGAGCATTCAAGTTAAGAAACTTAAGTGCAAGGTTAGGGCTCTTCAGTTTTTTGAATAAGTACGATCAAACCAAGAGGAGTCTCTTTGCCAGCTACCATCATCTCTGCGAACGAAGCGCCAAATAACCCCGGAGTCCCGTAGACTAAAACTCTCACAAGAAGAGCCATTGTCGCTCTTGGAAGCTTGTTTATTCAGTTCGAAGCAGTGCCGACGGAGAGCTTGTCCTGAAGGCGAAAGGCTTGATCGAATGCGAACCTGGCTTGAATCACAAAAAAGGGGAGAAGCGGAAGTGAAAGCTGATTTGAAAAGCTTCGCGTCGAAAGCAGATTTAAAAATCAGCCTGACCAGTCTATGAGAATTGACTTTCGGCTTGCCAATACGGATAACATCATTGGTTCAGGACATGACGAGGAAGGAGAACTGTTTCTAATGGACTGAATGATTGAAGATATACCGAAAGACAGATCCTTATCATCAGGAAAATTTGTCAGGATGAGCTCATTTGGCATGTAGATTCCAGAGTCTGGAGGGATGAACGGGATCGAACCGGTCTGTCTCACGGGAAAGACAGGCATCCGGGAAGTTGAGATAGGCGGAGTGGGATTCGATACATGATTCGATAGAGCTGGACCTTGAAAAGCACCAGGTGAGCGATCAACAGGGACATCTATTGAGGAGAGAGGAGGAAAATTACCGGTGTAAAACTGGGAGGAAGAAACGGGGGGAAGAGGAGCAGGCCAAGGAATGCTGGGAGATTTATCAGCTGTATTCTCGTGGAGGGAAGTAGAGATCATGGCTATCATGGATTCCAGCTTCAATGTCAGAGTCGAAAATGCTTTCTCCAATGCTTGAAATTTCGAAAGCAATGGAGGACTGTCTGAACTGGGAGAAATTTCCTTAACATTGGAACTAACACAACTGTGAGAAACATATTGAGTCTGGCAAACAGGAGGATTAGTTAAATTGGCAACAGTGAACCAATCCTCGTCAAAGCAATACACATGCTCATCAGACGGGAAACCGTCCAGTAACTTGATCTTGATGGAGTCAACTTCTGGAGAGAGACAACAAGATTTACAGAGATAAAGGCCAGGATCGTCATTGATAACATAGGAGAGCTGGCGGAAGGAAAGACCCAGACAGAGGTAATGAATCCAAGATCGACAGTTGGAACACTCAATCTCTGTTGAGTTGGAAAGCTGATTACACCAACACGTAGATCTACCAGGGAGAAGATCAGAGGAAGCTTGACTCTTGGAATCTTTAGCCGTTCTAGGCATTATGCGAAGAGGAAAAAAAGGAATTAACTACAATAAGAAAGGAGTCACACTCAGAGTTTTCGGTCACAACAAAGAAGGTATAATAGTAGGCTAAGCCCACACTCAGACCCTGCAGTTACTGAATTAGCGAAGTAGGATGGATGGGAAAAATATACGCTGGTTCTAAAACAACACGCCAAGCTACATGCACACTAACGGCCCCACACTTATGCGGTGGATAGATGGCATAATACAAAAAACGAACGGTAGAGAGTAAACAGTGTAAGAGCTCAACACTAGCTAATTATATGCTATTATCATAGAAGGACTGTGAACTACCACACAAAACAACAAAAAGAAAAAAAAATTAGAGCAGGATTTGAACTCGATGAACGAGGTCAGCAAGTCTAACACGGTACCACTACACTACTGCGCCGCTTTTTTTGAAGAGATTTGATATCTATAAACGCGTGTGATCAGCAAAGAAATCGAAGAGGGATGCAATTCTGGAGAGAGAATTACATAGACATCTGACTTGGCACAATACGCCAAGCTACAGCACTCTCAACAGCAGAGAAATCGGACAGAGAGATGAATCCAGATTACGAGACAAAGCACACTGCAGCTGCGTGTTGATAGAAGCACGCCAATGAAACTAAGCTATGGTAATCACTAAACAACATAGAAATAAACTGTTTATCTGAAGTTTGCTAGAATGGAAATTGACTCAAGGTCGCGGCACATCCGGGGGAACTAAGTTGGGGCATGAAGAACCAATTAAAACCTTCGATTTACTCATGTGACTGATTCTACCCCAATGATACAGACGTTGGCAGGTGCATCTAAGTGAAAATGCGTGCAATTTATGTGCCGTTATTGTGCATTGCATGAAGCTTAATTTCCATTCTAGAGGTTTTATTGTTGTCAATTTCTATGCTAAACAACGATTAGCGGATTCAAAGCGGATTCAAAAACACGACGAATGCTAACATCAGAACTCCTTTTTAAAACAACAAAATTATCAAAATCAGGGTAGTGGTTATTACTAAAAGAATGAACCGAAAGGGCATTATTAGTGTCGAAGGACCTGACTGCATGACGGTGCTCCTTCATCCGAACATCAAAACTCCTACCAGTTTCTCCTATATACGACTTAGAACAATCCTTACAAGAAATACGATACACACTTTTACTATTATTACACTTTCGGGACGATTATTAATTAATCTAGATTTCAAGCTATTAGGATAAGTGAAGGCAATACGGGTATTATTTAAGTGCGCTAAGCGACGATTAACCGGGTTATCTAAAGATGGGACAAACGGCATGGAATAAAACTTCTTAGGCAGCTCCCTATCAATGTTAGGTCTGAAAAAAGAAGATTTGGCTTTAGAAAGCGCTTTAAATAAAAATGCATCTGGATAACCGCGTTTTTTGAGACATTCCCAAACGAAATCAATTTCTTCAGCACGAAATTCTTCACTACAGATGCGAAAGGCTCGATAAAATAAATTGCGGGCTACATTTAACTTTATTTGATAAGAATGGAAAGAAAAGAAATGAATATAGCTATTAGAATGCGTTACTTTTCTAAATACTTTGAATTTAATAGAAGAACAAACTCTAGAAACTAAAACATCAAGGAAAGGAATCGAATTATTACATTCATACTCAACCGTAAACTTCAAAGAGGGATAGAGAGAATTTATAAAAGAAAGGAAAGAAGATAAATCAAAACTAGAATCGACAATAGTAAAAACATCATCTACGTAACGTAACCAACATAGCGGCTGATAACCATAAAAAAAGGGCAGAAGCTCAGATTCTATGTGCTCGAGGAAAAGATTAGCTAGAACAGGTGAAAGAGGATTTCCCATCGCAAAACCAAAAACCTGGTCATAAAAACAATCATCGAAAGAAAAATGTTTATCATTAGAACAGAGCTTTAACAATTCAATAAAACAATCTATACTAAATGGAAAAGAGACCTTATCACTAACTGACGATAATTTTCGAACAAGAAAATCAATAGTGGGATCTAGGGGAACATTAGTAAACAAAGAAACGGCATCAAAGGACAAAAACTTGGTATTAGGTGGAACAGTCAAAGATTGCAACCTATCAATAAATTCACCAGAATTCCTTAGATGGGAATCTGAGAAAGAACCAAGGAGAGAACCAGGAGCACGATTGCCATATAGAGCACGATTGCCCTATATCAATGCTTCATTTCTACACCTTTTCCATGTCTGTTTCAGATATTTCCAAATCGATTTCAAATCTTTCCAAATGAATTTCAGACATTTCCAGGTGGATTTCAGATTTCTCTAATTGAAGTTCAGGTATCTATCATAAACTCAACTTTGAAGATATCTGAAATTAAACATAATCATCAAACAGTAGCATGCTTTCTTTTTTAATCCCGTGAACTCTTGTAGTACTTCATCTCGTTTATTGTAGCAATGCAATATTGCTAAATGTGCAAGCCATGCTAGAATATAGCTCACCTTCACACTTTGCTGCACACATATTTTCATTTTCAAACTTGTGAAACCCATCCTTACAAACTAAGCAATGCCCGGTAATAGATGAACAATTCCTACAATCTTGATGGCATGGCGAGAGAAAAACAGTATCAAGATCTAAGAATTGTTTCATAATTTTCATCCATTTCATCCAGTCCTTGCCTTTAGGAATAAAGGTGAAATATCCACTTGGCAATGTATTCGAGCACCGATGATAACTGACATTCGTGGTGATTACAAATTTGCATTTGTTACATCCCTTGCTTCCAAGATATGGCAACGGTCCACTACAAGTAGGTCTTTCACTTTCATGTCTACATGATATGGAACAGTTTCTACAAATTTTATTTTCCTCCAAAAACGTGCTTGTCGAACATTTCGGTACGCATCGAGCGCCTTCCTGAAAAACGAATTTATTTAGATGTAAGTGTATAATATGTGATATCATGCTGACTATGTACATAATTATAATGATTTTCTGAAAGCATCGAACACGGTCAGCGAACGGTTTCTGTTGCATCAATGTTTCGAGATTAGACACATGTCGCTGTGAAAAACGGAACCGGAGCCTGAACAAACAGATGATGCCTCGGCTCCGGTTTGAAGCTTTATATATATTTGAATTCAGTCACTTTGTGAGAAAAGTGGTATTTGACAGTAGCTGAAACGAATGCAAGTGTGCCATCGTTGTAGAGCTCCCAAAATATGTATATTCCTCTTCAACTCTTCTCAATACATAACCTACTGCGAATCATTTATCTGGATTATACAGGAGATCGCGAACTTCGTTAAGATAACGTTTCAGCCGAAAATGCAACTGTGGTGCTAAAAGCTGATGGTAAACAACATGTACATGCATTCCCGCCTAAAATTTAGTGCACTTATTGTTCAAGCACAACGTTGGTTCTTAAAAATTCTTCCTTTGAAAATGCCTAGTTATTTTGTAAATGTCTCATTTTCAAAAAAAAATAACTGGAAAAAAACAAAATTCCAATTATTGGAAGTATTATGAGACACCTTCATATCCGTTGCAGAGAACAAATGAAACTTCAGCACAGTGAACGAACGTCTAAAAAGTGCCAAACTACTGTATGTGTTTTTCCACTAAAATTTTAACTAAAGACAACGATGAGGCTAATTTACGTGTGCGACAAACCATGATGGTATAGAAATTGAACCCAAGAATAAATAACAAGATCGAACTCGAAAGCTTTAGAGATTTCCTTTTCACTTAATGTGTCATCCAATCTAATAATTCATGCCTGATGTGGTTTCCTGATACCACATACTAGTAATTCACATCGCATTGCCTTTTTCTTATGAGGTTTACAGCACATTGTAGTACTACTTTTATATCGTCAGGTAAATTCTTCCAGTGATTGCTATTGTTAAAATATAGCCCAATACTATCTGTCACATTTTTTTATATCTATATTCTTTTTTATATTGCTATACGTGGTGCGTCCAATAAGCTTTCGGAAAAATTAGAAAAACTGCAAATCTTTGAATTCTAACATGATGGATCATAAATTTGGCACATATAGGTTAGGATGATCTCCGAAAATTTGAACGGTTTTCATTTTTTTTACTGGTGTACAAGACCATCTTAGAAAACAAACAAAATTTTGATTATTTCAAAATAAAAATAAAATCTTTGGTATCTAGTGCATTGCAAATTCGTTGATGGTTGTTTTTTTTAACATTTATCAACGAAAGTATTCTGATGCGACCAGATAAAAATGACATTTCTTCAGAAGTTCCCTCTTTATACCAATTCCCCTCATGTTGATTGCTGGACACACTTCAACTACGTGACTTTATGGTCGTCAAACGCTTCTTAAAGAACGAAGTTTACCGAGAAACTTGTGAACGGATCCTTCCAGACCACACAATGCATTGTCCGAGCAAATTGTTTTCTTGGTCGTGTAAAAAATCTATAAGCACAATCTCTGTTGTGTTGAAAAATCAGTCGACGTCATGCATTGTCGATGAGTAGTTCCCGATTGCATTTTCCAAGGTTCCTTATGACAGGTTTTCTACATTTGGATGATTTCCGTTTGGAAGGTGGATTGGATAGAGACAGTAAGAAGTATATCGACAGCTATTATGAAGAAAGCGTCCGTCAAAGTCTTCAGTGATGCTGAAATTCTCTCGGCAAGCCTAATGTCGTCTTTAACGCATGTCAGGCGCAAGAAATCGGGAGCCGCGAGAAAAAAAAACACGGACTGACTTTTCAATATTCATTTTCCATGAGGATCCCAATACTTCCACAGAATGCATTCAGCTCTTCACCAGGAGTGGTGATCAATATGTGTCAATCCCTGTTCAGAAACATTTCCATCGGTTCGGACTTCCAGTGCAGGTTGTCACAGCCTCGATTTTCGAAAGAGTGCTTGGACGGGACTACACGAATTTTTATAACTTTGTCCTCGCTGTCACGAAGTGGCCTTCATCAAGTCTCCACCTCCCTTTACCAGAGACTAATGCCAGAGACTGAGTGCCATGTTCGTCCGATCTTATCTATGATTGGTTCACCTACACCTATGACGGCCGCATGGTTAGCAAGTGTTGCTTCCTATTAAAGAATGTTTTGGCACACATTCTTTAAAGATGCCTTTGAATTTGTCAACAAAAATAAAAAATTTAATTTGAGAATTGTTTCTATGATGCCATTCGACATGAAATCTTTATTCACTACTGTACCAGTCAGTGAAGCAATTTATGTCATTTTATCTGTTACTTGTGATAACAAAGTTTACATTGATGAATTTCGTGATGTAAAAGAAAGATTATTTCGAAACATTACGCAGCCTTCTAGTACTCGCAATGTTCAGTATTTGTTCAATGGTAGATATTATCATCAGGTTGATGGTGCTAGTATGGTCTCCTGTCTTGATCCAATTTTTGCAGAAATCTTTACGGGATTTCTCGAGTCAAAAATTATAACTGCGCTAAATATAGTATAGTATACAAACAAAATAATAATAGTATGTACAGGGTGGCGGCCAGATTTCAAGCTTCAAATTCCCGGGCGATTCCCGGGCTATTTCATTGAATTTCCAAGCTATTTTTAAATAATGACCAGATGTGTTCTTCCAATCACACTGCTCAAAAATTATCAGGACACTTTTAGACTATTTTTTTCATAAAATTTGAGACATTTCCTGTTTGAATTTTGCCACCAATTTTTGACGTGAACAATCTTTAACTCTATCGACCTCAGTTTCCAATTTTTTTGTATTCTGTGAGCGGCTGTTCGTAAGATTATAAGCATCGACTTTTCCTCAATGGTCTGCAGCCAGTGAACTAATTATGCTATCTAAATGATTTCATATCGATAGAAATGTTCACTTCCTGAACTTTCCAACGATTCAAAAACACTTCCCTTTCATTATCTGATTGAAAAAATTCTATTATGTTGCATTCTACCGTATTTCTATCTAGTTGTATTTAGGCTTCAATTTTCAAACATGTGAAGTTGAAGCAATCATACTTTGGAACCGACGTTTTGAACTGCAGCATATTCATGCCATGGTAGAAAACCATGATATCAAAATGCACATGTTAAGGCACGATGATACCAACTTATCAAGAAGTATCGACAAGAGCAACCAGGAAAACTGCCACAATGGACGAAGACCGTAGCGCTAAAAGAATTAATACTTATCATCCTCTTTTTATCAGCTTGCGTAGAAGCAATAAGATCATGGTGACCGTCAGTCATAAAATTTGTGTCTGATGTTTCGAGCAAAGTGAGTTATAATGCTGGAGAATCAAGGTCTCGATCTTTCTTGATTCACCAATGCTACTGGAGTGTTGGGGACATTACCATCGGATTAAACCATGGCAGACGTTCCTTTATCTGGTTTAATTTGACTCAATATGACTTTGCATTCCTCATAATCAAATTCTTTAACTTGCTTCTTCACATTGTAGAATTAATTCCGTTTGTTTCATCTTGTTAATCGAAATAAAATTCATAAAATGCGGAAAAATTCAAAATGCCAATACAACGAATTGAGAAAACATATCTTTTGAAACCATCACGTCTCAGATAACAATTTGCTACTTCAGCCTTGCACATTTGAAAATTGAAGTCTGAAGAAATTAATAATAGCAAATATCATATGAAAAAGGTCATAAAATTATATGAATCAGTTGATGAAAATGAAATACGCACGTATATCATCAAAAGTAGGAATAAAGAACTTCTATCGTCGTAAAATCAGTCAGATCTCATAAATAGCTCACAGGCTGCAAACCACTGAATAAGGGCGTGATCATCTGTGCTTGTTTGAAATAGTTAACCGGCTAAATGTGTGATTAAATGTGTAGGCCTAATTAAGTCTATTCAAAAATCTTTTATGGTTCAGATTACTTTGAAAAAAATGTCATCAAATTTTCAGTAGACTATCAGCCATTCCCGAAGCTGCAATCTTGAAATGATTTATTTGAGCGTCGATTAGTAACGTTTGTGTCAAACTATGCAAGTATAAGAGTAATCAATTTCACCAAATGATTTTAGGTCAGCGTTGAAAAGAATGCTTCTTAAATACGAAAAAAATTTTAAAAATCCAAGGCATTTGTTTTATTGTGGATAAAACAAATATTCTTTATATCGAAGCATAGGCCCATGTATCACAACGGGATCTTCTTATCACCGCAATAGAGCCAAAGGAAAATAAGAAAAAGCGATTACTTGCCATGACATGTTTGCATAAACCAAGACAGTTATCGCTGTCGGGTCCCTTGCACTGTGCTTTACATTCTGAATGACATCTTCCACAAGTTTTATTGGATCTCATTTTGTAGTATCCCTCTACAGAGTTACAAGTTGAGACACATCTGGACCCAGCTTGGTAGTACTTGCACTCAACACACAATTCAGGCCCTGGTCCCCAACATCCACGAGAAATATTGCACATTTTATCACAGGTTTGATTTTTCCTTTTACATTCGGCAGTTCGATTGAATCCATGGGCTTTATCAATATCATAGAGTCGAGTATAATTTCCAAGGAAATGTTCGTTAAAATTTTCCATGTAACATAACTGATGAGATTGAGAAACATCAAAATATTTGAATTGGGCATATTTAAAATTTTTCAATCCGAGATATTTTATCTTTGATGAAGCTACTTCAAAGCCGCTTTCCATTGAAGACCCATCTAAAACGAATGAGGAATTCAAATCAAATGATAAAGCACACTTGAAAACATAGAGATAGCTACATACGAGAATGTAGGACAAGGAACCCGATAAGAACCAAATTTGCCATTTTGAGAAAACCGCGATTTCTTTTGCTGTGTAGAAAATATCAAACTTTCAACCAATTTTTGGCTGGTAATTATTGAATAGTATATAAGTGATAAGTTTGCTATGTAATTTGAAAATCGTCGTTTTCTAAACGATGGAAAGCTATTTGTTTTTATTCAACATGCAATAAACGCCATGCTTCATTTTTATGCAAAACACATTAATTGTAGCTGCTAATATGATGCAATAAAATCTCTCAAGAATTATTTAAAAGATACTTGTGTACTGTGCATCTTTCAAATAGAACTTAAACTAATTTGCTTTCGTTCCAGTGACATACGTGTTATTGCTAATTATTTTATTTTATACCACAAAACAATATTTTCGAGCCAAATACAATTCAAATTTCACTTTATTATGAAAACAAAATATTGATGTAAAGGTGCTTCAACGTCACTGAATGAAGGGAGACTCCTTCAATGATCTTTTTTCTGGCTTCATAGAATACCATCTTCTAAATCTATGGTGAATGTCCCAACTACAATTTGAAATTATATATACAGGGTGTCCCAAAACAATGTATACACTCTTCAATACAATGGATGGAGCCATTAACATCATCTATCGACAGATATTTTGGGCCAATTTAGTGTCTTCAGCAGTCCCTAGATTCTAATGACGTATATGGCTAAATATAGCAACTTGTGCGCTCTCAGGAACTTTGTTCGCGAATATACGAAACAAGTCATTTCATTGTCTGATTCATTGCTAATCATCATGGCTGCTTCACGCATCAGATTAACCTTCGATGAGAGGGAGTGAATTCTGAAAAAGTAGTGGAAGTTGGAGAACGTTGTCCTTGTGCAAAAAGAATAGAAAAGTGAATTTTTGTCACAGTCACCGACTCGCCTTACCATATCTCGTATTCGCGGTTAATTCGAGGAGGAAGGCACGGTTCGAGACATGATGGAGTACACAAGAAGACCATCGACAACAACTTCTCCTGATTCTGCGTCTGTGGTTATCGATAACTTCACACGTTCTCCAACAAAATCAATCAGAAAGTGTTCTCGTGAGACTGGAATCAGCAAATCCAGTGTTCCTCGGTTATTGAAGCATAACGATTGGAAATCCTACATACCCTCATTACTTCATTCAATCAATGAGGATGATCAGATCGACGCAAAGAATTTTGCGAATGGTATCTCGCTCAAGTAGAGGAGACATCTGATTTTCCGATCGAATAATCTGGTCTGATGAGGTGATATTTTAAGCTGAATGATACGATTAATCGACACAATGCAACTTACTGGTCCCAGCAAAATCCATGCGTTCATTATGACCGAAGCGTGAATCTACCTGGTGTATCGGTTTGGTGTGGACTGTCTTCGAGAGGACTGACTGGACCTTTCTTTTTTGATGGGCACGTTACAGGCGAGTCTTATCTTGACATGTTGCAAGCTCAGGCTATGCCGGTGATTCGAGAACTGTAGGATGGGACTGATGCCTACTTTCAACAAGACGGCGCTCCATCCCATTACCATCGCGATGTTCGATCTTTCCTTGATCGAACTTTTCCAGGCAAGTGGATGGGGCGGCGGGGAAGTGTGCAGTATCCACTATGATCTCCTGATCTGACGCCCCTAAACTTTTTTCTCAGGGGTAAATCAAGGATGAAGTTTACACCAAAAGACCGCAAGACATGGATCAGCTTGTTCAAATCATCCGAGACGAAAGTCAATCAATCGATGGTGAAATCATTTCTCGTGCGTACAGATCAGTGAGTTCGCGTTGTCAGCAATGTATTAGAGCTGATGGTGGACATTTCGAACACTTACGTTAGACGACAAGCTTTGATCAAATTTGATCATTGAATCTACACCATCCTATATTTATTGCTGCATTTCAGTGATAAGATGCGACAAATTTGTTTGAAATAAATGATATTTTGAAGTGTATACATTGCTTTGGGACACCCTGTATTTCTATGATCTCCTAAAATGGCAAGATGAAAAATATTGCTCTTTAACATTTTTCGCATCATGACATTTCACCTTCACGGATTACAATATTGCTTGACATTTATTAATTTCATTCATTATTTGAAAATAAAGACTGCAGAACTGCTGATACAAATAGTAACACAAAAGGCATTTACAAAATTATGAAGTTGAGCGAAGGTAAGTAAGGAGGGCACGTCGAAAAAAGGATTGTTCTCAATATTGCAAATACTCTCCGTTAAATTGTTCCATATAGTAAGCGTAAATGGCAAAAACGAATTTGTGAAATGGTACGTGGATTGGGTATCACCCGGTATGGCAAGCTGCAGCTTGTGACCATTGGTAGCCGCTCGCGTATCCCGTGTGAAGGATCTTCGTGAGAGTTGGAAGCTACTAAGAACAAGATCCGGGGACTTGGCATAAATAATTTTATGCAAGTTGCACATGGACAACAAATTTCTCCTCAATATGGAAGTGTCCAGAGTGTTAGGATCATAAGCAATGGAACGAAGGAATTTTCTTTGGAACCTTTCAACTTTCTCAATAGTCACCAGTGGGATGTTTGTCATTATTGATGTTCCATGTTCCAAGACTGAGCGAATCACCACTTTGTAGACATGAAGTTTAGCTAACCTAGAAAGTTTGTAACCTGTCCGTCGAATCATGCCGAGTTTCATTGAAGCAACTTCCGATCTTTGCAAAATATGTGGTGTCCATGATAAGTTGTTGGTTATGATGTGACCCAAAATTTTGATGGAGTCGGCTGCTGAAACCTGTGAGCCTTGAAATGAAATAGATTGGTCTGAATCCAAGATCTGCCTTTGGCGACTAATCACGGTATCTTGAGTCTTTGGAGAGGAGAATTGCACTTGCCAAGTATTTGCCCAGTCACTGACCATCTCTAGGCAGAAGGTGATGGCTTCGCGGGAGTTGGAATAGATTGTAACATCATCGGCGAAAATAAGCACCTTGCAGTTGTTGACAAAGGCAGGGAAGTCGTTGATGAATAACAAAAAGAGTAGAGGTCCCAATACACTGCCTTGGGGAACCTCCGCACTCAGCTCAGTAGTAGATGATGAGAAACCATTCACAACCACAAACTGATGTCGACGGTACACATATGCCTCAAGTCATCTCAGACGTTCGCCATGCAACCCATAATGGTGACATTTTGCAATGAGACCCTTGTGCCAAACTCTGAGAAACGCTGACACCATATCAAGCGAGATGACATGCATCGACTGCTTTTGCTCAAGACAATGCAAGGTGTCTTGTACGAGGATTGATATTGGATGGGCACAAGAATGACCTCTACGAAATCCAAACTGTGCATTGGAGAGGATGCCAGCTTCGTTCAGGTGGTTGCGAATCACAGATGCAATAATCTTTTCCATGGTCTTGGCGATTAAACTTAAAAGAGCGATAGGTCTGTAATTTTCCAGACGAGATTTATCACCTTTCTTATGGATTGGAATTATTTGGGCTGTGCGCCATTGAAGGGGAATGAAACCAGAATGAAAAATGAATTGAATAAGCACGCCAGAGGCTTGCAAAGAACATCGGCAGAGTTCTTGAGCACAGTCGCTGGAATCCCATCAGGACCCGTAGAAGTATTGCACTTTAACGACATAATTGCAGCATAGATATCGGACTCGAGGAAACTGATATTTGAAATGATCTCACTCGTGGATGTGTCAGTAAAGCTAGGAGCAGGACGAAACGAATCAGAAATGCTGCTCTGAGTGGCAAAATGGCGATTAAAGGCTTCAGCAATATCGCTATCTGAATCTGTCGGCTCTCCGTTGAGCAACATTTTAGGAATTCTTGATCGCTTCGATTTTCCAAGGACTGTGTTAACTAGCTTCCACCAATCTCTGCCATTAACACCATCAACTCGAATTGCTATCTTGTTAGAGTAAGTCCACTTCTCACGACGTATGGCTCAGTTAAGTAGGTTTCTAGCATTCTTGTATTCTGAGTAATCCGAATCGCGCCGATGCATCTTCCACTTGTTCCACAAGTACAGTTTTCTCTTGGTCAAAAGCCAGCATTCGCGATTGAACAACTTCTTTCTCTTTAGATTGTGCTGCACTACAGGTATATTCACTTTCATAGCGTCTAGAATGACTTCTGAGAAGAGATACCAACAGGTTTCGAGATCTTCAGTGTCAAGGATTGAACACCAGTTGGCAGAAGCAATATCTCCACGCAGTCCTTTCCAATCGCTATTCTTGTAGTCCCAAACGACGACCGACGAAACGTTTGGCTTCTCAGCTCTCATACTAATATCCTTGAAACTAAAGACCACAACACAGTGATCACTAGTTCCAACAGGGGGCTCCGTACGAAAGTATGAGAAAGATTCTGTGTCGTCCACAAGGACCACATCCAGCAAGTTACCAGAAAGAACTCCATCAGTAGACGAAGAGAATATCCTAGTTGGATCACGTACTATCTGATTCATGGCCAACTCAGTACTCAGGTCAAAGCCGCTAATCCCAGAGGGCAAACAATGATTCGTGAACGGTAACCCGGTAGGGTCATGCATGTTGAGATCACCAGGAATGCAGAACTTTGCAGTTGAATGTCTTGAAAAGAGAGCAATAGCATCACGTTTAATCTGATCAAACACTGTGACAGAGTACTGGCTGGAGTTGTAACATGCACAGAGTACAACATTGCTGGGACTTAAAAATAGTTGAATCCACAATAGTCCGGCAGCCAGAACGAGTTTCTGCAGGGAACGAGGCCGAAAGTGAGACTTTCACAGAATGATGTACACCCTATGCCTACTACGAATCGGCACGTCTGCCGAGTTCTAGTGAGTTCCTCCTCTTGTCAGACAAGATCAAAGAAAAACACATGTATGTCCAATGGGACGTAGATTGCAGTTTTTTGGCTAAAATGAAATTTTGTATGTTTTCTCTGATTAAACGAAAAGGACTAAGCCCAGAGTCATAATTTTTGGCATGGAATGTCTTCAGGTCATTTCATATGATGTGCATATGATTTTATCATGCATCTAATCGGTAATGTGTGTGAGAATGTGGTTGAATGTGGATAAAGTTGCTCAAAATGTTTTTGCTTGCCGAAATTATGAGGCTCGCCAAATCTAAATGCGTTTAGCTACATAGACATGGGTGCATGAAAATGAAAGGAATTGACCTGAAGACATTCCATGCCAAAAATTATGACTCTGGGCTTAGTCCTTTTCGTTTAATCAGAGAAAACATACAAAATTTCATTTTAGCCAAAAAACTGCAATCTACGTCCCATTGGACATACATGTGTTTTTCTTTGATCTTGTCTGACAAGAGGAGGAACTCACTAGAACTCGGCAGACGTGCCGATTCGTAGTAGGCATAGGGTGTACATCATTCTGTGAAAGTCTCACTTTCGGCCTCGTTTCCTGCAGAAACTCGTTCTGGCTGCCAGACTACAAGGTCTCACATTCTTTCTTACCTGCCTGTCGTGGAAAGGATGGTGGAAAGAATCTCTTGCTTCACATAGACAGCTGTGCCACCACCGTGAGTAGGACGATCGGCCCGAAAACAATTGAAGCCATGAATTTGAAGGGCAGATTCATCGTGAATGTTAGGATTAACGAATGTTTCATTGATAATTATGACCGAAGGATATGGTGAGGCCACAGAATTAGATTGTTTAATCGTATCACTTTGCTAGAAGCGCAAACTGATTCAAACAGATGGAACATGCAGGAACTTAATAAGTGGGTAAAAAGAAATTTTAATACCTTACAGAGATAGGAAAAATAGTCGTGCGTCGCTTGCGGATTGCTCTGAATTCCTTCAAAATGCTCCGATCGCCACGACTCCTTCAGATTCGAAGAATTCAGATCATTGCGCAAAAGTTTTCTCGATAATGTTGGGCCCACCGATCATTTTAAAAAAAGTTAGCTGGCGCATGAAAAAACGTTCACAAACTTCTCAGTAGAACGTGACATCGTCTGTGTCTCTTTGCTGTATGATCCGGTTGATAACAGTAACTGAAACTTTGCACAATTTGGCGTGTTTAATGTTGAACTGGCTGCTGATTGTTCGATTGCTATGGTATTTAGTCAGCACATTGTGCCATTTCATTTACGTTACATGTTCCAATGTTTCCTTTCTAGTCAAACGGAAGAAGAGACGACCTGTCTAATTCTGTGGGTGAGGCAGTCTCCAATCGCATTAGTAGCGATTCAGAATTTGAGTGCAGACCACGCAAATTCACTGTCCACATAACAACATCGACAGGCTTTACGTCTATAATTGGTTCGTCCGGGAAAGATTTGTAAAACAGGGAATTCTGATCAGGGTAACTGCACGTATCTTTCGAAAAAGAGATTAACGATTTAGATAAATGAGGGATCATAGACGAATATCATCTTGCCAAAAAAGTCCAATACGTTTGAAGCAATGAATGAGCAATATTTCCTTTTCTTTCCAATTGTCAAAACAGTTGGTTCTCTATGTTCACCCTATCAAGAACTGTATCGTTCAAATACAGTCCGTTTCATAAAAAGTGGATCATCCTAAAATTTGACTAAATAAAACATAAGTATGATTCAGAAAGCATTTTTCATGTTATTTCATGTCCCTAATATATTTAAATGTCCTTATATAATCTGATAAGCTATAATACAGTAACGGTTTTTAAGAAGCTAATATTTTGTGGCCCTACCCTTATTGTCAATGACATTACCAATTCGTCTAGGCATTGATTCGATGATATCGTTGATTTTTGACTGATCTAACTTTCTCCACTCTCTTTTTAACAGTGACGTAAGTTGTGATACGCCATCTGTAGGTAGCAGTGAACGACGAACGTTACGTTTTAGAATACTCCATACATTTTCTATGGGATTCAGATCAGGAGAACGAGCTGGCCAAGATAATATCCTAAGCCCTAATTGAGACTTGCATAAGTTGACTCTACTACTCCTGTGACACGTAGCATTATCATCCATAAATAACCAAGTCGATGGATCACCAAGTTGATATGTCATTTGGCCAATGTTCATTCGCAAAACATTCACATAGCGTTCAGAATTCATGGTTCCTTGCTGTATGTGAAGTTCAGAGCGCCAATTGGTCCAAATGCCAGCCCAAATCAGTAGAGTCGCACCACCTTGTACCCGGGGACGATGTAAATGTCTCGGAATTTCCTGATCAGATTTTATCCATAATCTCAATCGACCATCACTATCCTTCAGACGGACTGATGCCTCATCAGACCAGACAACCCGATCCCATTGATTTCGCCAGTGACAATGACTCATTGCTCATCTGAGACGTCTTTTTGTATGCTGATCTGATAATTCGATCTGAGAGGGCCTCTTACAGCTCTTGAAATTCGACTCAATAAGTCTTCTACGAATAGTGGACTTAGAAATAGACGAGTCTAGTGCAGCCATCTCAGTTAACGAGAGACTTGGATCAACTTTAACAAATCTCAAAATTAGGCGGTCTCTACGTTTGGATGTTTTGCGTGGACGGCCAGAGCCCTCTTTACGACAGAGTCGAAAATCATCATTATGCCATCGATGCACATTTGTGTAAGGGACATTTAGTCGCTTGCTTGTGGCTCGCAAAAAAACCCTAGTTCTACCAAGGCTGACACTTTGCCTTTTGTGAATGCGATCTCGTTATTGTTCATTTGTGCTTTGTATTGTTTTCAACCGGTAAGAGATAGATTTCTAGCTGAAAGCAATCAGGAGTGCTGCCAACACCACCGCAACGAAGTCAGGAAGCTATGAAACATGAAGTCCAGTTAATCACATGTAGCAGTTACATTATCGTTGATGAATAATGGTGCTATACTGGATCTGATTGACCAATTTTCTTTATTTTTGTTTTGCTTGATAGCTTTTGGCTTGTAGAACAACATATTACATAACAAAGGAAACAAATGTAATTTTATAAGAGTGAGGTATGATTTTGTGTAACATTGCTAAATGAAGATCAAATTATCTACTACTTTTTTATCTATAACAGGAAAACAACTCAATATTCATGCTTGAAATTTCCAACAATGATATTAATAAGCACAACTGACATATCTTCCAAATTTCAGAGAAATTCGTTCAAGTTTGGCGGAGTTAGACAAAGTTTAAGTTAAGGCGATGTTTAAGGGTGATCCATTTTTTATGAAACAATCTGTACAACTTCGAGGACTTGATGTAGATGCGATCGCTAGGTCTTAATCTCGATTTGTAGTCTTTCTTAACATCACGAAGTCTCTTTTCTTCTTGTCTGACAAGATATGAAACGTGCTTATTGACATAGACCTTTCCAAATGCATTTCCATTCAGCTTCTTCTGTTGAAATGACAGCATATTGCGGTCCTTCATTTCATGAAATTGCACAAGCAACGGCCAATCTTCTCACGACCAAGACGCTTAGTAGCAACGATATCTCCATGAATGACCGCATTGTCAATGCAATCTTGTAGGTACAAAATCTTTTCTTTATTGTCTTCCAGAGTCTCATCTTCATGGCAAAATCTACCTTCGGGCACACCGGTAACTATGACGTTATTCTTTCTTTTCTCATACTGCAGATTCTATATGTAGAGTTGCTGATTTAGCACGGTCTTCCGAATTCCCTCCATCTCCGTACGAACTTGGTTGGACTTTATATGCTCTATAGACCTTTCAATGCTGTCTATTTTGGAGATAACCCCATCAATGCGGTTCGAAAGTCTGCTTTCTAACTCTGTAATGAATGACTTGAAAAACTGGACAGTTAGCACTTCTTCCGATATGCTTGACTTGGAGTGAAGTTTATCATCTGATTCTGATGATGAGAGTGCCTCTATCAAGGCATTTTGCAGCTGAGCCTTCGTTAGTTTGCTTATTTGACTAGCAGATAGCTTGCGAGCTGAAGAGCGAGAACAACCAGACAAGTCGTTGTTATCAGGCATGTCAAAATCACGATGCGCACCAACGATCCACCAGAATGATAGCCAGACGGTCTCGAACCCAGGTCACCAGAAGCAATCCGACTGCAAGTTAGTGTGTTAATCCACTTGACCAGTACAGCTGTTGAGAAACGACGCGGAGATAACCACATTTGAAGATGCACAGTACACGATGGTTTGCAGTGCAGCAGTACTTGTGGAATCAGCACACGAGATTCGCGCATGCGCAGAGTGACACAAACTTACGTGATCCTCTCGGCGCCATGAACTAAACTGTGGAATAGCCTAATCGTAGAAGACTTGCGGCGTGAAGCAAGACTAGGTAACTCCACATCCAGATGCGGTGAGATGGAAGCGATAAATCTGCGCTGTAGGCGTTCAATTTTCTTGGGGCTCGAAGTATTCATAGAGGTCATTATGGGCGAACCGTATTCAAGTGCAGAGCGTATGACAGTCTTGTAAACATGCAGTTTGGCTGTTGGGGAGAGCTTGTAGCCGCATCGTCTCAATATACCCAGCTTCATATGCGCAACTTTCAGCTTGGTAGTCACATGAGCTGACCAGGATAAGTCAGAAGCCAGATGAAATCCGAGTGTCACAATCATACTCCGTGAATTTATTGTACAACCTTGGAAAGTAATGGCATGCTCAGAGATGGGCTTGTTTGGGCGACGAGTGACCAAGTATTGCGTTTTGCTCGCCGAGAATTCCATTTGCCACTTTGAGGCCCACGAAGCAACTGACACAAGGCAGTTTTGGAGCTTGGTTAAGTCAGTGGAGTATACAGTTACGTCATCAGCGAAGAGAACAACTTGACAATCTTCCACTACTTTGGGCAAATCATTAATGAACATCAGGAACAGAATCGGTCCCAGGATACTGCCCTGAGGCACACCCGAGGACAAGGTCCCAAGAGACGATGATACACCGTTGACCACCACATACTGCCGTCGATTTCGTAGATAAGCTTCAATCCATTTCAACAACCTTCCGGAAACACCACATGATTGGCACTTGGAAACCAGACCGCCATGCCAGACTCGCAAGAAAGCAGAAACAAGATCCAGAGAGACAACATGAGTGGGAAGCGAAAACTCGAGGGATTGATGGCAATCATTCGTCAATTGGAGAATGGGATGAATTGTAGAATCGGATTGTCGGAAGCCGAATTGCTTGTTCGAGAACAAATTGCTGTCATCCAGATGTTTGACCGAACAATTTTTCTCAACTTCGCTGCGAGATCGGTGATGTAGGCCGTCAAAGATATGTATAATTTTTCATAAATTCTCTAAAAATAGAAAATATAAAAATTCGAATAAGTCAAGGTCACGCAAGTGACTTTCCCGATAGAATTTTCCGAAATATTTTGGATTTCATCTAGATAGACCCAAACGATGAAAATATGCGAATTTGAAGAAAATCTGAGAACCTTCGGCACAGGCCATTTGACGTTTTGGTGTGGAATGACCCATATGTGTTAAAGCTGCCTTGACTAACTCTTGCTTAGCAATCAAACCGCTTTCAGAGAGAATCCGACATCACAAGCGTATTACAATGTGTGCTTAAGTAAAACAAACGGAAAGAGGCTATAAATCAAAAGAAACCAATTGAGGTAATTTTTGGCCATCCGAAGAGGACCGATTCGAATTTCTCTCGAATCACAATTTCGAATCGAATCGAATCTCGAATCAGCAGCCGATTCGCTAATCTAGTCGAATCTCAAAGCTTCGCATGTGCCTAATTTTTTAACCTATTGAATTTAAGGTCCTACAATCTGACTTAAAATGCTATAAAAGGCTGTGAGTCAGCGATTATGGATGTTCATAAGCAATACACGACTTCATCAGCGGAATAAAATCGTATTTCTTTCTTAAAAGTAAGTCAAATCCGCTGATGAAGTCGTGGGTTGTTTATGAATTCTTATTCTTGGGCGATCCAAGTAGCCGATACATTGATTATAGATGTGATGGCTTGATGAGTCATTTGGATCATGGGCAAATTTTCGCTTTATCGGGGACTAATTTCTACCATCTATGACATTGAAAAGGGCGTGAATTTTTCCGAAAACATTTTGTCTTCTTATGTTGCTTCTTCGCATGTAAATGCGGTAGTCAAGTTTAAAATGAAAAATTTATTTTGGATTGACTGTGCCACATGGCACAGAATTAAAGGAATCTGGTATTTTTCGAGAAAATGATTCATTCATTGAAAAATCATAAGATAATAACAATTATTATTATTGATATCTCATGTTTGAGCTTCAGCTAGACGTAATGATTGTATCTCACATCTTTAGTATTTTGTCAAATCGCTTGCTAGTGAAATATTTTGTATCACTGACATAATAATTGCAAAATCGCAGATAATGAAGAAAATATCAAAGCCTGTGTATAACACTGTGGTATACTATGATAACACTATGGCATAGATTCCTAGGACCTGTATTTGTAATTCCATTTCCTTAACTACGTTTGGATGTATTTTCAATACATTGCTTAGTGAAAAAGGTCTTAAATTATTTTTTAAAAAACTAATTTCATTATGTTATTGCTGCTGAAAGAGAATTTCGAACTCGCATTAAACTTTTAGCTGCTATCTTCAAAATGAATACAGTTTTGGTAATTTGACCGGTTTACGAAGACCCCCCGCCTTTATAGGCCAGGACTGCAACTGACGCTGGCTTTGAACATTCAGTTAGCAACAGAAGTACGAAAACGCGATTCTGAAATCTGAAGGCTCAAATGATGTGAAAGTATAATTTTCGTTATTTCTGCAGCTTACATGTGACAGATTCCAATTTTGAAAAGAACGCGAGTGATTTCAATTCAGGAAAGGACGCCAAAGTCAGCTTTATCTTTCCAATTACATTGCGAATGTTTGACAAATATTTCAGATCCTCTTCTCTAACATCATCATTGCTTTGCTTTAATGCCTTCCTGAAAATGAGAAAAAATGTGACTAGAATAAAGCACGTAGGTAAATTCTTGATAATTTAGTTTATATTCAGACGGCACAATGTACAGCTTACACTGTCAAATTTTAAATCATTTTTTCAAACCTGTAGAGGACAATTTAAGTCATACAATAATGTAAAAACACATTCTTTTATAGTTTATATAAGTCTAAATTTTTATTATGAAAAACAATGAACAATAATGTACGAGTAACAGAAGTTAAATATTCGCTGTAAAAAAAGGAATTAAAAAAAGCTAGAAATTAACAAATCATTGTCCTACGAAACTCCGTTAAAACAACCCCTATAGATAAAAAAGGCACATAAACTGTGAGAAAAGAAAATCTGGCTCAGAACCTAAGAGGTTTGCCAGCAATGGCAAGCTCTTCCTGTCCAATTGTGCATTCCTTGTGTGCCAGAAGAGATCGGGCATTACAGCGCATCAAGGCCACCAGAAGCTTTCTTATTATTGCAGCTCTGACCTCAGAAAAGCGGGATCCAGTCAACATGGATAATTTTCTACCAATGCGCGAAAATACATCCTTCGACTCCTTCCCCCATTCTCCGAAAACAGACACCGCCATTGGTAGACATCTCCACCCGAGTTCTGCACATTTCGAGTCGTTGGAGGAGTGCTTGCGACATTCAGCGATGTCAAGGAAAGATCTCATGGTTGTACTCGCTACGGAAATATTGTTTGTAGAAAGCGGGTGTACCACCGTGAGATCAATCGCTCCTGGTCGTCCAAGGCTCCAGTCTGGAAGCAAGATGTCGGCAGGTCGTCTATTTATATCTGTCACCCCTAAGCCAGCACCCCTTTCAATGCTCGGTCGCAGATTCGCCCACTGGCATATCTCGCGAAGTTGGTCTCTAACAGTGTTGTGTCTTGAAATCACATCGGGACTTCTTTTGCATGTTAGGGCGTGTAGTCCAAATGGGTCCAGTGCTACGTCTGGGCATCTAGAACAGCAGCTGTCACCCTTAAATAGAGAGATGCCTAGCCACCATTTTGCCAAAATCTGATATTCGTTAGGTGATAGACGCAGGCCCAAACCTGGTGAAGGTATCGCTGTAATCCAGGATGAAGCATCGGCGGAACTGACTGAATTCAAGCGCACGATATGCGCACCATTTGCTTGACTTTTAATTGAATTGAGGCATTTTCTGTCTATGGCAGACGACAGTTTTTGTTGTTTGGGTCTGGAAAATAATAGACTACTTGTATTGATTCGGTCTTTTTCCTCCACAACTGCATTGAATTGGTCTATGGAATTTGCAATTGGTGTTGAATTAGAAATACATTCATCTGAGACCGAATGAAACACTGATGAAATATAGGCTGCTGGAGAATGTTTCACTGTAGAGCGCAGACCAAAACCTCCATTACTTGGCTTAAGCTGAACTTGGTTCCATGCAGAGTCAGGCAACTCTATGGCTACACTCTCTTCGAAAGTCCTACGAATATCAATGTCAAAAGAATCGAAGGCTTCCTTTGCAATACCTGGGGAAATAGTCCTTGCTAGGTGGTTTACCCGACAGAAGGATGCACAAGATCGTAGCAAAGCAACTGACACTTGGGGATCGTGTAGTTCAGTTAACTTATCCAAAAGTTTCCTGGCTTTCTGACACTTGAGGTGCACAAAATTTTGACAAAACGTAGCTTCACCAATAGGTGATCCAAGGATTTCAATGTTCGGAACCGAAAAATGTTTGATATCAGCATCAAAGCCACTAATACTCCCTTGATGGAATAGCTCACACTTGTGGGGCTGGACGATAAGTCCGATGTTTTGTGACTCCTTCTGTAGTGATTTGTACGCTTGTAACACTTCCTCTTTGTGTCCTGCGAAAATGCCATCGTCCAAATACCAATAATGATGATCTAATTGGACAGTTGATTTTATTTTCTTTAGAAGAGGATGTAAAGCCAAAGCAAAAAGGAAAGGACCCAACGGGTCACCTTGTTGAACGCCTTGTGCTGAGTTTAGGCACCCAAGCTGATGCCAAAGATGAGTTTGTTTTCCGTAACACCAACTTACCCATTTATAAATTGATGGAAAATGTTCTAAACACTGATTCAACACTGTTTGACGGCAAACACTGTTAAACGCATTTGCCATGTCCACTTTAAGAAGACAGAAGTTATCCTCATTCCAGTTCCTTTCTACGAGTACTCTGGTCCGATGTATGATTTTCTCAGTTCCGAAACGGCAAGCCACTCCCAGCTGGATAGGATCAAAATATTCAGAAGCTGCAGATTTAATGCTAGAGCAGAGACACTTCGCAGTGAGACGGCGATATACTTCACCGACAGCTATTGGTCGGACATCCCAGTCGTTGGTTTTGTTTTTAAGCAAAGCCGTTAAACTCCCACCGGCGAGGAAAGGCGCAATTTCTTGTGGTGCTTTGCCGGAGATCAACAGATTTACCAAGTGTCGAAGAGAAGCACTCAGGTTTGTGGGTAAAATAGCTTCACATGCGTTGATGAGGTGCTGTACCCTCAAGCCAGACGGACCACAAGCAGTAGCTATAGGAAACGAATGCAAAACAGCCATTAAATCAAAAGATGAAGAGAGATTTAGTGGAATTGTTTCATCCTGACTGTCGGATAGTATTAAAGGAAGTGGGGCTTCAGGGTGCTTCAATTTCAATTTTGTCCATGTTTCATTATTGTTAGGACACAGACCATCTGAAGATAAAATTCTGCACGCCTTGTTGTAGTAACCATCTTCCGCTTGATCAAGTGCAGCCGATAGCCTAGCCTCTGCTTCCTCCAACTTGGTTCGATGCTTTTGAGAGGGTCGAAAGGCTTTGCTGTTCTCAACCGCTGCAGTCCATAGACCTTCTAAGTCGCCGTTGGACCATCTATCACAAAGATCATTGATCGAAATTTTGTGATCATTTTTACGACCAGCTCGTTTTGCTGAAGGGAGAACACATTTTGGAAGCATCAAAAGTCGAGTCCAGGCGTCAACAGTGTTTTCAGAGAGAACATGCTTTATGGCATCAGATAATATCCTTCCCACCTTTTGCCAGGCGTTAAGTGGTATATGTTTCAATGTTGGGCGATTGAGTGTCATGACATCATTCAATGATGGTAAACTAAAACTAAATGGAACACTACCTGGACTCACAGATAAGTTGTTGTCTGGCTCGTCGCTTGTAACATGGCCGTAAGTGCATTTCTTGTCATGCTGATTGCGAAAAGATTCGGCCACTATGCGATTACACCGACAAACATAACGCCGGTGTTGCTGAAGCCAGACGCTGGGCACTGATTCTGGTAGAAGACCACGAGCATGCTTTTCCAGATGATTTGTCATCATTGAAAAGGCCACGTACTCCGGGCATTGCTCTACAGGACATGGACATCCAGCACGCAAAGAACGACTTGAACGTTTGATGGTTGACATTGACATAGTTGGTATACTAGGCTTTCTTAAACTGCAGACGAAAATCTGATTGACTTCTAGAGATATCTGTGAGAACTAAATTCACAATGTGCAGATGGAGCAATAGAACTGTCATTTACTCTCGGAGATGCATGGAAATTTCAAAAGATACAGATGCATATAGAAATCCAACAAATCGGTCCAAAAGCTGCAAATTTTTGGCAAGTCAGGATCAGAAACAGAAATCTTTCATATGAGTTCCATCTAAGCATCAGAGAACCAATGCGAAAAGAAAACGATGCGGAGACTCAAGAACAGCAAAGAAAAGGATTAATACAAGCCCCGAAAGTCGTCCGCCACAACGAAATAAATAGAAATGGACTTTGAATGGTTAAAATCCCCCGTATGGATACGAAACAAATGTAAAATGCTTTCCAACAAAGATATCCAATCACGAGCAATCTAAAAAATACGACCGGCAGCTCCAAGAGATAAAATTCTTTTATAGCTAATTGCTTCCGAAGGGAGGTTTTTCATGGCCTATATACAAGGGAAATCACACGCTGCTTGTAGTTTAGCGAAAGTTACAATAGTTATTTACGCAACTAGTGCAAAATATCCATCTTTATTGCTTTCTTCGAGGTCAACATACATTGTATCTATGCACGAGCCCGAAGGGCGAGGGCATAGAATATTGATCGAGGAGAAAGCAAAAGATGGATATCTTTGCACGAGTTGTGTAGGTAATTTTATTTTTCACCGATATCATGACCATTATGACTAATCTAATTCTATGGTGAAATAATAAGCGGGTTTTATATAATTCAATCGCATATATCTATGTAGAAATCTATAATTCAACCAGTGCAATAATGAAAATATTACTGCACGCCCGTGCAGTAATCTGCTTTACAGGTAAAATAAAGTGACAGGATATCTACATTATACGCACGGTGAAAAATAAACAATATTTACACGTCTTTGTCTCGGACGTTTCGGGTCCCGACCCTTAATCAACGAGATAATAAATCTATCTAAATTTATATAGATAATAATAAGACAATATCTCGCTGATAAAGGGTCGAAACCCGAACGTCTGAGAAAAAAACGTGTGAATATTGTTTTTTACTTTCGCTGAGGAGAATGTGATTTTACTTCTATATAAGCTATATTATCTTATTCATGAATTCAAACACTGCTTCATTGTGCATATAATTGCATTGAAGTTATTGAAACTGCCGACATTCCTTAGCAGAAAATACTTGATTTCTAACTAGGTAGGCTGTTTGAGAACAATCGAATATTCACTGGAGAGTGTTACTGAAATATCTTTTAGGATTAATTTTGTTGCTAATGCTCGCATCATCAATTCTGTAGGATCAAAATCACATGCACAACAATAATCCATTCACTATATGCGTTCCAGGCTAACGAATCCTTACAAAACCAAATTGTCTTAATTATGATTGATCAGCAATCTTTTATGAAAAAACAGCATAGAAACAGGTCATATGGGGCCATCTGATAACCAATCGTTTTACAGCCTAACGATTTCTGAAACTCTTGCTCAGCAGTTTTCTCAGTTTTTGAGCAAAATTGGCGGAAGTATATCCTGCATGAACTAAATAGCTCTTTCAGTCACCTTTCCCGTCATGCTTTTTGACAGCGCTTATTTTTTAGGCACGTCATATCCTTGCAAATGTCCCACCTGTGACTGTACTAAAAATGCGAGTAGCAATGTGAATAATTACGATATCGTGCACTATAAATGCAAGGGCAAGTTTGACTGAAACTGTATGTTTTCAGATCCCTAATGCACTGTTCAATATACCGTAAAACCTAAGACACAGGCTTCTATAGTCATGACTGAAGCTTCAGGTACTTAGATTTTATCGCGTATGAATTATTATTTCAGCAGATCGATAAGTATATTCCGGATTACTCTGATTAATTTCAGATACAAACAATCCTTCACGGAAAAAACTAGATGGAAAGCCACATGCAAGTTGTATGGGCCAATCTGACATTCCTTTTTCAGACTTACGATTTCTGAAAACCCTGCTTAGTTTTCTCTTATTTTTTTGAGCAAAAATAGGCGGGATACCATCCTCCATGAATTAAAGCATCCCTATCAATTACTTCAGGCTGTTGAAATATTAAATAATTACTCTACTACAGGCTTTCAAGTGCACCTTGATAAAAAAGTAGGACAAAAATAGTAAACGAAAATCTAAAAAGTAAAATAAAAATTAGAATTATAGCGACATTGTGACGCATTTGTAAAAATCAACTCGGACCAAAATGCTTTGCGATATGCTAAGTAAGCGTAAATACATGTACACAAATGCATGTTATCACATGAAGAATGAAGCACTGGTGTAAATAACAGTATATTAAATGAACTAGATATATACTTATAATCAGGGTAAAGTTGATCAATTTAGAAATATGTATCTGTATCTGAAAACAGCCATTTCAGGAAATCAATTAAGCTCATGCTTATCATAACAAAATATCCGCACAAGATCAATATCGAAAACAGAAAATACGAGTTCAAGATCTGAGGAAATGCACTAAACAAATAATAAATGTCAGCCAGCATCTACGATAAAAATGGTTGACATTTTGACTTTATATACACAGATTCGAATTCACGTTTTGAGATAATGTACCGACGTAGCAAAGTCAACGGTTGTACTTGTATAAAAAACAGAATAGCCGCGGTTTTCAAGAGATCGAATTCCAGGAGCTTCCAGGAGGTTTCCTAGAGTTTCTCCAGGAAACTAACTACCTTGAGATATGCCTCTTTTATACTAAATTGGTACGAGTAGTAGTAGCATGAAGTTGTAAAAAGCGTTGAGAACGCATGTCTCCAACGCTATTACCAAAATAACGCTGTAGGAAGTCAAAAATTTATCTTGTATTACCAGATATTTCGTCTTGAAAAGACTTTCTCAACGGCGCAGCTGACGTGATGACACATGGAATGAACGTAGATACGAAAACTATTCACATGGCTATCCATGCATAGACTTCTAAATTTCTCTGTACAGATAGGTGAGCAAAATGTGAAATGATTTTCTAAATGATCAGGCCAACCAACATTTGTGTTGCAAAAGATCGAATTTTGCAGCTTATCGAGGTGATAAATGACTATTTGAAATGAGTCTCCTGTGCGATTCATTCGAATGCAAAATACCAAGCAAATACGGTATACCGTTGCTGGTTGTGAACCAAAGTGCAATGACGGTGTAACATAAATACATTCCTCTGCCTGCATAACAAAGAAATTTGAATTTGTGATTGCATTGATTTAGTTGAAAGTATTAAATCCCAACTAAACATTCTTGTGTAACCTTGTGTGACGTCTTATGTAACCTTCAATTCCATGAATCTGACTTCAATGCCAATACGAAGGACATGGATCATCAAGGCAAACAATGAAAAAAAATTGAAGAAATGAAACAGCGTGATCTAAAGTACAGTGCCATCAAAATTCCTTTATCTGACTAGATGCTTCTCCAAACAACTGCAAAGCCGGGATCCGGTATGACCACGTTTTCAAGTCCTGGCAATGGAAACACATTCGGAAGATTTCTTGTTATGACAATAAACCATTCCATCTGGGTTTGTGACATCTCAAAACGATAATGGACTAAAAATGGCGATCATAATTTGAAATCTTCCTCTCAGCATCGTCGCATCATTGACTGTCGAAAAATCTGCGAATATTTGCATCTGTCACAGAGAGAAATCCATTTCAAGCAGCACATAATGTATCTATGATATATCACAAGTTTTTCAAAGTTGACAATCTGATGACTTCTGGGTAGTCATGGTTATGGATGACCAGCCAGTAACAGAAATTCGAAATCGGATTCAAGTATGTAATACTTGGGAAAGACTGACAAAGTTCCGTGAAGCCGGACGGAAGATCCAACCAAAGCATTAACCATTGTTATGTAAGAGAGATTATTGTTATGTTATAAAAGATAAGCTAACGATTTCCACACTACGAATCAGGGATGCGGAGTCGGAGTCGCAGTCCCGGAGTCCTATCATTTTTGCTGGAGTCGGAGTCTTATCAAATGATAAGACTTCAGACTCCGGCCTATAGCTAGACCCGAAATACAATACAAGTAAATTATTTATTCTCGTGCATAGCTGTCACTGTCTTGATGTCAAATTTCTCCGTCAAACAAAAGTACAGAGACAGCAGTGCATGCAAAGCTTGTAATAGTTGAGGGAATGAACCGTTATAGTGAAAAAAGGATCGTCTTTTCACTCGGTGATTTAGTAGAGAAGACAAGCCTTCCTAGTCTCGATCACACTTACGCACCAAAGGTCAGAGACAAAAATGAAATACTAGTTTGTTTGAGAACATTGCCTCTTACCCTCATGCTAATCGTGATCGTGTGTGATTTCTCCTCCATAAGCACATATTAAAATCGAAAGTGTACTCACATGTTTTGGAGAAGGATGGGGGATTTTCCTGCCTGGTAGAGACTGGAGAAAAACCGTGTGCAGCACACAAGATGGGAGGAGACGAGTCGCATACATGCAACTTCAAGCTGCATTTGATAAACTTTCATCGAAAATGATTGACAATTGATGCAACAATGATCTCTAAAAATAGGTTCAGGTAAGCCTATAATGATCTATGATGTAGGTTGCCAGCTTATTTAAAAAAAGTAGGTCTTATATACTTGCCACCCGGAGTCGGAGTCGGAGTACTATCAAAATGATAGGACTCCGCATCCCTGCTACGAATGTCCTGAAATGACAGGGAACAGAAAAGTTAACAATGCGGAAATCCTTCTTTGCATTCAATTTCATGATAACAATCATGATGGACGCAATAAGCATTTACAACCTGAGCAGCTACTTCTATAAGGAGGTCTGAACAATTATCGAGCGATCCGACCTGTGATGGAGACTTCTGAAACTAATGACCAATGCTCGGAAAAGCACAGCCAAAACACATTGAGAAGGGTTTTGGCTGGATAAGTCAAATGACTGGTGCAAAAATTATTTTATCTCCATTGGTTACCTTACAGAGAATGACAAGAAAATGAAAACAATAACTTCATTGAAGTTTTCCGGATTTAATCTGAGAAATGTTGATGATAAAATATCACCTAGTCAACCACAGGAGATGAAGTGTATGCAGGAGAATGTTAGCATGCAAAGACTGATTTCAATATGAATCCTAATAATCGAGATGAAATAAGTGGTCCTTTCTGCCCTTCACTCCTGAAATGTAAAAAATGTGATTTTTGTCGTGAATGTAAAGTCACAAATAGTGAGTTGGCAATGTTCGACAACCCTGAGGCTGCAATGTTTTTGAGTAAAATTTATCATAGGAAGTCTTTTCCACCAAACGTATCTGTGCTTCAACTATACATTCTTTGCTGGAGTGTATTGTATGAGATCAAACCGAACAGTTTTTCAATTTTCATATAAAAACTTTATTTGTGAGAGTAGCGAAGAAAAACCATGTGTAAGTTATAACGGAAACTAAATTATTGTCTAAGAAAATAGCATCTTTCTTTAAAAAATGAAAGCACGGTGCTCAGACTATCAATGAATATCATCATCACTTTTCCGATTACTTATTCGTAAAATCTCGCTGTTCGAACGTACATGAATCAGATTTCCGAAATTTCTATGACATTTTTCAACAGCATGTATAAGAAATTTGTTCATGAAATCTCAAATGCCTCAGTTCTGAGAAAGTTGTCAGAAGAAAAATTGCAAAATTAGCAAATAACGTGGAGGTGTACCACATGAGTTTAGCGCATATGCATGTGTAGGCTCATGCGTCCTAACTCCTAATGTACATAAATATGCATACATGCTGTGCTGGCAATAGGACCTGTGTTGTGCTGACAGGCATTGTTCTCCAAAATGTTCATTATGCTTATTGACAGTCTATTTGTAAGGTAGTCTAATTTAGGATTGCTGGCCTGATCATGTATAAGCCAATTCCAACCTATCTGTCCAGAGAAATTTAGAAGTCTATGATCCGCAGAATTAGACAGGTCGTCTCTTCTTCTGTTTGACTAGAAAGGAAATATTGGAACATGTAACGTTAATGAAATGGCACAATCTGGTGACATAATACCATAGCAATCGAACAATCAGCAGCCAGTTCAACATTAAACACGCCAAATTGTGCAAAGTTTCAGTGACTGTTATCAACCGGATCACACAGCAAAGAGACACAGACGATGTCAAGTTCTACAGAGAAGTTTGCGAACGTTTTTTCATGCGCCTGCTAACTTTTTTAATAATGATCGGTGGGGCCAACATGATCGAGAAAACTTTTGCGCAATGATCTGAATTCTTCGAATCTGAAGGAGTCGTGGCGATCGGAGCATTTTGAAGGAATTCAGAGCAAACCGCAAGCGACGCACGACTATTTTTCCTATCTCTGTAAGGTATTAAAATTTCTTTTTGCCCACTTATGAAGTTCCTGCATGTTCCATCTGTTTGAATCAGTTTGCGCTTCTAGCAAAGTGATGCGATTAATCAATCTAATTCTGTGCTATGATCCATGCATGAAATGTAAAATTCTCATCTCTATGTCAAATGTACAACATCAGCAATAGCAATGCATAGACATGAAAGTGCGATGCAACAAGACAATAAAGACTATGTAAACAATAATTACATAGAAATATGGATATGCCGAAATTAAATACAAAGCTATCACAGAAGTAAGTAAAAGCAAGCAAAACAGCAATAATAAGATCTAATAAATAAATACCAACAGTGCACAATGTGCTCATCTCATTAGACTTCTCAAGTTCCGATTCGATTTATAACAAAGGTGATCATTGCTGTATCAATTATCAATCATTTTCCATGAAAGTTTATCAAATGCAGCTTTAAGTTGGATGCATACGACTCGGCTCCTCCCTGATGTGTGCTTCACACGGTTTTCTCCTGTCTCTACAAGGCAGGAAAATCCCCCATCCTTCTTCAAAATATATGAGTACACCTTCGATTTCAATATGCGCTTTGGAGGAGCCATCACACAGGATTAACGTTTGGGCAAGAGGTAATGTTCTCAAACAAACTAGTTTTTCATTGAAATATGAAATATGAAAAATGAAATACATTTTTGTCTCTGATGTGACCTTTGGTGCGTAGGTGTGATCGAGGCTAGGAAGGCTTGTCTTCTCAATTAAATCACCGAGTGAAAAGCCAATCCTTTTTCGCTATCACGGTTCATTCCCTCAATTATTACAAGCCTTGCATGCAGCAGTGTCTCTGTACTTTTGTTTGACGGAGAAAGTTGACATCAAGACAGTGACAGCTATGCACGATGATAAGTAATTCGTTTGTGTTATACTTCGGGTCTAGTTATAGGACGGAGTCCAGAATCCTATTATTTGATAGGACTCAGACTCCAGCAAAAATGATAGGACTCCGGGACTGCGACTCCGCATCCCTGCTTTAAAGATTGACCAGTCTGAAGCGACAACACAGCCGGCACAACGATGACCTCCAAAACTTCTGAAACCAGTCGACCAACTGGTCTGGAAGTCGGTCAGTCAATGAACCTGCCTCAAAGCCGATCGAATCGACGAACGGGAGATCCCATAAGCACGCCATCGAGGAGAAACTTCGTGGTAAGCCGATGAAAAGTTCGTAGCCGTTGATGACCTCGTTGCAAATCGCTGTAACTGAGAATAAATTACAGATCGGTGCACATGATCGGAGTGGTAGGAATTCATGGGGAGAAGACGATGGCAATCCGTGTCCTTGAAGTCCACGCGATATCCCAACTTACGATTCGAAGTACGATAGATGGTTAGGTCCAGGAACCGCATGGAATCGGATTTTTCTATAGCTGTTGTCTCACCATACCTGTTGTTACCACAACTGTCCACGACACAGTTGTTGGTAATTCAAAATTTCTACAAACTCGATGATCACTGTGTCATTCTCAAATCTAGTGAAAACTTCTACACGTCATGGCATGGTCACAGCATAAATTTGACAAGCAGAGAATTCCAGGTCTTCAAAACTGGCATAGTTGCTGGCAAAACCATCATATTTGTTGTCAGTGAATAATTTGCAATAGAAAATTCGTCTCTTTGATCTAGAATGTCTGATACAGTGAACAGGATAATCTGGACAATAAAAAACTTGGAACAAGGCGTGTGGAAAACAGGGCTGGAGAAAATGGCAATGAGGTTGAAATCTTCTCTTCTTTTGACAGTGCTTTCCTTAGTTTAGTTTTTGCTTAGTTGCTTAAACTAAAGCCTCTAAATGTACTTTACTATTGATTTGGTCATCACATTTTTACTATAGTATGCATGACAATGGACTCTTATATTGCTGTAAGATTAGTTAATCATTGACGAATAACGAATTTGCTCATCGTATATCTATCATCGTATGTTAGCAGCTAACAGCTGCTGTAGAGGGAATTAACTCAGCAACATTGGCATTGACCTTGTCAGAGGTGCATCCAGTTTCGTTTCGGTGAAGTTGAGTGCTGCTGCTGTTGTTTTGAACATACATTTATTGTTACCGTGGTCGAGAAATTAAATATATCGATTGACTTTTTGACATGGTTTTTGATTCAAGTTTTCTTTTTCATTAGGCCTATAGACTATTCAGCGAAATGTATTCTTTTAAGAAATGTTGAGGGAACGTATTTTGAAATCATGTAGTATATCTCGTAGGGGAAAAACAAAACAGACTCTTCTTTCCTCAATATTAAACTACAATTTCCTCAATTTCATGAAACTTTCTCCATAAATTACATGAATAAAGCTTTTTCCTGTGAGCATTGAAATATGCTCTTTTTGAAAACAAACTGCTCATACATGTACATCAAGATACTTTTTCGCTATCCCTGTAAAATGGAATTGACAGTGTGAAGCAAAAAAAGATCCACCATCTATCCGCCTTCGGTATGACAATGTCGATGGAAATGCTAAATTATTGTGAACAAAAATTAAAATACTACCTTCATAATTCATCTACACCAAAGGAGATAGTTAACCATCCTGTTTCAAGCATTACGTATAGAAATGGTAGTTAGCATGGAGAATGGAGTTAGAATGGAAGTTGTTTATGAATTGGAAGTCAGCAGTAAGCTTGACAATTTAAGTTGCTGCTTTCTAAATAATAATCACGGTCAACTCTTATTAGACAAAATTCTGAATAGAATAAAAACAATATATTCAAATCATTATGATTATCATAATATCCGTCAATTCAAGGGAAGATTTCTGAGCTATTGCCAACAACTGTGCTGGTTATGACAACAGCAAATGCGATTTCAAAATGTTATAAATAGATTGTCAATGACTATGACTATTCTGCCAATAGCCAATATGTTGATTTAAAGAAGATTATTTATATACACTGCCAAGAACAATGCTGGTTTAGACAACAACTGTGGCGAAAGGTATAGTAGTTTGTGTTTATTGATGGAAATGGTGATCATGCAAGTCATGAAATTTATGTACATAGCAAATAGAAAAAATGGAAGTATACAGTGCAGAATGTTAATAAGAAGTTATACTAAATTCTTCACTAATCGTGAGGAAAACACAATGAAGAATGTTTGGAATTGAAGGTAAATTGGAACGATGAAGCCGTGTTGTGACAATGTCCTTCAGGATATGGATATTTTCACACCACCATCTCATATAATTTCCTACGCATGTTCATATCTTCGCATTGTTAATTCATTGGAAGCAAAGTTACATGTTTGCCCTTCTTCTCGAAAAGTGATTCTGTGAGCACGTTTATAAATGGTAAACTTGATAAAGTTTCGTTGAGCCCAACAAATACTGGACAGGCATGCTCTAAAATAGGGCGAATGAAACCGATGTACAATTTATGGAGCTCATCAAAAGTCAGATATGGTTACAGTTTACGCAATGTGTAAATTCGCTTGTTTGCCTTCTTGATTTCATTACTTATATGGCTATCCCTTTTCAAATTTTTGTTGATAGTCAATCCCAGAATGGTATTAATGTCTACAATTTTGATGGGAAAGGATGCGGAAAAGTCAAATTGTTGTCTGGAACACAGCAAGCTTTAGATTTCATCAGATTCAAAAAGAGATAATTAGTATCACACCATACACTTACGTTTTGCAACTCTTTGTGGTCCCATGTGTGAAGCAAATATCATTGGAGACAGAATCGACTCCTCAGGGACAACTGATGACATATGACGGAAGGAGCTAAATGCAACATCCTGTATACTAATGCGGAAAAATCGGTCACCGAGAAAAGAGGACATCCAGTGAACAAAAACCGCTTGGTAAACAGCCCTCAATGAGAGTTCGAAAAATGGCTCGATGAAACAAGGAATCAAATGAAAATATGCATAGATCAAACGAAGGCAAAATTACTCTTGCGTTATCAGTGGAATCGAGAGTCCTTGTAATGAAGTCGTGAACAACAATGTGAGCATGTAAAGTGCCCAATTCTGGCTTGTAAGCAAATTGATTAGCTCCATACAGGTAAATTAACTGATTTTCTACTGATGCAGACACAATCCTTTCTGAAAGTTTTGAAAAAGCATGAAGCAAGGAAAGAGGTCGAATTATCTAGCTACCAAATTTGCCAGCCTTCGGTATAGATACAACATATGCCATCTTCAAATAAATGCTATCATCAATCAAAAACTATTGATAGAAATTCGAAATTTGTCAACTCAACGTTGAACTAGACTAGTAACACAACGCTTTTTGCATGGACCATTAAGGACCTGCTTTACATATTATTTGATCGGTACTTTCGGTGCAAATCGGTGCTTTTAATATGTGGAAAACGTCGACTTCAGATGAATTTCAAAGAAATAATCGGCTACCTTCTACCCACTAATCGGTAATCGGCCAATTAACAAAATCACTAATCGGTACACCTCTAATCTCTACACTTTATCTGTGATCTTCTACACCAAAGGCTGAAGCCCAGCCCGTATAGCGCAATGTCATGGGGTAGGCGTCCTCCCTGAACGCCTTGTATCCTGTCAAACCTTAGAGTTTAAATGCATTTTGATATTTGAAGAGGATTATATCAAATGGACCATTAAGGGCAAGGTAGTAGAACAGAATTGTGCTTATTTTCAGACGAATAAAAATCACGCCCGTGCATGCAGAAATTTCATGCAATTCAGATGGTCCATGTAGTGTGAGAGATACATATTTAACCGAGCATTTGTACGTCATGATGGCAAAGAAGGAATGTTACAAAGACTCATTATCCTCAAGACTATGCCATGGAAAGATGCATGTATTGGCTCGGACGTAATCGGATGTAAAACAAGTTGGTGCAGAAGTTCTTAGCTGACAGACCGGTACAAAATAAAGCAGTGGGTGCGAGCAGAAAATTCACACATTTTCAAAAAAAAATCAAACCAGCTCCGCATCTCATCTAAGGGGAGAAGAACATTGTCAAGGTCAGTCATCATCACAAATCATTCTAAGAGAACGTCTCTGAAATCTAATTCAGTTATCAAAAGCATCTACATACGTCTAAAAACGAAATAGACGAAAGTACAAAGATTTAAGGACGTTATTATGCTACAATAGACAATTACAAGTTCACTTTTTTGAATCAACATTTTTCAAACTTGTAACGTACTGTGTTAGCAAAGTCTACACGGGAGGCTGTTTCAGCAGTTCAGTCAAATGGCCACGATAATGAGTCAGTAAAGGTGACATTCAGAATATTTGGTCAGTTAACAACTACTGCTATGTCCTTTTTAATAGGATGGAATATTAAAGTTCTATCCGCAATCCAGTATTGATGTGCCTCGATGTGCTGCAGCTTGTTTGAACATTTTCTATAATAGCTGCATCATATGCATATTGAATTGCTGTAACAGAATGCTGAAGAAATTATGTGGAACGAACATAAGCAAGTAGGATGCAAGTAGGTCCAAACAATATCTCACTTGGAAATCAGATCCCACTTGAAAAAAAGGAAGCAGAAAAGGAAAAGAAGGAAGTAAAAAATGAACTATTGAGAAAATTCCTTTCATGAGATTCCGTCAAAGTTGGTTCTTAACTATCCATAGGATAGTCAAGAAGTTTGACAAGTTGCAGCCATTTTATGTCTGTCGGTGGGAGCGTGCCACCCGTCCTAATAAGGGCAAACTATAGGATATATTGAGTACATGTTTCATTTACATGTAAGTTATGCTCTGTGTAGGATTCGTTATGGGAATGCAATATCGATATACTTTATTTAATAACTCACTTATAGCGATAATTCAATAATTCTAGGTTTCCAACGACATTTGTGCAATTCGCTAATTTTCTTATCAGTGTTCGGGTTAAGGCAATGCCAGATCTCGTAGATGCTCGTTTTTTTTCTTCATCTGTTAGAGTATCGTAGATTTTCTTCAATCGACATTCATCTGCAATGGGTAAAAACAGAAAACATTGAGCATTGAGCATAATGAAATGTACATGTTCGTGTAAACGCTGATTTAGCACTACATATGTCATGAGTAGAATCGACTGGAAAAGTGACAGTTAAAGCTCGGCTGACAAAATTCTTCACCTGAGGCGAAGAGCTACATGCAGGGTCCCCGCGCTTCAGCCACAATCAAATTTAAGGACTTTTTAAGGGCTGATGAGGCAAATTTAAGGGTTATCTACAAATCGATGTTTCATGCGTGTATACGTGCAAGTTGCATACAAGGATGAGAAAAGCATGGTGTTGTGGCAATTTTATTCTCCGTCGCAGTGGGTAGTTCCACATGCTCTAGAAAAATAAAGGCAGAAAGCTATTTTTTCTACTCTCCCCATTCATCAACAGACAAAATTAGATCGTTTTTTCAGAAGCGTAGTCTATATCAAAATGTTATGAAATTAGAAAAAACACTGCAGTATAAGAGACATTTTACAGGATTCAGTCAAGAACACGAATGCTAAATATAAAAACACACTTGCTGAAATAATAGATGCATGATAACTCCACACACTTAATGAAGACAGTCAAATATCGAAATCACGGTCGTAAGCAAAGTTGATTATTGACTGTCTTTGGTCTTAAACAGCACAGTTATATACTTTCACTTTATCCAAAATAACCTCTTTCAACAGAAGAAACAGATCAAAATACAATCATTATTACAACTAATACTATCATTACACAAGCTTGATTTTCTATGGCTGTGAAGAACAGAAATTAAAACAAAAATTTACGTAGAAGCCATTCCATATTCCTAATCAGAATATCAATAAACAAATCAATGGAATCACAAAAGTGATTATGAAGCAGGCGATATGAATTTGACCGTTAGAAAAAAATATATGTACAATTGTATATGTAGGCATTGTACATGCATTGTAATCTGTAAGGCGTCAGTAAAACTCAGTTCATGAAAACAAACAGCAAAGCGGTGAAATCACATCTGTAGGGATCAGCTCTTAGCTCTTAAAACTCAGTTCATGAAAACAAACAACAAAACAGTGAAATAACATAAGTAGGGGGTCAGCTCCTAAAACTCAGTTCATGGAAACAAACAACAGTACGAACTTCTGCTAAGAAATAAAGTACAAAAATGAAAAAAACTTCATATTACGCAGCTTTTTGCTTGTGATTCATGATCAGGTGACATGACATACAGATGATACATTTGTTTGCTTATATACATACATGTAGCTTTAGCTACCACATGCACGTAGTGAGTACTAAAAGGATGTGATTTATTTTTTTGTTATGTGACGGAACTCTTACCTAAATGTAGACCTACTTTGAGCATCCTATTGGCATTTTATCGAATGACTGTATTACCGAATCAATATTACTGTTGAAGCACATCACTTCAACAGTATTGCAAAGTTTATCAATATCAAGCAAATACAAAACAGGCGAAATAAGAAAACCTGAAATGCAAAGCAAGTACAAGCTTAGGTAATTTCAAAATTACTTCAGAGATTTATTTTCAAAATTTGGTTTGAAATTCAAGACCTTTTTAAGGCCGAGTGTCAAATTTAAGGGCTTTTTAGTGATTGTCATTTTTAAGGGCCTTTTAAGGGCTGATTGAAAAATTTAAGGGCTTTCTAAGGGGCCCTTAAATTTAAGGGCTGCGCGGGGACCCTGTATATGTAGATTCAACAGACGGAAAATAGCCGCACGTCTTGGTGGGTTTAAACCACAGACCTCTGGCGTTCTAAGTCAACGCTCTACCAATTGAGCTATCGACGACCGACAGAATTCTAAATTGAAGAATCCGCGATATCGAATCAGATGGCTTCATCCTCCAAGACAACATAACATTAACAGTCAAGCCAAACTGCTGAAGCAAGTTATCAGGAATTCAAAGCCAGCATTATACTTTTCATTTATTAATTACATCATACTCTGCATACTTTGCAAAAGCATATTAGATATATAAAAGCAGTATCATCTTCCAGTTAATTGGAATTCATTACATGATCACACAGGCTCCGCTATGGAGTTCTCAAAAATATTATCAAAGATTTTCGCCTGCTGAAAATTATTGCTTGGTATCACTGAATGTGATCCATTTATGTGGATCCATCCCTACTGAAGATGATCATTTCCGTTGGGATTATTTTAATCGTTCCTAACATTTTTGATTTGCATAGGGCGGAGCGGATTCTGAGTACTGAGATATTCACGCTGATGACTTTCGATCTGACTTATGTTTGGCTGCCATCTCAGATACAATTCAAATCAAAGATGGAATTACTCGGACACTGTAAGATGGCCTATATAAATTAAACGTGGTTTACAAATGGGCAACAATTTGGCTTCTACTTGTACCATTGCTTTCATGATCTTCATTGAGAAATATATCATCTCGACCACCAGCAATAAAATTATGATATGGAAGCGATACATATGCGATAAACAGGATGTTCGCGGATCTTCTTTGGTTGATATCTAGACAAAATAAATGATGCTTTTAAGTTCCAGAAAACATAAATCGTGTTCTGCTGATTAATTTTATATCAAAATTAACGAAAGGTGTTCCACATAACCTCCATCACGGCAGATGCAAAGTTCTCAACGCTTGGCAAATGAGTGATAAGCACGAGTAGCATCATTTGTGGTAATGCTGTCCATAGAATGGTTAGTCTTCGTTTTTTATTAGTTCGAAGTTCTTGGACACGGTTTTCCAGTGTTCTGTGGACATATCCAAAATTCCAACACGATCGATTTAATGGAAGCCAGGAAATATGCTGGTCCTGGCCAATCCAACTATTCGATTTTGATTTGAGGAGATCTCGTATCTTGATGATAGCACAATATGGCCGTCTCCCGCGCGGAACCGAGTACGATTTTGCCGCTTTATTGGCAGTGACTTCCATCACTTGGTACCGCAACTACTGTAATTCCATCATAACTTTGCATCGCAAGAGCAACAGAAAGGGTTTTCAAAAATCGTTTAACCATTGAAGCAATATTCTTGCCGGACGACCCTCTGTCGAATTTTTCACTTGACGTGCACTTGGTATTCTCAGAAATGCCTGTTGCAACTGAAACAATCCCTCGCTTGTGAAGTCACGATACTCCATGATGGGACTGAATCATATAAAGTAAGCAAAGTTTGTAAAAAGTCTAGAAAAACAATATAAGCACTTCCTTGAATGTGATTTTCGCATATACAATAAAATAAAATCCTATTTTATCCGATGAAAACACATCTTGATCGTCAGGTGTACATAGTTCACATAACTAATAAGTTCATGGTTTGGATAACTTACAATGTAGTTTTATGAGCAGTAGTATGCCCCATAGTAATAGCGGCAAAAGTCCGCAAGAAGATCGCGAACACCCTGTATTTTAACGCTAGCGCTCCTAATGAGTAGTGAATTGTCTCACGCTGCGCGTTGTAGGATCCTTCAGTTTTACGATTTACCGTACACACCCGCATCAAACTTCAATGATTTTTATACCATTCTGTTCACCGTGAGCTACTCTATATTTCTGTATTATATTTCCGAAACTCCGCCCTTTTATTCGGATATCTGAGCACAGGACAACGGCTTTTTTAATATCGTTGTATGCACTCCATCTCTAGTAGTATTATATACCTGTCAAGGTCTGCAAGAACGAATGCGCGTGTTCTTTTTTTGATAAATTTGGTTAGCGATTTTATTGAAATTATAATGAAGACTATTCATTTAGTTCGCAATGATTATTCGTGTTGCAATCCTCAATACAATTTCTAGCAATTGTTTGGTCATGCTGTTCACATTCAAACAATCACTTGATTTACGTTATCGCTTTTATGTAGAACATAATGATGATGTGAGAGAACATTCTTGCAGACAGGTTTTTGTTAGAATGTCAAGTGAATATTTCCGGAAAACGTCTGTCTGATAAATATAAATCTAATTCGTTCACTCCTGAAGAAGGTGAGCTGTAAGCCACCGAAAGCTCGAGTTAATAGATTTATATTTATCAGACAGACGTTTTCCGGAAATATTCACTTGACATTCTAACATAATGATGGGCAAAAAATTTCTTGTTTTATATTACACATACCTATAAAGCTATTACGCAATAAAAATCAATTTCGAGAAGGCTCTCCTTCTTCTTCAAACAATCTGTAATTTTCTGCATTTATTATTTGTAATTGCAGTTTTAATCTTTAAATCTTAGAATATAATCATACAGTCCTATTTCATTACTTACTGACGCACTACTGACGACAGCGTCACCCAAAACTTTTGATTTAAAAAAACCGTCGTAGTATGACCACAAAAAGTGAAGTAAAATGATCTTATAATCATCGAAAATACCTGGTGAATGTCATTTTTTGTGTTCTTTCACACAGTCCCATGCATGTAACTGAGATAGCGCCATGTGAATCATACTCCAAAGTGAATAGCGGTGCAACTGTGCATCTCCCAAGGCACGCGATGAGGAACTCTGGAAGATTGATAACCGCGCTAATTTTATAGCGGACCTGGACAGTGAATATGGCTGACATTAGATTACCGCGCATAAAGACAATCCATATATTAAATTCGATATTACTTATTGATGCGGGTGAAAGTTATTGAATTCCGGTTGTGCGTGAGGAACCCCCTAATTGCGGGTGTCACCCGCAAAATGCATATGACTTGACAGGCATGGTATCGTCTATTGCAGTGGTAGGCAACGGGTGGCCCGCCGACCCATGTTGAGTGGCCCGCCACCGCTTCTCATATCCAAAGTGGCCCGCGGACATTATTTGAGTCGGTGATGTGAAAATGGCCCACTCCGACTTTGACTTTCAGAAGGTACTTCTAAGCTTGAGGTTGATCTTTTTAGAATTTGTAAAAGCAATAACTAATGACTTAATGAGCAATATGATGGCAAAAAAATGTTCATTCGAATGCTCAAACCATGTTCCATTTGCAATGAATACATCAGTTTTAAGGTAAGTGACATAGCCATCAACTGCGTAAGTGCTAAGTCACATGATGTTCGATGCCTTGTTGAGAATATTCACCACGTAGTAAACAACGTTGCAATTGGCCTATAAATGCATAAAGTAGGCTAAATACGACGAATCCAACTAGTACGGTTGGATATGAAGGAATCCAACCGTATGAAGATATGTGATTTTTATTTGCCAACTTTTCTTTCAAGTTTTCGTTCTGGATTTTATTTGTTGCATACTGCACCAATTTTGTACTAGAATGGCATAATCGTACGAGTATCGTTAGGGGTGCCACGCGTGATTTACGAAAGCCGTTTATGCTTGGTTGACGTAGGTCTATGTACACTTAAGATGCATGTAGTTTAGCCAGTTTTTAAGTATGGTATTTTATATTGTGCGGCATGTAGACAGGATGTACAATAGAGCAGATCGTCATTTAGCTTCTAGACCGTCATTTTTCGATAAAAGGTAAACATCATTTAACATCTAAAAACACAAAAAGCTTCCGCAATTAATTTGGCCTATTCACATTTCATTATTCATATAGATTTTAGAATGCAAAATACAGTTCCTTTGGATACACCGTGGTTTGACAATGAGTACCGTGAGGCTCGCCGCGAGCAGTGGACCGACAGTCAGGGTTGGTACAATTGCATCTTCGTTTTCAATTGTATCGTCTCAAGAATACTGCATACTGAAAAGATCGAGTACAGCGCGATGGATCAACTTCTGTCAACTAATGGAGATCTCTCGCTCTCTCTCTCTCTCTCTCTTTATGTTACTCGGGCGTGATCGAAGATCCGAAGCGCCCACTGACCATACTGCGGACGAATTCCAGACACTTCAAAGAAAAGATCAACAGCATACGAACAGATACAATTGGCTATCCATGCCCATCAGTGACCAACATAGACATCTGCCGCATCATCATTGCCTCACCTGACAAGTCATGTTCTCTTGATCCGATACCAACGAATACACGAATTCATCATACATGAATTCCTAATACGCGAATTCATTGACCATCTATTACCATTCATCACCGTTATAGTCAACTATTCACTGTCTAGTTGAAAATTATCTGATAGTCTTAAATTTGCTTAAAATTCTAAGACTTCACATCAAAGGATGAGTATTGATCCGACGGATACGGCAAATTGCCGACCGAAATTCAATCTGTCCTTTTTGTCAAAAGTCATCGAATGTGCTGTCGCACAACAAATAAATACCTATCTTATTGAAGCCTACAGACAGTATCATTCAACCAAAACGGCATACTGGTGTTATCGGATGCTCTCACTGCTGCTGATTGTCGACGTGACACTTTTATGCCTGCCTGACATGTCAGCGGCGTTTGATAGTGTCGATCACGAGTTACTGCTCTGTCTTGAAAGGCAGTTTGGTTTTTAATCCGACGCTCTCCGATGGGTGACATCTTTCCTATTGAATCGCATGGAAGTCTCAAACATCTGACTCTTTGTCGACGATACAAAGAATGTGTCACAGCGTCCCTCAAGTTTTAGTCTTAGGGCCTCTGTTATTCAACTTATACACTACCAAGTAAAGTGCAATCGTCGCATTTCATCATCTGACGTTCCATCATGCGCAGACGACTGTCAGCTTTATCTCAACTTACCAACAGATCAAGCCCAGTAGGCGATCGAACGAATATCTGATTGCGTCTCGGATTTACGGGACTGGCTGATTGCGTATAATCTTTGACTCAATCTAGACAAGACTGTCATTATCTGGCTAGTGTCTCGGTAGTACGTTGCTAGGATCAAATCGGTAAGTATCAATACTCGGTCAACATCGATCAAACCTGTCGAATCTGTGAGCAATCTCGGCGTGATGCTGGACAATCACCCCACAATGTCGGCGAATGTTACAACAGTCTGTCGTTCAGCCTTTTATTTCTTGCGCCAATCGAGACCAACTATCCAGTACCGACTGACACTGCCAAGCCATTGGCTCACGTTTTCGTGTCATCTCGCCTTGGTTATTGTAGCTCCCTTTTTTTACAACATCTCGGATACTCATCTACGCCGTCTCCAAGCGGTGCAGAATCTCGGCTCCACAACATCTCGAGACCACATCATGCAAAACCTCCACCAAATTAATTGGCTCCCAATCCGAAAAGTAGTTCAGCACAGGCATGCAGTTCACGTCTTCAAAGCTCTACATGGATTGTCTCCGCATTACATCATTGACGTCAGCATCTTCATACAACATCCCTGAGGTCGTACACTAAGGTCACCTGACGTTTTGACATGCGCTGTGCTAAGATCACATACGCGACTTGGAGATGGAGCCTTCGCATGTGATAAGGTGGTGGACCTCACTCCTGAAACAGTCTCCCTCTCCAGAAGTTGTGTTCATGTTTTTTCGCAATAAACTTGATATCAGCATATATATAAACTTGATATCAACTTTCTTGAAGGAACTGGCATTACTGCTAAATTATGGTAGAAACCTCCCAGAAAACTAAAATCTCATTTGGTCTCTTCTCGTTTATATGATAAAAGCGATAATGCGTCATTTAACAACATTGGCATCGCTTCATCCTGCAATAATTCGCGCTGCAAAACCTGCGCCATGCTCTCAACTGAAACTGAAGTGTTATCGCCTATCACTGGACTTTCTTATAACATCAAAGCTGCTAAAACAACATGCACATCATCAAACATCATTTATGTTAAGTTTTCGTAATTGTGATTTTTTATATGTAGGAGAAACCCAAAGAACTTTGAGAGAAAGAATGACAGAACATCGATTTGACGTCCGCCATGGAGATGAAGAAAGGGTGGTTTCTCATCATTGTATAAAACATCAACACCTGGAAGAAGATTTAAGGGTGACAATACTGAAAGAAATAAAAGGAAATGATCAACAACGAAAGGTGGAGGAACTGAAATTCATTAGCCAACTAATGACTGACTGGCCTCATGGCCTTAATATGCAGCATGTGCTACAGAGGTCAGCGATCTATGAACCTAAATCTCCTACTTCCGTATGATTTTTGTGATTTCTATTTTTATGATATAGAATATCTTGGAATATATCTTAGAATATCTAGGTAGTCTATGCATGCATATAATGGAAATTTTTAAAACTGTTTGTCGTTTAAAATTGTAGGGACTAAATGTCCTCTTTTTATATTTCTCCTGATGAAGATTGGTCAATCTCTGTCATCTTGTTGCCAATTGAAACCGGTAGAGACTAAACAATTATTTCATTTTTTGATTTTTGCGACGTTCTCATCCTCTAAAAATTTGTACACCATAACTATAAATATCGGGTGTCCGTGCCCCAAAATTCTGGCCATTTTTATTTGGTAATGTTGCTATCTTAACAAATTCATTTCACCTCGACCTCAATGCACTAAATGTCCCTCCCATGTACCTGCATGGGGTCTTATCTTCGGAAATTCAAATCAGATCATATCAAAACGATGGTTTGGTCTTATTGCTTGGTATCAGGATTGGCTCTGCTGAGTGTATGTTTTCTATGAAAGGGTGGGAGACATAATGTTTCTGAAACTGGCAATGTTTCTCTGAAACGCCTATGAATGCATCTGATAGCCGTGCAGAACAGTTCCACAGATAGCTGGCAAGGACTCGTCCGGGATACACATCGGGTTTTATGATTTTATGCGAACCATCTGAATATATGCTGAATGACACGTGAAAGTAAATTTCATCTGTGAAGAAACGTTCATCTGTGTATCAGACTTGGATAGATCATGCACTTATCAGCTCCGATCTGTTACGAGCATTTGACATGGTCAATCACAAATTATTGATATCCCATCTACAAATCAATAATTTTCCGAGGACCTTTTTGAGATGGCTACAAAGGAACGGACAGCAAGAGTTAAAGTCGGTGCAGAATTATCATTGCCCGTGAACCTAGAAAAAGGCGTCCCGCAGCGATCTGTTCTTGTTCCTTTTCTCTTCTGCTCGTATGTAAGTCCTCTTGTGTCATTTACGCCAAAAAGTCACAGTGCGAAATTTGCTGATGATTTTTCTATCATACTGCGCCACATCACCTCATTCACCAGCATGAACGTGAAGGAGCTTCCACGTGTTGCTGCGAATCGGGACGAATGGAGAAGGTTGCAGTCGGGAGAGGCGACCCACGTGCTCCCGATTAAGCAAGTAACTGCGCTTTCAATCCATCAGCAATATTGAAATCAAGAAGAGCTTCAATGAAGAGGCTCAAAAAGTCAAGGGATGGTGGGAAATGAAGAGACTCAAGGTGCGTTTACACATAAACTTTATTGCTGCCACCTAAATTGCACGTGTGAACGCTTCTGACACTCTCGTCTGACACTAAATTGCAGACATTTTTGGAAGTTGCTGCAACCGAGTGTCAGTGAAAATATTGCACGTGTAAACGGCTCCTGACACTTTCTGAAAAGTGTCTGCCACAATACGTACTACATCCCTATGATTCTAGTATAATTCGAGCAGTTTGTTAACTTTCAAGCGTCGCCTGAAAGGCTGTTTGCTCATTAACACTTTTTCTTCCATTTTATGATAACTTTATGTAATTTGTGACTTCATTGTTCGTTTTAATGCTGTGAGCCTTTTTGGGTACAGCGCTATATAAATTTGTCCGGATAGATAAACAAATTTTAAAGAAGTTAAATTACAATTGCTAACATACCATGAATTCATGCATTGAATGCTGTCTGTATTTTGGTAAGGTGATGATAGTGAATTCTCTGTCAGATACCATTGCTCTAGAAGCCTTTAAGCAATCAGTTAGTGATGATTCTCATAACATATCAAATGTAAGTAACAGTATGGTATGTTCAAGTAATGCTTATAGATATCAAATGCTTATGATTCTACTAGCTCAATACCAAAGCAGTTAAACGTGTTTTCTTCTGTTTTTCTGTAGCTGGCTTAATGGGAATAGACTTTTACATCAATTGAAAATTACTTTTAAATTGTAAACCTGTCGACAAATAGCAACGTGCATTGAAAACATGCATGTAGGCCTACTGCAGTTCACATGCAGACCTACACACCGCATAGTGCACTTACTTATAGCTGAAGTAATGTGTCATTGGCACACAGAAATGTGACAAAATATCATAAATAGCAAAACACTATTGCAAATAATACTAACATTTAATATAATCACTAGAAAAAAATTGTAGTCGGTCGGCCTAAAATCAAAAGTAATTGAACAAAAATATGCAAATTGGGATACCGAGAATTAATGGCCCAATTTTTTTACCTCTACAATAAATTGAAATAAATTCTTAAAGCGGGTATATGACTACAACTGTGCGTGCTAATGTAGGAACATGCACATACATGTAACAGTTGTAGGTTTTCATCCTATCTGATATCGAATATCAAATGGATTTTTTTGGAGAAAATTCAAATTGCAATTTTAATTCAAGAGCATTTCGTCAAAGCATTTAAACGCATTATCGTCATACCAGTGATTTACCAAAAATGTGTAGTAAAAAGGGTTCCGTCTTCTTTTCAGCAACATCAAAGTCGACATTAAGAGACTTGGAAGAACCGGCAACCGAGGAATTGTGAGAACATTGGACGCATGCTGTCTGTATTTGTAGTGGGCAACTCTTTTAGAGACAAGTAGATCGATAGAGTTAGGTAGAAATAAGTAGATACATGTACTTTGGAATAAAAGTGTCATACAAACTTGATGATGGTATTTTTTTTGCTAATAATGACACATTATATAATGTAGGATCATTCTAGAAATAATTATGGTGCATTATCGTAGACCACAAATGAAAGTACCGGGGATCATTAATGAAACATTAATAAGAACATTTATGAAATAGCATTAGGAACGATGTTGAAGCAGTACTAGGAACACTAATGAAACAGTATTGTGAGTATTATTTTCTCTTTTTTTCTTCATGTTATCGTTTTTTGTGTGTAATGTGTGTCACATGCATCCCAGATGTAGTGAAAAATATATAAATCTTGAATCTTGAATCTTAATGAAACAGTACTGGGAACATTAATGAATCAGTACTGTGAGCATTAATGAATCAGTACTGTGAGCATTAATGAAACAGTACTGTGAACATTACTGAAACAGCACTGTGAGCATTAATGAATCAGTACTGTGAGCATTAATGAAACAGTACTGGGAACATTAATGAAACAGTACTGGGAACATTAATGAAACAGCACTGTGAGCATTAATGAAACAGTACTGTGAGCATTAATGAAACAGTACTGGGAACATTAATGAAACAGCACTGTGAGCATTAATGAAAAAGTACTGTGAGCATTAATGAAACGGTACTGTGAGCATTAATGAAACAGTACTGGGAACATTAATGAAACAGTACTGGAAACATTAATGAAACAGTAGTGGGAACATTAATGAACCATGCGTATGCTCCATGTAATGTAAATACTAATGAAATACTAATGGAAATACTAATGAAACATTACATGAAACATTAATGAAAATACTAATGAAATGGCTAAATTTCCGTAGACAAAACATTAATGTTTCATTAGTGGTTTCATTATACTGTTTCATGTAATGTTTCATTATATTTTCCATTAATGTTTTCCAAAAAATATTCGTACGGGAAGTGTCACTAAAGTTGAACGAGGCGCAACTTTAAGCTGACACTTTTACTGACACTCATACGCAAAGTGCTCATACGACCGTGATCGGAACACAGCGACCTGACTTCTTGGAGGCTGGATTTGTTCTTGCTATTTTCATCATCACCAGTCACTAAATTACTAATGATGTGCTGATATACTCGCACATAATTCACCAATTTTCTGCATTGCTACTGCGTACCATTGTGTTTACAGTTTACATCAATTTCAGCTTCATTTTACTAGGACAGATTTTTTTCCCTGAATATCCTTGTACAAGAAGCTCCACCTGCTTATGGGAGCATCTAGCGTTGTTTGATCTGGATTATCTCATCACAAGACATGACTTACATCTGTTTACTTTTGCATGGGAATTTAATCATCGAATTTACAGTCGTGTATCGGTGCAAGGCCGCTTGGCAACTTGCAATAGATAAAAGCATCAGCAGGTGGGACTCATCTTTCTCAAATAAAATGAAGCTCTGATTGATGAGTGAATATGCCTTGGCTCGACATAATATTAATTAGAAGTTTTGGGAAAGCCAAGTACGGTAATGGTAAGTAAAAATATAGAACCTGATAATGGCCTTGGATATAAGGTCGTAATATATAGTTAATAATAGCCTATATTTTTACTAACCCTCACCGTACTTGGCTTTCCCAAAACTTCTAATTAGAAGCTTTGATTGCTTGGTTGTTATATCAACATTGATGAATTCATACAGCATTCTGTAAAAGTTAGTAAAACGATGATCTCTGGTTCATTGATGACTGACAACGAAAAGCCACAAACGAAAATTGAATGGCAAGGACGTTAACCGATGACCTGATTCATGAATGCGAGCAGTATCCCTGTTTGTGGAACGTGCACAATCACGAATATCGAGATAGAATAAAAAGGCCGAAGCATGGGTAAGATTGCCGCGAAATTCAAAATAGACAACAATTAAAGAGGTTCAGTTGAAATTGCTACTGCCACGGATCCTGATCTCGTAATTCGAGCATAATCGTATTGCAAACTCCAAGCTGTTCTCACATAATCCAATCACAAACCCACATTCGCTGCTAACGCATTCTTTTCTCGTTAAAATGTACATGTATATTGTAACTGCTGCAGCCATACACTGTCTCGATGACATCGTGAAGAAATAAGTGTCGACTAAAAGTGTCAAGTGTAAACGCTCCTGCAATATCCCGCAATTTTCTGACTCATCATAGATCGATAAAGTATCAGTAGCAATTTTTTAGTGTCAAGTGTAAACAGCCTGTGCAATCTGATTGCAGGTGGCAGCAATAAAAGTGTCAGCAATAAAGTTTCACGTGTAAACGCGCCTGTTTTTTATTAATTTCTTTATCCTAGCTTCCAGATTTTTGACTGAAATGTGTAAATTGTGATAATCACTTCGTAATCATGACATCATGAGCTCGGGCGAAAACGGTCGAAATTAATTCCATACGAGCAATAGGCTAGGTATTGTATAAGAGGGTAAGCAACGAGAAGTTCAAAGCTTACTTTTGCATGTTGGTGAATAGCACTGGAAGCACGTTGAGTCATTTTTGTAGGGGCCAATGACATGACGATAACCACTAGGACAATTTCGATGACATTTGTCTATGTGTTTGAAGTACGTCACTGAAAAAGTAAGAAAAATAAACTTAAACTACTGCATGTACGATTATATAAACATTGAACACTCAGTTAACTGAATTATCAATTTACATTAATTAATATTAGGCGAGCTTGGGTTCTTTTTAAAGTCAATGACCGCTGCTAGTTTAGATTTTGTAGCCCATACATTACAGACAATACTGATTCAAGAATAAAACAAATTTTTTATGGACACAAACTTAATGTTCAATAACTAGACGCAACAAAACACTTCGTCAACAGCTAAAAAAGAATGCAGCAAATATGAGACTATGTTCTCTTACAAACTGTCCAACGATTAACAAGTATCTGTGTAACCGAAAAAAATGTTGTTTATAAAGTAATCTGCAAGAAGTATGACAAAATTGATATAGGCAGCACTATACGACCAACTTATGTCCGTTTTAAAGAGCACCTCTTAACTTGACATCATCTTTTTTTAAACATATTCGAAATTGTCAAGTAGAACGTACCAACATCGCTGTAGACATTCTGGCCCACGACAACGACAATACCAATTTGAGAATATGTGAGGAATTCTGTGTACATAAGCTCAATCCATCTATCGTTAGTAGAACTGAACATGACAGCTATCGTGAATTTTTTTTACTAACTACTTTCCTTGAACTACTCTACTAACGTAGCTGATCATTCATTATCTTTCATGTCAGGTCAATTCTCCTTTTGCTACTGGGAAAGATATGCAACCCAGTACGACCTTTCCTTATCTACATTGTATTATACCCTATATCTTGTCATTACAAATATCATTTTCAAACAAATCATTCAAACTCCCTACTGACATCAATAGATTCTTTTGTGCCTGAAGATGATTTCCGGATAGCAGTCGAAAAAGTTTGCACAAATTTGCAATAATAATAACAACATCAGAAAATGCTCCTGATTCTTTCCAACTATAAATGTCCTGTCTGTTCTTCTCTGACATTCTGTGCATGGATGTTATCCGAAGATTACAGAACCATCAAAACCGGCCAGCCGGCGACTTGCGTAATCAAAACCGGCCGCTTGGTGTCCGGATTGTTAAAAACCGTTCGGTCGGGGATGAGACGTTGACTGGCGTCTCTATTTCGCTTTGATCGTCAGACATTATTTGCTCAACGTATATCGTTAGACATCATTCAATTTCTACATGGCATACATGAACGGCATGAGTGGTAGGCCTACCGGACCGGTACTCCGAATAAGCGAGAGTTACCTATTACAATACAATATTATGCAAATTGATGAAATTATTCGCACTTTAATAACATGTTTTGTGCGATGAGGAGTAATACGCGTAATGACATATTTACTAAACTAATGAATTGTAGGCCTACTATATAATTAATGGTAGTTATCAAAAAAGCGAATTGAAAACAGACAGTCAAAATAATGACTCAACAAATGGCATTGATATAATAGTAACATTGATACAATAATGCGCATATCTACATCCCGCCTTCACAAGAAGGCTTTAGGCGGTCAACAAATTCTAGGTTCCCATATAATAAAAGTTTTTCTAGCGATTAAAGTTCTGAGATGAACAATTTGATCACTGACTGTGCTGATGTTGCCAAGTGTTTTGTCTGCGACGTGCAAACTTGATTTAAAGTGATTCACTGAAGCAATATTTACTTCTTCACTTGTGAGGGAATTCCAGTGATTTGTGACGTCAATCGAGAGCTCTCTCCTACAGTTTAACTTCAGATCTTTAGAATTTACATTGATGATTGCGAGTTGAAGTATAAGAGTCTGGAGCAATGAACTCGCCAAACTTGTCTCCAATTTTTCACTTAAGTGTTGCTCTGCCTGTACAACGTCAATCGCGTGCAGTTGATTTCACTCACTCACTCCGCAATTTATCGTCCATTTTCCCCCATGTTTTAACTTATCAAACAATTATCCACGATCCACTGTCCAATGTTCGGGTAGTAGGCCCTAGTCTGCATTGATATCCATTACTTATTGCATCTCTAATCTCCACGTGTTATATAAAATTTCCCATGTAGAGAAATTGTTCAAGATCTGGAATTTTTGCTATTTTGGAGCTTAGCCCAACGTTCTTACAGATGTCTTTGTAAAAGAAGTCAACTTAGGAGCTTTCTCCCTAATGGAATATGTGCAAATCACAGCCTTTGAATTTAGAATTCATTAAGTATTTAGTCAGTCAATCTAGAATAGTAAACTTTGTAATTGTTGTAATTGTAATAAATTACATTTTCTGATGAGTAATTTGTAATCGTAATCAATTACATTTTTAGCCATATGCAATTGAGATGTAATTGCAATTACTCTACGGTCAGCTGTTCATTAGCATGCAGTTTAAATTGCCTTGTCCTCCTTGTCGATAATGCGTTGAAATACTTAGATGTGCACCAGGTGTACGACTGCCAGACATTTTTTTCAAGGAAATTTACTACGAAGCTTATTGTCAAAATCTAAATTCAGTACCGGTGTTATGATATTCTTTCCCTCTCTAATTGATGATCGGAAAATATAAATCAAAAAACTGCTATTAATTTCCTCTCAGAAATTGACAGGCACATAAACTCTTCAAGAAGCCACAGTTTGAACTTTAAATCAATCTACAGTGTGCTAGCGGAGATGTAATTGCAAGCGTAATAAAGTCTCCTAGAAGCCGTAAGTCTCGATATCACAATACTTCATTTTCAATTTGAATGTAGTAGAGATGTGAGGCGAAAACACTTGTGGGGAAATAAAAAGGTGGCCATTTAGTGATATCAATACTACAATCGTGGTCTGTTTCCCAGGGAGCAACTGTGATTAGCCTTTGCATATCCGCCCATACACAAATTACCAATTACAAGAGTAATTTGTAATTGTAATCAACTACTTTGATGAAAATGTAATTAGCAATTGTAATCAAATCATGTACAATTTTAGGTAAGTCATTTGTGATTATAATCAATTACAATTCATAAGTAATTGACACAAGTTTGTGTGTACTCCATGTGTTATTATTCCCATAAAAGTTGCATAAAAACTTCTCAATACCAAGATCAATTTTCTTGCATCGACAAAAAATACGTGAAAAGGTAAGTAAATAGTTCGTCAAGATTTACGTAAATCTATTAAAGTGCATGTTGTTACGACACAATGATTTTCGTCACAATGTCAATACAGGTAGTTCGTTCAGCAACTGGACCATTTAGCTGATGGGCCTTCGTGTGCTGCGACATCGGCGTGGCGTTTCAACGTAGCCTTCACAATATACGCTTCTGCCTCTGGTCTAACCTGTTGCTATTTATCAGAGGAGTCCCGTCAAAACAGATCTATGTTTTATACGCAGTTTATTGCGAGCACTTTCGGACACCACCGGAGTCCATCTTCAGGCGAATGAAATGACAAAATTGGCATAGATGAAAAGACCTGTGCTGCCTCTGGTCTAAGTTCCTCCAGTTGTTCGTCAGACTTTAAGGCTTGGCGCTGAGCTTCTTCTAAAAGTTTGTGCAATCTCTCCTCTTCCCTCAATTTGTGCGCTATGACTTCTTCATTTGCCTTCGTCAACCCGTCTAATTTGTTTCTTTTTATAATTTTTCTCCATCTTCTCAATTTCGATTCTTATCTCCTTCTCTAATGCCTCAGCCTTCTCATCATCCTCTTTTCAGCGCCTTTCGTGAATCATCGTGTTGTATCTAAAATAAGTTGTCGCGACACTTCGGCTCAACTCAAGAGTAACAGGGATGGTAGAATTACTCCACTCCTTACATTTCAAGGTAGATGTTGAGACGACCGAAACCTTGATGGTTTCCGGATAAAGACTCTTTCGCTATTTGGTAACAATATCGGAAAGTGTTGAGAAGCTCCGTTCTACCTCAATATGAAAACAGTCTTCGCAACTTTAGTAAGCAAAGAGATTTTCCGCTCTTCTCAACCTCTGCCCAGTATCGGTATGTACTAATATCACGCAAAAAACTCTTGTCAACAGATTAGTAAGCCACACTTGGAATAATCTGGCTTCAACAGGCAACTGAGACATCTCAGCTTCTTCAACCACCGTGGGCATGTCGCGCTCCAATTTCGTTACCCATTTCTCGAGATTTTTGTTTCCCTGCTCGCCAGGTTCTAAAAATTTACGATACTTAAGGAGACGATTTGCGAAAGATAGATGTTCTTTCAATTTCTTTGAGCCAGTTATAAAAACGGTTCGCACAGCGTTGATAGCAACCTGTTGATCATGGGCTGTCATCTCGCACAAAAGCTTTCGTGCTTTTTCGCCTATGATTATACTGTAGTGACCAAGCCAATTTTCAGCATTATTGGCATATGTTTTCCAAGACCTTCGCTCGATGCATGACGGTTTGAAGAACCTTAAAAAACATTGCCGGTGTAAAATCGCTTCATGCAATTCGTGAACACAACATCCTGATTTTTGAAATAGAACCTCAAATTGATGCAGTTCAGATTCCTTACGAAACCTGAAATGATAGAATCGTGTAAAAAATTTATAAAAGCATTGTTTATCGTGAAATTCGTGATTTGCATCATAGAAGAAAAAGTCTACCCTTTAAATTGAATTCCTCTAACAGAAGGCTATTGATCAATGGGTACCGGTTCCTACAACAAATGAATCTCAGACAAAATCTAAACTGTTAACTGAATAAATTAAGCCCAAAAATTTACATCAAATAGGTCCAACGCATGATGAATTTAACCACATAACGATAAGTGACATACTCTGACTACAATAATCAAGAACTTTGCAATAATTTTGCTAAACAGAAATAGCATGAATATCAAGAAGACCTGTAAATATCACAAATTATTCACTATAGAAATTTCGCGTATTGACACTCTCCCATTTCGCGTAATACGAAATTACTAACTAATAAATTCTAATCAATTATAGAAACAAGTACTATCAAATAAATCTGCATCACTCATCGATCAACGGAGTAACGTAACTCTCATTTCTTAGTTACACTTGACCCACAATAGAGTGGCCTATATTTTTTTACAAATAAATGTTAAACAAGTTTCATTTTTAGGCTTTCAATTTCAAAGGTTTGGCAAATGCTTCTGAGTTGGACTGCAGCCACACAATTCAATGGAATCACCACTGCCCTTTGTATCTGTTTTCACGCTCATGTAAGTCCATCGACGCCAACGCATTTCACAGCGACCTCGTCATGCGCGACATCACTGATGTTCCGCATCATAAATGCATTGTTACAACGTTATTGAAAGCCAGGTACCAAGCGTTGTAAGGACAATTTTCGGAATTCTTCCAAATCAGTGCTACATTACTAATCTCCTTCATAATCAATTTCGTATTCGGGCCCTGCTACTGGAACCAGACAGAAACTCCGAGTGGAAGTATGAACAGTAAAGCCTCGAGCCATTCGATCTCAATCTTCCATCACGAGGCAACCCTAGCTGACGAGAAGGATGCGATGGATTTGAGGACATCTTCAACGTCGACCAGCAGTGTTCGTAGTGCAGAATTGCTGAAAATCCGCGCCAGTCCTCAAAATTCGCGCCAGAAGGTATAGACTTTTCTAAATGAAAAATTAGCCGCTTTCTGTTTCAACACAGATTCTGTCATTTTTTGGCTTCTTTTACTTCGGATAGTCTCATTTTTCTTCTTCATTGTCTTGAGCTTACTCTCTTCCTACCAACATCTTGGAGTTCCGCAAGAAACCTGAAAGCAAATCTCTGTTCACTTCTTTTAGCTTCTATTTCCTATTGCTTCTACTCCAGAGCTGTATCTAAGGAGGCGCACCTTTTGTTTGCTTGCTTTCCGACGTTGCTTTCTTGAATAGGCTCTCCGTAGGTTTCTCCATTTCTTCTATTTGTTTAGCCGCCTTGGCTACTTTTTCTTCTTCCAATTTGCTTTTGTAAGCAGCATATGCAGAGGCGCACTAACTACTTAAATTCTGTGTGTCGGGAAATCATTGGCGACAGTTCAATGATTTGTTCGTGATCTGTTTCAAGACAAGAATGACTCACATTCAGTACTAGTACTACTGAAGGCGCCAAAAGATTTATTTTTTGATTACCACGTCGGTGATATTTGAAATTATTCTCTACTCTTCACTGTTTTCATGAGGGAAGACGAGGATTGCCTTGACAAGTTTCAGTAAAATAGGGGGACAAGAAGTCAGCGTCCTCGTCGCGTCCCCTGGTAACTGTTAAACAGGTCAATGACTTCACAAGCTACTCACACAAACTCCTCAGCACATCTCTCGTCTGAACACGCGCCCTCTTCGGGGTGGGCGACTCCGGTTGTCATACGACTTGGACTGACGCTTTTGCAACTCAATGTAGAAGGTATCTCAAAAGCCAAAATCGACGTTATCAGTCATATCACTACAGAGTTGAAACCCACAGTTATCCTACTTCAAGAGACGCACGTTGCTACTGCCGGTGTTCTTGATATACCTGGATACTCCATTGCTGCATACACTACAAGTAGAGTACACAGCATCGCCAAATTCGTTCTCAATTCAGTTGGATGGCCTGCAGTTCATATTTCCTCACCAGATGAAGAGATCGAGTGGTCATCCATAATCGTGTCAAGCGTGATAGTAACCAACGTCTACAAGCCACCTAATTCCACGCTCGGAGCAGACTCGCTTCCTCGTTTTCCACAGCCATGTATATACGCCGGAGACTTCAACTGTCACAGTTCTGCCTGGGGCTACCCAAACACTAGCTCGGATGAAGAAGTTCTGGAAAATTGGGCCTCATCTCTTGATCTAATTCTACTGTATGATCCCAAGCAACATCGTGGCTTCCGATCTGCTCGCTGGGGCTCGTCAACAAATCCGGACCTTACCTTTATTAACATCGGTCTCTGCCCATCGCGTAGAAGAATCCTCGATCTGTTTCCGAAGTACCAGCATTGTCCATCATTCATCGAAACATCAGCCTCCATCGATCCTCTGTCTTCACTCCCAGTGAAACGGTGTAATTTCCGAAAAGCAGAGTGGGAGAAATTCACCGGCATCCTGACTTCCAAAGCACCCGACCTCCCAAGTCCAACGTTTGAGCCAGATCAAGCATACAGTGCCTGGTGTTCAACAATTCTAAATGCCGTCAAACAATCAATCCCTCGCGGCCTCAGTAAAGATTATATCCCGACTTGAGACAACGAATGTCAACAGCGTTACACCGATTTCGCCAACGCTGCAATTGATGCAGACCGCATTTCACTGGCCGATAATTTGATAAGAAGATTAAATGACAAACGACGGAAACGTTGGGAAGAAGAGACAACTGCCATTGACTTCAGCCACTCCAGTCGGAAAGCATGGCTCTCGTTCAACCGACTCACTGGACGTACCAAAAAACCACAAGTGTGTCCGGTCAGTGCTAATGCAATCGCAAGCAAGCTAGTCGAAAATGGACGGCATAAAAACGAACAAAAACTTCAATAGGTGTGTCAACAACGAGATTCAAGACCTGAAGAGAAATGCAGACCCTGAGGACAACTCACTATCTGGACCTTTCACCGAGGCTGAAATGAAGGAAGCGGTCAGTAAAATCGAAAGCGGTAAATCCCAGGGTCCTGACTTTATCTCTCTGGAATTTATCATCCATTGCGGACCAGAAATGTTGGATTGGCTTCGAGTTTTCTTCTCTAATTGCCTCTCAACCCTTCGCTTACCCAAAATCTGGCGACGGTCAGACGTAGTCGCCATCCTCAAACAAAACAAACCGGCCGGGGACGCAAAGAGCTATAGGCCAATCAGTCTACTGTGTGTGCCCCTGAAGCTTCTTGAGAGAATCATGCTATCACGCCTCGTACTACCTTGTAGGTCAGTCGTACGTCTTGTATTATCCTGAAATCAGCCAAAAAGCAATTGAAAAATATTCATCTGCTTGAGATGTTTCAGAGTGATTGAGTGTGTTTTGCATTGTAACTCTGTGAATAACCCTGCTGCAAAATCCTACATGCAGTTTTAGAGAAGGATGCAAAAAGCTACTTTCAAATTAGGTATATTTGTTGAAATTTTTAATGAAAAATTAGAAATTTTTCAACATCAATTTTTTTAATTGAAAAATATTAGAATGGATCTCATTCATTTGACGAATTAGGAAGACGATGAAAATTGACAAAATTCCTTGATTTTTGTCAGGTTATTAATTTTCTCACACTGAACAACTTTTTACTTATTGAGAATTTTTAGGATACATGAATATATGAAATGATCATCACACCCTGAATTGTCAGTGCATCAAATATTGAGTCAACTGGATCAGTGGTTCAAAAGTTAGGAGCGTTGATGTGCTAAAATTACATTTTTTCTTGTTGTTGAAGTAATGTGTTTTCATTCATGGTGTACCTGGTCGACGAGTGTGTCACCCTCGCTTTGATGCGTCCATTTCATTTACCTGCATCAATAGAGAAATGACGCCTCTCCTCCTTAATTCTCTCTGCCCGTCACTGTCTCTGACTAGTTTTTAACACTGAATAGCCGATTAGAAACAAAGAAAGATTTCAAAATAAAAGAAGGAACAGAATGAGTTATCAAACATTTTGAAAGCTAATGAATATTGCTATGAATGCTCAACTGGAATGTGGACCTGATGGGAGGAAAACAGGCTTCGGGTTGAGGCTAGATCATGAAGAAGAAGAAATGAGAGAGAGAGATCAAATATATTTCCGAAACGACAATGAGCGTTCGTGATTACAATATAAAAAGTCATTCATACAAAATAATCAAAAGTGTCCAGAATTATACAATTTGCTGCCAGAGATGATGAAGGATTTTTTACGTAGTGTCGTTCGAATTTTTGGAATGTACAGGGATTCCTTTTGTCGTGAGGTTCTCAAACCGCTTTGCAGTCTGGTTGGGGGAAGAAGATGGTGGAGAGGATGGTATGGGGACAGGATTTTCAGGAAATGTTTCTTGTACAGACTGTTGAGATGATCAATAATAGGCGGCGATGAAATAAACCGAATAGCTTCAGCGTAGCTCTTTTTCAGGAAAGATAGTTCTTAGTGATGTGCGCTCAACACGTTCGATGACAGATTTTAGGTCATTGGTAATAAATGGGAACCATGCTGGTGCAGCATATTCGAAAAGGCTGCGGATGTGGCTTCGATATAGACGGAGAAGTCCAGTATGGTTTCCACCGAAACGTCGTAGGGTCCGCAACTAAAAGATACGTTGACATGCCGTTCGCTTACAGCTCATGATGTGTTCTCGGAATGTAAGCCGAGCATCCGTAGTCACTCCAAGAAGTTTGATAGAATGCACCTGCGCGACTGGCGAACCATCGATAAGGATTGGCGAAGGTTTTTCATATGCTTTTTTCGAGCTTACTATCAGTTCAACTGTTTTGGTGGAGCTAATCTGCATATTATTTGAGTCACACCAATGTTGCAAATGATCAATGGAGCCTTGAGCCCTGACTTTCATATCATTAGTGTTTTTGCAAGAAGAGGCGATCGAAATGGTGATATCGTCAGCGTAGATGTCATGGTCTTCTGAGAGGTTCAGATCACTTATGTATGTCAGCCACAACCACGGCCCAAGTACAGAGCCTTGGGGAACACCGCCAGTAATGTCATAGCAGTTTGATAAGACTGAATTGAGACGGACGGATTGCGCTCTACCATTCAGGAAGCTTTGTGTAAGATTAATGAGACTGGGGTCGATGTGTTGGTCTACTTGCGTTTGTAGGAGAATCGCCGGCCGAAGCTTGTCGAAAGCTTTTGTCATATCGACCATCACTGCTCGAATGTATGGGGATCCCTGGTCTAGCGATAGCGTCCATTTGTCAAAGATTGAAATAAGAGCATTGGTTGTACTGCCATCGTTGATGTAAGCATGTTGGTTAGGTAGCTCTAGTTGATTCTTGTATTGTTTGCAGATTATTCATTCGCAGATCTTTGATATTGTGTCAAGTAGAGTGATAGGACGATAATGTTGAGGCATAGATGGAGATCTCAACTTCGGAATCGGACGTACTATGGCTGATTTCCATACCTCAGGAAAGTGGAGGTCACTGAATATCTGATTGATGATGCAAGCTATCGGTTCCAAGATTTGCTCTCTTCCGTGTTTCAGCAACCAGTTCGGGACGCCAGAAGGTCCTGCTGCCGTGTGCTCTTTGATTGAACATAGAAGCTCGAGAATCACTTTATCTTCAGGAGGAGGGAAGAAAGTACCTGAAGGAAGGAATATTTCAGGTTCGTCTGTAGCTTTCATATTAGTAATTGACGTAAAAAATTTGCAAAGTTTATTGGAAGCTGCTGCGTTACTGAGCCATTCACTGTCGAGAAGCAGAGAAGTCGGAGTTGCAGTAGAAGCGGGGTGCCGGTTGGTGAGAAACTTGACATTAGACCACCATTTCTTAGGGCTAAGTTCTTGGTTAAGCTTATCATTGACAAACATTTGCCTCTTAGTAGCGATATGAAGATTGATTATTCTGTTAAAGAAAGCGACTTTCTCAATTTTGTTTTGACGATAGGCTTTTGTTTTGGCCCGGCGCCATTTGCATGCCGTGCGGTCTATCCATGGTGGATTTCGACGATGCATAACGTGGATATGAGTTGAAGAAGAGTTTATCACTTCGATTAAGATTGCATTGAAAATTTTGATTTTTTCGTTGAGATCAGGTTCCGCTATGACACCAGACCATTCCACATCGTTTAATTTGTTCAGGGCTTCAGGAACGTTTGTGCGAAGTTTCGACGTGATTGACGGACGTCGTCTGTGGGTCTGAGCGTTTCTCATCAAACCAATACAAGCATGGTCACCATTTGCAATAGGGCTTAACTTCTTTACGGACCAGGTGTCAAGGGAAAAGTTCGTGAAAACATGGTCCAAGTACGCGTTGTCTCTGGTTGGAAAGTTAACGATCTGAGACAGCCCGAATGTGTCTGATACTGCAATTGTAAGTATCGATATCGTGTTTGTTGCGAGTTCACTCAACACTGTGAAATTCATGTCAGATAATACGTAGAAGCAGCATCCACCACCGAGGCGATCCCGACGATCACTTCTTACCACACTATAGCCAGGAATGGAAATAGCTGTGTCGTCAATGTCATCAGTGAACCAGGTTTCTGTTACCGCAATGATGTCGGCTCGATTTACTAATGCACAAGCGTGAAGTTCAGCTGTCTTGTAGCGTAGGGAACGAGCATTACAGTAGGTAATATTAGGTGCATAATTTGCACGTGGTGCCGCTTTCATTTGATGACTGGAGATGGTAGCCGGAATTAAGGATATAAGGTTATTCAGGTTACAGCCTGACTGACCTTGGGTAGATGACGAACGATGTTTAGATATCTTTACAGGAATAGGTCTTGGGATAATGTCACAGTTTGTGCATGTACGGGAAACGCTGACCGGGTCCGATAATTTACGAATATTTAGGTTTGGAGACTCATCATCTGAACGGGACCTGGAAATTCCGAAATACCAAATCGCGCGCCTAACTCGTCGCGATGGTTTCCATGTTACACTTTCCCTGCACTTCAGAAGGTCACTGCGACTGTATGTGCGATGATGTGATGTCATCAGTTCATGAGCCACTTTCCTTTCTGCATCAGGTGTACAAGAGATAGGAACGACAGGAGGGAATGACATTGGATGACATGAGTCAGTCTAGTGAGCACGATTGTCATATGGATGACTGTTGGAAATTTTGCTGAAATAAATTTACTTTTCTTCAAATTTTTCATTTTTTTCTGAAAAGTTTTAAAGTATCTTTCATGAAAAATGACAGCATTACTTTATAATAACTTTTCTGAACACGGAAACATACCACTGATTTTACTGGTTATCATAAAAAATGCTCCAGACACAAAAATTGCTCGTATGAAAAGATAAAACCCGAATTCATAGTCACCTTATCGGTCATCGTGAGCCTAGCATTTTGATTACAGTTTGGGTTTATTTTCAAATTACATTTCGAACGTAATATACATGTAGTACCTATATGGAAAATACTCAATATTTTGCCCAATTACCTTTATGCGAAGTATCTACTCGACCTTTCTTTCGAAATTTCATTTGGAAAATATTCGTGCAAGTGTGACTCTTAACATATTTTCATCATGCACAGACGAAAGCTGTAAAGAAGCAGCTTGTTGTTTTTTTTTCTCTAAAACTGCTTGTAGGATTTTTAAACGGGGTTATCCACAAGGTTATTGTACTAAAATGCCGAACACACTGGGTCAGTCTAAAATTTCAGGTATGGCATATATTTTTCGATCATTTTATTTATTTAAGCCATCTATGCACTGTGAAGCATTCAGATGCTCAGATTAATACTGAAAAAGATGTAGTCAAGCTATGGAATATTATGCACAGCGGACCGCAGCCGTCGGTCAGTGGTTCAAATGCGGAATCAGACGAGATTGTCTGATTTCTCCATTGCTCTTTGACTTCTGCGAGCCAGCAGACGAGCTCATGCCGATCGATCAATGTCAATGGTCGAATTCTCAACATTCTTCAATATGTGAACGAAATTGTTTTTATTGGAACTTTTGCAGATGAGTTGTGAGAGTAGCGGGACAAAGTTGTCACGGCAACGTATGTGGCCCAACTGGAAATCAGGTTTACGAGATTCAATAAAAAACTTCGGCTGCCTTTCTTTAACAGACGCTCTTAAACTTTTCTTGCAATATTTCACAATCAATATCTTCACTTGGTGGTTTCATTTTATGTTTTAACTTAAAATGTTGTCAAATCATGCTTTCCTTTTGGTTGAGATGCTCTAAAACTCGCTTTCGAAATGTGCATCGACATTCATATTTTCTATATTGGTGAAAAAAGGCAAGAAAAGTTTAAGAACGTTTTGTGAAAGAATGGCAGCTGAAAAGTTAGTCTCCAATTCAATAAAGCCCCATATTAAATTTACTCTCAAAACGCCTAAACCTAGAGAATGGTTTAGCATTTTATATATTAAAATAAAGATTGCTAACGAACAAATTAAATATTCTTGGTATCAAAAAGAATGCCGTTCCAACATAAGTTTAAGAAAAGATTCCTTTCTAACAAAAACATAATTACATAAAGAATAGTATAGACACAATATCTAATTGTTATCTAAATGAAGAAATATAAAAATGATAGCTTGGCAGAATTCTATGAAATTCTGAAACAAAATAATTGCAACGAAAAAGAGTGCGAGATAGCTACTAAAACAAAAACGTCAAATAATAACTACGAAAGCAGCCTGCATTTTAAGTTGCTGTGTGTTAATGATAGGTGTAATCGTAAAATAAATGAACTGATTAAAAATACAAATTCCTTGTTCAACTTATCAATGAGTACGGTTTTCAATGGGCCACATACATTGTATGAATATATATTACATACTCCAATGCTCCCTTTCTAGTCACACAGAAGAAGAGGTGACCTGTCTAATTCTGTGACTGGATCACAGAGATAGATACATTTGCTTGTGGGTTAGTCTAGAGCGGATATAATCCTATCCTAGCCATTGCTTGTAATGGTAGCAAACGACAGAGATTAACACATATCTTCGTCTCTTTTTGGCTTGTGTGATTGGCCAAGCACGCGCATAGCAGAAGTAGCTCGTATTAGGGAACACACAAACATTGACGGTCAGATTGCAGGCAGGCCTGTCAAGTGAAAAGTTCGTATGTTTGACTCAATTTTCCTCCACGAAAAATTCGTCAAATGGAAACATTATTCTCACTGCTCGAATCTTCGCAATGAAATTTGCTGACTGTGCACGTTTAATGTGGTCTCAATGCTCTGGTTCGTCAGATGCCAGGCTTGAAATTTCATTGAGTTCCATGGAAAATTGATCTTCTTACCCCTCAAGACTAGTTCTGGTAGTGACCATCAGTGCTGATTAATGTCACATCTCGATCGAAACACGCAGGCAAGGCAATTTATCTCTGTGGGCTGGACTCATCTCAGTGTACTGTCGGCCCTCCCATTGGGTCGTCAGACCACAATACTATTTTTTGTGTTGAAAGTCCTGTCTCCGATCATAATGTCACACATTCTTTCCATGACACAAAAGTTGTTTATGACTTACACCGATCAAATATTGATTTTTTCTTGAGCACTTTGTCGTCTATTAATTGGTATGAGCTGTATAATATGACTTACACTATTGATGAAAAGTGTTGCATTTTTCATGAAGTACTAACTCTGTGTATTGATGAATGTATCCCTAAACGCTATGTACTTTTTAGTGGCAACGAAAAACCGTGGATTACTCCTATGCTCAAAGATCTGATAAACCGTAGATGGGCAGCATACAGAAACAGAGATTATTCCCTTTACTCACATCTCAAAGATAAAGTACGCAGCGAAATTCGCAAAGCTAAGCTGATATGGGGGAAAGAAGCGAATCGATCGTCAAAAGATTTGTGGAAGATAACGAACAGCATCACTGGTCGCAAATGCCCTAATCCATTGGATTCGATCACGGCGAAGTATAACTCTCAATTGGAAGCTGCTGATGGCATGAATCAGACACTCGTATCTGTATTTGGAGCTAAAATAAACTTTCTTCGGCCGGGGGATGGTAGTCAGGAAGAGATGAACCACATTATTTCAACTGATGATGTTCATGAGCACTTGTGGACTTTTAAGTCAAACAAGTCTTGTGGGTGTGATTTCGTAAATGAAACTAAAGCACGTCATTCCTGTACCAAAAGTACCAAACCCTACTGAAGATGACCTACGACCAATCTCCTTACTTCCCGTCCCAAGCAAAGTGCTTGAAAGACTTGTCTTCAATCATTTAATGAAGCTATTTCGTAGCTCAGCAGGTTATGCTCAGCGCGGAGGTAAGCACGGAGCTTCTACGATCACAGCTTCAATTGCCATTCACGACTGTGTCACAAAGCTACTGGAAATGAACAACGTTGCAGGAGTGCAAATCATCGCGTATGACATGAGTAAGGCGTTTGACAAACAAAATCATGGAGTAATTATCAAGAGGCTGATAGAGCGTAAATTTCCGAATTCTTTCTGCAAATTGGTTGAATCTTACCTTCAAAATCGATCACAGTGTGTGCGAATCAATTCCGTTGCAAGCCGTCCCTTGGAAGCTACATCAGGCGTTCCCCAAGGGTCGGTCTGGGAACCTCTGCTGTTCAATGCATCAACAGGGAGCTTGCAAGAACTTCATGCTCATTCTGCGCTGGTTAAATATATTGACGATATAACCATATGCACACCCATTTTCGTCAACCACTGCAATGATCACATTTAAGCCGAGCATTTGAATGTTCAGAAATGGGCAAGTGATCTGCATCTCTCACTCAACCCGCTCAAAACTAAGTGTTTAGTGATTAAGAGGTCAAATACATGTGTTCATGTCGATATCCCTGGCACTGAAAGAGTTGCAAGTCATAAGATTCTTGGTGTTCAATGGTCTGACGACTTAACATGGCATCGTCATTTTGACAATGTGTCGAGGATTTTTTCACAAAGGCTGCATTGTTTGCGTATTTTGAGAAGAACTGTAACAAAAGGTGATGTGTTTATTGTGTATAATGGATATTCTACGATCACTACTTGAATATTGCGCCCCGTTATTTGTTGTCATGCCTCATGTTATTTCGGAGAAAATTGAAAGACAGCAACGTCGAGCCCACAGAATTATTTGTGGGCAGGAGTGTGTGAACAACTGTCTTGAAACCTTGAATGCCAGGCGTCTGAAGCGTTCAGTAAAGTTGTTTGAGCAGACATTCAATCCGTCCCACCCTCTACATGAACTGTTGCCTGAGTTAAGCCCACGATCATATCGATTCTTCCTGCATACAGAACTTCACGACGTTTATCATCGTTCATCTCATGTATGTGAATGACTTCATACCGAGATGTACATGCATACCGAGAAATACATACATGTATTTCGGTTTTTTTCTGTGTACTCGATGTAAACTGAGCTGCATGAATGACTTTCAATTTATGTCAATAAACGATTACTTACTTACTTACTTACATCTTTAATATATGAATACCTCGAACATATGAACACTGAACAGTTGCAGAAGAAGCCAACATATCAAGATCATGCAATCAATGACATATTTTCTTAAGACATGTGGGCGCACAAATAAATTTTATTGACTCGATGACAGTAAAATGGCGCCAGTATAGCAAATTGCAGAAATGAAAGAGACCAAAATAATCTGCACATGATTGCAAATGAAGGATAGGAATTCTACAAAGCCAAAAATTAATCGACGATATCGACAATGCACCGATACAATGCGAATAAATTGAAGAAATAAAAAGTTAATACTTTGAATAAATCTACATGTAGGCTGGCTCTTTATTAGTCCAGCTTCTCAAATGCGACAAGTTAAAGGGGTATATTTTTGATGAAACGCACAGTATAAAAAGTTGAAAGGAATTAGACCGAAATTCCCACGAAAGCTAGTGATACATACTACGATTTCATAAGTGTACCTCACTTTGATTTATTGCAAAACCATGCTGATATGTTTCGTATCTCTTAAAGCACTCAAACATTAAAATTGATTCTAGTTTCAATTTACAAAACTATTTCATTCAACAATGGCAAGATGAATTACCAATGTTACTTACCGTAACAGAGTTTCTATGTTATGAGTGTTCGTCTACCAATTTTTCATTGCATGGAAATAAAAATTCTTTTCGACCTTTCTAGTACAGAACTGGACCATAACTCAGGAACTGATAATAAAAAACGAAATAAAAAAAATAAAGATAAAATAAAAAACTGATAATAAAAAAATAAATAATATAATACAAAGACTTTTGATTTTTTTTGAGATATTGTCATAATCAAAATTCACACCTTGCTGATCAGATTGTCTATTATTCCCACAGATTCTCATTCGATTGGATACAATGAATATCAGAAAAACAGCATTACTGACGGCAAAGGGAAAGTTCTGATGATATCACCAGTAGAATGTCAATACCACAAAAATAGGGAATTAGAAATAGGAACATGAATTACAAATAGTCATCAGCTAATCTATTCACTAGCTGATGGAATGTCCATACTTCAGAGCAACTTGCCGCTAATTGGGTGCATGAATGGCTCATCCATTTCTGTGCCTCAGCTCATCGCATAGTCCACGAGGATTGTTAGGCGAGCTGGTTGTGTGAACCGATACATTGCTGTGTTCATGTTATACATAGGCGGTTATAGCATGTTGTGCTTATTCATACAATGTTTATCTATTCACTTGCTCGTTTTGTAGCGTAATGGAATAGTTACTAAAAGATACTGTTAATGTTGAGCGAATTAGCAAGTTCATTGTAATTTTTAATGAAGAAGACAATGCGTTATCTAGTTTGCCTATGATTCCAATCACACGGTTGATACTACACATCGCTGATATTATTGTCATTCACTGTAAGAGCTGTTTTGATTATAGCTTGCTCTTAATGTTTCCACTCGTCATGGTGATCGGTTTCTTCCATCTGTAAAACTTTCAGTTATGAAATCTGCACAAAAGGCACACGCAGTGCTCTTGCTAATTTATAATTAATATTTTGATATTTTCTTTCAGTGGTTTTCTTCAAAAACCTTTCTGGGCATTGTGCACACATTATCTTCCTAATTTAAAGTAGGTATTCGTCGATCTGTGTGCACTAGGCAAATAAAGGTGCTATACCATTATTCTATATACCTGTTCCGTATCATATGCTTCTACAAAACTAAATGTCAAAATCCTACAGGTCTAGTCATTAACATGATTAACTGTAACTGCAATGAAAACAACAGAAATTCGGCCTCACTTGGACATTTCTTTACACAAATATATCCATGTTGATATAGAAAATCTTTATTCACTTTGGTGTAGTCGTTAGATTCGTCATACTCTTGTTTCTGTGGACATTTCTTAAAGCATTCTTTTGTTCCTTGTCGCAGTAGTCGACAGGCAAGACATTCTGTGTTTGAGGTTCCTGTACAACCACCTATGCAACTTTCATGACATACAATGTTGCCTTTTCCATCTTTGGGAGGGCATTTCCTTCGACCATATGATTTTGAACAACCAGCATCTGCAAAAATAAAATATTATGACAAAGAATCAAGGGTTTTATATACGAGGATATATATATATATATATTTGTAAATTTAGGCAGCAAATTATTTTTCAGACAAGTATTGCAGAAAAGCAAATCGCAATCTATTTTTGATAACTTAAGATAATACCTTTCTTTCTGTGATATGCTGACTAGATTAGATTCTCTTACCTGAGATTTGATTCATGATTGTCAGAGACAAAAATTATCCTCTTATTCTGAATCGTATACGTCTTGCAGATGAAATCAATCGCACGCATGGCACCGAAGTAATGTGAGTTAAAGTATAAAATATGGATAATCGCTGAATTACATTTTACCGCACAGCTACTAGATTTCCTTACTTTACTGATTTTACATTTCCAAGCTGGCAAGTCCCCGTCTACAATCCATGCGTATACAGTAATTGGTCATGCATTTCAGTGGTCAAAGTCTTTTGTAATCCTATGAGTTCATGTGAGTTTAAGTGACAAATTTTCGTAGAGGACTACAAGGGTTATTTGATGAATTGCTTTGAATTTGGTCTGAATAAAACTTGGGAAGTTATAGGAATTCATCACTTAATGCAAAAATTCCATTATTGATTTAAAAAAAAACTACGATGGAAATGATAGAATCTACTTAGTTCATGAAACTTTTGCGATTTGCCGGGTTCAGGACTTTTTCTGGAGCGATTGATGGAGGTTACATTTTTAGTCCTGCGTGAGATTCGAAGGACTTTTTTTTACAAACTTGAGGTTACAAACCTAGTCCCTATCATCAAGCTGCCTTCTTGGCTAAACAAGGGCAATGTTTCATGTTAATTTTAGGCATTTTCAAAATTGTTGAGTCACTAGATGAACGAGAGGAGCGAGAGGAAACATATTAGACATAATACATGTGTAAATTGAAATACAGAGCCGTGTAACTGAAGCAGCCTAGCTTGCTTCTCAAGCGATTCGAATTTGGCAGCCACTTAAGTGCTTTCAAGGCAGGAGTTATGTGGTCACGTCGACGAGTCCGTAAAACATGGCGAGCACAAGAGTTTTGAACCTTCTGTAATTTGCGCAAAATCTGCCTGGGAAGACCAAAGAGAAGACTATTTCCATAATCAAGTCGCGAAAAAATGTAGGAATTTATTAGCTATTTTAGACATATTATACTATTTATTACATACAAGTTTTTCGGAAAGGTAGCGTCTGATACAATATATTCTGCGAATCTCATAATAACACGTTTTACAGACAGAGCTCACATGCCTTTTGAAATCCGAACATGGATCAATTTCAATAACCAGACAATTTAAACTTCCACAGAACTACAATTTGTCTTCACCTGTACATACATAAAAATGTGGGAAAAGAGGAACGTACAACAGATCTAAGCTTGCTTAAAACAGTATCTTTTGGATTTTGTAATATTCAGACAGAGCTAGTTGCACGTCAACCACAGTTTCACTTCGCTGATGCATATTTCCATTTCTCGAACAGAAAGTAAAATGTCATCACTATCACAGATAGTATACAAAATAAGATCAACAGCAAAAATATAATTCCGAACTCTATGCTTACTCAGAATCATAGAGAGTGGTTGAAGAAACAGCATAAAAAGAATAAGTCCCAAACTTCACTCTTGTGGTACTCCACAAGTCATTCGAAAAGGTTTAGACTAGAATTATGATGTACTTACATTCATGAATTTATCATATAAATATGATTCAAACTAAGCAAAGACCGACCTTCTAATGCCGAAGTCAGAATACAAGCGATCAAGTAAAATACAGTGGCTCACAGTATCGAATGCTGCGTTACATCTAACATTACAAGATGTGTAATCTTATGTTCATCACAACCCATCAAAACATCATTCATGGTGCAATTTATTGCTGTTTCCGCGCTGTGGTGACTCCGATAAGCAGATTGGTAAATTGGGAGCAAGTTTTTAGCCTACAGGTGAACATCATTTCATTTAACACGACACGTTCCAATAATTTCGATAAAAAAGGCACAGACATTGGTCGATAGTTACATAGCTCTTAAGGGTTTAACTTCGCTTTTTTCAAACGTGGTTTTACAAGAGTTGTTTTTAAATCTAAAGGAACACTACCCGCACATAGCGACACGTTGATAATGTTTAATAACACAGCTGAGAACAAGTCTAAGAAACGTAGAAGAACATTAGCTGTAATTGGGTCTATCTCACAATACTTGGTGTTACACATCTTCATTGTATCAAGAATACACTCATTTGAGATGCATGAAAAACGTTCCAATGGTTCACTGTGAAAAGTGGTAGCTGTATCATAGGGATTTTCAGTGATTCCATATCGAAAAATATTTTGCATTAGTAGCTTCAATTAAAACATCATTGCCTTAGAAGTATTCGTAAAAAAGTGACAAAAGTCATATCTGTGCTTGTGAAACAACCATCAGACAGGTTTTCATATAGGCTGATAGGTGAGGATGAAATGTGACTGTCTGTACACACAAGATAATGTATATGAGCATTTGTAACAATAGCAATGAACTTAAGCATAGGAATTGGATTAACTTCTTACTTTTTTGACAATACATTTTCGTCGGTCCCCAACAGTAGGCTTCCTGATCTTTGGAAATTTTGCAACCACTGTCACACTTAGCGCCTACAAAATTAAAGCATGTATTCAATCATTGCATAGGAACAAATCGCCATTTATCATGGTCTAAAAGATCAGTTTTATGTTTGCATGAACTACATAGAAATATTAAATGATAAAACTTGTCAATTTCATAATCATCATCATCTTAGGACTTAATCATCATTCAATCAACAGCGAGGGCAAACAGGTAGGAAAGATACCGTAAAGCTTGTAATAGACCGCCACCCTGACGAAATGTTTAAAAATACACTGCCCCCCCTGAAATAGAGCGCCACCTGGGATGGACCACCACTTCCTATAATTTGACAGTAAAAGTAGCAGCACAAAAATATTTGTTTGTGCAAGGCCTGTTTGATATCTAATGAGTTATTGGCATTTCATTATGTGTCTTTGTATCTTCTGAATGTGTCTTTGACTTCTTTTTGCTATAAATTGATGCTTAAGTGCCTGCAAAGCTAATCACAATTTGTGTTGCTAGTCATCTTGTTTTCTTTACAGACAGTCATCTTGCTTGTATAAAATGCTAGATAGACGTAGCATGCCATCTTAATGAGTATTGACCCTGTATTACTAGTATACCGATGAATTAGACCTCAACGATTCTGTCAATAATGACCATAATCAATACCTAGAGATCAAATGTGTGTTGAATATTTCTATCATATATGTTCATTGAATGTCAGTCAAATATGCTTTTAGCATCATATTAGGTTTCAATCATAAAATAATAAGTCGAAATGCAAATAATTTCATAATACATCGGGTATTCAGTGAAGGTGTCTCAAGAGTTTTGCAGACGGACCATGCACGTAAAGAAGCTTTAGTGAAGCTATATTACTGAATACGTAAGGACTCGGGATGTCGCAAAATAGACCTCCACCCTCTAGTAGAACTGTAAACCTACAATCAGGGTTCGCACGTTTCCTGGAGGCAAACTTCACAAACTTTCACAAACCTTTTATTCGCAACACGTATAATAGGGTAGATGCCATTTCGGCAAGAGAAGACCCCAACAGGCCAGCCACAAGGGCCATTTTCCTGAATTTTTATTGAAATTCATGTCCATATGACCACATTCCACTGATTGCAACTCGATTCATTTCATATATCGATTCATTTCATATTCTATATACATCATGAGAAAAATATCGAAGTAAGAAATCCTACGTGCATGTGTGACTATATTCAAAACATATTGAAGCACTTGATATTTATTGATAGAAAAACGAACAATAACTGACATTTACAATTAGAAAAACATGCATTCAAAGTTTTAGAAAACAATTTTACCATAAAAAATTTTACATACATCGAAACTATTTGATCGGGCCATCACGATTACAAAAGTGAAACTTAAAATAATGTCAACAATACGTACAATAGAAGCTAATAACAATCTAGTGAGTATTAATTCACTCAATCGAAACAGAACTATTACATATGGGTTGAAGTCTTCAAGAATAAGCACCACTAGTTCAGCAGAATACATCATTTCAATGTTTTATTAAGTCATTTCATTCTTCATCTCTTCCTTCTACCCATTAGCTCTCGGACGTAATGCGCTTGACTGTATTAGAAGTTGCATATATTTTGCTGAGCTTCAGTTTTCATAGATTTGCTGTCTATCATCGGCCGCATCAGTTAAATGTTATTGGCAACGAGTGATTATATGCAGATAGTTCAAATAGTAGGGCAAAGCAAATACATTTTAGGATCAGATGTATGTAGATCACTATTTGGAGACTTACATATCATGTTACTATAAACTATGTAAGGATCAATTAAATGTCAGCAGAAACTGTCCCTTGCTTTCTAGATCTTGAAGTGCTCGAGTCATTTTCTGTTCGATAGACAACTAAATAAACGGTTTACTTTCCACAGCTTCGCTCGAGAATACTTACTAGAGTTCTACTGTTATCGGAGTTCTGAATTCACATCATGAATTTTCTCCTCCGTCACTTAAATGGCTAGTCTCCTTTTTGTCATGAGAAAGCTTTGTCATGAGAAGCTTCATTTTCACGTTTTCTTTTCACGTCAAGCTCTTCAATTTCTTTTCTAGCGATAGCCACTTGCAAACTTCCCTTCAAATGCTGCGCTTACTTTTGAGAGGATTATTTAACTGAAAGCATCAAGGAATCTGTGATTTTGATTTTCATGAATCCGTCTGCCCGAATGTATGAGTACCTGATGTTGCTCCACGCCACAAGCGCCTCTTCATCCAGGGAGCCCTTGTGAATATCTCCGATGGCTTTATTCAGCGAAAAACCTGATTCATGGACCACAATACCGTGACACGAATCAGTAGGCTACACATCTTGCTAGATTTGATAAACACCTGTACTTCGGATTTCCTAACTCGTCTATGATTGTTGATGCATTTTTCCATTACTGCTTGATTCTTCTTTGCCCTGATGAATCTTCAGAGAGATAATCCAGATGTTCTTCGTGAACACGTTTCCAGAATGAATTTTGAGGCATTCCTCGAAATTCATTTTAAGTAAGTAAGTAAGTGCATATTTTTAAGAATAAAAATCATCAATACAAATGCAAACCGTAATTTAGACAGTAGGCTCAAGACGGTCAAGACAAAAAAGTCACAATTCACAACAGTAATTGTAATATATAGTCTATGACTTTAAAAACGATCCACTTGATATAGAAAGTCTCAATGGAAGTGGACGACTTTTATTTCATACTGCACTGACCAGGATGTCTATGCATCAAATTTGTCATGCTAATATAAAGCAGCTGTCCATCGTCGATATCTTTGGCATAGTTGATACATTTCAAATTCGACCTTTTATCACTATCAAGCAATTCTTTCTGACTAAATTTTGAAGCAAAAATGTCGCAATCAGAGTTTGTAAAAGGAATGGCTGTTGGAATGCTGCAGTGTGGAAAGAGTTGTAGGTTTGTTGGACGGAAGTTGGGTGTGTCACACTCCACTGTGAGCAGATGGAGTAGTCGATGGAACAATGATGCAAATGTTAAAAGAAGGAAAGGATCAGGGAGACCGAGATTGACAAACAATGCTACCGATAGGAAGTTGGTTATCTCAGCAAAACGCAATCGCTTTAAGAGTGTTCCTCGACTGGCCATCAGCTGGAAAGCTGCAGCAGGAATTGCATGCAGTATACGAACAGCATATCGCCGTCTAGCAGAAGCGGGCCTGAGGTCATACCGACCTGCTGTAAGAATTCCTTTAAGTAAGTAATGCGAGAATTTCACACAATGACATTGTTTCACTGCCAATTTTTTTCTCCGCAGGTCTCGAACACAAGCGAAAGCATGTGGAATGGTGTGAGCAGCATCTGTCGTGGAGCACAGAGTAATGGCGTCAAGTGATGTGGACGGATGAATCCCGTTTCACTTTGGATTTTCACGGATTTTCACGATGGTCGCATTAGAGTGCATCGAATGGTTGGTGAGAGGTATTCACCCTGCTGCATATCTGAGCATGACCGCTGTGGTGGTGGTAGCGTGATGATCTGGGCCGGTATCTGGTTCGGAGGTCGAACTGTTGCAGTCATTGTGAATGGGAACTTGAACGGAGAGCGATATTTATCGAATATCATATCTCCAATCGTCATCCCAACGGTAAATGAACTCAACCTCATATTCCAGGATGACAACGCTCGACCATTTTGTCGTAACAAATGCGGCATTCAAATCACTCACGAAGCAGCAAAAAAGCGACGGACCCAAAACAGAGCCTTGAGGGATGCCTCTACACACAGGAAAGTATGTCGAAAATGCCATTTGAAGTTTAACGCAGGAAGTCCGATGCGAAAGATAACTAACTAGCCACATAAGAAAGTCCGACATTTTGTGACATAGAAAAGAAATTAAACCATGGAATGCTGGTTTTAAGCTGAAAGTCTCCATTCATTCCTCACTTAATCGCATATATTTTTGATCCAGTTCCTGATTGTTCAGTCAAACGTGGGAATGAAGTGTTCAATACAGACTTCAGTTACTCCAAAATTGTTATGCATACGGAAGATATTGAAGATATTCGAAAAGATGATGCTTCAAGTTTTCCAATTGATTCAAAATTTGAAGTGAGGCTGACCTCAGGCTTAAACACCGTCAGGAAACAAGCCGTAGCATAAAACAAGATAGCGATTTCGGATCACGACTGTTATCCAGGTGAAGCATAGTTGCATCTTCTGGCACCATAAATCAAAGGGAGGAGACTTTTGCAGGTTGCTGAGAACTACCACGAATATATCAACACAGATATTCTTGAATTTCTCCACGTCATTATCACAAACTTCGTTATTCAATAAATACTACATGCCTTACTCTCCAACATTCTGTTGGTAGTTGAATTTCTGTTTTTAGGCTTAGCTGCATCAATATTTACCAGGTTCTCGACATACTTCTACATTTTCTGCGTCTTGTCCGATTCAATTAGCGACTTCTTCCTTCTTGACACACTTCCCGAACACATACACTTCTGCATCATTTCCAGAAAGAGATGTCAATGCTAAATGCAATCATAGGTTTTCTTCTTCGGAGCTTCAGAAAAATCCCTCAAAATGCTGATTGTCGAAAGTCACGTAGGCCAAGCATGCTTGCAATCAAGTGTTTTAAAGATCACTTGCGACTTCCTTGTAGCGATCAGTTGACAGGACTTCGGAATTCCTTCTGTGATGGAAGATATTCGAAAAGATGATGCATCAAGTTTTCCCATTGATTCAAAATTTGAAGTGAGGCTGACCTCAGGCTTAAACACCGTCAGGAAAGAAACCGTAGCATAAGCCATCCAGTCACACCCGCTCGCATACTTCGTTCGAGAGAATAGTTGTCTTCATGCATTCGAGTATCTTAGGGAATTTACAAGTACATGTAGATCTGCTATGAACTCATCAAGTAGTTTCACACTTTTCTAGAAACAGTTATGCGTTTCGTGCAATGGACATGTTTCTAGTTTCCGTACGTGATTCCAAACTTAGGTCTAAATTGCTTCCACAGTCCGGATTCAAAGGACGTGCTATCGCTTGGCCCGCCCATCCTCAATTCATCAGACAGTTTCTTTCACGAATTTCGCAACATTTTTCGCAAAGTCATATTTCATGATTTATTTTGATGATCTTTATGACACTGTGTGGCCTGATGTTTAAAATCGTGAAGACAGATCATCTGAAGACATTTAACTTGCTATTCAAAAAATCCACAAAAACTTTTCTGAAAAATCGTGAAATTCACTAACTTTCAAGGGCCTTGAACTTTTTTTTCAAAATTCACAAACTTTCACAAACCGTACGAGCCCTGCACAATAGAGCACCCAAGCGAGAGGGTTGAAAAACAGATCGCCATGACAGTCTATTGCAGGTTTTACGGTAATCATAAAAAACCTAGCGCCTCCTGACAGCTGTTTCGTGCTTCTTAGTGTTGCGCAGCGACAATATGCCTTGAAGCAAACATGCGAAAGAGAATATTGTCAAAGGCAGATTGAAGATTAAACTCAAACTACGATCTATCCACATAAACTCTGATAGAATCGTCGTTTGTAATTGTTTCATGTTGCTTACATGGTAGCTTCCTCTTGTGCTCGCATATGTATGCTCATCCGAGGCATCTTGTTAATGCGTAGCAGTAAGAAGCACGAAATCGTTGTCAACAAGTTACATATTTTACATAGTGGAAGGAGGTTGAGTCAACAAATGTTTACGATTAAAGTCTGCACTCACATTTATATTGTGCGTTCAATCTCAATATACTCAATTGACTAATAACGTCTACTGATGGCATCCACTCAGTATGGGAGAGCGGGGTATTATGGGCCACCTGAGTTTAAGGGGTTATAGAGACCACCAATTCCACTCCAAGATCAACTTTTTTGGCGTAATCACTAGCTATGGATGCGGATATGTCATTTTCTCGTAATACCCGTTTGACTTTGTTGCAGAGGAAATTTCCTGAATAGAGACGAATTTTCAAAAGTTCGGGTGTGTTATGGACCACCTATTGATATTTGCATAAATGCGACATTGATTTAATAATGCTCCACAACAGTCAAATTTAGAATGCTCCTTACACATAAGAGTGATTATCTTATTTGATGGACCGGTCAACCGGTTAATGATAGGTTCTTAACTGAGAATAATCAGCGTAAGAGCTGTAAATGAACACTGATAAAGACTGATTAATTCCATACGAAGTCAGTAAACTTCTTGAAACCCAATCATAATTGTTCTAGCTGGTTATCTACCCAAATTTCTGAACATTAGTTTGCAACCTCACTAGATGTAAATATGCTGTAAAAACACTGGCATGAAACAACTTTACTTATTGATTGACAATATTGCAGCTTGATATGCTATCCAATCCTAAGATAAGATGCTTTAGGCGCAGCCCTCTATAAATACGAACTTGGCCTATTACTCCTATCACTCTTTTTCACCCAATGGCTCGACTTGCTAGGCTTCTTGTTGATTGCATCACTTTAATTCTCGGTGGTCTTTCACAACAACGTACTGCAACGTATTTTCCGGTTGGCTATGTTTGCGCTTGAGTAGAATGAAGGAAGATAATTTTTGGCGGCTTTTAAAGTATTGCGGTGAGTTGTGGGGTGGCCTATAACACCCCACATTCGGTGGCCCATAAATCCCCACCACAAGTATACTTATAAAATCAACTGTTCCTAAAAAATGTGAATATATTTCAGCCAACCGTTTATGTTTTCTCGAAGATGGTTAGCCATGAAACATCTCCACTGTCAAAATCTCAATTGGTGCTCAAGCATGACTTGCTCAGGAGAAAAAACACACACAAAAAGAGCGTTCGAATTTTCGTTAAAAATTGGGCAGTCAGAAACACCATATGTTATTATTTGGAATGTTTTCGTTCACATATGCTCGAAAATTGATTTTCAGGTTGGAAGTTTGGCTTACAGTGAGGTGGCCCATAACTCCCTGTAGCCCATAACACCCCGCTCTCCCCTAATTATCTTTTGTTCCTTGCAATTAAAATTCAGAATATTCATAGCATGATGCTTACTTTTGCAAGATTCAGACATTTTTTCTTTGTAAACCTTTTGATCAAACTGCTCAAACATAAACGTCCAGTTGACACGATGTAAATAGCAGAAGTTCTCATTCTTCTTCAGAAATACATTTCCACGCTCAATAGCTGCAAAACAAAGTGTCACTGACAATAGATGTTTACTGTTGAAAAATGAAAGTACTTTTTTGCACAAGGAAAATATAGCTAATAACGCTATACAAATATGATGATACCTAATTTATAATTATATAATGTGATAATTCTTAATTGCTCAAATATGCAGAGGACATCCTTCTCATGCACTTCATTCGTGCGGCTTCGGAGGACAATTTGCAGAAAGAATGGGACCACTTGGTTTATATCCTTGTAAATGAATGTCTAGTGATAGACATTATTACTAAGCGCGACTTAGAAATGAAAGATGTTATTGTGTCGCCGTCTTCCAGTTTGTGTCGTGCTGACTCGTTTTCTTTTCTCGGTATGACCATTTATAATAATCGAAAATGGAATAATCATGCAAGCTGCGATGTAAAGAAAGCAGACAGGAGTATTTTTATCATATGAAAATTATGTAGATCCTGTTGCGACAGTAGTTTGCTACAGCGAGCATATTTCGCATATTTCACTATACATCGATCGTTATTAATTTATGGGTGAGCTTGTTTTTGTAATTTCCCTAAGTTTTTGCTCAAAGATCTAGTGCGTGTTGAGAAGGCAGTATTAAAAATACTGCAACAGACAACTGTTGTTCCAAACTGCTTGATGATAGTGTGAAGTCACCGTCTCATCCTTGCATGTCTTGTTTGTGCGACGTACGTCGGTCTGTCACCATAAATACCCGTCAATCAGCAACAGTTTAGTTGCCTCCTCCATCGAGGACTAGCCGTTTCAGCGATTCTTTTATTAGGTTCTGTAAATAACTTTCTAATAGCCGAGGTTTGTATCACTTCTTTTGCTTTTGCCACTTCTCTCCAGACTTGGCATTGGACTGGTAGTCTCGCCCAATCCCAACGAGAATCCCAATATCAAAAATGTCATAAATGATACTTCTACAATGAATGGTTCCTTTGGTTAACTTAAGAAAGAGTTGAGCCTTTACTTTGAATTTTGACACACAATAGGAGACATGCACATACAGTGTGTCTTCCAGATGATTGATAGGCCATGACACATGCCCATTCTTAAATTAAAAACGATAATTGTCGAAACGCAAATGCATACTTGTGCGTTGTTTATCTGCCCACTATGCGAGTTCGTATTTCGTCGATCCAGTGAGAGACTATGTAGCCATGAAGATACATGCCTACATACTGCTTTTATTAAGTATTCAGTATTAGGTTCATAGGGCTTGTTAGTCTTCTTTGCTCGCAGGGGAATAGCATTCAAAAGCATATTCCATCAGAATATCTTTTTTAATGTTTTTCCAGCTGGTATTCTGATTCATGTACTGTTAGAAATGTTTTACCGGCATTTTACTTACGCTACTTCTAATTGTACAAGTGAATGTGTTATTTCTGTAGTCTTTGAATGAACACAGCGTTAACCCCATAAAACCCACCCTTATTCATCAAAGCAAAAATATCATACTTGAAAAATGATGATAATATCACAACAAAATCATTCTTTACTAAAAATCTAAACAAATTTATAATATAAATAATATAAAGCTTAGAAACAAATCATGAACGATAAAAATCTCCAAAATCTCTCAATCCATACTAGTTTGAAGTACATATACTTGTGAACATAAATGGCAGGCCTGCTCGTCCTCGTCCTCGCAATCGAGAAACCTTTCACTCCTTCCTCAGATATTGTGCGGTCTTCATCATTTCCCGATATCGATAGAAATGCCAACAGATGTTGTACTCGTTGCTGATATCGGAGATATACACTTTCTTGAAGGTCATGCGTCCACGCCTAGGAGAAGCCATTATTCCAGCTCCACTAAATAATCCCTTAATCATAGCGGTGGATCCAGGGATTGATGGAATTCTTTTCGCTGCTTCCTTCAGTTGAGGAATATTGTTAGTTGTTGTTGATGATGATGATGTATGTATGTAGATATTTACAATGAAAATCAATCATTACAAAGAAATTTCAAGTATTAGGAAAATAACGAAAAGTGAAAGCGATCACTAATTCATGTAAATGTAAGGTACGTATGTCGCAAATTTTGAGGTCAGGCGTAGAGGCGATCCTATAAACTTATTTATGATGGAACGAACGAAGAATGACGTCGTTTAGACTTGATACGGGGTGCTACCATGTGTTTGGTATGTCGATGAAAAGGCGGAATGAAATGACTCATAAGATGGTCGGAACGTAACATTGACTGAAACACTTTCATAGACTGGAGGGACCTTCGTATCTTAATGGGAGTGAAATTGCCACAAGTGCAATCGCGACCACAAACTTGACGGTGACAATGACGCCTGATAGCTTCCAGGTTGCTTCGTTTCTCCAGAGTAAATTTGGGTCTCTGCTGGATATTCTCATGCTTCGTACCATTTCATCTCTGCCTGAATGGAGGCTCAACGTCCAAGGTCTGATAGCGTTGGGTTGATTCTCGGACAGTCACAAGTTATAACATTGAAAATTTCATCGAATATGGTATCGCTGTTATTTTGACTAATATCTGATGACGTCGCACCATTTTTAGCATTTCATCCACTGCTGTTTTGGATTGAAAATCGTCTAAAAGTATTTCAAGGAAGTCTTCCGTGTCGGTGCTGAATTTTTACAAATTCTGCGTCCCATCCGGATTTGAAAATATCATAACCGTCGGCACCTGATGTTGCCCGAGACACAAGATCTGGTAGGCTAACCAAAACGTCAATCCCTGATAGATAGGCTACCGTTTTCGCCATCGGCAATCCGCATGCAGGCCAGAGCTTCTCACCGATTGCAGATCGGATAGTTTTCACCAGCTGTCGTAATGCATTCGTAGAAAATTCAGATTGCCCATTATCGGCAAGGAAAAGTTGACTATCAAGTCGAGGATAACTGACGAACAAGGGAAATATGAGTACGTAAGACCATTGATTTCACTTTCATAAAAAAATCCTTAGTGAACTGTAACACTGAGTTCAGACTCTTGATCAGAAGAAGTGATGACAAATTGTCGGCCACTTCTTCGCTTGATTCAATGTGATATCATTGGTAGTTTCGCTTTTTGACATACACGTAGAAGTAAGATGCTCCACACAAATGAAATCCCTCCCTTTCAAATCTTCCATCAAACGCAGCTGACATTTTCCTTATCATTGTCAGTGGTCACAAAGAGTGGGTCACATAGACAAAAGATGTCTCGTCTATGATGTCTATGATGGATCAGAGAACTTACATGGATCTCCTCCTGAAGAAATGCACTTCACTAGCACATTACTCACATGTCTAGACCACAGACAATAATACCGCCGCATGCAGCAAGATGACCTATTCTAACTGACCAATAATCGAGACAGCCGGAAACATAAAAGCGAGGATTTGAAAAGCAAATATTGAATAGTTGTTTCATTTGAGAAGAGCGCTTTCCCAAAGATAATGTACACTTATATGCTGCGTTATTCTGCGGGGGTCGGTGCTCTGGAACCTCCGCGTGGTCACCCTGCCTCTACTGATCTTGACAGAACAATGCCGAGTGCTGGGCGGCGGTCAATTAACCTAGCTGACCCCAGTATCTGGGGAAAGGGCAGTGGGCCACTGATGGAGGATATGCCATGAAAGCACAATGGCAGTCACTTCTTCCGGGTTGATGACCACATTGGCCTAAGAAGGCAGTCCATCTAGGAGAAGTAAAACTCTGAATTATAACCACCAACCCCCCCCCCGGTTCTAGTGGCCTTGCAAGCAGAGAACTGGTTACCTATCTGCAACTACAATGAATAATGAACACAGCAAACACCATGGGCCTCAGTACCCTGCGCGTCCATGAGCCCGCTCTACGGTGACAGAGCGATTCGGCCAGGGACGAGAGGCTGCTAAGAATCTCAAGAGAACGCATGTCGCCATCGGAAAACCGGAAAACACACCTCGACATCGCAACATTCAACGCCAGGACGATATCAAGGGGAACTGACTTGACGACTATAATTGAAGAGGAGAAAAATATTAGATGCAATATTCTTGGTGTGAGTGAGACATGGCGACAACGACCACTGCATGCTCTATGGAGGGATGGGTCGACAGTCGCGTTGGGCGCTTCCTAAAGAAACAGATCAGTTGGTGAAGTTGGCTTTATCGTTTCTAAGCGCTGGACCCCGCAAATAGACCTCATTGATGTGAGCAATCCCCGAGTCGGTATTTCGACCATTCGACTAGCCCGTAAAGCCACCTGCCACACCGTCCAGGTCTACGCAACAACATCACCTGCAGACGACGACATTGAATTTGTCTACGAAGTCGTTCACGCGGCCATTGCCCCAAGAAGCACTTATCTCATCCTAATGGGCGATTTCAATGATAAGGTTGGCCCGGGCTTTGACAACGAACAATATATCGGCCCCCGCGGTAGCGGTACTAGGAGTGAAAGAGGCGAGCGATTGGCTGCAACGGCAGAATTTAACCGGCTTTTCATCAGTAACAGTTTCTTCCAGAAACATCTCAGACGCCGCTGAGCGTGGCTGTCACCCAATTGGGCCACCAAGAATGAGATTGACTACATTCTGTGCAGTCACCTGACGTATCCTCCAGGATGTATCGGTTAATGGTAAGAAAGGATTCAGCACTGGGAGTGATCACAGACAAATCAGAACAAAGATGATAATCAATGTCAAAAATGAAAAAAACACTCTAATGGCCAGCAACAAACTGCATCGTCAGCGACACAGCTATATCGACTCGGCTACCGTTACAACTATCATTAACAAGCACGACTGGAATCAGATAACACAGATAACATTACTCTAGATTACGAGATTTTCGCAGAACAGCTCAGATAGGTTTGAGATGAAACAGCAAAGCCCAAGAAGAATCGCCAAGATCGACTATCGGATGACACTAGATCACTACTTCAAAGATGTCAAATGCGGGCGGATGGGGCAGACCATGTTGAGCACAACATTCTATGGAAACGTATTCGAGTCCGGCTTAAAGCCGACTTAGAACAGTACAAGACAAGACGTCTGCTGAATACCGCTGAAGACTGAAAAAGTTTGAGAAAATGTCGACGAGAGATGCAACAAGAACGAGATCAGATCCCAGGTCTTAAGACGGCTACCGGACAGACGACCAGGGCCAAGACCGAAATCGAGGCTGAGTGTCAGCGCTTCTTCAACGACTTATTTGCCAGCAAAGGAAAAAATTCACGAAAGTACAATATCCCTCTAGTGATGGTCTTTGTGGACTACGAAAAAGCCTTCGACAGCATAGAGATCAATGCCGTCCTGGTCGCTCTACAACAACAAGGAATCGATTACGAATGCACAGCACTGCTAGAAGAATTGAACAAAAACTGCAACACATAAATTACCCTGTTCAACTGACCAATAGACATTGAAATCGGGGCCGAGGAGTCAAACAAGGCGACCCCATCTCACATAAACTGCTCAATGCCTGCCTCGAGCATGTGCTTCGACAGCTCGAGTGGGACTAGACGGACATCAAAATCAACGGACGCTGGCTCAACCATCTCCGCTTTGCTGATGACATCGTTCTGCTGGGCCACTCTGTGACGGACGTGCAGAGGCGCTTAGAAGAGCTCAACACGGCAGGCGCTACCGTCGGATGAATTAATTTGAGTAAAACTAAGTGGGTGCGAAGCGACAAAGCCATTGACGCCACTATTTTTCTTGACCAAAACCAGATTAAGAAGGCTTACAGCTATGTGTACCGCGGCCAAGAGTTGACAATGGACCACAAAAACGGCCGCGAGTTGGCAGGTAGAAAGAGGACCGCCTGGGTCAGTTACACCTCGATTTCAAAGGTAGCCAGTAACAATTCGATAGATACTAGCATCAGAGCTGACCTTTTCAACAGCAGTATACTTCCGACAATGCTCTATGGGTCAGAAACGTGGACGATGACTACGGCCGACCGGCAGCAAATTGCAATCACTCAGCGCGCGATCGAGCGCCGCATGGCTGGCGTCAAATGGACCGACCGGGGCCGGAACGAGGAGCTTCGGGCGAATACCAGGGTGGCGGATGCGGTCGACTTGGCCGACAAGTCGAAGAAGAGATGGGCCGGAGAGCTCATCCGAGGGACAGACAGTCGATGGACGCGAGCAGTAACCGAGAGGATTCCGTTGGAAATGAAGCGTTCGTCGGGTCGACCAGCTACAAGATGGCGCGACTCTTTAGGACAATACTGGACAAGAATAATTCAAGATAGAGAATCTTCGGCCATTCGTTGTGGTCTGCGCCGATCCTGATCGGTGATGACAGACTGATTTGTGATTTGTGATATGCTGCGTAGCACAAGTACGCCCGATGTGAAAGTCAAGCAAAGTGTATTCACGATGAGTTAAAGATAAATAAACAGCAAATATGGCGACATCTGATGCAACAGTTGCCGTAGCAATGATAGATACAGTCGGATTTTCAGCGGCTAGTGACGCCACTTTAGTTTCCACTGTTCTTCATGCGAAGACGGCGGAGTTTTTCCAGTTTTTGAAGCTTTGAAGAAATGTTTGATGTTTCCTTGTTTTGTTGTCTGCTTTAGCGAACTGTCCGTACACGACTGTTTTGAAGATCAACAGCGAGTCTGTAAATATTTCACAACTTCGGAATAACCACTATGATTGACCCACTCCTCGGATTTTTAGGAGTAACAAACACACAAGGACGAGGAACGATGACACTACAGAAACGGAGCAAGTTTGCCTGTTTGAAGGCGGATACATTTAACGTCGGATGAATTCAAGCGCTCGCTGGAAGATTTGTTTAGGAGGAATAAAGCTGGTATATTCGCAAGAGATGCTGTGCCGTGTTTCAAAAAACGATGTACTAGCGCCCGATTGATATTCATAAATTCCATGCCGCTCAGAGTATGTACAATTGCCGTCATGCCGGAGATACTTGGCATTAACAGAAAAAATGAGGAATCGGCAAAAATCAACGCTAATACAAAATTGTTAGTCACCCGAACTCTAATTGGTTAAAGGCACATACGTACTTTTAAATCAGACTTGTCATTGAGGAAAGTGATTGTGGACTACGAAAAAGCCTTCGACAGCATAGAGATCAATGCCGTCCTGGTCGCTCTACAACAACAAGGAATCGATTACGAATGCACAGCACTGCTAGAAGAATTGAACAAAAACTGCAACACATAAATTACCCTGTTCAACTGACCAATAGACATTGAAATCGGGGCCGAGGAGTCAAACAAGGCGACCCCATCTCACATAAACTGCTCAATGCCTGCCTCGAGCATGTGCTTCGACAGCTCGAGTGGGACTAGACGGACATCAAAATCAACGGACGCTGGCTCAACCATCTCCGCTTTGCTGATGACATCGTTCTGCTGGGCCACTCTGTGACGGACGTGCAGAGGCGCTTAGAAGAGCTCAACACGGCAGGCGCTACCGTCGGATGAATTAATTTGAGTAAAACTAAGTGGGTGCGAAGCGACAAAGCCATTGACGCCACTATTTTTCTTGACCAAAACCAGATTAAGAAGGCTTACAGCTATGTGTACCGCGGCCAAGAGTTGACAATGGACCACAAAAACGGCCGCGAGTTGGCAGGTAGAAAGAGGACCGCCTGGGTCAGTTACACCTCGATTTCAAAGGTAGCCAGTAACAATTCGATAGATACTAGCATCAGAGCTGACCTTTTCAACAGCAGTATACTTCCGACAATGCTCTATGGGTCAGAAACGTGGACGATGACTACGGCCGACCGGCAGCAAATTGCAATCACTCAGCGCGCGATCGAGCGCCGCATGGCTGGCGTCAAATGGACCGACCGGGGCCGGAACGAGGAGCTTCGGGCGAATACCAGGGTGGCGGATGCGGTCGACTTGGCCGACAAGTCGAAGAAGAGATGGGCCGGAGAGCTCATCCGAGGGACAGACAGTCGATGGACGCGAGCAGTAACCGAGAGGATTCCGTTGGAAATGAAGCGTTCGTCGGGTCGACCAGCTACAAGATGGCGCGACTCTTTAGGACAATACTGGACAAGAATAATTCAAGATAGAGAATCTTCGGCCATTCGTTGTGGTCTGCGCCGATCCTGATCGGTGATGACAGACTGATTTGTGATTTGTGATATGCTGCGTAGCACAAGTACGCCCGATGTGAAAGTCAAGCAAAGTGTATTCACGATGAGTTAAAGATAAATAAACAGCAAATATGGCGACATCTGATGCAACAGTTGCCGTAGCAATGATAGATACAGTCGGATTTTCAGCGGCTAGTGACGCCACTTTAGTTTCCACTGTTCTTCATGCGAAGACGGCGGAGTTTTTCCAGTTTTTGAAGCTTTGAAGAAATGTTTGATGTTTCCTTGTTTTGTTGTCTGCTTTAGCGAACTGTCCGTACACGACTGTTTTGAAGATCAACAGCGAGTCTGTAAATATTTCACAACTTCGGAATAACCACTATGATTGACCCACTCCTCGGATTTTTAGGAGTAACAAACACACAAGGACGAGGAACGATGACACTACAGAAACGGAGCAAGTTTGCCTGTTTGAAGGCGGATACATTTAACGTCGGATGAATTCAAGCGCTCGCTGGAAGATTTGTTTAGGAGGAATAAAGCTGGTATATTCGCAAGAGATGCTGTGCCGTGTTTCAAAAAACGATGTACTAGCGCCCGATTGATATTCATAAATTCCATGCCGCTCAGAGTATGTACAATTGCCGTCATGCCGGAGATACTTGGCATTAACAGAAAAAATGAGGGAATCGGCAAAAATCAACGCTAATACAAAATTGTTAGTCACCCGAACTCTAATTGGTTAAAGGCACATACGTACTTTTAAATCAGACTTGTCATTGAGGAAAGTGATTGTGGACTACGAAAAAGCCTTCGACAGCATAGAGATCAATGCCGTCCTGGTCGCTCTACAACAACAAGGAATCGATTACGAATGCACAGCACTGCTAGAAGAATTGAACAAAAACTGCAACACATAAATTACCCTGTTCAACTGACCAATAGACATTGAAATCGGGGCCGAGGAGTCAAACAAGGCGACCCCATCTCACATAAACTGCTCAATGCCTGCCTCGAGCATGTGCTTCGACAGCTCGAGTGGGACTAGACGGACATCAAAATCAACGGACGCTGGCTCAACCATCTCCGCTTTGCTGATGACATCGTTCTGCTGGGCCACTCTGTGACGGACGTGCAGAGGCGCTTAGAAGAGCTCAACACGGCAGGCGCTACCGTCGGATGAATTAATTTGAGTAAAACTAAGTGGGTGCGAAGCGACAAAGCCATTGACGCCACTATTTTTCTTGACCAAAACCAGATTAAGAAGGCTTACAGCTATGTGTACCGCGGCCAAGAGTTGACAATGGACCACAAAAACGGCCGCGAGTTGGCAGGTAGAAAGAGGACCGCCTGGGTCAGTTACACCTCGATTTCAAAGGTAGCCAGTAACAATTCGATAGATACTAGCATCAGAGCTGACCTTTTCAACAGCAGTATACTTCCGACAATGCTCTATGGGTCAGAAACGTGGACGATGACTACGGCCGACCGGCAGCAAATTGCAATCACTCAGCGCGCGATCGAGCGCCGCATGGCTGGCGTCAAATGGACCGACCGGGGCCGGAACGAGGAGCTTCGGGCGAATACCAGGGTGGCGGATGCGGTCGACTTGGCCGACAAGTCGAAGAAGAGATGGGCCGGAGAGCTCATCCGAGGGACAGACAGTCGATGGACGCGAGCAGTAACCGAGAGGATTCCGTTGGAAATGAAGCGTTCGTCGGGTCGACCAGCTACAAGATGGCGCGACTCTTTAGGACAATACTGGACAAGAATAATTCAAGATAGAGAATCTTCGGCCATTCGTTGTGGTCTGCGCCGATCCTGATCGGTGATGACAGACTGATTTGTGATTTGTGATATGCTGCGTAGCACAAGTACGCCCGATGTGAAAGTCAAGCAAAGTGTATTCACGATGAGTTAAAGATAAATAAACAGCAAATATGGCGACATCTGATGCAACAGTTGCCGTAGCAATGATAGATACAGTCGGATTTTCAGCGGCTAGTGACGCCACTTTAGTTTCCACTGTTCTTCATGCGAAGACGGCGGAGTTTTTCCAGTTTTTGAAGCTTTGAAGAAATGTTTGATGTTTCCTTGTTTTGTTGTCTGCTTTAGCGAACTGTCCGTACACGACTGTTTTGAAGATCAACAGCGAGTCTGTAAATATTTCACAACTTCGGAATAACCACTATGATTGACCCACTCCTCGGATTTTTAGGAGTAACAAACACACAAGGACGAGGAACGATGACACTACAGAAACGGAGCAAGTTTGCCTGTTTGAAGGCGGATACATTTAACGTCGGATGAATTCAAGCGCTCGCTGGAAGATTTGTTTAGGAGGAATAAAGCTGGTATATTCGCAAGAGATGCTGTGCCGTGTTTCAAAAAACGATGTACTAGCGCCCGATTGATATTCATAAATTCCATGCCGCTCAGAGTATGTACAATTGCCGTCATGCCGGAGATACTTGGCATTAACAGAAAAAATGAGGGAATCGGCAAAAATCAACGCTAATACAAAATTGTTAGTCACCCGAACTCTAATTGGTTAAAGGCACATACGTACTTTTAAATCAGACTTGTCATTGAGGAAAGTGATTGTGGACTACGAAAAAGCCTTCGACAGCATAGAGATCAATGCCGTCCTGGTCGCTCTACAACAACAAGGAATCGATTACGAATGCACAGCACTGCTAGAAGAATTGAACAAAAACTGCAACACATAAATTACCCTGTTCAACTGACCAATAGACATTGAAATCGGGGCCGAGGAGTCAAACAAGGCGACCCCATCTCACATAAACTGCTCAATGCCTGCCTCGAGCATGTGCTTCGACAGCTCGAGTGGGACTAGACGGACATCAAAATCAACGGACGCTGGCTCAACCATCTCCGCTTTGCTGATGACATCGTTCTGCTGGGCCACTCTGTGACGGACGTGCAGAGGCGCTTAGAAGAGCTCAACACGGCAGGCGCTACCGTCGGATGAATTAATTTGAGTAAAACTAAGTGGGTGCGAAGCGACAAAGCCATTGACGCCACTATTTTTCTTGACCAAAACCAGATTAAGAAGGCTTACAGCTATGTGTACCGCGGCCAAGAGTTGACAATGGACCACAAAAACGGCCGCGAGTTGGCAGGTAGAAAGAGGACCGCCTGGGTCAGTTACACCTCGATTTCAAAGGTAGCCAGTAACAATTCGATAGATACTAGCATCAGAGCTGACCTTTTCAACAGCAGTATACTTCCGACAATGCTCTATGGGTCAGAAACGTGGACGATGACTACGGCCGACCGGCAGCAAATTGCAATCACTCAGCGCGCGATCGAGCGCCGCATGGCTGGCGTCAAATGGACCGACCGGGGCCGGAACGAGGAGCTTCGGGCGAATACCAGGGTGGCGGATGCGGTCGACTTGGCCGACAAGTCGAAGAAGAGATGGGCCGGAGAGCTCATCCGAGGGACAGACAGTCGATGGACGCGAGCAGTAACCGAGAGGATTCCGTTGGAAATGAAGCGTTCGTCGGGTCGACCAGCTACAAGATGGCGCGACTCTTTAGGACAATACTGGACAAGAATAATTCAAGATAGAGAATCTTCGGCCATTCGTTGTGGTCTGCGCCGATCCTGATCGGTGATGACAGACTGATTTGTGATTTGTGATATGCTGCGTAGCACAAGTACGCCCGATGTGAAAGTCAAGCAAAGTGTATTCACGATGAGTTAAAGATAAATAAACAGCAAATATGGCGACATCTGATGCAACAGTTGCCGTAGCAATGATAGATACAGTCGGATTTTCAGCGGCTAGTGACGCCACTTTAGTTTCCACTGTTCTTCATGCGAAGACGGCGGAGTTTTTCCAGTTTTTGAAGCTTTGAAGAAATGTTTGATGTTTCCTTGTTTTGTTGTCTGCTTTAGCGAACTGTCCGTACACGACTGTTTTGAAGATCAACAGCGAGTCTGTAAATATTTCACAACTTCGGAATAACCACTATGATTGACCCACTCCTCGGATTTTTAGGAGTAACAAACACACAAGGACGAGGAACGATGACACTACAGAAACGGAGCAAGTTTGCCTGTTTGAAGGCGGATACATTTAACGTCGGATGAATTCAAGCGCTCGCTGGAAGATTTGTTTAGGAGGAATAAAGCTGGTATATTCGCAAGAGATGCTGTGCCGTGTTTCAAAAAACGATGTACTAGCGCCCGATTGATATTCATAAATTCCATGCCGCTCAGAGTATGTACAATTGCCGTCATGCCGGAGATACTTGGCATTAACAGAAAAAATGAGGGAATCGGCAAAAATCAACGCTAATACAAAATTGTTAGTCACCCGAACTCTAATTGGTTAAAGGCACATACGTACTTTTAAATCAGACTTGTCATTGAGGAAAGTGATTGTGGACTACGAAAAAGCCTTCGACAGCATAGAGATCAATGCCGTCCTGGTCGCTCTACAACAACAAGGAATCGATTACGAATGCACAGCACTGCTAGAAGAATTGAACAAAAACTGCAACACATAAATTACCCTGTTCAACTGACCAATAGACATTGAAATCGGGGCCGAGGAGTCAAACAAGGCGACCCCATCTCACATAAACTGCTCAATGCCTGCCTCGAGCATGTGCTTCGACAGCTCGAGTGGGACTAGACGGACATCAAAATCAACGGACGCTGGCTCAACCATCTCCGCTTTGCTGATGACATCGTTCTGCTGGGCCACTCTGTGACGGACGTGCAGAGGCGCTTAGAAGAGCTCAACACGGCAGGCGCTACCGTCGGATGAATTAATTTGAGTAAAACTAAGTGGGTGCGAAGCGACAAAGCCATTGACGCCACTATTTTTCTTGACCAAAACCAGATTAAGAAGGCTTACAGCTATGTGTACCGCGGCCAAGAGTTGACAATGGACCACAAAAACGGCCGCGAGTTGGCAGGTAGAAAGAGGACCGCCTGGGTCAGTTACACCTCGATTTCAAAGGTAGCCAGTAACAATTCGATAGATACTAGCATCAGAGCTGACCTTTTCAACAGCAGTATACTTCCGACAATGCTCTATGGGTCAGAAACGTGGACGATGACTACGGCCGACCGGCAGCAAATTGCAATCACTCAGCGCGCGATCGAGCGCCGCATGGCTGGCGTCAAATGGACCGACCGGGGCCGGAACGAGGAGCTTCGGGCGAATACCAGGGTGGCGGATGCGGTCGACTTGGCCGACAAGTCGAAGAAGAGATGGGCCGGAGAGCTCATCCGAGGGACAGACAGTCGATGGACGCGAGCAGTAACCGAGAGGATTCCGTTGGAAATGAAGCGTTCGTCGGGTCGACCAGCTACAAGATGGCGCGACTCTTTAGGACAATACTGGACAAGAATAATTCAAGATAGAGAATCTTCGGCCATTCGTTGTGGTCTGCGCCGATCCTGATCGGTGATGACAGACTGATTTGTGATTTGTGATATGCTGCGTAGCACAAGTACGCCCGATGTGAAAGTCAAGCAAAGTGTATTCACGATGAGTTAAAGATAAATAAACAGCAAATATGGCGACATCTGATGCAACAGTTGCCGTAGCAATGATAGATACAGTCGGATTTTCAGCGGCTAGTGACGCCACTTTAGTTTCCACTGTTCTTCATGCGAAGACGGCGGAGTTTTTCCAGTTTTTGAAGCTTTGAAGAAATGTTTGATGTTTCCTTGTTTTGTTGTCTGCTTTAGCGAACTGTCCGTACACGACTGTTTTGAAGATCAACAGCGAGTCTGTAAATATTTCACAACTTCGGAATAACCACTATGATTGACCCACTCCTCGGATTTTTAGGAGTAACAAACACACAAGGACGAGGAACGATGACACTACAGAAACGGAGCAAGTTTGCCTGTTTGAAGGCGGATACATTTAACGTCGGATGAATTCAAGCGCTCGCTGGAAGATTTGTTTAGGAGGAATAAAGCTGGTATATTCGCAAGAGATGCTGTGCCGTGTTTCAAAAAACGATGTACTAGCGCCCGATTGATATTCATAAATTCCATGCCGCTCAGAGTATGTACAATTGCCGTCATGCCGGAGATACTTGGCATTAACAGAAAAAATGAGGGAATCGGCAAAAATCAACGCTAATACAAAATTGTTAGTCACCCGAACTCTAATTGGTTAAAGGCACATACGTACTTTTAAATCAGACTTGTCATTGAGGAAAGTGATTGAGGAAACAGGTTGTGGAATCAACCATAACACGACTATTGTTGTGATCGCAATACGATAAAAAAACCATGACTAAGCGTAGGCACTAGGCATGCATGAAACGTAACCGGTAGAGCTATCCATTTACTTGTGATCCATTTCGAAAATTATTAACGCAGAGGAGCCAGATTCTTTAAGTCATTGGCCCATGAGGTAAAGAGTTGACTGACATAGGGCTTTATACAGTTCGACCAATCAGAATTGCAGGTTAACACGTTAGCAATTGATAGATTCGATGACACCGTTACTTGTTTCCCGACTATAGGTAAGTGATCTTCATGCATACATTCTATTGGTGAAACACAATGTACCATGAGAAAGAGAATCCACGAACATCTTTATTGTAATAACAGCCTTGTTTATCAACATTTTTTATCAAGACATAGATTGCCTCCATCTGCCAAAGATTTAAAAGTAGAAATCTTACAACGTAATTTCACTTATGTTTACGAACGCAAAATTTGCGAGAAATATTTTATCAAAACCAGAAGGCCTGCAATCAATGTAAGGTATAACAGTATGCAACATGATATCTTGTCTAACTTTCATCATAGTATTTAGTTTGCATCTCATTTTGAAATTTTTCTGTGATATACTGTCAAAAATGTTTTCCTTCTTTTCGTATTGCTGTTAGATAGTTGATGTTTTATTGAATTGATAAAGACGTAGTCGAAAGCTCTTCAAAATATTTTTTTATTGACCTTGTCTTCGTTTTACAAATTACGATGAGAATAAGTATACATGTAGGACAGAAGTTCAACCAATCATCAAGTACACCGATGCTGCTGCAATATGCATCATCGAGTGCTTGTCTATGTGTAACATGGCAATGAAATTCATACATTGTGACAGTTTGATACATTACAAGATAGGCTATCTTTTGAATTAATGTGGAACAGTTATATAGAGCAGTGATATAATATGTATTTGGATAGTGATGCTAAAAACGAGTTATTTCGCTCCCTGGACTTTGTTGTAGGACTAAGCAAAATAAAAATAAGTAATTAAAACTCGACGTTTCCTCTCACAGTGAAATAATCATGGGAAGCTTGCAACAAAGTCCAGGGAGCGGAATAACTTGATTTTGGCATCACAATGGATAAACTCCCATCAGGCGCATTTAACATAATATAATATAACATAATATAACATTATTTTCTGAAGCTATATTTCTTATCCAAAACTAGTAAAATGTAAATAAATAAATATTGAATTGCACCTTCTGGAAAGTGGGAGCAGACCTCAACAGCAGACATTTCATCCAATATCAGGAATCATCCGCAGGCCTAATTCATATCTCTCAACATTCGACACAACTCTCTAATTAAAGTTGCAGCCATGCCCGGGAAAATGTTAGATTTGCAATTAGCAAGTTAGTGAAATTTCGACTGGCATTCATTGAATATCACTTTTTAACACCCTACTGGCAAAGTAATGTTTGCCATGTGAAGCCAACCGAGGTTGGCGTCTTTGCAACTCATGCTGCTTTTTATATTATTCCGTTAATTTATTTCCCAGTCCATCACATGCTACCACGCATCACCAATCTTGAGACCGTTGAGAAAATAAATGTTTCACATAACGATTGAAGCACAAATCATTTTCCTGAAATACTCGTACATTCGAATTCCGTCAAGAGCTTCCCCTACTTTTACTTTTCTTTTACGTCCATCATCCATTCTTCGTAAGGGAGGACGGTTTTTCCCAAAGGATTTTCGCCACAAATCATGGTTGGCAGCATCACTCTCCTTCAGGTCAAACTCCTTGCAATCAGCAAGCACCGCTTCACACAACGTCTTTCTAGGGCGGCCTCTTGGCGCTAGCCACGGTTGGTCCATGCCATACGCCTTCCTGATGCAGTTATCTGGGCCTTGATGTCTTTTATTCCAAGTAGTTGGAGAAGTATGGAAGAAGCGGTGCTTCGGGTCTGAGTCCCCCCCCCCTCTGGAACGATAGAGTGTCGTGGTGGACTTGGGCGACCGCCAGGATTAGTGTTGAGGCTATAGTGTGTGATGTTTTTGGTGCAATCTGCTGAATGTTGGGTTGTAAAATGGGTTGTTTCGAGTGGAAGGAGTGTTCGGATGAGAAAACGGAGGTCGGATTCGTGTTCAGCGTGAAATTCTGCATCGGTATGGTGAGTTTCAAGTCAATCGGAGAGAAAAAATTTTCGGCTGACGTCCCCCCCCCTCTGGACAGCTTGCTTCGATTTTGGCTTCCAGTGGACGGATTTTGTCGTGCGATAGCTCGTTTGAAAGCTAAGAGTGAGACAAATTCAGTGAAAGAATCGGCTTGTTCCTATCTGTCTTCGTTTGGATGTGAGACGCCATTTAAGATTTTGGGACATTGGCGAAAAACGACAGAGTTAGAATTTGGGACGTTTTGGGCTCTAGCTTCAAAACGAAGCATCGGATTGGAAAACGGATTTCAGATTTGGAATCAGCGTGAAATTCTTTATCTGTATGGTGAGTTTCAAGTCAATCGGAGAGAAAAAATTTTCAACATTTTTCGAAAAAACGACAGAGTTAGAATTTGGGACGTTTTGGTGTGTAGCGCCCAAACGAAGCATCGGATGAGAAAACGGAGGCCGGATTCGGATTCAGCGTGAAATTCTGCATCGGTATGGTGAGTTTCAAGTCAATCGGAGAGAAAAAATTTTCGGCTGACGTCCCCCCCCCTCTGGACAGCTTGCTTCGATTTTGGCTTCCAGTGGACGGATTTTGTCGTGCGATAGCTCGTTTGAAAGCTAAGAGTGAGACAAATTCAGTGAAAGAATCGGCTTGTTCCTATCTGTCTTCGTTTAGATGTGAGACGCCATTTAAGATTTTGGGACATTGGCGAAAAAACGACAGAGTTAGAATTTGGGACGTTTTGGGCTCTAGCTTCAAAACGAAGCATCGGATTGGAAAACGGATTTCAGATTTGGAATCAGCGTGAAATTCTTTATCTGTATGGTGAGTTTCAAGTCAATCGGAGAGAAAAAATTTTCAACATTTTTCGAAAAAACGACAGAGTTAGAATTTGGGACGTTTTGGTGTGTAGCGCCCAAACGAAGCATCGGATGAGAAAACGGAGGCCGGATTCGGATTCAGCGTGAAATTCTGCATCGGTATGGTGAGTTTCAAGTCAATCGGAGAGAAAAAATTTTCGGCTGACGTCCCCCCCCCTCTGGACAGCTTGCTTCGATTTTGGCTTCCAGTGGACGGATTTTGTCGTGCGATAGCTCGTTTGAAAGCTAAGAGTGAGACAAATTCAGTGAAAGAATCGGCTTGTTCCTATCTGTCTTCGTTTAGATGTGAGACGCCATTTAAGATTTTGGGACATTGGCGAAAAACGACAGAGTTAGAATTTGGGACGTTTTGGGCTCTAGCTTCAAAATGAAGCATCGGATTGGAAAACGGATTTCAGATTTGGAATCAGCGTGAAATTCTTTATCTGTATGGTGAGTTTCATGTCAATCGGAGAGTTTCAAGTCAATCGGCGAGAAAAATGTTCAACATTTTCGGAAAAACGACAGTTAGAATTTTTGCGATGGCTGCTTTCTGTAGAGCCAAAACGAAGCATCGGATGGGAAAACGGAGGGCAGATTCGGATTCAGCGTCAAATTCTACATGGAAATGGTGTATTTCCAGCTCAATCGGAGCACTAGAACCGGAGACAGACGGGTTTTTTAGTGTTTGGATGATGGGTGTTACGTCATCAGCTGATCGCCACACACTATATAAGCTGGGAACCGAGAGAGACTTGTCATTAATACGAGAGATTGTCAACGGTAAGTCGTCTCTCTGAGCTCCGATGATAGCTTCGGACATTCCAAATCCCGAGTTTCTGTAAGAAACCGACTTAGAAAATTTCATTGCTGATATCAGCTAAGGCGTCAGACTTAGAGCTTAGCCAGGAGATGGCCTTCGTCTCCAGGCCATAAAAGACTCCAAAACTTTAAAGGCTTGTAACTTTGCTTCTACCAGTCCGTTTGACTTGATTCAAAAAAGGTTCGGTCGCTATTGACCTGCCCTAAGTGATAGACTACTTATAAAATTTCATAAGTAGTGCTAAAAAATTGAAAAATTTAAATTCGCTATTTTTGGCAATTTTCGGGGTTTTCAAACCTTCTGAATTCAACTAAGACATTTATAAAGTTGTGGGAGGCAAGCTTCGGCTTGGAATTTGCAACCTTTGTAAACAATCCACTGATTTTCATGTCAAAATCGGGGTCCGGATACCAACACAGTGATATGACGCACGCTCTGTCCGCGGGAGGTTGGATTTGTGGGCCGAGGCCTTGGAGTTGGGATAAGATCCCCTCTGAGTAATGCCTGTAACGGATTCAAAGGTTCGACACTTTCCACCAATCTCACAATTTAGCTGTATGATTATAAGAATGACTGCCAATGTCGCCTGTTAGTAATTCTATTTCATCCTTCCTTTACAGATACATAAGTTACAAAATGGGAGGCAACTCAAAATTTTTATTTAAAAAGTGTTCTTGCGGAGAAATAAAGAGGGGTGGCGAATTCAAACGCCACATTAATAAATATAAGAATACGCCTCACTTCCACGAGGAAAGAGCCGTTATTTCCGGCTGTACACATTGCCTGAAATTTTTGAAAGGCAAGGAGCATGAGGAATTTTACATCGCCCACGCCGATTGTCCGCTCAAAAAGGCAAACAATTATATAACATCAGATATCGGCAAAGTGATCGCACCCTTCTTCAACGAAGAAACAGTCGATCTTGACGCAGCACTACAAGAGGCTATTGCAACAATTTTGGAACCTGCTGCTTCGGTCACTACCTCATCAACAGCAGAAGAGAAGGCCCCACTAAGCGATTTGGATAGCTCAGATGACTCCGATTCTGAGGAGGTCGTCATTACTAAAGACACGGAAGAGATAGGAAAACCAACAAATCAGTCTTCCCCGAAAAAGAAAATAATCGCACCTTCCCCAGTAAAGAAGGGGATTAAGCAGCAGATGAACAGCTGGAATAAGGATGAGCAGATCGCAAAAGTGAGCCAGGAATATGCACTCACAAAATTAAAAGATGAGCTCACTCGTTACAAAAATGAATGTTCGGCCCTTAGGGATGACAATTTCCACCTGAAGGGTCAGGTAGCCGAGATTCGGGCCCTCAAGACACAAGTGATCAATTTAGAATCTTTCCGCGAAAGGGCGCTTGCCAGCGAAAAACGCGTTACTGAGCAGACAACGTACATAAAATCACTAAAAGCTCAGGAAGAGGTGTCAAATTTAAAAATCGAGCAACTAAAGGCTAGCCTGACTGAGAGTCAGAAGAAAGAAGAGAGACGAACAACGCTCCACATTCCCATCATCAAGAGCAGAATCGTCGACAGCGTCATCCTTGAGAGTGAGGACTTGGATGCCACATTCGAGTGCTACGAGGGAGCAATGGCGGAGATGCGCTGTCTCCATGTCTCCATCAAGCATGATGGCGAAATAAAGGAGCTGCGCCACCGGAAGCGGAAACTGCCGGCCAAATACTTACCTCAACCATCACCATCGAAGGGGTCGCGAACCGGCTAAATTTCTCTTATGGTAAGTTAATATCATCTCTATCACTTGAATATATTTTCATCTATTTTTCCTTCTATTTTCAGATACGACGAGAACGAACCAACGGCTCTCTTAAGGGCCACCATGGGGCAAGACATGATAGAACCTCCACGCGGTTTGCCCTGGGCAGTCTTTAGACTGGCGAATACTATCATTAAGTTGAATCTGCTATCAGTCAACTTGAACGTTACATCACATTAGAGGGGTATATAAACCACTACCTCTCATTCCATTTCATTTCAATCATGGAGACGCCAAACGCTGCAGTCAACTCTCCTCGGGGACCAAAGTTAAGACCGCGAAATTTATTTAATGAATTTGCTAGAATAGAGGAGCAAGACAGAGTTCACAACAATCTTGCTCAGATTGGCAATCCGATGATAGCAACTGCTGTCAATCCAACGGAATGGCGCTACATTCCACTTTTTAGCCATATGCCAGTTAGTGTGGAAGTCGACAGTGCTACCAAAGAGAGAGTCAAAGACTCTCTCAGCAGAATTGGTAGGGTGTAAGATGACGTTACTCCCGAGAACGAACCATCGGCTCTCTTAAGGGCCACCATGGGGCAAGATATGATAGAACCTCCTCGCGGTTTGCCCTGGGCAGTCTTCGGACTGGCGAATACTATCATTAAGTTGAATCTGCTATCAGTCAACTTGAACGTTGCAAATGAAGTTCGGTGTAATACTTCCTTTCGACGGGCGTTCCTGTAAAGGGCGGCGGTGAAACCCGTAGCTATGTATACCGCAAGGGACATTCGGCAATGGTCAATCTTGTTAAACCTCTCTGCGTCATGTTTGCAAGTGATTGCCTCTGTCTCAACGTAGTATGCATTCGCGTCAGGGCGACATTTAGCCAACTGTCGAAGGTTGCCTAAAACTTTCCATTGCATACGTTATGAGAACCATGAGTTCTACCTGTCTCTATCAATGAGACGAATTGATGAATGGAATGAAATGGGAGGACACTCACGCGCCACACGCAACATAACACACTTCTCTCTTCCGTAGTCTAACAAGCTCTTTACACATGGATCGCAGTCGATTGCTATCCCAGAATCATGTAAGCTATCTTAATTTTGTTTGACACTATTTCATCTATCATCATCGTCCATATGAAATGTTATAAGATTTGCAAGTTAGACTAAGCGTGCTACTATTTCCAAATGAAAAAGTATACATGGTTAAATTATTCACTAAAGCCCCATTCAAGTAAGTCAGTATGAAAGCAAAGATAATACGAAATAAACATTTATTATGGCATGTATTTCAAAAGGTCTTCATCGTCAATATCGTCCCAGAGTCTGACTTCACATAGATCACAAAAACAGTTGAGCTGCTTTAAACGTTCTTCTGCAGCGTCCCTCACTTTCTCAATGTACGCCCACTCCGCCACGGTTTGCGGTTGGGAGTTAGGGGTGTACCACTCCCATATTTGATGCAAGTGCGACTTGCTGGTCATCTCCATCACCCCTTCGGCATCATATTGTAAATATTTCCACCGTATGCCTGTTAGGTCGGGCAACTCCTCTTCATCATCCTCCGATAATGATAACTTTCGTATATTGCCCAGATTGTATGTCTTCTCCACCTTCGCCTTTCTTGGTGCATTTGGTGTAACGAGCACCTTTGCTGATGTGCATGGAGAGGAGAACTCCAATGCGGTATTTGGTGTTGTTGGAGGACTTGTCATGTTGTCTTTGAAATGCTGACTTTGAATAATGATAACTTTAACATTTTTCTAATTCTTAAGTATCAACAAGCAACCAATCAGAATGAACATCCAATGAATGATGAATATGAAAGTATATAAGCAAAGTGACATTCATGTCATTTCATTTAATCTGTGAATCATACAAGTGGCGAACGCACGATCTCTCTCTTTGACTATTATTCTGTCTGATCATATTTCATTAAAATGGTAAGTTAAAGATTTCCTCTCTCATCTCCCTCAAACGTGTGACTAATAGCATCTTCCTCAATTTCAGGCATCAACTTCATCACCAACGTCCTCTCTTCTCGAGGAAAGTTTAGAGTTATTGAGTCAAGGTAGGTTGTAACACTACACTGAGGCTTGAACAGAGATGATAGAATGATTTCTCTTTCAGGTGATGCGAGTTCCAGCTGAGAACTGTCGCGACATGGCAACGAGTGGGAATGTGCTGACTGTGGGCACATCTTCACGAGGAAATGGGATCTCACCCGACACATCAAGCGAGGTGTTTGTCGACCTAAGCCGGCATCAATCTCCGAAGGTGGGGATGATTCTGTTAACGTCGTCTCCTTTTCTTGCGACTTGTGCGCTCAGTCTTTCGAGACACGTTTTGAACTATCTTCGCACAGACTTCAACATACACACACGAACGATACCTACACCAACGGTACCTCCTCTATCCGACTCACTGAAGTGTCCATAAATAATTTAGTGAGGAACTACCAGATGGACTCCTCAGAAACCATTGCTAACTTTGAGGAATGGTTTCATCAAAATTCATCATTGATAGAAGCGCTCTTCAACAATTTAGACAATTTTAGGATGAAGGCGCTCATCTATCTTAAAATAAAATATGTAAAAATCGACCACCATACTAGACAAATAATAGAGAGGTTAGAGTTTCACATACCCTCCTCTCCTGCAACCGAGGTTGTAGACTATGAGTCTTGGATAAATTTTCACACCCAAGGATTAAAATTAAATATTGATAAGTTTAACGAGCGCGATAGCGGTCTCATTTTTGACGGCATTGAGTCCGCCTTATTTAAAATCAGTTTATTAGGAAATCATAGTGGTCGAGGCTCCTTTAAACTTCCAAAAAATTTAAAAAACAAAACAGCAGTCATCAATGTAGATTGCGAATCGCAATGTTTTAAATATGCTGTCCTCTCCATTCTCCACTATAATGACATCAATGCGAATCGAAATCGCACATATAGCTATAGGCAGTGGGAGAATGAATTAAACTTCGATGACTGTAATAGTGACGATATGAAAATTAAAGATATAGAAAAATTTGAAAAATTGAACAACATTAAAATAGTTCTCCATGTTTGGGAAAAAGGATTGAAGGGTGTGCGCTACAACTCGCGTTCGAGTTGTTATGAGCGTACAGTAAACCTGTTATTAGTAAAACAGGATGATAGTGAGGAATGGCACTACTGCGGTATTCCCAAAATCTCTCGCTTATACCACCACTTAGAAAACTCTAGTAGAGAGTTATATTACTGCGACAGATGTATTCGCCACTTTAGGAGGAAAACTAAATTTGAAACTCATTATGAGTGGTGTAAGCGAGGTAAACTGCAAATGGAACGCATGCCCAAAGATAAGGAGTTTTCATATAGAGAGAATGGCGATGAACTAAGTCCTCTTCGTGTCATCTATGCTGACATCGAATGCTATATCGATGATAACATCCATCGACCAGCAGCCATTTCCTGCTATGAAGTATGGCATGATCACTTTAGGAGTAGGCAAAATAAAATGCGCGTCTGGCAAGGTGAGGATTGTATTTACCAATTCCTACAATTCCTCGAACAGGCTGTAAAATTTCAACAAAAGTATGATGGTGAACTCTATCGCAGATCATTGCATATGACAGCAGATGATCAAGCAAAATTTGATAGCTGCAACATTTGCCCCAAATGTAGGAAAACATTTGATGATGATAAGATTAAGAAAGTGCGCGACCATGATCACATCACTGGTAAATTTAGAAACGCACTCTGTTCAAAATGTAATTTTTCACTTAGGATGAAACGGCGTACATTACCCGTCGTTTTCCATAATTTCAAGGGCTACGACAGCCATATGATAATAAAAGGAGGTTTAGGTCAAATGAAAGAGTGGAAGCTTGATGTAATAGCGCAAACGAGAGAGAAGTTTATGGCCATGACAGCAAAAGTGCCTGTCGATAAAACTAAAGAAAATAAGACGGTCTATTTTGATATAAAATTTTTAGATTCCTACCAATTTATGACTGCATCACTGGCCTCTCTCGTGCAAAATCTAAAGTCTCTTCCACTAACACAAAATCTTAAGAAACAATACCCAAATCTAACCGATGAAGTCATCACACGGAAAGGAGTCTTTCCATATGCATATTTTGATGCGATTAGTAAACTCGGCGAGACTTCTCTTCCGCCCATAGATAAATTTAAAAATGATTTGACCGGCGCAGAATGTAAGACCGAAGATTATGATCATGCACAAGATGCATGGATAAAATTTGACTGCCATACATTTGGTGAATATATGATTGCCTACCTTAAGTTAGATGTATTTTTGCTGGCTGATGTATTTCAGGAGTTTCGACGAGTGGCATTAGAAGAAGATAAGTTAGATCCCGTCCACTTTGTCAGTCTGCCAGCCATGTCATTTAAGTCTGCTTTTAAAATGACTGGTGAGACCATTCATCTCTTACAAGATCCAGAGATGTATAATTTATTTGAGCGAGGAATTCGCGATGGTCTCACATTTGTAAATAAACATAGGTTAAAATCAAAAATAGTAGGCAATGACCAGACTCATCTGAAGTATTATGACCAAAATAATTTGTATGGTAGTTCATTATCCAAACCGCTACCTCTTTCTGAGTTTAGCTGGTTAGATGATAGTGATATTCAACATTTCTCCAACCCTTCTAACATACTAGCAATTCCAGATGAAGGTGATTGGGGATATTATTTTGAGATAGATCTAATCTATCCAAATAATATTAAACATAAAACCGTAGATTTTCCACTCGCACCCGAATCAGGTGAAGTGAGTAAAGATATGTTTTCCGACTTTATGAAACAATTTCATAAAGATTTAGAATCATGTGGACAACCCGACTATAAGCCTTGTCGCAAACTTTTACTCACCCAGTATGATAAAGAAAACTATCTAGTCCACTTTAGCATCTTAAAATTTTATTTAGAAATGGGTATGATTTTAAAAAGAGTTCACCGCATTATTAAATTTAGACAGAAAGCCTTCCTCAAGCCATATATTGATAGCAACAGCCAGAAACGTGCACTAGCCCAAAATAACTTTGAAAAAGATTTTTATAAATATAAGAACAACAGTCTATTTGGTAAGACGATGGAGGATGTTAGAAAGCGCGTAAACTACAAACTAGTTAATGATGATCAAAAGTATCACAAATTGACCTCATCACCTCTATTCATCGATAGAGACATTATCGATGAGGACCTTATAGGTGTTAAAATGATAAAATCTGAAGTTGAGTTGTGCAAACCCATCTATATTGGTCAAGCTGTACTAGATTACTCTAAGCTTGAAATGTACCAACTCTTTTATAAAATACTAAAACCATGTCCTCTCGTAAAAGAGGTTCGTTTGTTGGGTGGTGATACAGATAGTTTCTTCTTAGGTATTACCACTCAAAAAGATTTAAATTTCAATGAAGTAGGAAAATCTTTAGAAAGATATTTTGATACATCAAATTATCCTGCTGATCATCCACTCTACTCCATCAAAAATAAGGCAAAACTTGGCTGCTTTAAGGATGAGACAGCAGGGAAGGAAATAGATGAAATGATTCTCCTCCGTCCAAAAATGTATTCTATGAAATTAAAGGATAGTGATGATAGCATTAAGCGCGCTAAAGGCATATCAAAATCCATTGTGCAAAATATGAAACATAAGAATTTCAGGAAAGCCTATAGAAATAAAAATATAACGTTTGTCAATATGACAATCTTAAAATCTAAGTCGCATGAGATCAAAACTCATACTTTTAGGAAACGGGCGCTTTCAGCATGGGAGGATAAGAGGTGCTGGTTAGAACACAACATATCTCTTCCACATGGACATCCTGACACAAACATACCACCACCCAAAAGAATTAAACTCACACTACCACATTCAGGAGACGTCTTAGCATAATCATCCTTAACTTAGTATTTTGATGTTGATTTCTGTAGATAAACATTGTTGTTTTATGTATCGCATGAGATTGTTTTTTCCTTGTGAATATGTGTCCACATCTGTACATTCCCCATGTGATGACTTTTCCACTGAAAGACATTTTTCCTATCCCTGTATATTTCCACCCTTCACGAAGTAAAAAGACTTTTTGTATATAACAATGTTTATTGAAGTGCGCTCATGTATATATTTTCAGTGGATGTTGTATAAAGTCTATTGCTTCACATTCATGTACATATTTCAATAGACATTTCACAATGACTTCACTTTGTTTTCCGAAACACTAACGTTATGAGGGATTCAGTATCTTTCACATGGATGCACTCTTGTAAACCATTGGTAATTTTGATAGCAATAGAGGGTATTGTTTGTTTGACGACGGGATGATAGAAAATAGATTCAAACATCTTCTCGACTATTCCATATGAAGCGTCTTTATCATGAATGAAATCACGTAAAATGTATTCTTTTTTCTCACCAACAGAAATAGGTAGAATCAAATCACTTTGAATGTAAAGGTGCTGTTCATGTTTATCAAGTGTCATTGGTGTTTCTATACCAATCGTATGCGCAGCAGCAAACACTGTTTGTAGTATTGAGAAACCAAAGAGTTTTTTCAAATTTTTACTCAATTGACATTGAATGTCATCACCCAGTTTCAGAACAACGCGTTGATTTTCAATTGAAAACGAAATGTGGTGTGTCTTTACATCATATTTACTTTTCATCACATGCTTCAACTTCTGTTGTATATAAGGATTTACTACATGAATGAAGCTTTCAACTGTATGATATAGACGCGGCATTATATTGATAGCAACTTTAGATTCTTCATAAGACTGGTAAATTTTCTTGATGCGATCGCCATAGATGTCCACCCACCATTCATCATTAACTGAATCAGCTTTAGTGTGATATTCATGAGAACCATACACCACACCGCTTCCAATAATAGGTGTATAATGTCTTACAAAATGACGCAAGGTTGGAGAGAAATAAACTGTAAGTTTGTCATTATATTTCTGAATAACCAACTTATTTTTGTCCGCCATAATTTTCTCTCCATACTTCTTACCCACAGTCTCATTCCATCGTTTTACTAACTCAATAAGTGATAAAGGTTGAACACCACGCTTTTTCAAAATGATGCGTTCTTCGCATTCTACAACATCTTCATCAAATATTTTAAATCTATAATGAAATTTGTTGATTCGATTTGAATAAACTTTTTTAACATTTGCAGTAGCAATTGACGTTAGATGTAGTCCATGGCCAAAACCAAGATGTGGATAGAATTCATTATCCAACCTCAGTGTAAGACCTTTAGTAAAAGAATGAAAGCGGAGGAACTGTCTCCCACTCCAATGATAGATAGTAAACTCATAAGCTTTCTGATTTTTATTCTTCATGATGGAAGTATTACCACTGTTGAATGCCTTAATAATTTTCTCATTCCCAAATGGCTCATAAGAATCTGATTTTATCTGAATCCATTCATAGTTCCACTTTCCATCTGATGTTAAATTGTATGGGAACTGAAATGTATTATTCATCGTTATTCCATCATGGGTGCGAGGAGTCAATATCATTTCTTCCAAATCATTCACATTCTGAATATTGCTATCATTGCAAATACTAGAAACGCCAACCTCCCATTCACCTTCTAAATGCAGTGGCCGATTTAATTCTACTCGATAGTCTGATGGTTTATTTTTGGGAAATTTATTCATAGAAGCATTACTGGGCAAGTAGATTAGAAACGAGTCCTTATTTTCACTTTCCATATTATTCACATTGGAAAAATATATTAGCATACTTTTGCATTAACTCTTCATTCGGAAATGGAGTGTGATACTTGTCACAGCATCTTTATGAAAAGGAATCAACGCACCAGCATCGTCATAAATGGCAATATCAATTTGTGGGATGTAGTTTGATTTCAGCTTTGTATAATGCACTTTCTTGAAAGTATGCTCAGATAAAATACTGCAGCTTTTTGGCTGGTATGGTATCATTGCTAGCAATGGAGCTTCAACATCTCCCACACGTACATCTTCACCAATATTGGAATATATCTGAAAATAGTTAATACGACGCGATAGCGACATGTCTGCGCTAGCTTTGGTTACAGTACCACTTTTAAAGATATTTTGGTCAAAACCCAAAATGTCCATTAGAGTTTTATCCATAATTAGTTCAATACCTTTTCCATTTATAGTGAGAGACAAAGTACCTTCTTTTTCAGAAAATGAAATATGTTGGTCATTAATCACTTCATTTAAATAATCTACAACCAATTTAACTGAAGTAATAATGCGAGGCATCAACACTCTTGTTTCATGTAAGATACCACCTAAAGGCTCTACACACTTTCTGTATAAAGATACGGCCCATTCTGTATCAAATTGATTTGGCCTTTCACATGGTAAATGTTGCATATCAGATTTTCCATGAACAGCTGCAGAACGATGTCGTAAGAACTGATGAAAATCTTTTGAACAAACTAATACTAGATCATCATCATTTAATTTGCTTATTGCAATATGATTAGATGATTTGATATAAGTCAATGTTGCCACTTGTTTACCATCAACTCGAAGGAGATAATTAAATTTCTTCAATAATGTTTCAGGAGTCATGTTTGTCTTTCTTGGCTTAATCACAATCTTCTTCACCAACGTCTTCTCATTTTTTGGAATAAGATCTACATAATAAGCTTCCTCTCGATATATTAACTGTTTATGACCACTTATGTGGTAATTAACGTTAAAATTATCATAGCTTGTCAAGGCGCTAGCGAGGTAGCCTAAATCATTTCTTAAACTTGGACTTAAACCAACAATCCAATCTTTCTCAACTACATGATGTATATAAGTATAATCATCATTGTGCGGAGTAAATTGGGCAATATGTTTACACGCTTTATTCAGGAAATCATATATAAACTTTTTACATAATAAGAGATCTTTCTTTGGCCACTGTGGAATGTATACTCGGCAGCCCTTTTCACATTGGTAAGCAGCTGTACGCCTCATATTAATAGTCATCACCTCATGATCAAAAGTATAGACACAGTTGCTATAAACAAGTTGAGTGACACCCACTTCCCAATTTCCATTTAGCTGTTGTGCATGATCAATGGGAGTAGAAAAGAGTGCGGCTCGATTACTAGTAAATCTCTTTGTAGCCGCATTGCTAAGCAAAATATGATAAAACGACATTTTTATATTGCTAATCTGCAACTTTGCAGAACATCATGAAGACTTGGATTTTGGACTCTCTACAATATATCAGAGTTGATCGTGATGGAAACGTACATTTCAAAAATTCTCATGGTCATACATCAAGAGGAATTACATTAACATGGCGACAATTTGTCAACCTCAATGATATCATGAGGGATTTGGAATATTTTGAAACATTAAGATTCATCTCCTTGGGTGATCAAGTTTGGCTTCAACATTACAGAAATGAAATTCAAATCTACCATTCTCATTCCGCAAACTGTTTCTCATTTCGCAAATACAATTGGGAGAAGTATAGAAGATACATACATCGCTCCATCATGACATTTATTCGTCGTGAGTTCATCGCCCTACTATGCAAATCTTAATCAGACATGACTACCACACATCATGAGTTGGAAATTAGATTCCCTACAACGTATTGAAACGGATCATGATCGAAACGTCTATTTCAAAGATTCAACTGGAAATGTGAGAAGAGAGTTTGCTTTATCTTATCGTCATTTTCAATCTCTACATCATATCATGAAGGACTTGAAATACTTCTATATGAAAAGACATTCACGTATTGGAAATCGCATCTGGCTGCGCGTCAACAATCGGCGAATTCAACTCTATCATTCCCAACTGCATACTAACTTCACATTTCATCAAGGTAGTTGGGAAAAGTATAAAAGGAAGGTACATCGCTCAATTTACTCATTCTTTCATCATGAAGCGCCATCGCTACACCATCGTCAACATTCTCCGTCGCTTCAGACTCTACACCGAAATCGATCTCACAACATTACACCAACAGCTTCCAAACAGCAAGTATTACCCGGGTCGTCCTCAAATGTTAGTGGTGAAGATGAACAATTCACGGAATCTTCAACTCTTCCCAAATGGGACTGTACAGATTCTCGGCGCCCTTTCTCATTCATCGGCGCAGTCAATGCGCTTAGAGCTACAAAGACTACTACGTCGGATATGGAAGAGGGAGAGGTGTGTGATGTCGAATCTGACTGTGGACAATATGGTGATCTCTACTCAATTGAGTGACAGTCTATCATTTTTGAAGATTCGTACCAGCAGTTACAGTTTGTGTTATGAGCCCGAACTTTTTCCTGCAGCTCTCATTAGTTGTTGGTTACCTGTGCATGTGGCAATCTTTCATAATAGTAAAGTGATCATTACTGGACTAAAATCTCATGTACAAGCAAATATGATCCTAGACTATCTCATTGAGTATGTGCGTACCCAGCGGATTGTAAAATAAAAAACAATTTTTCCAACATGATGTTTTTATTTCAAATCATGATAGAACTTACAAATCATTTTTTCATTAGAGGATGGATTACATGAAAAGTTTTGAATAACAGATGCAAATCGAGATACATGTAAACGTCTTAAGATGAAGTACAGTACAAAAGCACCACACGTTGATGAAAGTGGATGTTGTAGTATGCGTTCATTTCGCTGATATTGACGCGTATGTTTTCTCAACCACTGCTGTGTTGGTATATTTGGAGGTTGAGCAAGAGAGTCAAATAGTTCACCACGTCGGTCTTCTCCAATAAAGATCGCTTTCCAATGCTCACCGCCTAAATTCTGTGAATGAGTGTTTAGCACAATAAAGATGGGATAGTGATTTACTGCAGGTGGTAAGGTATCGAGTGAATAGACATTATCGAAAGCTTTCAACGTCGCTTCGTCTGCATTACGCTGCACTTTAGTCTTAATATCGTCAGCAGTCAACCAACTCATTAACGATTATACTGAAGAATCACGTCACGATACTTTGTAATTTCAATATTTGAATCGAAGACTGCATAAATTAATACATTGATCGTCTCAGGTAGTGTTCTTTTGAACGTCAAATCCAAACGAATATTATGAGGCACGTTCGCTTGACGATAGGGTGCACTAATATCGCTGTCAGCAGTCAAATCAAATGCATAAATAGTATATCCACTCTTAAACTCTTTCATAGTCAGTCCGTTGGTGTCATCCGTATTGTAAAAGCCAAAAACATCCATAAAATCAACATAACTGCGCATAAATTGATCCGAAGCAAAATCTGGTTTGTAGGGTGGACCAGGATGACTCACACCATTTACACGTAAAGCAATTTCACTTAACTGATTGTGTTTAAAATTGAAAGGATTCTTCTTTATATTACCATTAAATGCATCATTTTCAACCATTGCCACCATGAGGAGCTTCGGTGCTTCCGATGGAAAGAGGCCATCTTTCATGAAACTCTTTTGATCTTTCGGAATTGTAAAGGTGAGAAGCTTTGTATGCTGAACGGGGTAAATGGCATTTTGGCGGTTAAGGCCTTCAGCATGCCCTCTAATGACACTTGGATTCGGTACTACTCGACGAATGTAAAGTGCAATATCTTCCACATGAATTCTAAAATTGTCAACTTTAGCAAATGCATTCAGCGCAAATTCAGGCTTATTCAATGTCAGCTTGAGTCGCATGCTGGTATTACACAGTAAAAACTTTGACTGTCTAAAGAAGTCTAAATTCAGCGGACCATATAGCTGACATACTCTACTATCTTTAATCATAGCAGATCGCTTTACAAAGCCACTGTTTGTTTCAACATCAAATTTTCCTGCTTCATCTCTGTACCATCCCATGGCTTCCATATGACTTTTTTGTGCTGCTGGATGAAACTGTGATACATTATTGAAATATGATTTATAGGGATAATCGCTTTGACCACCTTCCACCTGCTGCTCTCCAATCGTTAGAGAAACATCACGAAGTAATGTAGTCAATGGTAAATTGTTCAGTCCAACTTTATGTGCATCGTCAATAGCAGTTCCATCTGCTTGCTGAATTCTAAACCTCAAATCAAGCATCGCATAACTCAAATCTATGTAGTCATCACTACCACCAGGAATAACAAATTCAATGGGGCCAGCATTCTCAGCTGTTCGAGGATGATAATCTACAATACTTGAACTAAGAATATCTGTCTGTATGGCTTGTTGATCGAACAAACAAAAACCGGAAGTTTTACACTCCATGATTAGAAGTTATAGCAGCGTCGTCGTTTAGCGCCTGATGAATGATTAGAGCCTCTGCGACGTTTGCGTGAATGCCTTTTGACTGAAGATCGCACCTTACCAGCTTCGCGATGTTTCCTCCTTCCTTTATTCATTCGTTTAGGTGATTTCTTTCCTTGAGTAACACCAGCAATGGTCTGCTTCAATGTTTTTAAACCGCGTTCCTTCCCACGATTCAACAAACTGCTCTTAAAACTTCTACCTCTGGAAAGATCACTAGCAACATCACCAGCAAAGCCAACGGCATTACTTAAAACATTTCGTTTTAAAGATCTACCGACATTGGATATGAGAGGTGCTACAACAGATTTCAGTGCACCAAGTATGCTACCTCCACGTTGGCGGCGAGCACCGATGTAAATTTGTCCTCCGCCACTTACATAGGAGGGTCGTGAATAAAATGAGGCAGTTGGATTCATAGCTCAAACCCTAAACATTGTTAGTTACAACTTTGCATGAATCACTGTCGATCACTTAGATGAAAGATGTCGGCACGACGCATCCAAGAGTTCATACTTGAAGGATAACCAGTCCATTTAACAAGACACCATTCTTCACCTTGCCGTTTTTTACATCGAATGATTTTCTCTACCAAATATGTTTCACTTTCAGTGACTACCTCAATCTCATCGCGGTAAAAGCTACCCTCAATTTCTTCATTATCGTAATCTTTCAACTTGTAGGTGGTCGGAGAGTCTTTTTGATTAATCCTTGATACTGTAAATACCTCCTCTGTCCAATTCGGAAGGTACCCTTTAGCAAAAACACTTTTCACTTTTGAGATACGAACTTTATCGCCAATTTTCACATCACTTTTCACATGAGTGCGTTTACGTTGGAATGATTCGCGCACTTTATCTACATTGTCAGCATTTACATCTACTGGTCTGAGTCCAATAGAACGATGGATAGAGTGATTGTAGGCATGGAGTGTATCTTGTAGAACCTTTGTCCAATTTTGTGTCAAGTTGGCAGTAAAATGTCGCCACAAGCGATTTTTTAATGTGCGATTAAAACGTTCAACGAGTGCAGCTTTATAAGCGCTCTTTACACTAAACAACTCAATGTCATGCCTCTCAAATAATCTTGTCACATGCTGATTTTCAAACTCTTTTCCTTGATCACTCTGAATTCTTTTTGGAATGCGACCTTCTCGAAAAATTGTTTGGAATGCTTTTGCTACTCCTTTCCCTTCTTTAGTTTTTAAAGGTTGAGCCCACGCATAACGCGAGAAAATATCAATGACGGTTAAAATAAAATTATTGCCCGAGTTATGTTTTGAAATGGAGGCAACATCGCACAAATCTGCTTGCCACTGTTCATCGATGTCATGAACAATATAATGGCGGGTGCGGTACTTCTTTTTCGCTTGTTTGTGGAGTGTATAGGTAGCCTGACCCTTTAACCATCGTTTCACTTGTGATTGTGGAAGACCACTCGCTTTTGATAATTTCTTGATAGATGCAAACAAATCCTGCCGGATGTTTTACATCATAATAGATTGACTTCAAACGTTCAGTCGATGACGGCTGACTCTTTTTCCTCCTTCTCATCTTTTTGTTTTCTTGCCTTTCTACATTTACAACAACTGCAGCATTTAGCTTTAGCGGTTTTGCGATCGTGTTCACATTGCTTAGGGGTTTCATTATGAGAGCTGGCGCAGCAAGTGCAAGTGACAACGACATTCACCTCTGGCGGCTCATTACATGGCAAGCAACACATCTGCTTCATATTAATAGTCTGAGAACATGTATTTCCTAGGAGGAGCTGTTTTACGTTTTCCTTTTACCAGTTTTAGTGGCGATGTAGATCTACGTCGAGTTCTTCCTCTTGTTTGCTTAGTGAGTGTGGGAGGGGATGTAGCAGGTGACGTCTTAAACCAATTTGTTGGCATTTTCATCGCCTGAAGCATTGGAGTAGTAGCCACTGTTGAATCAAGTTCTTTCAATGTCTCATTATTTAAAGCAAATTTTGGCACATTATGCTTTTTCAATAGTTTAAGAAAGTATGACCAACCAGGTGGAACATAGCCCTGACGGCGCTTTCTACGTGTCGCATACTGAATCAAGTCTTCATAACGTGAAGCATCAATCACTTTATTTTCATCTGTAATGATTTCTCCTCTATCATTTACATTGAGATGGGGTTCAATACTGTTGAAAAGAGATATGGCATGTGCGCGAGATGCTAAAGGTGTAGCAGTCGATACAGAGTCACGCATCTTATTCTTCAAGTTTTTCAATTGCTCAACAGTTTCCGATTGTAATAATACAGCACGATGTGGATCTTTGATGTGAACATTTTGCTGATAATCTATTTCTTTCCTATACATTTGATTTGCAAGAGGTTGCTTTACTTGCTGCATGGCAGTCAATTGTACATATTCATCCTGAGGAATAACAATCATGCGAGAATAAGAACTCATAGTTTGTAGATAATCATGGGAGTTTTCAAAATATCACTTCGAAATCTAAATTCTTCCGGACACTCTTGCGTAAAGTCAATGAATAAGTAACCGTATGGTTTTTCAGTAGCTGCTTGAAAAATTTCAATTAAGGCTTTTGATCCTCTGGGTGCAACTTGTCGCGCTAAAATTTCAAATTGACTTTTATCTCGCGGATTCTTGAAAATAGCATAATAGTGTGTATTCAGGTTTCGTGTACGAGCTTCTTTTCCATCAGGAAACAAATTTTGTGTAATATAGATGATAAAACACCTTTTATGGTGTGCTGCGCGAGTGAACATATCTGTAACATCTTTTGAATTCTTACTTTCTTTTAATAAATCATCCAATACAACAACATCATTAGACTGAAGTTTATCCACTGGAATAATTCCTTCATGTCGAATAAAGTTGCGACTTTGCAATTCCTGAAACAGCGACGGTTGATAAATACCATAACACCAAATCACTCGATTGATAGGTTCCTTAAACAACTCCCTTCTTTTATCCAATAAATTCAGCGTGAAAACAGTTTTACCTGCATGAGATGGACCTGATACAGTCAGAACTTTATCACATTGAAGTCTGAAATCCATTTTATTACTTTGAGACTCAACATTTGCATAATTAACGCTTAGAGCCAAAGATATTTCCCAATAGGTTGACCACGGCAGGAGCTATCATTGGAAGTATTGCTGAAAGGAAACCGCCCTTTTGTGTTAGAGTTTTCCTCTTTCTTTGAAGGGCGACTTTAGGATTGGAGATGAAACGCAATTTCGTAGCATATCGCTTAAGTAACTTTCGTTGTTTTGGCGCTAATTTCTTCGTCCTCAACTTCCTAACATGGGAAATAATGTCACAAATGAATTTATCGTTAGCATGTCGTATAGCATTGTATCGCTGATTTGCTTTCATTCGTCGGAGAGCTTGAATGGCTGAAGAAAACTTTTGACTTTTACGTTTCGTCATTTTACGTTTCGCCATTTTCCGTGTTAGTCTTTGCTAAAACCTATCTTTACCACATTTGCATAGGTACTAACTATTGCGACATAAGTGACACTCGAAATGAGCAATGTCACAGTGGTTACATTGGCAAAGTTGAATGCAATTACGTATGAAACAGCGTTGACAAAAAGCATGCTTACATCTCTTGAAGATGCGCTTTTCATTTCCATCCTTTCGCTTACATACATCGCAACACATAGTTTCACCGTTACTGATGTCTATAGCAAGTCTTTTTGAAGATATGAATTTGCTAGCCTTTTCTAAATAATAGACGCATGTACAGAAGGAATATACTTCGAGAGTGAGCAGACATAGCTCGAAAACCAGTTGTGCTACAATCAAGTACCACTGCATTTTCAATTTTTCTTTATGGAAAGTTGAATGTGAATATCTGAAATCGCTTCAATCACTAGACTGCTACCATGATGGTTAAATGCGTTAAGACGTTCAGCAATTTTTATCATATGTCTTTTAAAAAATTCTTCGGGGTGATCTACCACTTCCATTGAATAAGAAGCAAAATGGAAAGAGCGACTTTCCACCTCTTCCTTTCCAAAATGACTAAACTTAATTTTCGCAACTAATCGCGCCATGACAATGCTATCAGAGAATGTATTCATTAACTCTAGAAATAGAGTGCTAGCATCATCGACCACTGCTTCGATGTCGGTCTCATCTTTATGAAAATTTATCACATAATCTTGAACAGCTCCTTTTAAACTTTGCCTATGAAAACGTAATGTTCCGCAGTCGTTTGAGAAAGACATGATCGCCCTTTAACTAACCCATCCATTGCATGAAAACAACAACTCTTCTCATAGTAACATTTATTGAATAACGGTAACAAGCATGCATTATAAATCAATGGTTTGAAAGAGATAAAATAGATACAGCTGATAACTATCATACAGCGAGCAATGATAACCATACAGGACTTTGGCAGTGTTGAGGTAAGGAGGAAAGAAGCATTGGTTATGAACGTAGCTACTACAACGAACAGACAAAATAGGAACACACAAATCCTTAAAACGTTTCGTGACTTCATGATAATATTGATTCACTCTACTATCCCAAGGCGGGAGCAAAATATCATCAATGATTAGATTGGGAAATACTTTCCTCTCCTTACCAGGATTATTACAAAAGATGCGTATAACATTGAAAGCAGCCAACCATCGTTTAAAGTCAATAAGAAGAGCACTTTCACAAGAAAAGCCATAGTCTTGCAAATATTTCAGATTAAGTCCATGAATGTGTTTTCTCGCCCATTGATCAACATTGGGATCGCAGTTGGCATGTTGATGATAGACACTAACAATCTGATATGTCCAATTGTTCATAGCAGTAGCACTGAGCTCCTGTACAGGTTCACCCTCACAATCCATAAAAATGATGATAGAAGCCTAAAACGGAAATTTACACATCTAAGGAAACGTTCTATAACATATTACAAAATGAAGAATTACATCGATGCTTTTCACGACAAAATACACAAATGATATGATGGCAACGAAGAAGTAAAATGTATCTAATAAGACCACGTCTACGACACTCAAAGCACATAAGCGAATTGTCATAGGGTAGAGTTAGGAAAGGACTAGTAATTCTCCTTCTTTGATTTGCGTTTTGATGTAGCATTCTTCTCCGACTTGCGCTTCGTACCACTGCTGTTAAGGATTTGATCAATTATGTCGTCCACGTTGGGTGGTTTCGGAATATATAGGATGGATTCCATATGCATGGAGAGAGAGGCTATTTTATTATCCTTGTGTCGACCATAATATAGCACATTCACTTTGAAAAGGATATCCCAAGTACCTTCTCCGAGCTCATCACATCTGATGGGTATTGAATGATCTCCATCCTTCTTATAGTAAGTACACCAATGTGATACCGGTAGGCAAATGTGATTACCATCCCAAATCTTTCTATAGGGAGTATCCTTGTCATCTCTCGCCTTCCACTCTTGAGCAAGAGGAGTAGGAATGTCCATATTTAATGTCACGTACTCCTCAATAATATCAAGTTGGTGGCGAATGTACGGACTCACGGGGATCAGTATGTAGTCCCCATACTGATTGTGCATTATCTTGACATCTGTGGAAGGGAGCATACGCTATCTGTGGAAGTACTACGCTATGATCATCATAACGCAAGGCTTGTTTAAATTTACGCTGTAGCGGTGTAGGATTATGTACCTTGGATGTTTCTTCCACTGGCCTCAGTTGTAGATGATCTGACCGTAGCGAACCTTGTAACGTTTGACCGCCATTTTGTCCTACTAGTGCAGCAGATGGAGTAGATGCCTGAAAATGAAGAAAGATTGTATTAAGTTTACGTTCAAGGGAGGAGAGGGAGGGAAGTAGCGACTTACCATTTTAGTTGGATAATAGAACAGGGAACTAGAGAGAGAGAGAAAATGTGCGTCCGTCACTCGTGTGATTCAACGATGGAATGATTCTCACTGTGGAAGGCTCGCTATTTATAAAGAAATGCTTGATTCTCATTGGATGATGATCCTCATTGGACAATAACATCAAGCTGATTCGAAATCTGGCCTCCGTTTTCCAATCCGATGCTTCGTTTTGAAGCTAGAGCCCAAAACGTCCCAAATTCTAACTCTGTCGTTTTTCGCCAATGTCCCAAAATCTTAAATGGCGTCTCACATCTAAACGAAGACAGATAGGAACAAGCCGATTCTTTCACTGAATTTGTCTCACTCTTAGCTTTCAAACGAGCTATCGCACGACAAAATCCGTCCACTGGAAGCCAAAATCGAAGCAAGCTGTCCAGAGGGGGGGGACGTCAGCCGAAAATTTTTTCTCTCCGATTGACTTGAAACTCACCATACCGATGCAGAATTTCACGCTGAATCCGAATCCGGCCTCCGTTTTCTCATCCGATGCTTCGTTTGGGCGCTACACACCAAAACGTCCCAAATTCTAACTCTGTCGTTTTTTCGAAAAATGTTGAAAATTTTTTCTCTCCGATTGACTTGAAACTCACCATACAGATAAAGAATTTCACGCTGATTCCAAATCTGAAATCCGTTTTCCAATCCGATGCTTCGTTTTGAAGCTAGAGCCCAAAACGTCCCAAATTCTAACTCTGTCGTTTTTCGCCAATGTCCCAAAATCTTAAATGGCGTCTCACATCTAAACGAAGACATATAGGAACAAGCCGATTCTTTCACTGAATTTGTCTCACTCTTAGCTTTCAAACGAGCTATCGCACGACAAAATCCGTCCACTGGAAGCCAAAATCGAAGCAAGCTGTCCAGAGGGGGGGGACGTCAGCCGAAAATTTTTTCTCTCCGATTGACTTGAAACTCACCATACCGATGCAGAATTTCACGCTGAATCCGAATCCGGCCTCCGTTTTCTCATCCGATGCTTCGTTTGGGCGCTACACACCAAAACGTCCCAAATTCTAACTCTGTCGTTTTTTCGAAAAATGTTGAAAATTTTTTCTCTCCGATTGACTTGAAACTCACCATACAGATAAAGAATTTCACGCTGATTCCAAATCTGAAATCCGTTTTCCAATCCGATGCTTCGTTTTGAAGCTAGAGCCCAAAACGTCCCAAATTCTAACTCTGTCGTTTTTCGTCAATGTCCCAAAATCTTAAATGGCGTCTCACATCTAAACGAAGACAGATAGGAACAAGCCGATTCTTTCACTGAATTTGTCTCACTCTTAGCTTTCAAACGAGCTATCGCACGACAAAATCCGTCCACTGGAAGCCAAAATCGAAGCAAGCTGTCCAGAGGGGGGGGACGTCAGCCGAAAATTTTTTCTCTCCGATTGACTTGAAACTCACCATACCGATGCAGAATTTCACGCTGAATCCGAATCCGGCCTCCGTTTTCTCATCCGATGCTTCGTTTGGGCGCTACACACCAAAACGTCCCAAATTCTAACTGTCGTTTTTTCGAAAAATGTTGAAAATTTTTTCTCTCCGATTGACTTGAAACTCACCATACAGATAAAGAATTTCACGCTGATTCCAAATCTGAAATCCGTTTTCCAATCCGATGCTTCGTTTTGAAGCTAGAGCCCAAAACGTCCCAAATTCTAACTCTGTCGTTTTTCACCAATGTCCCAAAATCTTAAATGGCGTCTCACATCTAAACGAAGACAGATAGGAACAAGCCGATTCTTTCACTGAATTTGTCTCACTCTTAGCTTTCAAACGAGCTATCGCACGACAAAATCCGTCCACTGGAAGCCAAAATCGAAGCAAGCTGTCCAGAGGGGGGGGACGTCAGCCGAAAATTTTTTCTCTCCGATTGACTTGAAACTCACCATACCGATGCAGAATTTCACGCTGAATCCGAATCCGGCCTCCGTTTTCTCATCCGATGCTTCGTTTGGGCGCTACACACCAAAACGTCCCAAATTCTAACTCTGTTAAAATTTTGAAGAAAAATTTTTTCTCACCGATTGCCTTGAAACTCACCCTACCGATGCAGAATTTCACGCTGAACACGAATCCGACCTCCGTTTTCTCATCCGAACACTACTTCCACTCGAAACAACCCATTTTACAACCCAACATTCAGCAGATTGCACCAAAAACATCACACACTATAGCCTCAACACTAATCCTGGCGGTCGCCCAAGTCCACCACGACACTCTATCGTTCCAGAGGGGGGGGGACTCAGACCCGAAGCACCACGGCGGCCGACCACGACACTCTGCCGTTCCAGAGGGGGGGGACTCAGCGATGGCGGCCATCTTGCGCTATCTGGTGTTTGTCACTTCCTTACTACTTACACCCATTATGCAATGGATCAGTCTGAGTTCTGCTGTCACCATCCTATCCTAATCTTAAACTTTCATGAGCCAATTTTCACTGATCCTCACCATTGAAAAAATTTGTCAAAAACATTCGTGTGGCTATAATGAGCAAAGTACTTTCATGTGCTGTTTTCAAAGCGATCTCATAACATTTTCCCGACTGCTACATTTTCCCGCACGCACAAACATTTTAAGAGCATCAAAGCGTGTCATCATATGGGAGTTGGTATTCATCGAAGATATTGCTTCTCCCCACTCTACCCTAACTTCTTCAGCCCAAACCGAAAATAGAGGCTAATAACTTCAAGCGCTACTGGATTTGTCAAATGACGTTTCTCAACATAGGTTAATCAATACAAAGAACAGAGCAACGTCGAACGGATATTTGCACGTTGCTGTCATTCCGTTTTGCCCGCCATCTTAGAATCACAGCGTGCATTTAGTGAAACTTTGCGGAAGCGGTTATTCACGAATAGTCAGGCTTGCCACGAGACGAGATTTCTTTGTCCCATTCCCACGGGATTCCAATGGGAATTTCCGTGGGAAATCCCATTTCTACACGATTGTTCAAAATTCCCAGTTATTTCCTATAATAATTCCCATTCACCAAATCTTTCTTTGATAGTCTTTGTCGACTGAGAACCCTTAGCAGCTAGGAGAGGAAACATTCTGCTCCACTGCTGGTCTACCGCCCTGTACATGCATAATAGTCCTACATGTTCATCAAGTCTTATTGCCTCCATGGCAGCTTACTACCCATATGTAGTTTCGTGTGATAATTAGATAACATAAAGCAAAGGATTCTGCACTTTCATGGATATACAGATGGCTACAATTCACGATATCAGACAACGTTGCAACTTTTCATTTAGAATATCTAAGCTCTCTTCATTATCAGAGGTCATACCCTTCATAGGAACCTGTTTTCACAAGATAGATTTTTCGCCAGATACATTTAACTACAATATTTAAAAAGACTATCGATGCATCAATCCTAACATAAGCATCATAGGCCTAATGCAGATCCGTCCCTTCATGAAATATTGTTACCAACCGTTGTGAGTGGATAGCCTTGTCTACATGCAGCCATTTGCAACACTATTTAGTGGATTGTAAAAAGTTCAGTCTATGGTCTTTATATATTGGTACATGCGTAATTCTTATGTGTATTCAAGCATGTTACTCATACGACAGCGGAACCTGGTCAACCTGGATGGAAGCAGGTCTCTATACAGTAGGTGCATAAGTTTGAAAATAGACTGCATGCAGACATGTGCGCGTGAGGATCAAATACGAAAATTTCAGCCTGGTTTCATTTCATTTGAAACTTTCATTTCACCCGACAAGAGCATTAGATCACGCAGTCTGACTTAATCAACATAGGAAGTTCACTATCGCTTCTTCAAGATGAATATTAATTGCAAGCGTCCAGTATACTTAGCTATTTTAGAATACTATTTTAAAACGTAATGCGTCTGTTGCAGCAGCGCGTTAGTAAAGATAAAAATAATGTGAATGTCTACGTTGCAACATTTCATGCCTTAATTTTCTTTAGAACTGAAAAACAATATTATTATGATATATGCTATCGAAGAAAGCGTACAAAAGAGCTGCGAAAATATTGCTGTTATTCTGAAACTTCTCAAATTTCTATGGGAATTCCCATAAATGAAATTGCTATTCCCATCCTATTGGAAACTCCGTACCCACGGCAACCCTGCGAATAGTCCATATTCCTTGTAGGCTATATAAGTTATTTCCGGATAAGTGTAACCATTATTGTATTGCAATGTAATCAATTAAAATGTAACATTTCAATATAAGTCATGCATTTGATGAACGGAAACTCCTTGTATCACTTGACTTTAGTCGGCTTCCGATAAATAAATACTACTTACATTCCTGCTTCCAGAACGCTCTACTATGTCTTATACTGAAAAATGAGAATACTATTGCCGAATAATGCAATTATGGCCTACATTAAGTCACAAATCATAACCTTCATTTTTGCTCTTATATTTTACTCTAATCGTTAGTGCTAGTTTTTCTAGTGAAGGCAGTGCGTATTACCCGCAGTCGGAGTCAGAGTCCCATCAAAGTTAGAGTCCTATCAAAATCTATATCCCTGCTGCGACCGGTCTCATTTTGGAAGACACTTAACCGTGCAACTTCTTTTGTTGTGCAAGATGGAATTCTTTATCTTAATAACATCTTAATCATCATTTTCCCAACTATGTTCGACAACTGAGCGACGCTACAACTATTGGAGCTTTTTTCAATATCAATTCATTATCACATATAACTTTTTTGGAAAATTGCTTGATCAACAAAAAAAGAAATGACCCTAAAAAGAAATTATTGATGTTTATGTTGATTCAGATTGTTGGAACTTCATCAGTAAGTAAAACAATAATAATAAGCTTTATTACATAATATCAAACGCATTACGTTAATGAAACGGATCTCTACTAGCTAGTATAATCACAAAATAATTCTACTTCGTAAGTTAAGTCATTATTATGGTTACCATGTCACACGTACCTACCAAAGATCGCAAATCCACCACAGCCGATGTAGCACCAACAAATTTGTTATTCATTATCACTACTGAAGAATTATTATACAGTCCTTCATCGTCAAGCAAAGGGGCTCCACGTATAACTTTTAAGTTTTTTAAAGGGATCGAAGATGCGCTGCTTCCGTCTATTACTAGACACCCATAGATTTCTTCGATTGATTTTAGAAAATCTAATTTGGCTGAAATATAGAAATAACCAAAATTACAAGATGATATGGAATTTACATTTATGACAGAGTTTGTGAAATCCTTCGTGTAATCGTCTGCTGTTGTGCAAAATAGAATTAGTTTTTGGGAAATTAGGAAAAGTTTTCAATTATTAGGAAAATGTTGATCCTACAGACTCTAAACAAATAAAAGTGATCATTTAATAATTATAATTCTCATTAGACAATACCATGTAGTCTATTACGAACACTTAATGTGCTCATCATACGTACGCCCTTGTTTTGATAAATGCTAGTTCGCCGAGATGCCAACTTCAGATTACTTCATTTTTATGGATGAATTCACTTAATTATCGCTGGACTTTTGCATCCCTGAATTTTACGTAAGCTGTCCATTTCTATTACATGTTTGATGTCGTTCTCTACATTCACTAGATTTCAATAATATTGAAGATGGACTATGTAACCGTTCGAGGTATCAATTTGATAATTATAGGACCTTCAAAGTGCACTTCGCGTTTTTGACAAATGAAGAAATGAAACTTTGCTGAAATTCCATTCCTTTCACACCTGACTGCCATTGATGTCACACATTCCAAATTCCTTATCTTACTTACTTTAACACCTGAAGACGCCCCAAGACATTTGGACGAAAATGATAGCATGCCACTAAGTATTTGCTCATATACTTATTTATTTTATCACAAACATTGATGACATGGTCTCCAATTGATGGTCAGGCCATTGCATCGAGCATTGGTACCCCAACGGAAAAAATCGATTGGACAGTCACTAAAATATTGACTCAATTGGTGGAGTTCATCCATACTAATATAAAGAATTCTATGTTCTTAATTGAAAATTTAAAACAATTGAACATAGCAGATAGCTGTAGCACGTTCATCTCTTTGGACGTTATTAATTTGTATCCTAGCATTCAAATAAAACACGGCATTCAAATTGTGTCAAACTTCCTAAAAGAACACTGGGACAAAATCGACACTATTTCCCTTACTTATGGTGATGTACATAACTGTCTGAAATTCATCTCTTATAATTATCACATAAAATTCAATAACGTAACCTACCGTCAAATAAAAGGTTGCCCGATGGGAGCTCGATTCTCGCCACCATTCGCCATAATCTATATGTACCACCTAGAACAAAAGGCTCTTGAAATTCTAAAAAATGATTTCAGCATAATTCCCCAATATTACGGTAGATACATAGACGACTTAATCATGGGCCCATTTAAAACGAGCGATGCTCACAGTATCAACATTATCAACACCGTATTCAACTCGGTGTCACCAGACATAAAATTTACGATAGAAGTCCCTAACGAGGCTGTTTTGAATTTTTTAGATGTTAGCATTGGGATAAGCAATAATAGCATCGAATATAAATGGTACGTAAAAAATATGCACTCCGGCATATCTCTAAATAAAGACAGCTGGTTGCCTCACCATGTCAAAACCAACTATATTAAAAATAGCCAAAATGATGTCGCCAGGAAATGCTCCGACCAAAGCAAAAAAGACGAAGCTCTCTCTCAAAACTTAATCATAGATTCAAAAAGAACGGCTTCACTAATCGTGAGATAGCCACTAAATCGAATAATAAAACTAAAATAAGTAACAATGACTTTGTTCCCTGTAAGATAAATTTTATACGTGATACGTGTAATCGCAAACTAAATAAATTGATAAAACAGTGTGATCTATACCTATCAAACTCATTAGTAAACCTGCTCCTACTCTTCAATCAGTTGTTAAAAATAAACAAGAAAATAATAAGCATAGTGAATGTCGCCTCTGTGCGTTACTTCCGAATAATTTCGCTTGCTCGGACCGTTTCCTAGTCTATAGATTTAAATGTAATTTATGTAGCGAGTTTTACATCGGTCAGACAAACCGTCCGTTTTATAAAAGGTACAACGAACACAGGCGTGATTTAGATAATAAGAATAAAAGGAATGCACTTTATGAACATGGTTTGAAGAATCACGATATCTGTGACATTAACATGTCTAATTTTGATCTTGATATTATTGACGGAAGTAAAAGTGCTATCGATTGCAGGTTGACTGAAGCTCGTCTCATAAAGAGACTTCGACCTCCCATTAACCGAAAATATGAGCTCCCACAGTTTTAACAGCATTCAAGAACTCCACTTCATTGCCATATATTTAACACGCTGTGTCATACTGCCAATTTTAGTCTTGGCCCTTGGAAGTGTCCGTGGCACGAAGCGCCGGCCGTTTGCGAACGAGGATTGTATATGATTTTATTTTATTTCGGTCATTATAAAAGAAGGAGAGAAACTCAATAATTGTTTTCACAATGTCTCTGAATCATGGTCTCCAAACATATTTAGTGCAACTTCACCTCTTGTCAAAACAATAGTTTATGTGGAGACGACAAAATCCCTATTAGGGATGTGCCGATATGAGAAATTTCGCCGATAACCGATACCGATCATTTATCGGCAAAAAATCAAATATCGGCCGATATATCGGCACTACCGATATTGATGTTCATGCAACATAGTCAATTTACAGTAGCGTGTACAGTGTCCCTAATTATTTAACCCATTTAGTATCCGCCCGTTTGAAAATAAATTCTTCACACAATACATAACCATGCGTATGAATGTTTTAAGTTAAGATACTCTATTTTTCATGTATTCACTGCAAAACATGGCTCCAATATTAATACTTAAAACGAAAAAAGTACCCCAATCGATGCTCTGTTGTGAACTTGTAGTTTACCTGAAAATGGCCTTCAGCACTGCTTGACGCTTATGTCGAAATTCATGTCTTGAAAACAAAACAGCTTTGGATAAGGATTCAAAACTTAGCTCTGAATATATTCAAATATTCAAATTCAAAACTTAGCTTGGGACACTGCATCATCAAACGAGGGAAAAGTGAGCACTTTTACAAAAGTTTCATACTAATAGTCAAAGTCTATTCTTGGCAAGTTATGATGCAAAAAAAGCAGCTGTTCCCCTTTTAGAGGCGCCATTCTGTTTCTCACGGCAGTAAATATGTTGCCACTTTCACTGAACAACCGCTCAGAGTAAATGATCAAGCTTGGTTCACTCAAATATCTCAAGGCTACAGCGTAGATGTGAGGGTATGTGTTTGTATGCATGCTCCACCTATCATACGGATTGCCTTTTTTCTCCAAAAGTGGAAGAGATAAAAATAACTTCACTTCTTGCAGAAGATCAGGTGATTCCGGAGGTTTGGGAGATGATTGATATTTTAGATGATCGCTACATGTGATAAAAAATACCCATTTAAAAATGCAATTTTCAGTGACAGAAATATCGGTAAACTATCGGCATTTTTTTAGATATCGGTCGATAACCGATATGTTACAAAAGCTGCCGATGATCGGCATTGCCGATAATCGGCCGATTTATCGGCACATCCCTAATCCCTATATGGTGTGAAATTTCCTGTGGTAGCATCCGAATACTCATGCTGAAATCCATGGTGGTAAATTTGCGTCAGGATTAAAATGATGGCAGCGAAAAATTGTCTTTCCATGTTACTTTCGAGGTTGGATCGCATAGAAGGAGCGCAATTTTTTCTTGTGCTCCACACTCAGGATCGCTGAACGCACTTGTCCACCTTTGCTTGATGTGAAGAAGCTTTTCGAACTTTTGTTCAAACCAGGTCATAATTTGGATGGAGGTTAGCCGAAAGGTTCACATCCATTATAAAATGAGATGATAATTATGCTAATTACAATGTCCGCTATATTAACTAGCAGTCCTGTACATCAAACTAATTAGTATGATAAGCATTTTACAACAGAGTCTCATTTTTCATAACTACAATTATTCATACTATCCGGCAAGATTGGCAAACATTTCTCCCACTTCTCTTCACATCACATCGCGTTTTAAATGTGAGACGGGTTTTTCTGTTGCACGCCTAACGTTTGAACAGTGAAGAGAATCCAATATTCTTCCTACCTACAAATTCAAGGAGGATATTTGAAGCTCTTCAGCTGAAAAGCACCTAGATATCCGATGAAGTGCAACGGTTTTTCATGTATTGCCAGAAACTGAGGAGCGAATATTTTGCCTGATTATTTTTACTTAAAACGTCAATCGTGATCAAGCCTCCGTCAACATGAGACCACAACATGTCGGAAACTCGATAAACACTTCCGTCTTTACATTCTACACATTCCTCACTCAGAAACCAGCGCTATGACCAGACCCTGTAATCTGCACTCCGAATTTTAAGTGTCTTCGACAATCAGTGTGCTATATTTCAGTGTTACGAAGTCCGGAACATTTATCATAGATCTGTGATTCTACCAACTCACATGTAAGATCCTTTGAAAAGTTGACTGTTTCACATTCTTAAGTTCGTCGTATGCATGCATGATTCCATTGAATGCATATGTTACTGTATTTGAATATCATTCCAGACCTCTCAATAATGAGAAATTAGGCAATAATTCCGTAATACATAGTAATAATAATTATCACAATAATTTGAAATTAATTAGCAATAATAATGAGTTTGAGGAATGTGTTTTTGGAATAGCATGAATAATCGAAAACCTAAATAACATGATATCAATATAAAGATAATAATGTGATATATTGTGACATACAATCCATATGACTCCTACTGTGAATTAATCCATCTAGATTCCATTCGTGCTATACGTCTTCTTAATTTAGCATATGTCTCTCCTTCCAATTTCTGATCATTCTCAAATATCATTTATCCTGTTCATTTCGCGATATTCATATCATAATTGAATGTGCATTGTAAATTTAGAATTGTAATGAAGCAGCCTATATTTAAAAAAATCATCATTAATATAATTGAACATACATGAACCACAGCGTAGCTCTGTAGATTACCATTATCTCATTAGTCATTATGAATATTTCTAAAATCATCATCCGTCATGTCTCATGTCTTAATTGTCGTGTTCTCTACTGAGAAATAAACGCTTAGATATTCAATTTGATTTTTTCTATTTTCGTTTTCTGTTGTCTTTCCGTCAATAGAGAAAATGAAATGAAGCTTTCATGGCAGCCACTGACATATTGCAAGGCTATAATTCCTACGAACACATGATAACTATTCACGGATATGAACGGATCAGATAATATAATAATGCAAACAAGTCAAGCATCAACAACATGCCACGTATATCACACAGTCAGCAGGAATCATGACATTTCGATAACAGCTCGATGACTTATCAAAGTCTTATGACTGAAGTCATAGTTGCACTATGTTGCAAGCGATGCCAAATGGCTCTTTCTTCATACAACAATCTTACAAATATTCAAAATATCTGGGTAGCAAATCGGCTTTATAAAATGTTGCTCCGGCAGTAAAATTGCTGACTGACAAATAGCGTATTTGCACTATTCGGCTACTGCGGTTTATCCAGAGCCACTGTGGGAGGCAAATTTTCATAACTACAGCAGTCCCACACGAAAATCTCTATGGGAATCCTGCAGGAATTCCAAAACTCCAGGAATACATTATTTCATGCAGTTGTGATAGCATGCTTGAATAGTATACGATTTATACGAATCATGCATTTTGTCAAGTATATCACATGCCCCTATCATATCTACGCATTGCAAGCATGCAATATTATTTACATCCGTTAAGTTAGCCGTAAAGAAGCGATACAACTTTGCTCTCGTTTTCTAAACAGAAACTTTAGAACACTGAATTCAATTGATCCGAATAAGCAATACTACCTGATTACTTATTTTCATATCACTTTATGGCAGCTGATTAATTAAAAGCTGATTGATTAGCAACTGATTGCTGGCACATTTAACTGACGTAATATACATCCATCATGTTCTAATGAAACCGGAAGTCTATTAACGATCAGTTACGAAGTCTTCATGAATAACCTTGTTGAATCCTTTATCAAGAAAAAAGATTTTATTTAACAAGTTCTATATTCCATCTACCCAAACAAACAAAAATTGCGATACAATATGAGCTCTATTTTCTTCTAACCACACTTGAAGTTGTGAAGTCACACTGTCAACCGCAGCTGCAAGCATTCTCGGTGTTATTGAATCCACGGCACGAACAATACTTTCCTTTATCAGGCATGAGATTGTATATCGTGGTCTTCAACATTCCCCACAACCATAAGTGAGGGGGGATAAATTTACACTCCTGAGGGACCAAATAAAGTCAAACCAGCGGCTGATAGTTTTCACCAAATTTCTTCAAAGGAGTTGCTTCGTTGACTTTGCAGTGTGAGGTTTGGCACCGTCCTGCCGAAAAATAGTCATTGAATAGGCTCCTTGTAATTCATTGTATTTCAATAGGGGGATAGTATGGTTTTGCATCATGTCACAATATCACTGCTGGCTCACGGTAGCAGCTGAACAATGTAAGTTTTTGAAAAAGTGAGGAATCAGGATAAATGAGCAGCATAGTCCTACCCACAATTATCATTGGATACCAACGGGGCTGCTCGTGGAACTCGTGAGGGTTCGAGCGAATCCAAATACGGTAATTCCAGGAATTAATTGCTCTATTCAAATGGAAATGTGCTTCATCTGTCCGTAAGATATTCGCTAATGAGAAGGGATTGTTTTTAATCTTGTTAAGCATTTTCTCGCAAAACTCAATTCTGGTCACTTTGTCACTTTAATTGAGTGCGTGTACAACGTGATTGCGATAGGGATGCATCTGCAGATCATGGATGGCTAGAGTAATGGAATATGGATGTGACACTCTGGTTCGACCTGTTTGACATTGGGCTGAAGAAATACTGCATATTGCAAATTCGAATTGTTATCATATTATTCCTTAGTATCAGCGAATTACGAAATTTACTACGAGAATTAAAGTCACTTGACGGTTCCGCCGTGCATTTAGGTGAAAGGAATTGGGCTAGAAAAGTACGAATGAGCTGTATGTGCGTGATCTTTCTGTAAAGTAGACAAACTATGACTTAAATAGGAACACCATTTGGTTTGAGCATGTAGACATAAAAGTGGTAGATACTGATGGCCTGGTAGCTGAGTAATTGCCATTGCAATTTTGCAATATTTTAACTAAATATTGCCTTTTATCAAAAATGTTATTTGTTAAATCATGGCATTTTTTTTTAAAAAAAGAACTGACTTGCAAAATATAGGGAATTTGAGCATCGAGATTAATTTCAAAAAGTGAAGCATTAATTCATCATCTGCTGTTCAAAGGTAGATTTCGTAAGGAAATATATGAAGATAGTTCGTTCGTATTTCATACAATAATCAAATTATAGTTTCTGCAACTAAAATGCATAGCATCAACGGCCACAATTCTGCCACAAGATAGTCGCCCAATTCATTAATCCAAAAAATTACTCAATAACAATAAACACCAAAATCAAAACAATGTAGTATGAAAGTAATGCACGAGCGCTTTCGTGGTCTCTATTCATGTGGAACGACCAAGTGATATGATATGCAATAACTAGGGAAAACTGGAAACACAGCTCAAAACGGTGCTAATGAACTGTCAATCACTACAGTAACAGCAGAGTGTAGATGAACTCCTTCTGGACACAAAGTCCAGGCTTGCGTCCAAGAATGAACAAAGCTTCCAGACTTTTTCAGAAAGGGAACCGGGTCCTTTAAAGAACGCACATGAATACGTCCAGTAGGATAAGTGAACACCGGTTTGCACGACGGGTAACCGGTGCAAAGAATACCGGTCGGAAAGTTTTCAGTTTAGAGTCATAGTTTTTGACATGGAATGTTTTCATGTCATTTCCAATGCGCGTGCTATTATCATGCATCTGATCGCCAATGTGTGTGAGAATGCGTTTGAATGCGGATAAAGTTGCTCAAAATGTTTGTGTTTACCGACATTAAGAGGCTCGGCAAATCTAAATGTGTCAAGCATTATACACAGGGGTGCATGAACATGAAAGGTTCCCTGCAGAAATTCGTTCTGGCTGCCGGACTATGACCCTCATCGTGCAAGAAACATCATCAAAACATTTATCGCTACATGACTACTAATATTTCTTGTTGTATGTGATGTATTTGTTGCATGCAACCGCTTATTTCAGGACAGAGAATCAGAACAATTGACATTAAATATGTTTATCAAAATATCTGAGAGGTATTTTTGATAAACAGCGCTATGATAAAGACAGTGTCCACTTTGAGATTTCTATGATGGAACGATTGGTAAGTCCACAGAATTAGATTGTTTAAGCGCATCACTTTGCTAGAAGTGCAAGCTGATTCAAAACGATGACACATGCAGGAACTTACTAAGTGGTAAGTTATTATTAGTGGTTAGTATTCTAATAAACTAGGCTTGGTCCAATATGTAAGCTTATATAAAGTAGCTGAATGTATTTTCAAAAAATGTTAGATTTAAACAGCACATGTGCAAAATACATATAGATTGCCGGTGCTTGCTGAGGAATTCGTGCAAGCATATAGGCCTACTTAACATAGCTTCACTAATCATGGAAAATATACAAGCTCTTGTATGAAGTAACACGCATTAACATTCATATAAATTCAAGCAATTCTATGATTTTTACACGGGGTGCGGCCGAAAATAAAACAACGAACAAGGGCGCCACGATGTGAAAAAGGATGAGAAACACTGACATAGACAATAAAACTAATGGTGGATTTTAGATAACTATCACTTGTCAGTCAGATTTGTAGCTGATATCTATCAGAATTCCTGTACTTCTATATTTCAGTGTTTCAAAACTACTGTTCTGCGCGCAGCATTTCCGTATTGCACTTTTAGGTTTTTCCGCACTAGTTTTCTTGGTTTTCAGTATGAAAGTTGGATGGGAATTTAACAAGTCATTCACTTGATTAATAATTTACTGTCAAAAGTCAGTTTGCTAGCCAATAATTTCGTGATAGGCTTCGGGAACCGATAATGTCGGAAGGTTCTGCGGAGTTGCAAGCTTCAACCTCACTTCGAAATTTCTTCTGTAGATGGAGACAGACATCTGCCAGTCAGCAAATGCTCACAACAGAAACTTTAGTACAAACACAAACAAATTGGGAGATACAGGCAGATCAGCGTTTTCATTAGCCTAAAAAAGCGCTGGAAAGTGACACATGAATTCGAATTTATTCATCTTTGAAGCTTAGTAATATTTCTGTAAAAAATAAGAGCTTGCGACAAGAAAATGTGACCGGCACCTTGACGGAGAATGGTGCTAGTGCAAGAAATTTTCTCTCATGTGATCTCAGTGATAATATTTTTTTGTAACGAAATGAATACAACATTGTATACTACAGTACATTGCAAGTTACATCGCTTGACACCTGAAGAGTAGAAATAGTTTTCCTGGATGTTTGTACAGTTTAGAAGATGAAATTGATATTCCTTCCTTGGAATGGATTAAATGTGAGGAAATAGGAATTTCTTCAATGCGATTAACCGAGGAAGACTCCGCGCTCCATCAGAACAGATAAATCAAAACGTTTATGCGTTACTGATAAAGGAAAACATAAGCAAAATAACAAGGCTATCTTAGATAATGGAAATACATGTAAGCTGTTGTCTAGATCTAAATGTGAAAACATACAACGACAAGCTGATAAGATAATTAACTCTTGCTACAAAAACAAAATAAGAAGAAATCAGTTTGAGCGTCTTCATGCATCCAACTCTCAACCGACTGGGTTTGACACTCTTATAAAAGACCATAAGCCTGAAAATAATGGAATCTATCCTATGAGACCAATAGCATCTGCCATAAATGCTCCTACGGAAAAAATCGATTGGCTACGTAGCAAAATATTAAAGCAATTGGTTAACTTTGTCCATGCACATTCACAACTTCGGTTGACTTCATAGCGTGCGGACGGAAGTTCCTTCTTCTCGTGACGTTTAGTCCACCCCGGTTCACAAATCATCAAATTTCGCCTGTTTTTCCCAACCATTTTCGGACTTCTTTGCATCACAAGAATCCTCCTGAACTGCTCCAGCCAATGGTTCTGTTTTCTTTCAACGTTGTTCGTCATTGCCACCGTTATTGCTCAATTATCGCTCAATTACCGAGACTCATTTTCAATGGTCATTACTCAGCAATGCGGGGATATCCCACCTGTCTTCTGCGACCACATCTGATTGCGCAATCTACGTCGCCCCTGCCTCACCTAAACACTTTCCTTGTCCTCGTCTCTACTTTCCTGCTTCCCGTGTGATTACATCACAATGACTTAATCACCTCGTCTGCACTATTCACGTTCCCAAATCCTCAGCCTCCGGCGTGACTATCCCATTCCCCGTGTACAAAGAAGAGCCTTGTTCTATCATAGGATTCTTATCAGAACTCCGATGTCAAATCCCAAGAAATGTGACGATCTACATGAGGATGTGTCATCTCGAAAGCCAAAAAACTGCTGACTAAGCCCACACCCTCCGTTATGTTATTAAACGCCAGGTCCGTATTCAGCAAAATTGATGAACTGAGACTTCGAGCTTCCAAGTTCATTCCCGACGTTATCTGCATTACCGAAACATGGCTCGACAGCAGTATTGACAGTGAATCAATCTCCATCCCCAATTATCATCTGGTGAGATCTGACCGTGACTGTCACGGTGGTGGTGTAGCCATCTACTGCAATGTCATTTTTCTCGTATTGCCATTATTCTCCTACTAGCAGTGTTGATGGTCTGAGTATTTTGCGCTTATACTTGTACGAATTTGACGTCCATGTTTGTGTCTTGTATCATCCATACTGAGAAAATGTTAATTCTCATGATATAGTGATAGACTCTCTTCAATCGCTGGTAGACAACCTTTCGTCCAAACATGTTATCTTAACAGGAGATGTGAATGACCTGCGTCATAAATTGTGACTTTTTTGTTTTGAACAACATGAAACAACTTGTCCAATTTCCTACCAGAGGAAAAAAATAATTTGGATATTTTTGCCTCAAGCCAGCCCCTCAGATTTGAACATCCTGTCCTCCTCTCCCCCATTGGTAGATCTGATCATAAAGGTATCTTTGTGAAAACTGTCGCTAACAAACCTGTTACTGTCACTAAGGTCAAAGTTAGGTCTTTCTCTCCCGCCTCCTTTGCTCAGTGCTATAGTGTCCTTCAGTCAATTGATTGGAACGCCTGTTGTCTTGATTTTGATGATATCAATGAAGCTATTGACGCCTTACAGTTTCTTCTTCTACAATTCTATCACTTATTCTTTCCGGAAAAAACAGTCAGGATGAAAAGTTCTGATCCGTCTTGGCTTACTCCATCTCTTAAAGCCATTTCAGATGCTAGAGATAGGGCTCTCTCCCGTGGCAATTATCCCAAGTACCTGTGTCTTAGAGAAAAATTTCTTTCAGAAGTGAAAAAATCCAAAATGAATCAATTCCGTAGAATGAAGTCCTCTTCCCCTGCTGATAGCTGGAAAGTTATTAATGCGCAGATTAAGAACCGGCATGGATATTCTAACATCAACTATAACAAGGCCGTCGAACTCAATGAAGATTTTCAATCCTTCTTCTCTGATCCTGACGTCGACTCCTTTCTTGAGGATAGGCCTTCTACTCCTACCCACATCCCCCTAATTCCCGAGACTAAAATTTCTGAATTGATAAGATCGTCCAAGTCGAATTCAGTCGGACCTGGTGGTATTCCAGGATTCTTTTACAGAAAATTCCGCGATGTCTTGGTTGCGCCCTTGACCGTTCTATTTAACAGATGCCTTCAATCTGGTACCTTTCCTACTACCTGGAAATTGGCTAATGTCCTCCCTCTTCCGAAAGGCAATGGTGAATTCAGACCAATTTCGATATTGCCTTTCCTCAGTAAAGTGCTTGAGCGCCTGATTCGTGATCACCTGCTTTTGCCGTCTATTTGTTCTTGTGACTCGCGGCAGTTTGGGTTCATTCCTAATTCGTTTGGGGGATGCACTAACGCTCTTCTCAGTCTTCGTTTGACTATTCTGCAACACCTCAGCGCCAAGTCCTCCAACTCTTGCAAAATTCTCGCAGTAGACTTCAGAAAGGCCTTCGATTCGCTGAGTCACCTATCTGTTCTGAACACCCTTGTGACTGTTTTTCAATGCAATCCTTATATTGTTTCTATGATTCAGTCCTTTTTGAAAGATCGTTTTCAGAGGGTCGCTACCAATGGTGTACAAGCTTCGTGGAAAGCTGTTTCCAGCGGAGTCCCTCAAGTGTCTATCTTGGGGCTCTGTTGTTTGTCATGTACATTAATGATCTTCCTCATATGATAAATACCAAAATCATAGCTTACGCGGACGATATATCTCTCGTCCACCTGTCAGAATCGTCTTCCTCTTCTGTCTTTCAAGATGATATTGATATTTTTGTCGAGTGGGCTCAGAATAAGAAGCTCCGCATCAATGAAGCAAAAACCAAGAGTCTCACTATTTCAGGCAAACCGACCTCTTCCTCTCCCACTCATATTCATGTGAATGGCACTGTCATTGAAGATGTTCCTTCTATCAAAATTTTGGGAATGTTTTTCTCCTCCGATAACAAATGGGACGATCAATTTAATTTCCTGTACAAAAAATGTTGCCGGTCCCTATCATTAGTTAGACGGATTCGGTATAACTGTGGGCAAGGCGATATTGTTTGGCAGGCCTACGTTGGTCTTGTTTTTACCCATATTTCTTTCTGCTGGCCCGTTATTTGCGACCTAAAGAAGTCCCATGTGAAAAAACTTGAACGACTTGATCGCGTTGCTCGTCGTTGGGCCAATATCAATTTTAAATGTGATTTTCATCAAATACTTGATAACATCTGTATACGACTGATTCGTAAAGTTTCTAGATTTTCTGCATGCCATCCTTTATCTGAATTTTTTATTGTCAGATCCAGTGATTCCCAAATCACATCTCGGAGAAAATTGTTATGCTTTCAATGGAGATCGTCTGTTTACAACAATTCATTTATTAAGTATTCGAAATTTTCATGATCTGTGAACCATGCCATATACCGCTCGTTGTATTGGTGAATAAAGTCTCTTTATTATTATTATTATGGCACTACTGCAGTTTAGTGCACCCTCTATGAAAGAGACGGAAACGCGCCTACGGCAGTTTAGTGCACCCTAAAACAACGGCGCATTCTCCCGCAAACGATACTACGCACATTACACCGAAGCGCGCGGTCGGTGTAATGTGCGAAGACGAAGACGAACACACACGAAGACACAAAGACACTCATTTATAACTATAGGGAAGAACGAACGGCATTCATTCTGTTGATTAAATCATGTTGTTCTCACATGCATTTTAGGGTGCACTAAACTGCAGTAGTGCCGTTATTATTATATATACATGTAGTTCCAAACAATTAAGTGAGATTCTTGATAATTACACTGGAGTAAAAACTGGTGACATTTTCATGTCACTAGATGTTATTGCTTTGTATCCGAGCAAACCGATTAGTCTGGCACTGGAAATGGTCGCAGTATTTGCTCAAAGACATTGGCATGAAATTAATCATTCAGATCTCACGATATAACAATTTAGCAGCTACCTTAAGTTTGTGAGCTACAATTACGAGATACAGTATGGTGATGAAACACATCTCCAAGTTGGTGGAGTCCCTATGGGCACACATTATGCTCCCCCCCTTCGCCGTTATTTTAATGAACTATGTAGAAAACACAGCTTTAAAAGAATTGAAAAAAAATAATATTTCCCCTCCGATTTTCAAACGGTACATCGATAACATCACTATAGGACTCATCTAGTTTTCAAGATAATTATAATATTCTCAATCTATTCAACAACATAATTAAAGATGTTGAATTTAATTTAGAAATTCCACAAAATTGTCAATTTTCTAGATTTGAGCATCTCGATCAAAAACGATTGTGTTCGTTACAAGCACTATACTAAGCCATTAACTTCGGATAACTCTCTATGCAAAGACAGCTGGATACCACATCATGTTAAAAGTAATTTCATAGAAAATACTCTGAACACAGCCGATGAAAGATGCAGTGCGATAGCAGATAAAACTGAAGCAATTCGTAACGATAAACAAAAGCTTAAGAAAAACAGTTTCCAAGAAAAAGATTTTAAACGGAAATCGTAAATAGGAAATTTCATTCCAATGCAAATAAACACATTAATTCATCTCTGCCTTTTGTTCGCGATAGTTTAAACAGAAAAATTAATTCTCTAATTCGCAAATACAACCTTAATGTTCGTCTTGTTAATATTATTAGTCCTACATTGTCCCGTTGTCTAAATAGTCGCAATAAATATAAAAATAAAAAATATGACAACCGCAACCTTTGTGATCGTTTACCTAAAAATAAATTGTAACAGTTGTAATATTGCATATGAGTTCAAATGTCGCATGTGTATGCTAGTTACACAGACAAAACTTCACTGTCTTTCAAAATTAGGTATCAAGAACATAAGTTATGAATAAGGACAGTAAGAGTGCATTGAGTGTGCATCTTCGTGATTATACTGCTGCTGACCTTGATAATTTAGAATTGAATATCCTTCATAGAGCGCGAAGTACGGTTGACACTGCTTTGATAGAAGCTCGGATGATTCAGGACATATGTCTATCTATGAATCGTCGTCATGAGCTTGCTGGCTTGTAGGTGAACACAGGTCGCCATATATTTTTTCAGCTTTTCCATATATATATATATATATATATATATATATATATATATATATATATATATATATATATCGAAGTAGCATGTCATATGCACCTGTTTCAACTCTGTGAAGAGGGGTCTGGACCTAAAACGTCGAGTAAAACTCGTTTTCTCTTTACTAAAGGTTTCGCAGAAAATTCATGGGAGTGCGTTTCTCGATTACGAGTGCAGCCTATATATAATGTATTCATAGGAAAAAGCAGAAAACAAGGTCAGGGCTACGTAATTGAGATATCAATGATTATAGTCTAACTTATAGTGATGAAAAAGTTCCTATTCGAATAACTTAATAACTGTTTAAGGGTATAAACTACGCATACCGCTAGCTCAAGCATAATATGTCCCTTGATTATTCATTAATAGCAGGTCTTTTAGTATCCATTTGATTGACAGATATCCGTGTTCTCTAGCTCTTGTATACTAAGGACATTTACTACAAAGGAAAATAAATCCTACTCGTACAAAAGCTGACTATGTGATTCTCCGGAATGAATCCAGATCATGGGGTTAACAAATCGGATGCAATCATGCTCTTGATCTGGACGAATTGCGCACGAATTATAATGATCAAAAGCAACCGCTATAAATCAAATGAAGCTCTATCAGTTGTGCACGCATCAACTTCAATGGCGATGGTGCGTCGATATTCATGTCAGTCTTGCCACTAAGTCTGAGCGATTTAACTTTTAAATTGCATGTCTACCGGTTTGTGATTTCTGATCCTATAATATTTTACGAGCTATTTTTAAGTATATGGAACATTTTTGACATGAAAAATTCAAAAGAAATAAGAAGCATTGGGAAAATGTTCGTTCGTATTGCTTTCAAATGTTCATAGGTTATGGTAAAAATCGAACTCAAATTTGTGAATGTTACAGATAAAATAATTTGATGTTTTGGAAAACACATGTTTTTATTTTCTACAGCATATATCACATCTATCGCAAAAGTATCAATTACAGGCCGGGCGAACTTAAGTGAGCGTGTGTGGCCCTACACAACCTAATAGGTCTAATGATTAATTAAAATTTCATTTCTTAGCCATGCAAGCACGCATAGGCCTATGTCCCCGGATAGGCATTGTAGTTATTTCTTTTTGTACTCACCTTCCTTTTTCACACCCCAAATGATGAGATGTCCTCTGATGTACTTGCATCCTTCATAACGACTGAGTAAATATTTTTCTGCATCACGAGAATAACCCGACCTCAAAGTTTTCTCTCCTTCACAAACTGGAAAAGAGATTTAGAATGAAAGCAAGAATTAAAATTGACAATTAAATGTATGCGCAAACACGGTCTGTTTAATTATGCTTGAATCATCATATCAAAAATACACGCAGGATTACGCATACATTTAATAATCAGTTTTTGCACTGGTGTTACTCTTATTTTCCGGGCGGAGAGCGAGATCAGGATCCGACTGGTGACCAAATTTCTTGACCGGTCGGTAACCTATTGAAATATCCCTTCACTGACCGCTCATTGATCGATCGGTCGACTGGCAGACCGGCTGACCAGTTTCTGACCGGCGAATATTATACATGTATAATGCTCTTTCTTCACTGAATATTTACTTTGCGAATATACATGTACATGTGCATATCTGACATGTTTGCTGCACTATATTCAGAGTCATAATGAACCTAAAATACAAGATGTATGCCCTATTATATGTTGTGCTTCCTACTTTTAATCATAGAGTTAAAATAAGATGACGGTGGACGATTTTTATCTAAGGTTCTACAAGATACAATATGACCAGTAACATGGCCGGTAGGAATATTTATGGATCTTGGTCTCATACCAACAGTACCACATAATAATAGCCCATTTCGGGAGATGCCAAGAAATTCTAAACAACACTCAGTATGACAGACTAGCTGAGCCCATAGCTGCATTTGACTTTGTATTACATGAGGTCGGTCGACTTTGCTCAGCTTGTCCTTGAAAAAAAACCAATCGGAATAGCATGGGTTTCAAATAGATTATCGGATCCGCGGTATTTCTTTAGAAAAAAGAAATCAAACCAGAGCGCTTCGTAAGCCTTCCTTAACTAGTTCGCACATGCACTTCCTGAGCTATGTAATTGCGACTTTAAAAAAAACATTGTCCGTGTTCTCTTCCATTGAGCAAAAATGAAATGTTGTGTGGAGTTTTTAGTTCTAGAGCTGCATGCACCTACTGAGACTCTGAAGAGAAGATGAATGGCTATCCCGCTAAGTTCATCAATACTTGCGGCTACACCGATGCCAACTGTGAAGTTGTTATCGGACCCAAATGCAAACGTGTTGGTTTATATCCCTTTTAAGTGAGATTTGGAAGCGCGTGATGCTCGCTCTCGCTTGATTTCTGTTGTCAAAGGAGAGCAACCTGCTGCGGATAAGTTGAGCGATGTCGATCAATCGTATCATCATCCACTTCTATGCAGAATATATTCTTTTGATAAGCGTACATCTGTTGAAAAAACTGCATGCGTCCTCTTTAACTCAAAATTTCAGTTAATACATTGATGCTGTAAAAACCATTCCTGAGAATCCCACATTTCAAAACCAATGACATTCCAAAGTGTGTGGATCTATTACAGCTAATATCTTTCGATAGCAACTCAATCCGTTGTTTATCACTCAGCTTACGTTTTCTGATTTTAAAGATGAAAATCGAGACATTGTGTAGGTCAAAGTAATTCAACGACAAGGGGGACTAACACGCAGATATATAGCTTTAGAACTTCATTTTAATCTTAGTTTTCGAACTGCCACTTAAAGTGGTATCTATCTACGGAATTTTTTGCCGAGGCGTCGAAAGAGAAGACAATCTTCAACGATATTGACAACTGATTGATTGAGTCGCCATGATGCAGCAGTCCAGACGACCTTTACCTTTATTTTCATTGCTTCTCAGCTCCCATCATAGCTAAATGTTGTCTATGATGAGAAGCCTTTCATCTTAAGGTTAACCGTCCGCGGCAGCAAAATCAAGACTGAGTCGCAGTGCCAAAAAAGTCAAGGACAGGCTTCCCTTTTGCCTTAAATATCATCACTAGACCGAAAGCGAACAGAGAAAAGCTCGTTATCAAACGAAACAATGTCCCGGGAATTTGGTTCCTATTTGGAGCATGTTCGAAAACCACCTTGGAAGAGATACAAGAGATTCTTGACTTAAACAGTATGCAAACTGAAGTGATAATCGGGGGGGGGGGTGCATGGCATCATTTTAGCGAGTTGGCTTGTGGATTTCGACCCCATCATCACAGCGAATACGTACAATTTATCAAATCTTCTTTCTCTGTTCATGGATCTTCGATGATACACATGCCCATGCTATGAAGAAGGTGAAGGACTGGGCAGACTGGTCAGAACGGCTGCACCCTTTTTGTAAGATTGTTTTGGCAGCTCACTGAGCTTAAACGCGATAGAGAATTGTTGGACATTGATAAAAAGTGAAGTGTCCCTGCTGAAACCAACATTTCGCGTGACCTGAACAATGAAGTGAAGCACGCTTGGCACGCAAACGTATCAGTGCAAATCGCTGGATACGAATATTGTATACATGTACAAATTGATACCGAAATCGCAGACACATTGAAACTAACAATTAATACAAGATTCTCGTATATTTACAGAGATCTGGTATGCTTTTCATACGAATATTAATTTCCTTTCGTATGTGTTCGCATGCATTTGTTATGTAACGATACTAACAACTCGCTCTGAGATTGGCTGATTATAAGCAACATATCAACAGTTTCATTGGTATCCATCCTCGTATGTGCTTAGTTTTGAGCAGTTTACAGCATGCTCCATAATAGGCAGGGTTGCCGTGGGTATGGGGATTCTGTGCGGATCCCCATGGGTATGGGTACCCATGGATATGGGGTGGGTATTGGTATTAAAGCCATCCCCACAGCTCCCATAGCGCTTCTATGGGGATTCTGTGCGGATTCTGAAGATTTTTGATATTCACTAGAAGCAATCAGAACTGACCCTGACATCATATCACACGATCAACTTCGATGTTGAATTACTAAGTATCACGCAGCCTACCCATCTAACCACTTAAAATGCATGAAATATCAATGCTGATCATTTTCACATTGGCAACACCCGTTCAATAATTTTGAATGACTTGTAATGATAGTTCCAGGTTTGTCAAGGACGTCTGAAGTATTCTGCAAGTCTCCTACAAAAGTAAATTAAATTGATTCAACACTTTTTCCTTCATCACGTGTACATAATCGATTTCTTCTGCGGAACAATGCTATACTTGAGATGCATAAAGATATTGATATTTTACTTCTTTATCGGCATTGATAGAGATAGCATTATCAATGATTGCTACATTAATTCAATTAACGAATACTGAACGGGAATATTCACACACATGAACATGGCATGATCAGGGTTCCCGCGGATTTTCGAACAAAAAATTCAAGGGCTTTGAAGGGTTTTCAAGGGCGAAATCAATGATTTTCAAGGGTCACGAAATTTGAGATTTCTTATATGTAAGCATTAAAATGCATTCTACATGATTAAATAGATTATTTCTAAATTTGAAAAAGAGTAGAAAATCAATTGAAATATATGTTAAATGCTTGAACATTCAGTTAAAGTTCTATGAGGCAGCCAATGGCAGGTGCGATAGAAGATGTGTCACACTGGTTAGACGTCGTAACCGACTTGACGGCAACAGGTAACATACGGGACAATTATACGAGCGTAGGTTAATAGTGCAAAATGTGTTACCGCGCTAGTTGCCAACTTAGAACACAAAATGCCTACGGAGTTGCATAATATATATTTAGGGGGCACATACATGCAATTGACCAGGCCATTGAGTAGGGATATATAGGTAGAGTGTCGACTCAAAAAAGTATCCGTCACATAAAAATATAAATAAATATGAATAAAAATATATTAAATATATATATTATTTTATAAAAATAATATAGAAATATATCTGTCATTAAAAATCTATCATATAAAATTTTTATATGAAAATATTCAGCTTTTTGCGGAGATTACGTTCCTGAGGTCCAAAAAATTATTTGAGCAGTTTTAAAAAAGTCAAAATTTTGCCAATTTAAATACTACCGAGCTGACTCCCCGTTGTACGTAGTATAAAGCAAGTTGGATATCAAAAGGTATGAATATTTGCTAATAATCATCCCAACTAAGCTGAAATCAAGCTGATTATCAAGGGAATTTCATGCTCCGTATTATAGTGAAAGTCTCCATGAAAAAGTCGCGATGTTATTCGTGCTTTCTTGGCGGAAATGTCGTTTTTAATTCAATTTTCACCGGCTTGATTTTATGATTCACTAAATTCATGTTTCATTTCTTGAATCTGAATAGTGATGTGGACCCATTTAGATATTTCAAAGTTAATTGAAATCATTGTCTTTGAATCTAGATTTTGCCATGCTAGTGGCAGCTGTTGCCTGATCACGCTTAAGATGATTCTCTTGAGGTTCGGCAGGAAAGCAATACCGCAGGTCATCGAGTTGCCAATTTAACAAACATTACCTCACCAAGACTGTCAGACACGGACTATCTGTAAAATAATATCATTTCTTTCTGCTTTATGCTATCATGATCAGTCAATTCCGTTGCAATTTTCTTCAAAACTACATAAATGCGCATGTCTCACATTTGGAAGCAATTCCGAGTGTATCTCCTTTGAGTTCATTTAATAAAATCGAATGTGTATACACATTGGGGATTTAATAAATGCGGAGTTACCACTCTACCTAATATACTTACTCTATGGACCAGGCGACGGGAGATCATGATGATTTTCCACAAAAAAGCGTAACAAAGACTCCTCAAAGTTCCCGGTCGTCGATGTAATTAAGTTAAATTGATAAACGACAGATCTTCGGCGTCCAGCGCCTTCGGTGGTCGATCTTACAATAAAAAGCGTTCCTTTTTTCAACGCTTTTGTTGTAACGGGGAGTTTTTGTTACGCTTTTTTTATGGAAAAAGGAATATACAACATGTATAATCCTTGCACTCAAATGAGAAGACTATTTTGACTTATGCAAGTGTTAGCATATGTGAATAATTGTGTAAAAATATCTCGGTGGTTACAGCTTTTTAATAAACTCTAAAAAATTCTCAGATCATAACCATACAGTTTAGGATAAACAATTTTCATGAACAAAAAAATGATAAAAAAGTTCTGATTAAATTCGCAAACAACTTTGATGGATAGCAAAATAAACCTCGAAGATAATTACCTATCAGATGAAAGCCAAGTAATCGTGAATTTATGTTCGACGTTGATAGAAGAGAGCTCTTCCTTTTTCTTGCTGGCTCTTCGTGGCATTGTATTTGATTTCGACACAAATCGCTCAGATCGGCATTCTTCTCAGAGAGGCATTCTTTTCAATGTTTAAACATGTAAAACATTCAAATTGATGACTTCATCAAAATTCAAGGGTTTTGCAAGGGTGATTTCAAAATTCAAGGGTATTCAAGGCCTTGAATTTGTCTTTTCAAATTCAAGGGTTTTCAAGGGCCGCGGGAACCCTGATGATCCACTGAGAATAAGCGATAGCTATGACACACATTAGTAGATCGCAAACATATAGTGAAGGCCTACATAAGAATTTTTGACAGGTGACTTTTTTGTGATAGAGTGACCATTTTGAAGTACTACTGGTAGTGTAGAATATTTTTCATTTATGTTCAACCCTGTCTTTGTATGTTGATGGACTTCCTATTATTTGAAAATAGCACCACTATAAACAACCAAACGAATGAAAAATCCTCACATTAGGAACCCCAGATAGCAAATTACAGGACAGCCCAGGATTATATTTTCACAAATGGAACACGTGAAACTCGTATATAATCTATCAAAGCAGCCAAATACATGCACTGAAAATTATTTGCAATAAAAGTCGAGTCTTCACGAAAAGCAGCTGGCTGAAAATATTGTGGGGACATTAAGGTCCTTCAGGACTTAAATTAGCAGTTAAAATTTCAATGGATATATTTATAAATATTCTTGCTTGCTTCTGTGAAACATGTTGTACTTATTTGTCTACAAGGAGGAATTTAAGCATAGTTCTTTTAAAATGAATGTGTGCATATTTCCTGAGGATGATTCGCATAACATGTACAGTACACATGATGCAGTGTAAGCTTAGGTTTGATTTTACTTGATGTAGACTGGTTGATTAGTGTTATAACAGCAAACGGTAAAAGGCAAATATAAGAAACATCAAAATTTCAAAATAGCGAAGTATAAAAATAGCGTACTATGCAATGCTCGAGTGTTGTGCAGAACTAAGTACATGCTCATATTAATATTTCATCCCAACATTTTAATAAGGCCATGTTTCCTTTAGTCTACTTGTATAGTTGTTGAATTTTTGTACAAATGTGTCTCCTTTAAGGGAGCAGTAATGCAAAAATTGTACCTTTAAAATAATACTGTAGCAAAATGAACTACGATCGACATGGTCAATAACTAGGTTAAGTGAACCAAAAATTCAAAGGGAGTAAAATATGAAGTTTGAAAAACACAAGCTGATCAATAACCGATTTGTTATAAAAGCAAAGAAATAAAGACAATGTCGTCATACTATTAAAAAGAAACATTTCGAGATAGAATTGCGTTTACGGTAAACTACGTTATGGCAGTTTTATGGAAAAAGGGTTGTCATGTCTCATGAATCATTAAAGAATTAAGAGAGAAATCAGAAGAACCTATGTAAGCTGTATGTGTAAGCTGGCCGCAGACGACAATAACTTGCAAATCAGTAGAGAAAGATAAAGAATATCTACGAGAATCTGCTAATGCAACCAAATGATTCGAGGAAAAGTAAATTTTTAAAGACAAATACGTGTGCATAGCATGTTCTATTCCTTACTTGAACGAGCATTAGTTAAATTTTCGGTACAATAATTTCTAGTTGACAAGTCAGAATCAAGCCTCAATAATGATAGAAAATAGGCGACTACAATTTTAAAGAGCAATAGGTCTATACCGAAGATAGCAAAGACCAGTCATAAAAGCTACAACACGCAGTCGGTGCTTTCTTCAAGGACTCCCATTCCGCATCTCTGGAGTCTAATACGGCCTTCAGATCGTTGAATGCTGTGCAGAAGTTCCACTGAGATGGAGATATTGGACATCAATCATTCTATACGAACAAGAGCAGCATATTAATCAAGGGCTTATCCTGTGGGGGTGTGTGGATTCCGTGGGGATACCCACATGTTTTTACTGTGGGTATGGGTTGGGGTGAGGATTCAAATATCAATCCCCACGGCAACCCTGCAAATTGCTCAGTAGACCACAGCCTATGGTCATGGTGATTAGCGTCTGGTTAATTCAATCCCGGGATTGATTTGTTCATGAAGAATTATTCTCATTTAAACACAGTTGTTATTCACAGCATTATCTCAGCTAACGGTGAAAGGTATATAAAAGATTTTTTAATCGCGCAATCCCGAGCTTGGGATCTTGGAATCTCAATGTGTTGTGTCAATATTGCTGTTTGACCAAAAACGTTTTCATCTCTTGCAACCTATCATTTTTCGTTGAATCATCAGAAACAATTGCACAAATACGTCTGGCTTAATTGTAGGGAATGGCCCTTTTAGTGTGCCTAGGATGGCAAGACTTAAAATGGAGGTATTGATGAGTATCGGTTGGCTTATAATATACGTTCGTTGAAATTTCATATCAGTTTTTTTATTAAAACGTCTAGGAAGGGTAAATCATTTTCGCTCACCTCCATTGTAAATTTGATATTCTCATCAAGTTCATTCAAAATTGTGTTAAACTTACATATATATATATATATATATATATATTTTTCAAGTGTGCAGTCAATTCCTTTCTCATTAATAGTAATTTTGTTTTGCTATTCTTCATTTCGAGGTCTACAAGACCTGACTGATACCTTTCGTTTAACTTCTGTTGTTCTTTTCCTTCTTGATGTTGATCTTTTCTACTGATCTTCGTATAATTTGGTAGCAATTGATCTTCTTTGCATATTGAATTGAGTTGAATGTCTTTATCAAATTTCACGCATTTGTGTAGAGTCTTTTCTGCTTTTCTAAATTCATGCTTTCCCGTTGTTGTCAGTGTTTTTAGAATTATGAACGAATACCATTTTATTGCAAAGTATTTATTTAGCGACGTTTCGGTCTCTTTTACACGGACCATTTCAGGCTTACATTATGAAAAGTGAGCTACAGTAATTTTGAAATTTCAAAATTATCTCAACTATTAAACACTTGTGTAAAAAGCTCAAAGATATGTACACAGGTAGTTTAAAAAGGAAAAGGGAAATAGAAATCAAGAAATGATATTCAGATGCCTTGTCAATCCTTTATCGTGTTGATTCAATTTAGGTGCAATCTCTTTGATCAATATAGCCTCAGCTATCTGCCATGAATTCGTATCTCCATAGCGAGCTAAAATTTCAGTATTTGTTATTAAATTTCTTTGTTTTTGTTGATGTACATTTATGTGATGAGATTTAATAGAACCATTGTTCTCATGATGTTTCATCCTCACGTTCATTAAATTTCTTGTATATCCTATATAATGAGCATTATTACACATGCTCTCATTGCAAGAATATTGATACCAGGGTTCCCGCGGCCCTTGAGAACCCTTGAATTTGAAAAGACAAATTCAAGGCCTTGAATACCCTTGAATTTTGAAATCACCCTTGCAAAACCCTTGAATTTTGATGAAGTCATCAATTTGAATGTTTTACATGTTTAAACATTGAAAAGAATGCCTCTCTGAGAAGAATGCCGATCTGAGCGATTTGTGTCGAAATCAAATACAATGCCACGAAGAGCCAGCAAGAAAAAGGAAGAGCTCTCTTCTATCAACGTCGAACATAAATTCACGATTACTTGGCTTTCATCTGATAGGTAATTATCTTCGAGGTTTATTTTGCTATCCATCAAAGTTGTTTGCGAATTTAATCAGAACTTTTTTATCATTTTTTTGTTCATGAAAATTGTTTATCCTAAACTGTATGGTTATGATCTGAGAATTTTTTAGAGTTTATTAAAAAGCTGTAACCACCGAGATATTTTTACACAATTATTCACATATGCTAACACTTGCATAAGTCAAAATAGTCTTCTCATTTGAGTGCAAGGATTATACATGTTGTATATTCCTTTTTCCATAAAAAAAGCGTAACAAAAACTCCCCGTTACAACAAAAGCGTTGAAAAAAGGAACGCTTTTTATTGTAAGATCGACCACCGAAGGCGCTGGACGCCGAAGATCTGTCGTTTATCAATTTAACTTAATTACATCGACGACCGGGAACTTTGAGGAGTCTTTGTTACGCTTTTTTGTGGAAAATCATCATGATCTCCCGTCGCCTGGTCCATAGAGTAAGTATATTAGGTAGAGTGGTAACTCCGCATTTATTAAATCCCCAATGTGTATACACATTCGATTTTATTAAATGAACTCAAAGGAGATACACTCGGAATTGCTTCCAAATGTGAGACATGCGCATTTATGCAGTTTTGAAGAAAATTGCAACGGAATTGACTGATCATGATAGCATAAAGCAGAAAGAAATGATATTATTTTACAGATAGTCCGTGTCTGACAGCCTTGGTGAGGTAATGTTTGTTAAATTGGCAACTCGATGACCTGCGGTATTGCTTTCCTGCCGAACCTCAAGAGAATCATCTTAAGCGTGATCAGGCAACAGCTGCCACTAGCATGGCAAAATCTAGATTCAAAGACAATGATTTCAATTAACTTTGAAATATCTAAATGGGTCCACATCACTATTCAGATTCAAGAAATGAAACATGAATTTAGTGAATCATAAAATCAAGCCGGTGAAAATTGAATTAAAAACGACATTTCCGCCAAGAAAGCACGAATAACATCGCGACTTTTTCATGGAGACTTTCACTATAATACGGAGCATGAAATTCCCTTGATAATCAGCTTGATTTCAGCTTAGTTGGGATGATTATTAGCAAATATTCATACCTTTTGATATCCAACTTGCTTTATACTACGTACAACGGGGAGTCAGCTCGGTAGTATTTAAATTGGCAAAATTTTGACTTTTTTAAAACTGCTCAAATAATTTTTTGGACCTCGGGAACGTAATCTCCGCAAAACCTGAATCTTTTCATATAAAAATTCTCATTGTATACAGATACTTTTTTGAGTCGACACTCTACCTATATATCCCTACTCTATGGCCTGGTCAATTGCATGTATGTGCCCCCTAAATATATATTATGCAACTCCGTAGGCATTTTGTGTTCTAAGTTGGCAACTAGCGCGGTAACACATTTTGCACTATTAACCTACGCTCGTATAATTGTCCCGTATGTTACCTGTTGCCGTCAAGTCGGTTACGACGTCTAACCAGTGTGACACATCTTCTATCGCACCTGCCATTGGCTGCCTCATAGAACTTTAACTGAATGTTCAAGCATTTAACATATATTTCAATTGATTTTCTACTCTTTTTCAAATTTAGAAATAATCTATTTAATCATGTAGAATGCATTTTAATGCTTACATATAAGAAATCTCAAATTTCGTGACCCTTGAAAATCATTGATTTCGCCCTTGAAAACCCTTCAAAGCCCTTGAATTTTTTGTTCGAAAATCCGCGGGAACCCTGTGATACACAACATCGTGGTTTGAATGAAACGAGTCCATTTTCGTTTTGATTGCATTCGCCAACTTGTAATTTTTGTTTAGTAGACTCTTACGTTAACATCAAATGATTCAAATTTTCCTTTTACATTGTCTTTCACAATTTTTTTTTGAATTCTTTTTTCCTCCACTCGGTAATTTGATGTCAATTGACCTTTATAATAAAATATTGCATTCGTTTTTTTCTACTTTTTCTTCGGGTTTGAAATATTTTTTCAGAATCATTTTTATTTGTTCATCAATTATGCTCATGGGATAATGGATGTTGGTAAGTATCCTTTTAACCTTTTCCATCTCCTCTTGGAAAGATGTCCAGTCTGAGCTTACATGTAGAGCTCTATGGAGATAACTTTTGATGACTGAAATTTTGTGTCGTTTTGTTGTAGAGGAAGTGAAGTCCAGACACTTTTTAAATTACCGAGTGGAGGAAAAAAGAATTCAAAAAATTGTGAAAGAGAATTTAAAAGGAAAATTTGAATCATTTGATGTTAACGTAGGAGTCTACTACAAAAATTACAAGTTGGCGAATGCAATCAAAACGGAGATGGACTCGTTTCATTCAGACCACAATGTTGGGTGTCAATATTCTTGCAATGAGAGCATGTGTAATAATGCTCATTATATAGGATATACAAGAAATTTAATGAACGTGAGGATGAAACATCATGAGAACAATGGTTCTATTAAATCTCATCACATAAATGTACATCAACAAAAACAAAGAAATTTAATAACAAATACTGAAATTTTAGCTCGCTATGGAGATACGAATTCATGGCAGATAGCTGAGGCTATATTGATCAAAGAGATTGCACCTAAATTGAATCAACACGATAAAGGATTGACAAGGCATCTGAATATCATTTCTTGATTTCTATTTCCCTTTTCCTTTTTAAACTACCTGTGTACATATCTTTGAGCTTTTTACACAAGTGTTTAATAGTTGAGATAATTTTGAAATTTCAAAATTACTGTAGCTCACTTTTCATAATGTAAGCCTGAAATGGTCCGTGTAAAAGAGACCGAAACGTTGCTAAATAAATACTTTGCAATAAAATGGTATTCGTTCATAATTCTAAAAACACTGACAACAACGGAAAAGCATGAATTTAGAAAACACACTGCTACAGCTTTGACGTGCGGTCGCATTCTCTGGTCTCTGGTGTCTGTGTATGATTTTGGTCTCGTTTGAGTTTGTCTGGCTTCGCTCTCTACTTGAGTGTGGTATCATTTTGTTCGTCGCACTGCGCTGAATTCCATGGTGTAAATTTCTTTTTGAGATTGGGTCCTCATTTTCATCTATTTTGGATTAATTATTTTGTCGCATTGTGAGCTCAACTCCCTGGTGATATTTTGCACACACGTATAAACGGCGTTGGATTTCCGCTGTGTCTCTACTTCATTCTGAAATCGGGAATTCTATTTCTGGCTTCATAGCTATTCGTCTGGTCTTGGTTTCTGTGATTACCGTCACTTGAAGTGTGAATTTGATATCGATTTGCTTGTAGCATAGAGTGCTGAACAGTTGGGACTGTCAACTGTAACTTGCCATATCAGCTGTTATCAACACAACGTTCTAAGGACCCCCTATCGCTTGGTTTATTGAATATCGATTATTTTCCACGTGACTGCGATGTACTTCTTACGTGAATTCCTACGATATTTCTAAACACCATCGCTTGTTTGCGTCACAAACGCAACCAAAGGTTGCTGCTGAATTTGCCTACAATAATTATTTGACGGCTGATATTGACATTTAAGTTCGTGGATTATACAGCGTATGTTGAGATGGCCCCGTCTCCGATCACTAACAAGAAAGTGCTTCGATCAAATTCCGCATTGCCTTTTACGTTGGATGATATCAGACTTTTGATTGATGCTAGCAAGAAAGAAATTATCGAGTCTTTTAAACTAGACATAGAGAAATTGTCTCATGTCATTGACACATTGTCTGCAAGGGTAAATGCTGTTGAGCAAGCATATACTGAAATGAAATCTAGACATGAAAGAGTTTCAGATGAGTTGGAACTTCTGAAATCCAGTCAAGACGTCATTTGTCATAGTATAGCGAATGAGGTTGAGCAGCGATGTTCAAGGCAACAAAATATTATAATCTCTGGTTTAGCATAATTGCAAAATGGTCAATTACAAGAACGTCAGGAACATGACAAGCTAGAATGCAGAAAGTTATTTCAGAGTACCGGGGTGGACAACTGCGTAGTGGTTAGTACTACTCGTGTTGGCAAGATAAATGGCAAAAGACTTTTGAAAGTTGTTAGCAAAAGATGTTCAATCTAAGTTTGAGGTATTTCGAAAAGCAAAAAGCTTACGAAATGTGGAGGCATTCAAAAACGTGTATCTAAATCCCGATCGTACTGTCACACAGCAACAACAATTGAAGGAACTACAAGTAGAATGTAAACGACGTCGAGATACTGGTGAAGACGTGGTTATTTACAGAGGTTAGGTCATTCGGAGAAATGAAATCTCACATTTTCGAGATCGAGATCATCTGATTCTTGATCAGCGTCTTTACCCGTCAATATTTTTGTGCAATATCCAATCACTGCAACCAAAGTATGATGAACTGTGCGTTTTTTCTTCAGCCTTTAAGCCTGCTGTAATAGCAATAACTGAATCGTGGTTAAATGACACTATTTCTGATGCCCAAATTATGCTCCCTCATTATGCCTCCCCTATACGATGTGACCGGGAAGCTAGAAGAGGAGGTGGAGTTTGTGCCTATATTCGTGCAGATTTTCAAGTGCAAGAAATTAAATTTGATGATGACATACCTGAATGCATCGAGTGTGTTTGGTTGTACTTCCCTTCATGTAAACTCATATTCTCACTACTATATGTACCGCCAAATTTGAGATCTTGCCAGTACGAGTGCATCGTAAATTATATTCTTCGAAATGCAGATATTGCTCTCGATCAATTTCAAGATAGCAAACTCAGTATTGCTGGTGATTTTAATCAGTTACCCTGTAATTCCTTTGAAGAAATTCTTGGATTGAAACAAATAGTGAAATCTCCTACACGTGGTCTATCGGTACTGGACAAAATTTTTCTCGACTGCTCGTTGCTAGCTAGTTATCATTCTGCAAATGTAAGTTCGAATATCGGTAATGCTGACCATATGAGTGTTTTCCTTAAGCCTTCCATCGATGCTCCGTATGACTCTGTTCAATTCCGAAAAGTAATGGATCTTCGAGGCAGCCATGTTGAAGCTTTCAAAGCGAAGTTACACTCTTTTAAATGGGAAACTTTGTACAAATCTGATAGCAATCTTCAAACCAAGTGTGACACGTTTTATAGCGTTATTTCAAGTGCGGTGAAAGAAATTCCAGTTACATATGTGGAAATGACTTCAAACGATAAACCCTGGGTTACGCCGACTCTTAAACATCTTATTAATTTAAAACACAATGCTTATCGTTCGCAAAATTTTTATCTATATCATCACTATAAACAAAAAGTCGAATTTGAGATATGCAATGCGAAGCAAATTTGGTCACTCAAATTGAGAAATTCAAAAAATGGCATCTGGAATATCGTCAATAACACGTTAGGGAAATCGACTTGAAAAGATGCAAATAAGTTGCGATCTATTACGGAGAAATTCGATACATTGACTGAAGCAGCAAATGAGATCAACAACCATTTTGCGAGCATTTTTGTTCCTAGTCCAGGTTGGTCACAGCTTCGAAGCAGAACAACTTCACTATCTGTCGCTTGGTCACCATTTGTAGATTCGTTCTTTCCTACCTGCAAAATTTGAAGAAAAGTAAATCGAGTGGCAGTGATGATTTATCTCCCCGCCTCCTATCAGAATGTGCCCTTGAGTTTTCTGGTCCATTATCGCATTTGATCAATGTATCAATTCAAACTGGTTGTGTTCCGAGACAGTGGAAAATTGTAAACATTGCACCTGTGCCGAAAACAAAGAATCCGTCTTCAAGTGATTTGAGGTCAATCTCGCTTCTTCCGGTAATGAGCAAGATTCTGGAAAAATCAATTTTGAAACACATAAAGGAACGCCTTCTTCAATGTTACGGTTACAATCAGTTTGGTTTCAGGCCAGCCTCATCAACGCTCCACGCTCAAATTTATATTCATGAGTTTGTAACTTCTAACTTGGACTTGCCTGAAACGTCAGGTTTTCTTTTGATTTCCTTTGATATGAGTAAGGCTTTCGATCGACTTTCCCATGATTCTATTATAGATACTTTGATTCAATTCAGCTTCCCAAAAAAGTTTGTTCACTGGATTTGTGATTATCTTCAGGACAGATGTCAGCGTGTATGTTTAAATAGTCATATTTACAGCTCCATTGTAAACGTGTCTTCTGGAGTGCCGCAGGGCTCAGTTTTAGGCCCCTATCTGTTTAATGTACAACTAAGCTCTTTGCGACCTTTTTCGACGTCAGCAAGCATGATCAAGTACGCTGATGACATCATTGTGCTAGTGCCTTATTGTAATAACGATTCAGTAGGCCATTTGATTCATCTTGAGATGTCTAATATGATAAATTGGTGTAGTTCACGTGGACTCTTAATTAATCAATCTAAGACAAAGTGCATGTTATTCTCTTGTTTTAACTTTCGACCTACTGTTTCATCTGACTCATTGCTATGTAACACGCTACGAATTTTAGAAGTGTTGTTTCACGACAATCTGAGATGGGATCAGCACATAGAGCGCACCTGTAAGCTCGCGGATCGTAGAGTGAATGTCCTGAGAGTCCTCAAAACTGTGTTATCTAAAGAAGATCTGATTACTGTGTATAAAGTCTACATTTTGAGTATCTTGCAGTATAATTCGCCCCTTTTTGTTGGCATAAGCAAGAAAGAAAGCCTAAAGATAGAAGCTATCCCGAAAGGGTTCTCATAGAATTATCTGTGGAAAGGATTGTACTTGCTCGCATTTCATTCCATTGTCCGATCGACGTGAGTCAAGAGCCTTGAAGGAATTCAAAGCACTTTTATGTACTGAGTGTCCTGAATTACCTCAGTCCTCAGAGATTGACTTTTTCTGGTCATTTGCGGGTACCAATACTGAAGTCTAAACGGAGAGCCTGTTCATTTATTCCATATTGCACTGTTTTGTATAACAAACTCTATGTCAAAAAACGCTTTCAAATGTATGTCCAAATGTAAATTTTCTACTTTTACTTGATTCACTTGTGCTATGTTTGACTTGCAATCTTTCTGAATAAAGACGCTTTATTATTATTATTATTATTAAAAACAGAAAAGACTCTACACAAATGCGTGAAATTAGATAAAGACATTCAATTCAATTCAATATGCAAAGAAGATCAATTGCTACCAAATTATACGAAGATCAGTAGAAAAGATCAACATCAAGAAGGAAAAGAACAACAGAAGTTAAACGAAAGGTATCAGTCAGGTCTTGTAGACCTCGAAATGAAGAATAGCAAAACAAAATTACTATTAATGAGAAAGGAATTGACTGCACACTTGAAAAATATATATATATATATATATATATATATATATATATATGTAAGTTTAACACAATTTTGAATGAACTTGATGAGAATATCAAATTTACAATGGAGGTGAGCGAAAATGATTTACCCTTCCTAGACGTTTTAATAAAAAAACTGATATGAAATTTCAACGAACGTATATTATAAGCCAACCGATACTCATCAATACCTCCATTTTAAGTCAAAACAAAATCATAACGAGGAAACCCTAACATTCAAAAACGGTGACAAAATCAACATGGACGTGATTGAATGTCTCAGTCCCACTTGCGTAGCTTTCGCTCACAATCATCAACAAGAAAAGCGATGATATCTGGACGACTCAAAATGAAAAGACTAAATAGAAAATTAAGTTATAAGGGATAGAAAAGAAACATAGCTTCATTAACAAGATACAAAAAGAATCAATTTTCTACAATAATTATTGATGAGCAAAATCTAAAACCAGACAGTGAATTTGAATCCCAAAACAAGTTGATGTTTAAACATCCCTCATCAGCTGCATACAAACGCTAACCATCAGACAGTCTCGTTCATTTTGGTAACATAATATCCCAGACATTATTCAAACAATAACATATATTTGAAACGCTTTATATCAGACAAAAGAAGACACTTTTCTTCCACAATCCAACGAAACCAAAAATACCAATTAGAAAAGCGTAATTAATTACTGTTACCTATCAGTAAACATGAAGGCTCTCCATACCACTCAAAAACAGGATTAACAGACAGACACATCATACCGACCAAACGCTAACATTCAAAAATTGTGGCAAAATCAACTTGGACGGGCTTGAATATCTCAGTCCCACTTGCGTAGTTTACGCAACTTACTGCTAATATACAAGGTGTTTCAAAAGTAGGCTAACAGTTGATTTTGCCCTAGGAAATCTATGTTGACCGTTCTATTGGCGATTTACACCTGAATCAGTCGATGGATATCCATGATCAGTCCAACATGAGCCATAGACTTCGAAGTAATTGCTACTATCATTTAGAAGTCTATGCAGTAGCATTCCATTGGCAAAGGAATTTTGAAATCTATCATGGACAAGATATAGCACCAATCTGACATTACGTACATGGATATGTTCAATTAATTTGATTTGAATCAAACACTGTTAGTTTGACTTGAAGTGAATTAAACAAGCTTGAAGCTTTTTTGAATTTGCTGCTTCTGTCATGTCAGGTCATCTAAAAGATGATCAGAGAAAATGGATTTTGAAATCCTTTTGGAAAAACAAGAATGCTGAAAAGGTGCGAATGGAATGGAGAGATGCCTTTCACAGCAATCCTCCATCAAGATTTGCTATTTATCGCATTCGAGATAAATTTGAAAAGACCGGTTCGGTAGAGAATGCACCGAAGTCAGGACGCCCTCGATCAGTTTCAATAACATCAAACGAGGAGCTAGTGGCCCAAACATTTGTTCAAAGTCCGAAGAAGTCAACAAGAAGAGCCTCATTGGAGTTGGACATTTCTCTAAGCTCTACTTGGAGACTGATGAGGAAAGTTGAGTTGAAACCATACCGACCCAGACTGTTGCAGCACCTTCTACCGGATGATGCTGAACGACGCTTGCAGTTTGCTGTGCTCATGTTGTCGGAAATTCGGGAGAACCCAGATTTGCTTGACAAGATAGTTTGGTCTGACGAAGCCAGTTTCAAACTATCAGGTCACGTAAATAGACATAACTGTGTCTACTGGTTCCCTGAAAATCCGCACATGGTATCAACAAATGAGCTGAACCAGCCTGGCTTAACCGTCTGGGCCGGTATGTCAAGCAACGGTGTGATTGGGCCAGTATTTTTTGAAAGAACTGTGACGGCTGAGGTGTACCTTCAAATGCTCCAATCCTTTGCGATTCCTGAGATGCAGTCATTGAACAACTTCAATGAGCTGTACTTTCAGCAGGATGGTGCACCAGCGCATTTTGCAGTGAGTGTCAGAAGCTATCTGAATGACACTTTTCCAGGAAAGTGGATCGGGAGATGTGGTAGCATCCTTTGGCCTCCTCGCTCTCCCGATCTAACTCCGATGGACTTTTTCTTTTGGGGCGTTGTAAAGGAGAAAGTGTACGGACGAAAACCTCACACACTTTCTCAACTCCGCTCCTACATCACAGATGCCTGTCAAGAGATCAGTGATGACAGGAACTTATGCAGAACTGTGTGCCACAGTGTGGCCGAAAGACTACAAGAATGTGCCGATGGCCATGGTGGACATTTTGAGCATTTGCGTTCGTGAATTTTTGCAACTTTAAGTTGATTAATTTTTTGATATGTTGAATAGGCCTTGGTTATTCATTTGTTCATTTTTTTGTTAGGAAACCAAGCAAACAAAATGGTAGTTGTTTAATGTTAATACCTTTATTAATTTCAGCCTCCTCTAGGCCATCGTCAGAAGCTTCTGACGATGGTCTAAGAGGAGGCTGGAATTAACAAAGGTGAAGGACATTTGGATGTCAACTGTTCTTCCTTCTTCGCCTCCCTGTCTTGTGTTGACTACAGCGTCTTCGTGCACCAGGCTGAGGGGCGCGGAGAACATTCGAATGTCAGCTGTTCTTCCTTCTCCGCAGTAACACTGAAACAACTACTATCTTGTTTACATGGTTTCCTAATAATTTTTTTTTGATAGATGTTGGATAGTTATTCGACTTCTCATGATCGCTATAGATTCAAATTGGGTTGTAGTGAAATATGTAGGCATGAAAACACTGGAGATCATGAGATATTTTAATATGATTTACGCGATGTCAAAGAGTATTGAATTTTTGGCCCTTACGAATACAAGGCATATTAGCTATCTGTGGCATCGTGAAAAAGATTATCATGACATAGCTTATTAATCTATAGCATTAAGACATAGCTTTTCAAGGCCAATTTCTACTGTTAGCCTACTTTTGAAACACCTTGTATATATATATATATATATATATATATATATATATATATATATATATATATTCTTGCATGTTTCATTAAATATAATATCGCAATCAGTCTTGTTAATTTTCAAATAATGATTTTCCATAGTTCTAAAAAGTTTCTTTTCTTCATTTGTTAAAAACTTCAAAATACATTTTGAAAGCCATTTAATTAAAATCATACCGGTACTTCGGACTGTCACGGAGTCCATCTTCAGGGTAATTGAATTTGCTGAATGTACATTGATCATATTAAGGAAAAAGCTAGGAAATATAAACCATGCATGTACAAAATTGTGAGAAGGATATCGAAAATGGAATAGAAATGGTCAACATTGGAAGAACATAGAAATGATTAGTCTAATTCATGCATAAAAATGGAAATATTTTGCTACATTACTAATAAGCGATGGGTCAAACGCTGGTCTTGTTTATTGAGAAGAGGTTGGTTGTCTTTAATGAGCAGAGCCTCGGCGATTTCCAGATCTTTCTGCACTGGGTAATTTGCGATCACTTTTGAGTTGGATTCTATTAGTTTGTAACCCGGTTTTATATTTTGGTGTGTTGTTAGATGTGTTTTTATTGAACCGTTTGACATATGTTGCTGGCATCTATGTGTGAGTGTGTTTGTCGTATAACCAATGTAGCTGACGTCATTACATTCGTCAGAAGGGCAATGAAATTGGTACACAACATGGTGCACAGTTGATTTGAAAGGATTGATGTTTTGGAGTACGTGTTGTAGGCGCGTCATTTTATAATACACTCGCAATTTGATTCTATTTGATTCGCGAGTAGGGGCAACATTTGTTACTATGATTTTTTGAAGGCGCTTTTCTTCAACAACTGAGCTTGATGTCCATTGGCTTTTATAATAAAATATGATCTCACTCTCATCAATGGGTGCATTGACATTCTGCTTTCGTTTGAGGAAAGCTTTGATCATTTCTTCTATCAAACGCTGTGGGTATCCGTTGTTCACAAGTATTTGAGTAATTCTCAATATTTCTTGATGAAATAAAGCCCAACTCGAGCAGTGGCTGTAAGCTCTATGCAAATAAGATGAAACTACAGACCGCTTGTATGTCTCTGGACCGAAACTATCGTAATTCAGACATTCGCCAGAATTTGTGGCTTTTCGAAAAACCGATGTTGTCAATCTAGATCCATCTTTACAGACAAATACGTCCAAGAAATTCAATCCATTTTCAGATTCGTTCTCGTGTGTGAATTTCAAACAAGAATTTCTTTCCAATTCTTGTTTAATGCGTGTGATGTCTCCATTTCTATTCAAAATCAAGAAGGAATCATCGACATACCTTCTATAGAGAGCTATATTGTTAGAAAATTCGGGAATTACTTTATTTTCCAGTGCACTCATATAAAAATCTGCATAAAGAGGTCCCAAAGGACTTCCCATCGAAACACCATTAATTTGTTGGTATAAATCATTTTTCCAAATGAATGGAGACGAAGTTGTACAGAGAAGAAGAAGATGTCGTAAAATGTTCCGTGGTACCATTGGCGAATTGTCAGGATTGCTGTATGCACAATCAAGGATGAGTTCGGTTGTCTCTTCCACAGGAACATTAGTAAAGAGACTTTCAACGTCTATCGATACAAGGCAAGAATCTTCAGGGATTTCCAAATCTTTACAAGAAGCAATGAATTCATAAGATGACTTGCAAATGTATGCGATGAATGATATCTGACACTTAATAGACTGATAGCTTCGATTAGAATATATTTCGATTTTCATGTAAAAAGTTTTAACCTCTTTTCATTACTGAATTAGAATTACTGAAGGAATTATTATTTTTGAATTACTGAAAAAGAGGTTAAAACTTTTTACATGAAAATCGAATTATATTCTAATCCAAACTATCAGTCTATTGAGTGTCAGATATCATTCATCGCTTATTCGTCCATGAGATGCTCAATCGCATCGAGTTCAGACTGAAGTGTTGTGCACTAATTCTGCCTTATCCAAGGAGCATTATTAAATAATATGAATTCATTATTAAAATTTTTAGCTTCTGACGTCATCAGGGGACCTTAAATGACCTTTTTGACCTCATGGCATGATAGATAGTGATCATATTTATATTCGTTAGTTTTATATACATGATATGGCTCTAAAATGCTTGGTTTGGTCGCAAATTGACATTTTGTGCTATCGTACTATACAACTGCATTGATCACGTGACCCATCGAAGGGCATGATTTTCGGACCTTAAATGCTATTTTGCGATGAAACTAAGCATTTTAGAGCAATATAATACATCACCAACAGATAGAAATGAGACCCTGATCTATCATTTTAGGAGGTCAGAAAGGTCATCCGAGGTCATGTGATGACGTCAGAGGCTATCTTTAGCAATTTTTGCACATTTGACCATACTTTGACCTCTCTGGGCGACCGCTTAACCTTGACCAATCGAGCTAAAACTTTACATGTACAATTTTCTTACCAAAAGGAATACTTTTGGTGGCATGCACCCTGACTTTTCCAACTTTCGATTTTTTTGAACACCCTAATGGACATGTATTGAGTATGAGACTATGGTCAAATGTTGGATAAAAGAAATTTTCTGCGATGTCTACATTGTGATATCATTTCACTTTTTTTGTTAATCAGATGTTCAGATTTAGATGTTATGATGTCGAATTTCTCTGTCAAACATAAATTGTAGAATCTGCTGACACAAGAATAGGGTTTAGTATGTTGCACTATACTCCATCAGATGTCATAGCTTTCGTTTTTGTTTTTAGGAGATCACAGATACTTTGATAATGATGTTTCGTTCATGTATCTTTGATGTGTGAATGATTTTTATGATTTCGATATCGCGTCTTAAAGTCACCTTCGCACATGTCGTAGTAGCGCCAGTTCGCCTGGACATAGAATAGAAAGATGTCCCCAGATTTGAACAATTTTAGCACGAAAATGCCTTGGCAGCTGCAGACGCCGCGTTTCACCCTGCAAGTACGGCTCGTATTGGTACAAACTAGCTTAAAATATCTAGAATGGCTACCAAGGCATTTTCGTGCTAAAATTGTTCAAGTCTGAGGACATCTTCTATGCCCAAGCGAACTGGCACTCGGCAATTTTCATGATTATCAGCCGCACGGAAAAGCCAGGATAAATAAACAAGATTCAAGATTTATATTTTTTTCACTGCATCTGGGATGCATGTGACACACACGACACACAAAAAACGATAACATAAAAAAAGAGAGAGAAAATCATTGAAAGTCATGCAAGTTAAGCGGTGATTTTTTTCAATAAAAATAAACGCTGTGTACACCGTGCGATTTGCTGTACAGACACCGGATTTTTTTATCGGCCCACCGAAGCAATCATTTTTTAGTGTCTCGCGCTAGCTGTCTGTTCCTAAGACTGCCTTCCAAGAAATATTTACGGTTGAGGCCCTTGCTGAGGAGTTATTTCAACTGCTCGCAACGCGCCGAAGATCTGGCATGATAAAGATTGGAATGGCGCAGACCTTTTCCGTGTCTTCTATTGCAACCGCGACCGTTTATTTATGAAGTTGACGGATAATGTGCGTATATTCGTCTCGGTACGGAAGCCGGTGCAAGTTGACGAATTGGGGCATGACTGCTTCATATGTCTCACACTTATGTATGGCTTGTACATCGGATCGCACAGAGAGAAGGTGGACAAGTTAACCACGCGCTAGTTAGCGATCACACAAGTTGTATATAGGCCGGAGAGGTGCATCGGATGAAGATATATACAACATCGGAGAGGTGCATATCCCTGTCGTGCCCGCTGGATGGAATGTATATGACGCTGGTGGATGCACCAAAAGGCGAAGAGCACGAAACGCACAGGTGGCCGGGCGACCGAGCAGCCACTATCAATACGGGCGAAGGAGCTGCTGTGGGAATACGTCAAGGAGGACGTGCCATCACAGCTCCCAACTCCGGATGAAGAGGAATCGCATTACCAGCACTTGGTCATGATCGGTGTCAAATTGTGAGAAGAGATTGGCCCGAATTGGATGGTAAAGTATCACCGGGAGGATATTGTGATGTACAACCGAGCTTCCCATATGATACAATCATATAGCAATCATCAGTGCTAATATAATAGAGCAAGTGACAAATCTCTTATCCACATTACCATAACCATATTGTGTTACCGTAGGCCTTATTGTACATCATGTGCTCTATATCCGATTGACAAAATCTCATAGGTGGGAGAGAGCTTGAAATCAGTGAAAAAATATTTTTGAAAATGCTGTAATGTCGGTATATACCATTATCATACAATGTAGAGGATAAAATAATTATTTTCCCATGTCAATGCTTCTGCTTGCATGCTTAATTCATCACAGAATCCATCTGCTACGGCGGTGAAGTCGATTCCTTACATCGTTATCACTGAAAGAAATCAGGAATCCAAGTATTTGATATTTCTTTAAAGGTTTATTTCTCTTCTTTATCCTGACATTATCTTCGAATAGCTCTTTGGCCATTTCAGAATTCATGCATTGGGAACAATAAAGACAGAAAATTTCATCTCCAGACAAATGAGCACAGTGATAGAAATCATAGAGCTCGAAATGATGAAAGTGGGCTTCTATGATCACTGTTTCGTGTTATTGACAAAATCAAAGACAAAATAATCATGTCAGTTTCACAAAACAGGAACCATAGAGGTCCATTCAAGGAAAGTGTTATACGTGTAAAAAGCCTGCGAAAGGTCCTTGTTCTTTTGTGTTACTATGTGCCGGTCAATATTTTTCATGGCTATTTTTTCTGTAATTCTTATGTTGCAATTGTCATTGTCTGATGCCACAAGACTCGCTGAAATATTCTTGTTATCATTGTTGCAATTACGGAGGTGTATGAATACTAAGTTGGACTTCTTGGAACCATGTCCTTTAATTCTTGTATTCGAGAATCGCACAGAACAGTGCTAGTGATGTAGATGCTTCTAATTAATGCAGGAAAACTTGATGCGCAACATTTTGCGAATACATTCAGTTTTGAATTATTATAGGTATCACTATGCGTTCTTACATGCAAGAATAGAAGAATTGCAACAATATTACCGGCAAGAAGCACATTTCAGTGAAAAACCTGGCATCAAACAACGACAATTTTACAGAAAATTTACAAAATTTACGCAGCATTTTTGCGAAGACATTTGCATTGCTGAGAATACATCCATTAAATGTACAGGTACATGCTCTTTCCATCGTGGTTAAGTGCAGATTAATAGTGTTGTTTTTCCTCATTAGTCGCACTTCAATGCATCAAGATTACTTCCTTCAGGAATGCGTCATATTTGACGATGATTCTCGTCAGAAACACAAGGAAATTAGAAATTAAGGTATTCATATGCGCTCATGTCACTCTTTTCCTTCAATGTTTAAAAAACATTTTATCACGTGTCGTAACAATGTAGAAGTAGCTGCTATTTAAAGTTGGCTTACTTTCGACTTCACCTCCAGTAACTCCGGGTACTTCCAGTAGCCCTAAAAACCAAAACTGCAATAGTTAGTTGTCAATTCTTCTATACATCTTATTTCATTAATTAACATTCGACATCTGATTGCACAGTTTGCACGTTTTCTAAACAGTGTCATAACAATTTCGATACTACGAATATAATTCTTCATACGCATGCTCACAAAACACATTTATAAAATTGTCTGCATTTCACAAGGAAGTAGGAACTACATTGTCAAGAATGGCTATATACAAATTGTAAGTAGACCCGGACGTGAAAAGTTGTCGTATATGTAACTTGAAGTATTGCAAGCCGTAAAATAGTAAACTCCTTCTTTACACCAAGAAATTCAATCAAAGCAGATGCACACATACATATATGAGGTGAGATCAAAAAGTAACCGAACTTCTTCTCTTAGCAATATACAATCGGTCTAAACTCTTATTGTTCGATATCAGTGACAAGCTATGACCTTGAACTTCTCTTAGATCACGAGGCACAATCACGAGGCATAGATATCCAGCTACAGCCAATAGCAATAGAGATAACTGTTCTCTCGCTGCGAAATCTGCTTTTCTCGATAAATTGATCATTCTTCCGTCGATCTTCGTCGAAAATGGAATTTTCTCACGAACAGCGTGTCAATGTCAAGTTTTGCTACAAACTTGGAAAGACTTTTACCGAGACATTTGAAATGATCAAGCAAGTTTACGGTGACAACTCCCTCAGCCGAACCCAGTGCTACGAGTGGTTCCGAAGGTTCAAGACTGGACGGGAATCAGTTGAAGATGACCATCGCTCAGGCCGGCCTTCAACATCAACAGATGCTTACCATGTGAGCCTGGTCGATGAACTAGTGCATTCGAATCGACGGTTAACAATTCGAGAGATGTCTGATGATTGTGACATTTCGTTTGGATCCTGTCAGAGCGTTCTGACTGAAAACTTGGGGATGCGCCGCGTTGCTGCCAAGTTTGTCCCGAGACTCTTGACACAAGAGCAAAAGGTCAATCGCGTTGCAATCTGTCAAGAGCTCCTGGATCGTGCCAACGACGATGGAAACTTCATGGAATCCATAATCACTGGCGACGAAACATGGGTTTACGGCTACGACGTGGAGACGAAGAGCCAATCCTCACAGTGGAAGGGGAAAGGATCGCCGCGACCGAAGAAGGCACGACAAGTCCGGTCGAATGTCAAAGTGATGCTAACCGTCTTCTTTGACGTTCACGGTGTTGTCCACCACGAATTCCTACCTCAAGGTGGCACTGTGAACCGCCATTACTACCTTGAAGTGCTTCGTCGCTTGAGGGAGAACATTCGTAGGAAGAGGCCTGAGCTGTGGAGCAGGAAATCATGGGTCCTGCACCATGACAATGCCCCTGACCACTCATCGTTATTGATTCGTGATTACTGTGCAAAATCTGAAACGACTGTGCTTCCCCAGCCACCGTACTCCCCTGATCTTACCCCAGCAGACTTTTTCCTGTTCCCAAAGTTAAAGTTCACGCTGAAGGGACGACGATTTGATTCAATCGATGAGATCAAGAAGAATTCGCAGGAGCATCTTCGAGACATCCCCAAAGAAGCCTTCCAGACAGTCTTCAGGAGCTGGAAACAACGTTGGGAACGATGTATTATTAGCAAAGGCGAGTGCTTTGAGGGTGATAGCTTTGAATAGCTTGTATTTTTCCTTAATAAAGTTTTGGAAGAAAAGTTCGGTTACTTTTTGATCACACCTCGTACAATACATGTATATTCAAAACAAACTATCCAAAACTCAGAAACTTCGTTCGTTTTTGCGGATAATACGATGAATATGTTCCAAAAGGTATACTGTAAACGTCTAACTGAAATGTGACAAAATCATATAAATAAATCCAATCAATAATCAACAGCTAGGCCATAGTTATTGGAAATTCATTAACACCTTCATTCACAACTTGTCAAACGGAATTGAATGCTGCCCGGCTCATCAAGCATTCACAGAAAAAAATCTGCAACATTATCAACTGACGGTTAAAAAAACCTTGAAAAAAGGTTAAATTAACAATATCACAAAGCAGCTTTTGGACAAGTACAACAGTGACAGATTTGTCTTTTGACAACGTCTCCACCGTCAATGCAAACGACAGGCATATTCAAATTCGTTGTAGAAATACATAGAATACAATGGAGCACAGTGCATCAATGTTCCATCAAGTGATCCTGACATTTTCATATTGCTCAAGAATGTCTACAAGGGGCTTGAATTTGCTTATCGTTTGACGAAGGAGGCGTTGTCGAAAGACATATCTGTCATTGACATAGCGGAGTCCGTACAAAGAAAACAATTCTGAACTTGTTTCAAATCAATGAATTTATTTTTTCGCGTTCCTTGACAATGTAAGCTTTGGCACGGCTAAGGGTCAATATTTCTTAATGTTAGGGTAATAATTCTGTTTTGATCACCAAGTTTTGTCACCAAACTTTGACAACAATATTTAGAACTACAGTATTCAAAATCAGATGAATCGGAAAATATCGGTCTTACAAGAAACGTAAACGCACAGGAAGGGAAATCACTTTTCTCTCATTTTCCGAAAGCAGCTGACTATCCGTGATTACAGAGGTGAACCCTTTTCAATCACATGGTACAGAGGTCTTAATTGATTTCTCAAATCAGGAATAGTTCGAACTAGGTAGGCACATAGAGTAAGTATAAATAGGTAGAGTGTCGACTCAAAAAGTATCTGTATACAGTGAAAATTTTTATATAATAAGATTCAGTTTTTTGACGAGATAGCGTTCCTGCTGTCCAAAAAATTATTTGAGCAATTTTCAAAGATCTATTTTTTAAAAATTATTCCTGTATTTATATACTACTGTGATTATAATTAGTGTGAAACAAGTTGGATATCAAAGGAATGAATATTTGCTCACAAGAATCATAATTAAGCAGAAATTTTGCTGATGATAAGGAAATTTCATGAGTTGCATTATAATGCAAGTCCCTGCAAGTCTTTAAGGAAAAGTTGAGATCTTATTGAAAACTTCTTGGCTGAGATGTCATGTTTTTAATTCAATTTTCAGCGGCATGATTATATGATTCACAAGGCGTCTTTTCTTGGATCTGAATAGTGCTGAATAGTAATGTTGACTCATTTACACCGTTTAAAGATAATTTTCTTTGTAATGATGCTTCTGCTCTTTCAGTGCCAGGTAGTGTGATATGATCACGTTTAAGAAAATAATCTTATTATAGTGAGGCATGACCTTTAAAGCAATGATAAGCCATATCGAACTGCTAATTTAATAAGCCATATTACCTCTCAAGGTTGTCATGATATGGAGAATTTGTAAATTACTTTTCTTTCTTCTGTATTGCTGTCAGAATTAGTCAAATTCGTGTAAATTTCTCTTAAAGTGCAAAAATTCGTATATCTCACATGTGGTGCTGGGTTCCGTGCCAAGTTCATTTTATGAAATCGAAAGTGTATACACATTGGGTATTCAATAAAAGGTCGAGTTACCACTCTACCTAAATATACTTACTCTATGGGTAGGTATACCAATGTTACAGACCATACACGAGAAAAACGGCATAACCAGTTTGAGGTTGCGATCAGTCAAATTAGGACACTTTCTCAAGTTGCCATATCAATTTGGTAACGACACTTTGAACATATTCATTCTTGTTGGAAAAAGCATAGTATTTGCCAGTCCTATTTTTATTAGGTAGCAACAATTAATTTCGGCTGTACTCCATAATAGCCATTCTCAGGTAAAAAATCTTTTTAATGAAGAATGGCTGTGTAGCATAGCCGAAATTAATTGTTGATATCTAATACGAATATTCTCGTAAAAATAAGACCATCAAATCCTTGATTTTTCCAATCATAATGAACAATTCCATCAATCAAGGCATATTTCAAACTTTGTACATATATTATTCATCTTGTCCTCTGTCTGTACCCTCCAAGAGAATGACTTGTTGTTGCAGTATTCAATTTTGTTTCAGCGAAATGAATTTTAACCTCCGGTAACGAATTTTGGTTAACAACAAGCCATTATCGGAGTTTTCCACTTAATATACCCGGTATATTAACTGGAAAATGACGAAACTGCAGAATAAGTTTGGATTAAGTTAACATACCCGGGTATATTAAGTGGAAACACCACAAAATAAGCATATTTGATACATGAGATGGAATTCGTCACTTAAAGTAATTATAATTTATTACAGATGCTTGTAATTTGACACATATGAGCTTGAAACTATACACTGTAAAACAAATTCACAATTTGAATGTAATTTATCACAATTGTTAGGGTATAAAATGAGCAATATCGCAATAAGCATCTGAATAAAATTTGAGTAACAGAAAAAAGTTCATAGGTGTACAGTAGGGTTTCAATCCCGGGATTATCGCATTTTGACGGGATTCTGATTCCCGGGATTATGTAGGCTTAACATCTATTCTTAAGCAGTTAGTAGCTGTATGAAGATGGATTAACAAGGCTATAGATAAGGAACATGGAGTAACAGCGTGAAATGCAGTGCCTGAAACGTAGATGTTGACGCCATGCAAAAACTAAACATAGACTTCCCATGATCAGCTTTATGATAGACACCAAAGTTGCAAACTCGAGACAGAGCTACTCCCAAACAGAACTGCGTAGAATAACTGAATAATATACTTATTGTCTATCTCAACTCATTGGTATCAAAAAATGAAAATATGTTCAGGCATTCGAGAGAAGGAAAGAAAGAGCGCTATACATACAGGCGTACGAATATCTAATGAATTTTACAGTGATTATTATACAATATCGGGCTTTCGATTTGAAAATCTCATAACAGGTTTTAATGCGACAACGCACATTGTGTGCAATAACCAGATCTACTTATTGTTATAGTTTATGTCTGCATGTGAAAAGATAACTTATTATTAATTCATGAACATCAAGGCACATGTCTATCTGATATCATTAGTTGTATTGCACAGTGTATCGTTCAAAATACTCGTCAAAGAATATAAAACAACGCCTAGTATTGTTCAGCCTACGCCAGCCTAAGCATACCGTCGGTAAATGAATTAACCTTGCTAATCCCGGAATCAGAAAAAGTCTGGATTTTGAAAGCCTTAGTATGCAGGTAATTAGACTTACCGCTTCGCCTAATCCTCTTCCGGTGTGTTCACATGCAAACCCAAGATGAGTGCTTGATTTACAAAAATCAGCAGAAGTGTTATTTCCAAAAAAAATGTTGAATGTTACAAAGACATAATGAAAGTTTGGCGTGAGTTAATAGACCCTGGTATATTAACTGGCACTAATTTCCACTTAATATACCCGGGTACATTAACTGGAGGGGTATATTCAGTGGTTGAGGATTGTATCCACACATTGGCCGATTTCATATGACATTATTCCAGCATATTCACAGTTCTTGGAGTGTCTACCTGCACCTGCAATTTCGTCTGCGTACATGTATTACATCAACATTATCATCTGGTTTGATATTGTTCAGCGGTGACATCACAAAAATGGCATACACTGGCATGGCAATAGAATCTCCCTGTGTAGCACACTCCTTTGGAACTGCTTCTTTGCTTCCATGTATAAATAATCGTGATGGATGTGAAAACAATTTGAAACAAATATAGACAACGGTGGACATGCAGAACGCATGTTATGAAGTAGAATCTCCTTGTTCATAATATTTAATGCGTTCTAAGCATCAATCAGAAGTATCACATCTGCACTTTCATCTTCAAATGTGTCAGTCATTGCCTGTGTTGCGGATTCACAACCTGATTGTTATCCAGCACATACCTGAAGACTTCTCTACAATAATCTATTTATTTACAAAATTCACATATTAAATTCTCCAAAACGGACCTTGCTATTAAAAGTATGGTTTACAAAGCAGCTATCAAACACCAATGCTTTAATGGACTTACAAATCTTTAGAAAAACAAAGCGCGATAAGGTAGATGGCCGGCTTCCTATGTAACGGAAGATTGGTCATGACAAATTTGCACAATACTATCATTCCAGAGAAGATCTTCTGATGCTTAACCCACAACAATGCCACAACATGCCATAGCATTAAACTATTCCGACGATTCATGTGATATCCGAATCGGCAAAATTCTCAAAAAAGTGAAACAAAGAGTGTAATCAAAAACAGCTTCCTCGAAGAATATTTTCCTATGGTATCAACCAGAGCTTCGGAGCCGGAGTCGCCTGGAGCAATGGCAACAAGTCAGAGCGAGAGCAGAAGCCGAAAGAAAATGACAAGGCCACGACTAGATACATGTGGGTCATTCCACGACGATTCGCCAAATTTTTGGAATATTTTAAGGCACTAATTCTCAGATTTTGCTCATTTTTGGATATGCGTCTAAAGATATGGAGGTCAGCAGATTTTGGGAGGTTTATGACGATGATACATTTGCATTCGATTCATCTACATTGTCAATTATCACTTTTTCTCACAAAGTTCGAATACATACATGGTTCATTCCACGACGATTCACCCAGACGATTGACGATTGGCATTTAGTCTCAGATTTTGCTCATTTCTTGGATATATGTTTACTATGCCATAGAGAGCACCAAATCTGAAATATTGGCTTCCAATTTTGGATATAGCGAGATCTGAAGCTATTTTTAGAGTCTTATTTTTTCCAAATTTGTGAAATTCTCAAAATTTGAATTTTTACGCAGCGGTAGTTTTTTTTCTTTATGTTCGTTGCTCAACCAAACTTTGCATGCAGCAATTTTTGGTAAAAAGGAATTCTTGTATGAATTTCAACGGGTACTGGGATGTAGAACGGAGCTACATGTCTCCAAAGATGGTCAAAAATAGGGTCCGCGAAAAAATACAAAAACCTCAAAACTATTCTCACGACTTTCTGTATTCTTATTACCCGTAATAACCATGACAATTGTGTTGCTGTATATCAGTGTGTTTCACATCTGTGATCTTAAGCGGTAACCAGAATACAGAGAGCTACACCAGGCATTCAAAAATCGTGTTTTTTAAAAAAAGCCAAAAATGGCTGTTTTCAACCTGGGCTAGCTTTATTCTGTAAGCCAGTTTTGATTCCAAATTGATACTGAAACTCAGAAACATGCTCAATCACTTGTAGAAGAAATTTGATCAGGCAACCGATAGTTGAAGTGGCATGAATTGGCCAATTTTTATTTTGCACAATTTTTCAATATATGAGTATGATGTCAATATTATACAAGGTGTTTCAAAAGTAGGCTAACAGTAGAAATTGGCCTTGAAAAGCTATGTCTTAATGCTATAGATTAATAAGCTATGTCATAATAATCTTTTTCACGATGCCACAGATAGCTAATATGCCTTGTATTCGTAAGGGGCAAAAATTCAATACTCTTTGACATCGCGTAATTCATATTAAAATATCTCATGATCTCCAGTGTTTTCATGCCTACATATTTCACTACAACCCAATTTGAATCTATACCGATCATGAGAAGTCGAATAACTATCCAACATCTATCAAAAAAAAATTATTAGGAAACCATGTAAACAAGATAGTAGTTGTTTCAGTGTTACTGCGGAGAAGGAAGAACAGCTGACATTCGAATGTCCTCCGCGCCCCTCAGCCTGGTGCACGAAGACGCTGTCGTCAACACAAGACAGTGTTGGACAAGCTTGGTTTCCTAACAAAAAAATGAACAAATGAATAACCAAGGCCTATTCAACATATCAAAAAATTAATCAACTTAAAGTTGCAAAAATTCACGAACGCAAATGCTCAAAATGTCCACCATGGACATCGGCACATTCTTGTAGTCTTTCGGCCACACTGTGGCACACAGTTCTGCATAAGTTCCTGTCATCACTGATCTCTTGACAGGCATCTGTGATGTAGGAGCGGAGTTGAGAAAGTGTGTGAGGTTTTCGTCCGTACACTTTCTCCTTTACAACGCCCCAAAAGAAAAAGTCCATCGGAGTTAGATCGGGAGAGCGAGGAGGCCAAAGGATGCTACCACATCTCCCGATCCACTTTCCTGGAAAAGTGTCATTCAGATAGCTTCTGACACTCACTGCAAAATGCGCTGGTGCACCATCCTGCTGAAAGTACAGCTCATTGAAGTTGTTCAATGACTGCATCTCAGGAATCGCAAAGGATTGGAGCATTTGAAGGTACACCTCAGCCGTCACAGTTCTTTCAAAAAATACTGGCCCAATCACACCGTTGCTTGACATACCGGCCCAGACGGTTAAGCCAGGCTGGTTCAGCTCATTTGTTGATACCATGTGCGGATTTTCAGGGAACCAGTAGACACAGTTATGTCTATTTACGTGACCTGATAGTTTGAAACTGGCTTCGTCAGACCAAACTATCTTGTCAAGCAAATCTGGGTTCTCCCGAATTTCCGACAACATGAGCACAGCAAACTGCAAGCGTCGTTCAGCATCATCCGGTAGAAGGTGCTGCAACAGTCTGGGTCGGTATGGTTTCAACTCAACTTTCCTCATCAGTCTCCAAGTAGAGCTTAGAGAAATGTCCAACTCCAATGAGGCTCTTCTTGTTGACTTCTTCGGACTTTGAACAAATGTTTGGGCCACTAGCTCCTCGTTTGATGTTATTGAAACTGATCGAGGGCGTCCTGACTTCGGTGCATTCTCTACCGAACCGGTCTTTTCAAATTTATCTCGAATGCGATAAATAGCAAATCTTGATGGAGGATTGCTGTGAAAGGCATCTCTCCATTCCATTCGCACCTTTTCAGCATTCTTGTTTTTCCAAAAGGATTTCAAAATCCATTTTCTCTGATCATCTTTTAGATGACCTGACATGACAGAAGCAGCAAATTCAAAAAAGCTTCAAGCTTGTTTAATTCACTTCAAGTCAAACTAGCAGTGTTTGATTCAAATCAAATTAATTGAACATATCCATGTACGTAATGTCAGATTGGTGCTATATCTTGTCCATGATAGATTTCAAAATTCCTTTGCCAATGGAATGCTACTGCATAGACTTCTAAATGATAGTAGCAATTACTTCGAAGTCTATGGCTCATGTTGGACTGATCATGGATATCCATCGACTGATTCAGGTGTAAATCGCCAATAGAACGGTCAACATAGATTTCCTAGGGCAAAATCAACTGTTAGCCTACTTTTGAAACACCTTGTATAAGTAGTATCGAGAGGTAGCATTTGTAGTACATTAGTACTTGGAAACGTTAAGTTGGTGTGCAAGAAATTATTCCCCTTGATAGATATTATATATGAAACTTTGATATTGCAATTGAGCCAAATATGACTTTCAAAGTTCGAGTTTTGTTGGACTAGACATGCTTCAGCAACCGACATTGTACTTTTGAATAGTAAAGTTTCTTCGAAATGCTCAGGATCGATTTATCTTACTGCTTTCTGAAGTAATAAATTGCTTTTAATAATTTCAATTGTCCTAATGGTGAGATATCATTCAAAACGAACCGGAGAAGAGCCCTAATGCATTTGTAACGAACACTATATCGAAGTTGATGTTGAAAAATATTGTATAGAAAAGATATGCAAGACAATTCGATTGTGGTGCAAAATGATTTGGCTGTATGAAATATGTAGAATCTCATTCAATAACAGATGACAGAATACCATGATCATCAGTTAGCATCGAAGGATCCTTCATACAAAAAATGCATTTTTGATTACACCAATCAATAGGTAAACCTCAATTTGAGAACAATAGGCCTATTGATATTTTAGTATTATGATATTTTAAAAATATTGATCACGAGAAGCCACTCCATTCCGTTCTGAAGTTTTTCAATAGCAGTCAAAATTGATCACGTAATAATCACATTAATGCGGTTATATATAACCCAAACACATGGTCTTAATGGACAAGAATATAATCAAATTGTTACTTGGACAGGAAAGAAATGTAGTCGTATGCCTTTTCATTACAAATATATGAAAAAACATTACATTTTGCATTAATTTTGAAAGACTGGGTAGAATCCCGTTTTAGCTTGTTTTCTTTTTATGAAACCTATAATCCTGAGCTACTTTTGTATAGCGTGCAGTTTTATGAAAGGCTTAAAATTGATCTGGTTTAATTTTTCTATGAACAGGAATAAGTTGCCTGCATTCGATCGTATGAGTGATTTATGAATCAGAGGGATCAACAACAGCAATTGTTAGTATTAAACGCAATCAATGATTCACATGGAATATTGATTATGATACCTAAAATATTTGCCCACGCCTGCTTCTACTCATTGGGAATTCTTCACTATTTAATTTCAATTTACGTAAGTGAATACTTGAAATAATTAGCACCTCAATTACAAATATAATATTACATGAAATTCAGTCAGTCGTCGTCGTCGTCGTGCAAAATCTATGTATCTTACCTAAACAAGCCTGTATTTCCACATGAAAAGTCGATACTATTTTATTCATGTGTGATTTAATAATAGCGGTTCGCTAAATACGTAACGATCACAAATATGATGAGTGAAACGCAGGTGAGAGATTCTCAGTACCATTTAAAAATACAGAAAGGTAGCCTACATATGAGATCCTTGAATGATTATGATTACCAATCAGTAGTAAGGCAAAAGAGACACTTGGGAAAATGTTGCCACCAGGAAAGATAAAGACAATGAAGCTCGAAATTCTGTCGACAATACATTAGGTGATCGATTAGGGTCTACCAAATTAATATTAAAGTTCGTGGGCTTCGCTCAGAAAACATTCTGCGATAGTAAGTCAGTCAAAAGCTATTTACACTATCACAACATGAAATTTATGCAGTTTCCGTTTCTACGGTTCGTTTTGAATGATATCTCACCATTAGAACAATTGAAATTATTAAAAGCAATTTATTACTTCAGAAAGCAGTAAGATAAATCGATCCTGAGCATTTCGAAGAAACTTTACTATTCAAAAGTACAATGTCGGTTGCTGAAGCATGTCTAGTCCAACAAAACTCGAACTTTGAAAGTCATATTTGGCTCAATTGCAATATCAAAGTTTCATATATAATATCTATCAAGGGGAATAATTTCTTACCGCACACCAACTTAACGTTTCCAAGTACTAATGTACTACAAATGCTACCTCTCGATACTACTTATATAATATTGACATCATACTCATATATTGAAAAATTGTGCAAAATAAAAATTGGCCAATTCATGCCACTTCAACTATCGGTTGCCTGATCAAATTTCTTCTACAAGTGATTGAGCATGTTTCTGAGTTTCAGTATCAATTTGGAATCAAAACTGGCTTACAGAATAAAGGTTGAAAACAGCCATTTTTGGCTTTTTTTAAAAAACACGATTTTTGAATGCCTGGTGTAGCTCTCTGTATTCTGGTTACCGCTTAAGATCACAGATGTGAAACACACTGATATACAGCAACACAATTGTCATGGTTATTACGGGTAATAAGAATACAGAAAGTCGTGAGAATAGTTTTGAGGTTTTTGTATTTTTTCGCGGACCCTATTTTTGACCATCTTTGGAGACATGTAGCTCCGTTCTACATCCCAGTACCCGTTGAAATTCATACAAGAATTCCTTTTTACCAAAAATTGCTGCATGCAAAGTTTGGTTGAGCAACGAACATAAAGAAAAAAAACTACCGCTGCGTAAAAATTCAAATTTTGAGAATTTCACAAATTTGGAAAAAATAAGACTCTAAAAATAGCTTCAGATCTCGCTATATCCAAAATTGGAAGCCAATATTTCAGATTTGGTGCTCTCTATGGCATAGTAAACATATATCCAAGAAATGAGCAAAATCTGAGACTAAATGCCAATCGTCAATCGTCTGGGTGAATCGTCGTGGAATGAACCATGTATGTATTCGAACTTTGTGAGAAAAAGTGATAATTGACAATGTAGATGAATCGAATGCAAATGTATCATCGTCATAAACCTCCCAAAATCTGCTGGCCTTCATATCTTCTCATTACATATCCTACTGCAAATCGTCTATATGCATTTTAAGGAGATCATGAGATATTGCATCAACTGAAAGGTCAACTGTCGAGCAACATGCACATGCATTCTCGCCTCAAAATCAGTGTACTTATTATTCAAACACAATATTGTGTGTGATGGTTTAACGTCATTACTCCCATGGGTGCTTGGATGTTGCTGACACAGTCCAGACTTTAATCTGGAGCGTTCTGATCTTTTAGCCCTCCTGACTACTTCCAATGACATTTTCGGGGATCGACAGCTAGACCAGAAGATCGCCAGGGCAAGCACTTAACCCCTGTGCCACGGAGACCACGTTTAATTTTGGCTATTAATTATTCTTCCCTTAACAATACATGGTTACATGGTTTATTTTCAAAGAGCCTCATTTTCAATAAAATACTTAGAAGAATTAGTAATACGGAATACTTCTGAAGATGTGCTTTAGATACAAAAACAATTTTTGTCCAATTTGGAAATATCCAATTGTTTCGCTTGACTTATGAATGTTAGAGTCTTCACGGCTAAGTGGTTGAATCATCTCTTTCGACCGGCAGCACGAGTTTCTGGAGGGAACAATGTTGAAAACTGGACTTTTGGAGAATGCAGTACATTCTTATCCATTGCTGCTACGAATCTGCGCGCATACTGAGTTCTACCCGGTTCCTCTTCTGATCAGATAGAATCAAAAAATACACTTGCAAATCCATGAGGATGCGGATTGAAGCTTTTGATCCCATTGAAGCTTTGCAAATCCTTTCACTATGTCCGATGTGTCTGACAAAAATACTTCTTTTTAATCTACAATGCCTTACTCTAGAAAAATGAAATATTTGCACTCTCGACTGATTAAACGCTGAGAGCGGTCGTGGTAGGGACTACATCGGCGATTTCAATCAGTATCCTAAAAATATACGAAATTTTCAATACTCCCTCCACGACTTGTCTCATAAAAAAGTCTTAAGTGGGAGTCTTAAGTCTCATACTTTTTAGCATGGAATATCTTCAGGTCATTTTTCAATATGCATGTGCCTCTGCTTCCGATCGGTGATGCACACGAAAATGCATTTAAAGACACAAGTTTCAGTTAAAATTTAGTTAAGATGGTGTTCTTCACGACAAAAGATAATGATTCGATCAATCCAAATGTGTTTAGATTCCTAAACAAAGGCACATGAAGTGTGTGACCTAGAGTTGGTTCTACACTTATCGTAGTAGCTCTTAATCACGGAAAGCACCGACAAATGTCATTTTACCGAAAACCTCAGTCTGTTGCCTATTTGATTTAGTTGTGATTTCTATGTTCTTGTCTGACAAAAAGAGGTACCATGTAGACCTCGAAAAATGTGCAGTTTCGTAGTAGCCATCGCCATAGGGTGTACATCATTCTATAAAGTCTAATGAGGACCGACTATACGCCGAAGGGTCTTGGATCGGGGTGGGGGTCGGGGTTGCAGTCAGAGCCGGACCCGTGATAGAATCGGAATCGCAGCTGGACCACGACTCCGATATCCTGGTCAACCCAGTAAACCCAGTATGTTGTCCTCTTGTAAAAAGCTTGATTGGATTTTCTCTATTGAGAAGCCTTTCTCAATGGTCATTGGATTCATCACTTACATCGCCAGAGCTTCACTGATTTCTTGACATTAAAGTCCGGAAAATTTAAAGGAGTAACATGGATTTCTTTCAATTTTGTCTCACCTTCAAAAAACTTAGTGATATGCAATGTATATGCAAGTGGTGAAAATGACACACCAGATATTTGCATGTGAGTAATAATCTGAAAAATTTTATAGTAGGAATTAATTTCAAAAGCTGGGAAGAAATAAAATGCTTAAAAGAAACGAATGACTACATCCAGATGAACAAATGTGTCTCTCCTTCCTGACGGTAGCGGAGAGAACATTATGCCGTTATTTCGTAGATAGTAACAGGAGATGGGGTATAAAATTCGCTTTGAAAATTGATAAACTGAATTGGATTTTATGATACAAGAATTCTTTCGTCCAAGTCGTTGAATTTTCAATCTGAAGGATCAGATCTTCACGTAAATTACACATTATAGAAGAGAATAGATTCATGAAAATGCAACAAACTCAGGATGAGTACTAGTTGGTACAAAACTGACTCGCAAAATTCTACAAAACCACACATTTAGAGGTACTACATTATGTATAATATATAAATATGTATATACCAGGGGCATATATGCTTCGAAGTAGAAAATAGCACAACATTTGGTACTCATCTTGCCACTTAATTAGTTCAGTACTTTTCAACTTACTCTCGAAAAAGGTTAGTGTGTCAGTGACCTGTCTATCCTTAGTGACACCAACTGCTGCTTCAAGATTCTATGATGAGCCATGTGCCTTCTTGAAACTTTACATCTTGATTATGAATTGCGGAATATAGACTTCAGTTGAAAGCATATACAGGTCTATGCATGTAATCAAGGGCATAAAGAAACACCGCTCAGATGCTAATTAACAAATGATGAACGGTCTGCAGTGTTGAGTGCTGAGCAACTATCATCGCTTCATTGCTTTGTGATTTGAAGTCTGAACGATGTAATGCTGCATTGATAATTGGAATGTCAATTATTATACCATATCATACTAGATTTCCATATTAAAAGTAGTTCCCTCTTTGATGTGGTAAATCGTCGTTATCTACGCTTCCTGGTTGATCATGGGCAATTACATGCGTTCTGCACGTGACAAAAGTAAACTTTAAGACACAGTCATTTCTGATGAAAGCATTCATTGATGTCAACACATGCGAGAACTAGAGACTTAGAAAAGGAATGACGAAGGCAGATAGGAGAAAGAAGAACCACGAGCATCACAAAACCGGGAAAGCATGCAGAGATCGAGGAAAAGATGAGAGTTTTCGACCGAAAGGATACATTGGGAGAAGGATGGGAGCAAAAAAGGAGAGAGGAAGCGGAAAAAAGAAAGGCTATATTTCGAGTTCGTTCTCAATCGCGATTCTTCTACCCAATGTCCATTTCTGCTATTTAAGTTCATCATCATTTCATGGTTAGTCAAAATAGATAGATGATTCCTGATGAGACTAACGTGGAAAATGTTCATGTTTGCTTTTCTTGTCACTCCATCAGCGAGCCGACGAGATCGTGGATTGCTCCTTGTGAAGATATTCGGTATTTTAGAACGAATCATAATGTTTTCGATGGAAACACTTCTTCAATTTGATTGCCATATCAAAAGTTGATGACACAAGTGTAGCACGGAGCGAAGAGCACAACCATGAAATTTCCGAAATCGGAAATCCGAAACCAGTTGGGTCAGCTAAGCTGGAGCGCCGAGCGCGCCCACCTCTGTTGACAAGTATGGCAGGTGCAAATTCTTTGTAAGCGTGATGCATGTGATTTATCACTACACTGAAACGAGTTCCATGTAATTGCTTAAACTGAATGCTACTACAGTCTAGACTTAACTGCTCCAGTCAGATTCACAATCAAAAGGTTTCAAGCACAGAGGTTTATAAAATTTGCCACTTTGTATGCAGCAGTATGATGAATAATCTAACATCAACTGACCCGTCTGACCTACTAATATAATATCTAGTCAACTGACAAGAAATGTTTGTTGAAGTTCATTGAAAATCTAAAGAGAATGACAGCTATTAAGTCAATACAAGACAACATCCTTGATTCCCCGACCGCACTGCGAAGTTCATAGTGGTCTTGTATTACGCTCAGACCATGCTGACAACAAACAATGGTATTTCAAAGGCTGCAGACACCGACGATCTATTCGAATTCAATCTTTTTTGAAAGGCAGTCATTTATCTACTGTTCAAATTATGATTAAGATTATGGTTCATGGATTTTCTCGAAATGGGGAACAAAAGGAAATAGCGTTCGAAGTTAAAGGAAGCAGAACTCCTAAAAGACATGTTTCAACATAAGCATGCTTATTGTCATTTAATATTTCCATATTTCGGATGAGCGATATCAGCACTGCTATCGATTTGTGCAACTTATGCCGAGGCGAGGAGTGGTTGGAGTTGCACTCTGTGTTCGTTGGTGATTTCATTAACAATGGATCACCAAAACTGCTCAAATAGACGAAAGCAATTTTTTCACAGAAAGTACCATGTCGATCACTGAAGTACCGGTCATTGGAGGCATTGAGAGCAGGGCATCGGATCCGTGGTCTAGCTACAGGGTTGGTAAAAACCCAAAATCCCCAAAAACCCATTTGGGGTTTTTGGGAATTTTTTGACCCCGAGGTCCGATACTTAAGAAAACGCAAGTGTTTAAAGGGAGTTGACATTCCATGTTTTGCTACGATGTTAGATAAAGAGTTATTGTTATCAATATAATAATATGTGCATTCAATTGTCATAATTGTTGCTATTGTAGTTATTAATATTATCATCATTATTATTATTAATATTATCACTATAAAGAGGCAGGCCTATATTATAAGTCGACCCTTCAATTTGAGAATTGATGACCCTGATCTCCAGGGCGCGATTTATGCTGTTCTTGTTCATGTGTAATTTGAGAAAGTCAATAAACGACGAAACCGGTCATCGCTACTAGAGTGTTGTTCGTGGTAGACTACTGAAAGGGCGAGCGGCACTTTGTCAGGCATCTCCTGACCCATATAAAGGAGGTATGTTATAAATCGACCTTTCAATTTGAGAATTTATGACCCCGATATTCAGGGAAGCGTAGGAGACATTGTAAAGACGGCATTCTGTAGATCTATTTAGATATGAGGTTAGATAATGAGTTATAATTATTGTTTCATTATGCATGTAATTATTCACATTAATGTTTATTAAAAGGAGGGACTGATTATTTATCATACACATCGCTCAACTTTCCTTCTATTTCGCGTAAATGTTGTGGAACGCAGCTACATGTTCCTTAACTGCTGTTATGTGCTCATTGCGTCATAGAATATATTGCCTATATGTCATGTACATGAGTAGAAATCCCTAACAAGCCAAAAACCCCAAAAACCGCAAAACCCACCTCAAAACCCCCAAAAATCCCATTTCCCAGTGGGTTTTTGACTCTGATGTGGGTTTTTGACCAACCCTGTCTAGCTATCACAGGTCCGGCTCCGACTGCGATCCCGACTACCACACCGATCCAAGACCCTTCGGCGTATAGTCGGTCCGCCAACACGAGACCGAAAGTGAGACTTTATAGAATGATGTACACCCTATGGCGATGGCTACTACGAAACTGCACATTTTTCGAGGTCTACCTGATACCTCTTTTTGTCAGACAAGAACATGGAAAGCACCTATAAATCAAATGGACAACAGACAGGTTTTCGGTAAAATGACATTTGTCGGTGCTTTCCGTGATTGAGCTACTACGGTAAGTGTAGAACCAACTCTAGGTCACAGACTTCATGTGCCTTTGTTTAAGAAATCAAATCGCTATCTTTCATTGTCCATCTTGCACTTCCATCTGCACACTATTTTGATTAAATTTAACTGAAACTTGTGTCTTTAAGTGCATTTTCATATACATCACCAATCGGAGACTTAAACACATGCATGATGAAAAATGACCTGAAGATATTCCATGCTAAAAAGTATGACTAATGACTTAGCTGATGCTTCCCACTTAAGATCTCATTCTATCCAGAAACTCGTGCTCCCGGTCGAACGAGATGATTCAACCACTTAGTCGTCAAGCTTCTAACATTCACCAATCAAGTGAAATGAAACAATAGGATATTTCCAAATTGAACCAAAATTCTTTTTACATCATAAAGAACTTCTTCAGAAGTACGCCGCATCAATAATTCTCCTAAGTATTTTATTGAAAATGAGGCACCTATAAAATAACCATGTTAGTTGAAGAATTATCAAGAATCAATATTGTGCTGAAAAAGAAGTACGGTACACTGAATTTGAGGTGAGAATGCATGTGTGTGCTGTTCGCCAAGAGTCCTTCGCCCGACAGTTGCGCTTTTGGCTGATACACTATCTTTAGGAAGCCCGCGAATCCTTTTAATCCAGATAAATCATTCAAAGAAGGTGATGCACTGAGACCAGTGGATTTCTGCAGGTCTGGCCTACAAAGAAAGTGATATTAGAGCAACTTTCAAATATCATTTTTTCTCGCAAAGTGATTAAATTCAAATACATATAGGGCTTAAAGCTTCAAACCAGATACGGAGCCTTGTCATTTTCTGTCGGCGCCTGCTCCAAATCCTACCTGTTACCACTGCTCCGGGCGCCTTCGGCTCCGAATCCCTGATTGGGAGTTGAAAATGCCTTTTAGTAGAAGTACTAGACCGAAGGAGAGATACTCTGGAATCTCTGATTAAACAGTGTCTTCTTCCAGGAACTCATGCAATATCTGATGGTTGGGCAACTTATGCTCACATTGATTCCATTGATGGGAAGCTTACTCGTATTCTGCTGTGATGAAAGAGCACAATTTTGTGGACCTACACATTTCTAGTGTCCACACGAATAACTTCGAAAACATGTTGATGGGAGACATAAGAAAATCGAGGAGTCAGTATGGTACGAGTGATGAATGGGCATAATTTTGTTGACCTAACCACTTCTGACGTCCACACGAATAACATTGAAAATATGTTGATGAGAGCTACAGGAAAGTTGAGGAGTCAGTATGGTACCAGTGAAAGCTTTTTCGTGAGATATGTCCATGAATTTATTTGGAGGAATAATGTTTGATATCAACAATTTCTGTTTATTGAATTCATAGAAGTAATTGAGTTAACTCAACTTTTGTGATAAGCAAATTTTGACATTCAATTCTTAGCTACCAACAACTTTCTCGTAATCATCACTACTGTGATTTTTAGTAATTGTAAAAATTTCAGCATTTCAAATCTGCCAAAATTTAGATCACAACCATGCTCAGATCGCCGAGATGCCATTGGTAATTTTGTCTGTCTTTGTCGTATGTCATTTTGACAAATTGCTGGCTGCATTTAGTTTTTCTATATTAGTGTTAGTATTTGTCCTATATCTTTTTTACAAGAGCCATTTACTGACGAAATTTGCGTAATTTTTAGAGTTGTCTGTAGAAAAATACAGAAGTCTAAGTGGCATACATCTCTATGCAATTCATTCAATGATTTAATCAACGATGCTTCGTTTAGGGATCATCGTATCGTACATTAATTGACTTCACTAGTGTGCCGATGGCTATTAAAGCCATTCTGATTACATTACATAACTATGTCTCATGTGTTTGAGTGTGTCTATTTACTTGTACTCTTCCATGTTTGTTTGAGCTTGTGAATTTCCTGGAATAAAATCTCATCTATGTTTTTGCAATGGTAAAAAGCGTATTCTCCATTAAACGCATGTATCATACTTGTTAGTTATTACCGGTGGTAAGACCGGCACATTTATGGTGTCAGAATAAAATACCCAGAATATATTAACCTTATTGTCTTGAAGATAGTTACACCAAATAATTCTTATTTATCAGTGACTCTTTATACTCTTAGTGAGAATGGCTAAAGTTGTTAGACAGCCGGATTTGCCTGCTAATCCCAGCGTGGAGGACTGGCGTTTCTTCAAACGGTTATTTGGTAATTTCTGTTCTATCAATTCTGTAGACGATAAGGACAAACCGGCGTTGCTTGAAATGTGTGTGGGGAGAGACGGACTTAGCATCTTAGATGGGTTACCGGAACTCAAGAATACTTATACTGAAATTGTTGATCGTATGGATAGCTATTTTAAAATAAGCTCCTCGTTGCTGATCCGTAGAAGAGAATTTATCCATGCCTCGCAGAGCGAAGGTGAAAGCGCCGGACAGTTTGCGTGTAGACTCCGGAGAATGGTACAGGACTGTGAATATACTAGTGATAAAGCTAGTTTGCTCAGGGATGTTTTTGTTATTGGGGTGCGGGACTCCAGGTTAGGAGAAAGGCTTTTGGCAAAGGATCCTAGTACTTTGGATTTTGAGTTAGCCTTACGTAAGGCGGAAGCCTGGGAAACTGCTCGCGCTGATCGGACAAAGGTCGATTTTCCTGTTAAGGCTGATGTTCATGCCGTTGAGTCCAATAGAAACCCAAAACATAACGCGTCCAAATGTCACGGTAAATCGAAGGAGACTAAGGCAAATAAGGAAAAAGTTAAGGACCAGTCAGGTGCCAATCGGGCCTGTTACCGTTGTGGTTCATCAGAGCATTTAGCCAACAGTCCCAACTGTGCTGCCCGAAGCAGAATGTGTTCAAAATTTAATCGGAAAGGCCATTATGCCAAATGTTGTACCGAACGTTCGGTTTCTCATGTTGAAAGTTATGCCGAGGAGGTCGATATTTTCCATGTATCCAACAGCGGTTACGATATGGTTCGCGAAGTTGCAATTGATGGGACTCCAATTCAGGCGTTGGTAGACACAGGTGCTTTCGTTAACGTTACTAGTTCGAAAGATCTTTCACGTGGTCATACTCTTACCCCGGTTTCCAATAGCTTGAAGGCTTACGGCAAAAAGCAGTTGAATTGCTTAGGTACCGTTCATTTGAAGGTCACCTACAAGACTAAGAGCATGTCATCTGAGTTTTATGTTTGTGAAGAGGACGGTCCAGCATTGCTGAGTTTCGCTTTATGCCAGGGTCTGGGTATTATCCGTACTGAAAACGAGGTCATGGTGGTATCTTCCGTTTTCAAGGGTCCAAGTTGTGTTCCTATGTCTAGAGCTTGCCAGGTCGTTCTGAAAGATGACGCTGTGCCACGATCTTTTCCTGGTCGTAGACTTCCTATTGCTCTACGCGAGCCCGTGCAGGCTGAACTGCAGAAGATGGTGCGGGAAGGTGTCATTGAGGAGGTTGAGGAACCAAGCGACTGGTGTTCACCTATTGTAGCAGGCTACAAGAAGTCAGGTGACGTGAGACTTTGTGTCGATTTCAGGTACGTCAACAAACATGTGAAAAGGCCTGAGCTGCAGATGCCTACGGTTGAAGAGCTGATGAGTCGTGTTCAGAAGGCTTCCTTTTTCTCTAAACTTGATTGTCGGAACGGATTTTGGCAAATACCGGTCGCCAAGAACAGTCGTGAGGTTCTCACATTCTCTACTCCGTTTGGTTGTTTTCGTTTTAACAAACTGCCGTTTGGTCTCTCGTCATCACCCGAAATTTTCCAGAGGTTCATGTCGGACGTTTTGTCAGACATACCGAATGCAGTGTGTTATCTGGATGATGTACTTATTTTCGCCGAATCGAAGCATGAATCTGAAGCTATGCTCGACAAAGTTCTCACTAGGATCGATGATATGGGCGTCAAACTAAATCAGGCTAAGTGTTCTTTCCACCAATCTTCAGTTGAATTTATCGGATATTCATGGTCTCAGTCGGGGGTTATGGTTTCGAGGAAGCTAATTGATGATCTGCTGGACACGCCTGCCCCTGAGAGTGCCGCTTCGTTGCGTTCCTTTCTAGGCCTAGCAGCCTACGTATGTCACTCAAACGTTCCACATTGTAGTACTCTACTACAGCCGCTATGGCAATCTTTATCTCAGGAAACATGGAGCTGGCGGGAAACGGATGAAATAGCTTTCGGTAGATTAAAGGCAGCGGTGAAGGATATACATGTACTAGATTTTTTCGACCTGATGAGGAGGTTGTTGTACAAAGTGACACATCCGGACATGGTTTGGGAGGAGTCTTGTTGCAGAAAGGGAAGACAGTCATGTTTGCCTCGCGTAGCCTTACAGACACAGAAAAGAGATATTCGCAAGTCGAAAAGGAATGCCTTGGGGTCTTGTTTGCGCTTAACAGGTTTAGGAATTTTCTCATTGGACGTACTTTCAAGGTTCAAACCGACCACTTGCCACTATTGAGTCTTTTCGAGAAACCTGTCGACTCTCTGTCTATGCGGTTAAGAAGATGGATCATAAACATGCAATCATATGTGCTTTCCTTCGAGCACATTAAGGGAAAGGATAACGTGCTGGCCGACGCCTTGTCTCGAAATCCAGTTAGTTCCACAGAGGCAGCGGAAGGCGAGAGAGAAGAAGTAACGCTCTGTTTTATCAGTGATGTCATCCCGATACAGTTTTCAGAGGTCGATGAGAAGTCAGTGATGGATCCGGAGTTATGTCGGGTAGCTAAGGCTATCTCCAAACAGTGGAGAGGGATCGACTTGAAAGAACTCGGAAACTTTTCAGCACTTCGTGACAGCCTGTCTGTCAAATGGATAGGTGATAGATTTCTTATCTTCAAAGGAGATACTTTGGTCGTGCCTAGTAGTCTTCGTCATAAGCTGCTTGTTGAGTATCATCAGGGCCACATTGGCATCAGTAAAATGAAAGCCGCCCTTAGATCCATTGTATACTGGCCTGGGCTAGCTCACGACATCAAGGAGTATTGTGATCGATGTGATGCTTGTTCACGAAATGGGTTTCCCGATAATTCTCGACCGGTCCCTGTAGCTGACAAGGAGGAGGAGTCGTGGAAGGCCGTTGCTATTGATCTGACTGGCCCTAGTGAGTCCACCGAAGGGAATGTGCTTCTGACAGTTATTGATTTTGTTTTCGAGGTATCCTTTTGCGGTCCAGATACCAAATGGTAGCTCCCGCCAGGTTGTTATGGAGCTGAGAAGGATCTTTGCGTTGTTCGGAATGCCCGAAAGAGTTATCTCTGATAACGGGGCAACTTTTAGGAGCACGGAATTCGAAGGATTTTTGAGAACTTGCGGAGTTTCTCACCACTTCTCGTCGGTTTATTATCCTCAGGCTAATGGTACTGTTGAAAGGATGCATCGAACCTTGAAGTCTAGACTGGCTAAGATGAAGTTGTCTTGTCCACAGGTTTCGTTTGAGCGTAGGCTACAGAAAGCTTTGTACGATATCCGTAGCACATTCAATGAGTCTACCGGAAAGACACCAGCTAGCCGATTGCTAGGAAGAGAGATGAGATCGTACTTGTCCACCCGAGGTGAAGTGATAGAGGTGAAGGCGCGGAGTCTTTCCAAGCGTTATGCGGGTAGGAAAGGCATCACTAGAAACTACGATATAGGACAGAAGGTTTACACTCGAAGAGGTAGCGGGGAAGATTACGAGCACCCTGGTGAAGTCACAGAGACTGTAGGAGACACTTCTTATCGTGTCCAGTATCCCGGAGGGCGTACTTCCGTTCTTAACCAATCGAATATGAAGCCGAGATACAAGGAATGCCGAGATACCGAAGATCGATATCTTGAAACGGCATACGAGGCGGTTGAGCCGAGTTTCTCGCCTGACGGTTCATCTAACAGTGCGATCGGCGTTGGTAGCTCGTCGCTACCTGTTACTACTACTCCCCGGAGAAGTGGAGGTGCAGCACGCGAACGAAGTGTGCTCCATCCGATGCCCACGAATAATCGAGGAGAAAACCAAGGAGAACGGCCAAGGAGAACGCGGAACCGACCGCGGTATCTGAACGATTACGAGACTGAGTGTACTCCATAATGGTGATTCGTTGGGGTGAGGCATTTTTGCTCTCCATGATTCTGGTTCACCTCTCGAACCTATCTGGAGATAAGATTATCGAACTTTTGGCCATCCCTTCGCTTAAACATTTCTTTTCCCAAACAAAGGGGGGAGTGTGCCGATGGCTATTAAAGCCATTCTGATTACATTACATAATTGTCTCATGTGTTTGAGTGTGTCTATTTACTTGTACTCTTCCATGTTTGTTTGAGCTCGTGAATTTCCTGGAATAAAATCTCATCTATGTTTTTGCAATGGTAAAAAGCGTATTCTCCATTAAACGCATGTATCATACTTGTTAGTTATTACCGGTGGTAAGACCGGCACAACTAGTACATGTTGATTAATTCTCAATGTTCCACTGCAATAACAGCACAATATCATGCAAATATAAAGTTAACAGCTCATTTGTAACTCACCAGCCACTAGAAACATTAGAGCATATGAAGAGTAATGAAACATTGAATCATCTATTTGAAAATTCTAGACAGTAGCACGTTGTTAAAAAAATGACATGTAAATCCAGGAATTGTTTGAATCGTTGATAGTAAGCTTACACACAAACGCAGCATCCGCATGGATAAACAAAATGGTCTTGTGGAAACCATAGAAATCCGATTGTTTTGCTGTATTAGGCTAAAAGGCGTCATCAGCTGACTTTAGGTGGACATAAATGCCCGATCAATTGGTTGTTGAGCATCCCGAACAATTTTTGTCCAAGTCAGGATCGGCGGTTACAACACGATCACCCTTCTGCATTACATTGTTAGTTCCTGTTAATGCAATCCGATCCTTCAAGCCTTCATGTAGCACAGTATCTGATTTCTATGTGGAAAACGATTTCCAAGGTGACCTTTTTAAAAATTATCAAATTGAACTGCACAGAGTAAAATTTTGTAGTGGGAACCGTACGAACCATAGAGGAACGTTTTCAGCAACGAATAGTGCATAAATTTCTGCAAAATTTCTAGCCACAAAGTCAATCGTCTGTGACAATTCTTGGAAGTGTACCTAATTTGTCTTAAATTTGAAAAGAAAGTCTTACATGGGACATGGGCTAGGTTCTTGGCTATAGATGTTGCTGAAATTGTCACTACACATACATTTTTATCTTGCAGCTGTCTCATGGACCGTTTAAAAAATCATTTTGTCATTTTGCAAGAAGATCTATGGGAAAAGCCAAAGAGAATACCAAGGAGAAGAGCATTCTTGGTTGCCACCATAGAGTACTCTCAGCATAGCATACTCACTCCATGTTTGACACCTTGACACTATTTTGGAAGTGTGAAGCCTGTGAAGCCATAGACAGAAGCATAGACATCGAATAACAACAGCTTAATGCTGAATGCTCGATCTGTGTGGACAGAAGCCTAGATATGAATTGATGATGAAAACGACTACGAGTATGTTCGAATATCCTACGAACTAATTCCTTCATTAGCTGGGCAATCATTGAGGTCTTTGACACTAATCTGTCCTTGTGGCTGTGGCATTTTCTACTCATCAGGTGGAATTGGGCATTTTATTTTTTTAATGGCATTTTATAATGCGGCAAATATACCTATTGCACTTTAAACTTATTTTACGAGTTTCCCTTTCACCATATATTTTTTTGGTCGGTCCATCTGCATATGCTTGGTTGATTGCAATCAGATCTTCACATCTTTGAGCAAATGGTAACTCAAAACGATTGACAGTGCTTTTATGCATCCCTGCGTTATTTGTGAATCTACCCTATCATTTTTCGCTGAACATTCCGTAGTTTTTCGTCTACAGCATGTCTATTTCGTCAAGCATCTTTTCTCGATTTATTTTCTTTTTGATGATGTTTCTCGACTTTGCTGCTCAGAAGTAAGCGATGCCGACAATTTGCCTATCATTTTAAATGAGAGGAAAGATGCCGCAAATTTTCTAATCTTCTGAAGTGTAGAGAGCGGTGCCTGATGAAAATTAAGCAGGTGATGTGTCGCAATGCATATGATCACGGGACACACGAATCCCGACAGATTGTTTAGTAATGTTCCAATGTCAACATTTACAGGAACATTGCTGAACATTGCCAACCTTATGTCGCTTGAAGTTCAGCGAATTTGCTCACACCATATCAACTGCCTTCCTGAAAATGTCTTCACAGCTCGTCCGTCGTTTTTAGTCCTATCGAGCATCTGTATCTCATTGCATTTTGCCCAAGTCAAGTATCACTTTCCCAATCATTAAAAGTTCTGAGGTTATTCAGCAATATTATTTGCTTATAATAATCAATTTCCAATCTCGGAGGATCATGGTGTCTCATACTCACATAGAGCCTTTGGTATAGCAATGGAAGTCATCACACACGCGCGTGTGCGAATGTCTTGAATTTTCTATCCTCATCTATCACTGCTGTCATAACCCTTCTATGATTTTGCGAACTTGAATCGTGTTCCTTTTTTGTCGCTTGAATGGGTTGAGCGATAGTTGTCTATGACATTATAGGCCATTAAAATTAGGTGTGTTTGTTGGCTATATATAATATCCACGATTTACCCAGTGGCATGTGGCTTGTGGTCCTCGATTTTGCTTTCTCCTTTTAGGCCTATATGTTAACTACACAATAGAGCGCACCAAATCTGAAATAGGCTTTAGGCTTCCAATTCTCAGATCAGCAGGATCTGGGTCTATTTATAGACATTTGATTTTTTCCAAAATTCAGACATTCTCAAAATGTTAATTTTTACGCAACTGAAACATTTGTTTGTTCGTCATTCACACCTTTGATGTAGGAATAGTTTGGTACAAAGGAATTCCTGCCAAAATTTCAGCATGTATGTCGCATGTAGACCGCAGTTACATGGCTCCAATGAAAGTGAAAAAATAGGGTTTATTGAAAAGTTCTCAAAAATTCGATATCTCAAGATCTTTCTGAGTTTTTGTTGCCCAAAACTCCTATGATGGTTGTGTTGCTGCACATCGGTGCGATTCACACATGTCATCTCAACCCGCAACTAGAGTACAGAGGGGTACAGGCGTTCAAGAAAGCGTGATTTATCAAAAATGCCGAAAAGTGCTTTCAATGTTGGCCAATTTCTTTCGATATGCGAGTCTTTACTCCAAATTGATGATGAAGATCAGAAAGATGTCCAATTACTTGGAGAAGAAATTTGATCACACAACCGATAATGCAAGTGGCGTTAATTGGCATGTTTATAATTTGCGCGTCTTTTAATATTTGATGTAGAAATACGTAGTACATAAGCAGCATTTATGGCATATACAGAAATAACTGAAAACGTTTGCTCGCTCTATGCAATGACATTTCTTTCTTTTGGTAGCTGATTCACATGAAGGCTAGATGCTAGTGCCACACAATATTTTAGAAAATTAATGCTCAATTTTTAACAAAAACCTATGTTTTATATGCTGCTGAAATGTTACTAAAATTTCATATTGTGGATTTCCTTTGAACGTTCGTTTAGAGACCATTTTGGACGAAGACCATTTTGACTTGACACCTTATCAATTAACATGACAATTATAAAAAGTGAAATTTCCGAAAAATGCCCTGCATCCTTTTATTTTTGTTTTAATGTTGGCTGCTTCATTCATTTTAATCACATCTGTTATTCACTTAATGACATGACAGGGGTGAGAATGATCCGGAAATTTGACCAACATTTTATTGGGTCACGAGATTTGTTGAAAAATGCAATAAAATCGAGGGGTGGGGTCATTGAAAATTTTTACTGAAAAAATACTGTCTTATCGAATAGATATATTGTTCTACTGGTCAATTATAATTTATTTTGTTTTTGTTTTCAGTTTATGTCTGTTTCGTAATTCCGTATTGAATTCATGAAGGTATGATATGAAATCAATGATATATTCTACACTTACTATGCGAAAAGAATGATCCAGATTATAATCAATGTTCCAACGAACCTTCATTTCTGTTTTACTAAAACTTATGTGATATCCTCCATAGATATTATTCATGTGCAAGTTGTATAATTCACCATTGATATAAAATGCTTTGTGATCCACAAAAATTTTTATTTCTCGTTCAGTTTCGCTCTGCTGCTTTTTCGCTCTGGAGTACACGTAACAATTTTCAAGCGTGTTTGTATTTGTCTCTCATGAAGATAGGCCTATAGCGGATAAATCGGGTGAAATGTTAATGACTGTTGATCTCGCTCATCAACATAGTGCTGAACCATACCAAGTCCCCGGAATGAGAGAGAGACTTCTTCTCGCTTACACAAAGACAGCAAATTACCTGAAAGACAAGTTGCCATTCAAAAATCGGTTTTTGCGGAGTCTGTCCGCCTCATCCCCAGAAATGCGTACCAGATCTTTGACTTGCTCATACTTAATGAAGTTGGCGGAGGCGAGCAATGTAGTGACCGAAGAGCAAATGGTGAATTTTGAAGTCGAAGTGAGGAAGTATAATGTCAAGAAGTGATGTCTTTGCATGAAAATTCCAGAATAGAGGAATGGTGGTGTGATCAAGGCGGGAAGTTCCCTCTTCTTTCGAACCTCAGTGTTTCACTCTTATCAATTTTTCATGGACCAGAAGTCGAGCGAAATTTCAGTCTGATGTCACAAACGTTGAACGTCCAGACATCTAGTCTAGATGTAGCGACAGTTAATGCGATTCTGACGGTCAAATATTTCATGAAGGCTGAGAAAACAACATCATGCAAGTCTATTTTTGCGTAAGGATATTCTACACTATCCGGTACCAAAACTCTTTGCACAAAAGATGCAAAACGCATCGAAACAACGAGATATCAAAAGTGAGGAAAAGAAAAATGAGAAACAGGAAGCTTTGAAAGGGCTTTCGATCAAACAGAGGATCTTGTCAAAGGCTGAGCAGAAAAGTATCCTTCAAGCTGCTGCGAAAGCTCGAGAGAGGCACATCAAGAGAAATTTGAATGTCCTTGCCAACAGAAAGACCGATAAAGCAACCGGAAAGAGAAATCGAAAAGAGAGACCAGAAGAAATGAGAGTCCAGACAACGACTTTGATGAGCCTGATGAGCCACTGAAGAAAAAGAAGCAAATGATTTAGATGACCTCTTCCAAATGAGCAAAAAGTGAGATTTGCTACGAAACAGTTGTGTAAACAGTTATTTTTTATTTCTTGTTGTAAACAGTTGTAGTTGTAGTGTTTACATAGAATAAATGATGCTGATTCTTATTTGCTTCATTCGTACTAGCATGTACTTTTTTGTACATATAAGTATTTGAAAAGTCTAGTTTGTACAACGCTTAAGTACATGGGTCAGGATCACAACTACAAATGATTTTGTCATTCAGACAACTTCTTCTAGACTTAACCAATTTTAATGAGATTTTATCAGTATGAACATGTATGCCTGGTCGTCTTGCATCAAAATAGTTTCCCTCGTATCAATCAGATCTGATTACTGTTAAAGAACGGAAGCCAAAGTATCATTGACATTTGTCCAGTCAATACTCAATGCAACTGAGGGTTTCGACCGCGGGGTTTAAAACGGATCAAAATATATTAATTGATGATCCAAAAGACTGGAATTTTTGCCTGCGGCGCTGTAAAAGCATTTAAATACTATGCAATACTTCTTCAGCTTGAAGGCTTCACTTGTGGCGCTTTAAAAGGTTAGATATTCTATCATTTTATACTCCAAAAACCTGGAAGTTTCGCCTGCGGCGCTTATGTTGTCACATGCGTGCAAACACATGCCTATTTGGTATGGAAACACGTTTTTGTAGAACATTAAATTTTCCGGAAATTTCTGAAAAGTGCACTCTCAGGCCTGCATGACATATCATTATTAACGAACCGGTGAGACAGGGACACATTACGCAGGCTATATGCTGTGATAGTGTAAATAGCATGTGATTTAGGCTAGTCAATGGCGTTGAATATTTTATCAAGACCCATGAATCATTATCTAGTAGATTATCAAATGCATTGCCAGCAGATTTTCATTTTCCTATACTCGTCCCGTTAACGGTAACATTTTTCAGGAGCACCAATGTTGCCTTGCTAGTGAAAGGTGATCATAATTTGTCAAGAATTTCATATAAGCTATCGTTTGCCCTCCCCTATTTCTATATGATGTTGAGAAGCTCATCTACGGCTCCTCATATTCGAGATCGTTGTATATTAAACGGAACATAATTGTTAAATCACACCTGCTTAGACTTTTCATGTCAATAGAGGATCTTTTAAGTAGGACGCATAGATATTGCATTACTATGTTTGACTGAATTGAATGTAATTTTACATTTGTAATATGGCCTCTACAAGTATTAGCGTCAGTAATTTGAATTGAAGGATTCTCGATCATTAGAGGCATGCCTATGCAACCCCATGCAACACCCATTTTCATCATTGATTAAGTTGAATATGGGCAACTACTCTTTGATTTCTAACCCTGGAATTCGATTTTTCCGATAATTACCGCAGATCCAGTGTTGTATCCAGGAATTTCACCTGATGCGGTTAAGCATAGACAAACATGCAGGTGCATGTACATTGTATGCATAGCCTTCTTCTGTTGCAGACCAATGATTTATTTTCATGATCTAAGACGTATCAATATGACGAGCAATAAGAAATAATGTAATAAAACAAACATGCATGGCTGCTGATTTTTGTTAAGCATATAGCGTCAACAATTCCTGAGACCTTTTACATAATTTTGTAGTAAATGTCTATTTATCTTAAACGGCAAATGTATGTGAATGATACTGTGTTGCTAGACTAAATTCACAGAGAAAGTACGATGACATGTAGAGGATCAATAGAAATATAACAAGCTTCTATGAAGACTTCTATGTAATGTAAAATGCAAAGGATCTGTGTAATCACACCTTTTCACAACCTCCTTGGTTTCAACTTCATGAAGTCATTTAAAGTCAAATCACAATCAACACTTTCGGTTGACTTCCTTTCAATGTTCAAAATTGCTAGGTCATTGAGACAGTCTTGGGTCATGGTTGTCTTCAAAAATCTATAGGTAAGCTTCAATTTGCAAAATGTGCGCTCACAAACAACCGAAGTTGGTGGGATGACTAATGCAGTTTCGATTCGTTTTTTTATGTTGGTGACAATGGGAAAGAATGCTCCGATAAGAAATACCACTCTCTCTCGAAAAGTCGAATATTTCTCGGAAAATCATAATAGCAGTTTAATTCAGGCTTTTCAATTGTTTTGTTAATGTCATCCTTCACAAAATTTGCATTCACAATCACAATCTGCGATATAAACGTCCCAATGTCTATCTCAGAGTTCATAGCCAAATGCATACAACTACACTCAGTGTTGCCAACAGCTGCGTAAAATACGCACTGCGTATTTTTCTTGTGAATGTTGTAAAAATGGTACGTATTTTTCTTTCTGCGTACTTTTCTGACGATGCACATTTTAAAGATAAAATTTTAGTATTATTACAAATTGATTATATTTTTATCTGGAAATGATACCCTGGAAAATGTGTCTTTGTCATAATGCCAATTATTATCGCTTTCATGGTCAGGTTCTTATGAACCATGAATATCTGAAATTTTTAGTTTTGTTTTATAGTTACTTATACAATTTTTGTTACATAACTACACATATATTTATAATATGGGATTTTTCCGGATAAATTATATATATAATATTAATAAAAATTATATATAATTAAATATATAATTAATATATAATTAATATATAATTAATATATAATTAAATATTATTTATATAATATTATGAGTCTCTCAACTGGAAGTACTATATTTGAACATATATTTATAGTTCGTTCACCAAAAAGTACTGTGAATCTGGCATAATACCGGAGGCTACTGCTACAGTTTTTAGACTTGACCACTTCCCATAATTTAATAGTCACACAAATTCATTTCCGTAAACTATAGCATATATCTAAATTAAAAAGCCAGTTACAGATTGATCGAATGCATTTCATGACCACAGGACACGATTCTTCACATGAATGCTGAACATTAGTCAGTACACCGACAACCATTCTCTCTCTTCACCGCAGTCACTGTCTCTTTCATCATGGAGTTGAACAGACATGATTTCCGATCCACGATTTGCTATGACTACGAGACAGGTTTGACTGCCAATGAGTCGTTTGATCGCTTGACTGATGCTTTCGGTGATTCTGCTTCATCTTACGCAACCATCAAGACTTGGTCCGCTGAATTTCGAATGTGAAGAAGATCACTGAATGATGAGGAGCGTTCTGGAAGGCCATCAGAATCTCTGACAGAAGAATGTTGAGTGAGTAAGGGCTATGATAGAAGCTGACGCAAGAGTGACCTGTGCAATGATTGAAAGAAGTCTAGCGATTCATCCTCCTCATCCATCGAATCCCGCATGAATTTCTTGGTGTGCGAAGTCGAACCACTTGTTGGGAACCACACCATTTGACTGAAAAACAAAAGACAGATAGGGTGGAGTGATGCATGTTCATGAAATGGAAGTTCCGAAATGGAGGCGTGAAAGATTTAGCCAATGCTGTAACTGGTGCAGTGCTCCTAGCGACGACGCGAATTACGCGAAATGAGAGCCTTCGACACGAAATCAGAGGATGAGAATACGCGAAATTCTCATATCTATATTTGTCAATATTATGGACTTTTATAGCTGTATGTCTGTGTAAAAAAGTGAACATTAACATTAAACATGGAACATTAACATTAACGTGAATTGAACATTAAACATGTATGACAATGTATCATATCTTTGGAGATGTTATCATAATTATCAGTCCAAAGTTTGGATGACACGCTCGTAGAAAGAAGTACCAATTAACCAAACAAACGTGATAGACATCAGTTATTGAAGCAGACAAAACATAATTCATATTCACAGATGAAACTGGATACATGCCGGTCAGGTTCAGGACTGAAAAACGTGTGATTTTCTGGCAACGAAATTGAGAAAATCCTCCACTGTAAAATTGTCAAAATTACATGGTATGCGAATAAATTGAAATTTAATATGAATCGATGATACCATGATTCGATCTTTTAGTTTTAAAGTTTCCTGTCTTTAACTAATTTGTTGTAATACAACATTCGTAGTGAAGTATGGAATAAAATCTAAACAGCCATGCGAACGGATTAGCACATAGAAATATTTCAATATCAAAGAGATCATGTCAGTCACTGAAGCAGTTTATCAAACCTCTCCCAAAAGTACACGATGTTAGGGATGAAGTTCGTGCTGCTGAAATACGATGGTGCGTTCGAGTTGCCGAAAAAATATGTCCTTTGAGTCTCAGGAAGGTATAAAAGAAACATTGGTAGCCGTGTTTCCTGATAATGCGATTGCTCAGAAGATGAGGTTAGAACCCGATAAAGTGAAGTACGTCATCACCGCTTTCATTGCTTTATTTCTTCGAGGAAAAGAAGTCCACAAATGATCGAGCCAATAGCATATACAATAACTTGAAAGACCCGAAAACACTGTTTCTGTTAGAGTTCCTATCTGATGCACTGAAGCCTTTACGTCAATTTGAGCTGCTGTTTCAGAGATCGGAATGTTACGTCAACGAATTACACGAGGCAATGGTTGATTTATACCGACACTGGTTACTACGGTTTATCAAACCAGCTTCCATTCAAAAGGAAGTTTGGAAAACTGATTTCGAGAACTCCGAAAATTGGCTCCATAACTATCACATCGTAATGAGCGAAAACGCAAATATACTGCTACGCGAAATGTCAGCCTTCGATCAGAAAGAGGCCATCAAGGCTCTACGAGCTTTCTACATCACGGGCGCAAGGAAACTGAAGGAGTATTTGCCTTTCGGGAATCATTTCCTCAAATATTGCAAGTTTCTCCTAAGCTGAATCAAAGTGTCGCAGCGGCATACTCGAAGTATCAAGCAATGCTACAAGAACGACGACAGAAAGAGAAGGCTGAGAAAGCCGAAGCATTGGAAAAAGAGCTATCTCATGAAATTGAACATATGAAGAAAAATGACAAGCGAAAAGTGAAAATAGACGAAGAGATGAAGGCTAATGAAGAAGCGGTGACCCAGAAACTGAAGGAGAAGGAGAGATTACACAAACTTCTCGAAGAGGCCCAGCGTCAAGCTTTGAGGTCCGATCAGCAATTGGAGGAACTGCGGTCAGAACAGCGCGAGTTGGACCAGAGACAAAAACGATTATCTGATCAGATTGTGCGGTCGGCTTTGAAACTTCACATTGATGATTCAAGAAAAGAAGGCCCATTATCGAAACGACCTAAATGCTGAATGAATAATAACATTCACTCATGATGATCATATACATGCATTTTTGACAGCAATTTCTTATCGTGATAGTCTGATATATAGTACATCTATTAGATCGATGAAATAACGAGTTCTTATTAAAAGTAATTATCATGTAAATGATGATGTAATAGATGTTTTGTGCTGATTGATAAGCGTGACTATGATGTATAGGCTACTTTATAGCTAAATCAATCGATTTGGCGTTGACGCGAAATTTTTCGCGTGACGCGAAATGAGAGGTCAAGTGTCGCTAGGAGCACTGCTGGTGACGAAACTTGGATTTACCAGTTCGAGTCGGAATAGAAGCAGCTGTCACGAATCTGGTTGTTCCCTGGCGATGAACTTCACGTCAAGTTTCGCAGAGTTCGAAGCTGCGGCAAGCAAATAGTCCTCACTTTCTTTTCCTCTAGCGGCCATATTTCAACGTCGGTACTGGAAGAGCAAAGAACTGTTAACTCCTCATGGCATTGCAGTGTTGGTCTTCCAAAACTGCTGGATAATGTCCGAGAAAATTGGTCAAGGATAAGAGCACGAGAAATGCTCCATCACCATGACAACGCACCGGCCCACAAGTCGGCACAGACAATGGCTTTTTTGGATGAAAACAATGTCCATTTTCTTGCCCAGCCTCTCTACAGCCGATTTCCTTCTGTCAGCAATGCGCGGTATTCCTTTTCCACTAAAGAGGACGCTGTTCAAGCCTACATGGATGAAGTGCTGAAAATTGATCTTGAAGAGTAGTACTGCAATTTTTTCAGTGGCTGGTTTCGGCGAATGGACAAATGCATTGCCGCCAACGGTGCATATTTTGAAAAGTCATGATCAATTTTAAAAGAAATTTATGTTATTGTCTAACATCAATTACTTTTTCTATATAAGGCTAAAAACTTTAATAGTGCCCCTTACTTGCTCGCGAATGAGACTAAATAGTTCAAAACAACTCTGGCATTGTTATATTTTTGATTTATACATGTGATGTAGCCTATCAATAGAGACAGCTATAAATTCCACTTTAAATATTGATACCTGTAGTGAGAATACATGCAACAAGTTAATAACTGCTACTCAGATCAATTTGCTCTGTTTTCGTTGAAGGAATTTATTTATTTTCATGATTGGATTCAAGTTATGTTTAGGAACATTCGATCATTTTTTGTTTGACTGTAAAGTCATAGAAGATCGACTTATATCAGACAAGTTATAATGAAATGCATAAATTAGTTCCATATAATATATTTACCGTCATGATTTGTTATATCAATTATATTATATTTATTATATTGATTGATTCTCGATGTCAAGTAAATTGCGTAAAAATTATTGGCCTGCGTATTTTGCATTTGAGCCGTTGGCAACACTGACTACACTTAACCGAATACGAGAACATCAGATGAAAAAATGATATTTATTTATTTTTACTGATAAAAGTTCAGTGCCACAATGCTTGGCACCTGCAATGAAGCGGATTTATAAGGAGACTTGTGCAGTGTAGGAAGCCAATGAATTTTTGGAAGTTTCATGTCAATCTCTTTGCAATTCGTATTAAAGTGTTTACTTTTGAAGGATTTATGATTACTTATGATTTCTACTGCGTTTTTGTCAGCAGTTACATATGTACCATAGCCCGTAGGTGCCATGGTATTCAAGTTGAATCCGCTGATGTGCAACAATACAACAAGCCTCACAGACCTCATTTTTTAGGCTTTTCTCCTATTTTTCGGTTGAGATCTCCTATTTTCCTTTTTTCTGAATCTTTCAAATTGGTGAATACTGGTACCACAGATGAATCCCCTGAAGTGGACGAATATATTAGTGCCTATACTATCATCATACGTTCGCTCTCTACATAGGAGCTTATCTGGGCAGAGTGAAAGACATTCATCGGTCATCAAATGGTCGACGCTTTCTTTTGCTTTGCTCATATTTTGTTGGAATCTTTCCAATCTACCGTTCTGTACAGAGAGATAAAATTCTGAATTATATAACGGCGTTTTCTTTTTCCCGATCTTAGTTCTTTTCAGGAGTGAATCTCACTCTATTTGGGCAGAGTGAGAGAATTGTTTTGGTAGAGCACCAAAAGTTAACTCTTTATTTTATCCACATACGTTTTGAGAATTTTTCCATTATATGATTCTATGCATGTAAATTCTGTGCAGACTTGTCTCTAATGTTGAGTATTCGATATTTTCTTTTTCTCGCTCCTGTTTTTGGGATTTTTCCTCCTTGTTCAAACGTAGGTAGGAGATAGTGAGATCCGCCTCGGTGTTCTCGCTTTACAATGCCTATCTGGTTCTGCACCTTCGCATCTGTCAGCGGAACTCCTCCTCGAACGACAAGGATTAACGCATACTAGTTTAGCTTCATGTAAGAACTTTTTTAAGTAAGCTGCCTACATTCCTACCAACCGGGCTACCCGATTATCCGTGCTTCGGCATTTTTCCGCTGGCCTTAATTGCAAATTTGAACTCCAGGGATGTGAGAAAATGTATAGTCCGGTTGATGTGTGTGAGAAATGTCTTGTTGAGAAGCATGGCTGCAGTTCGATCCTATTACACGCCACGTGGATGTCAGAGTGAGCTTGGATGTATTTCAATATTTCGCGTTACTTTTAAACTCACATCACATTATTAACTCAACTGTAGGAAGCCCAAAATACATGATCAGTGCATACGCTATGAATCCTGTATTCTACTGAGGCCTTTCAACGCTGTTGGTCATCATCAGAAGCACTGACAGACAGCTAGAGCCACATTGCCACATTGCATGCACGGAAAAAAGTATTATTTAGTATTTTTTCTATCAAAAAATTGGATGCTCATTGTTGTATGTGCTTTCTTTGGCTCATTAACTTCATGTGGTTTCCGATTTCCTTGTGGATTCTATTATGGAGCGATGGCTCTCATGTACTTGATCTATTGTCTATTTCTATGGGATTTGTGATGCTCTATTGATTCTTCTGTCTCTAGTGTTTAGTAAGTTGTGTGAGATTTTTTCCCATGCATGCAATGTGGCAATGCGCTTTCGTTGTCTGTCAGTGACTCTGATGATGACTGACATTGTTGGTTGAAAGGCCTCAGTGGAATAAAGGATTCATAACGTATGCACTAATCGAGTTTTGGACTTTCTACAATTGAGGTAAATGATGGATTCTAGGCCGATTTTGTATTCAATAACATATCACATGCTAATATCTGATCAGATTTGATGTATCTGTATGTCCGCAATCAATAGTGATGATTTGGGTGATCAGCAGCTCACCTTTGCTCACCTTTACCGGCCAACAATACCAAATTCCTCCAGGGTGGGCCGTATCGTCCTCTTCCATTTTACTCGATCGAGGGCCAGATTATGGGTTATGCCTTTTCTCTCCAGATATTTTTCTATGACCCTTTTCCATGATAGGGGTGGACGACCTCTTCTTCGTCTGCCAGATATCGGTTGGTGGAGTGCTGTTTGGGTTATATGATCGTCCGGTCTTCTTCTGACGTGTCCGTACCATGCAAGCCGCTTGTACTCCATGAATCTATCGATGGATGGGATCCTCATCTTGCGTCGAATCTCTTCATTCTTAACTCGGTCCCGGAGGGTTAAACCTTGACATCGCCTGAGCATCTTCATTTCCGTCACCATCAGCCTTTGCGTATCTTTCTTCCTTGGTGCCCAACACTCTCCTCCATAGGTCATTGCCGGTTGTATCATAGCCTGGTAGATCTTTGATTTTAGCTTGAGAAGAACTCCTTTGTCGTAGATAACTCCTGTCACTTGTCTCCAACTTTTCCATCCTGTTTGTATGCGGTTTTTGATGTCCTGCTCGCAAGATGATGTTACGTCTAAGAGTGAAGCAAGATACTTGAACTTCTTAACTGATGGGAGCGAGGTTCCATCCATTTGTATTTCTTCATCGTTCGCAGCGGTGGAGAGGTATTCACTCTTACTTCTGCTAATTCTGAGACCATTACTTTCCAGGGCATTGCGCCACAACTCCAGCCTGCTTTCTACCATTGTTTTAGAATCCCCACAAATCACCCGATCGTCAGCGTAGAGCATTTCCTTTGGGGGACTGTTCTCCAGATGCCCAGTTATCACATCCAAGACCAGTAGGAATAGATATGGACTCAACGCCGATCCCTGGCGCAGCCCAACAGTGACCTCAAAAGGTGGAGTGCAACCATGCTTGGTTTTCACAATTGTTAGGGTTTCTCGATACATTTCCCGAATCAGAGTTACATACACCTCCGGCACTCCTTTCCTTCTCAAACAGTTGAACAACAATGCTCGAGGAACAGTCGTACGCTTTTTCTAAATCCACTAAAACTGCCCTGAAAGGCTCGTTTCCCTCTCTCAGGTTCTCCATAACCGTACGCATTACAAACAAGAGATCCAGGTCGGAATCCAAACTGGTTGTTTCGTACATTTGTGCACACTCTCAACCTCTTATTAATTATTCGTTCTAGGAGTTTGAAGTTGTGGCAGAGCAGTTTGATGCCTGGATAATTGCTGCAAACTCTGTGATCACCTTTGTTTTTATATATTGGTGTTAAAATGCTCTCTCTCTCTCTCCACACCGCCGGCAATTGTTGATGGCCTTGGATGATCTCGTTGAGATGATGCAGGCACAAGTGTACTCCTTTCTCTTCTAGCACTTTAATAGCTTCTATGGGTATGTCGTCGGGTCCGCAACTGCGCCTGCCTTTCATTTTGCTCAGTTCTTTCTGGACTTCATCCTGGGTAATTTCAGCGATCGGACCATTCACTGCCAGTTCTGTGGTAATTTCATTATGTGGTCTTTCTTCATTCAGCAATTCACAGCCCTCCATATCGCTTTGTTACTATCGCTGGTCGTCTGAATTGTACCTTCAGAGTCTCTCATAAAGAAACCTTCGATGTCCAATTTCTCATACATTCCTTTCCATGCCTCTCTCTTTGCTTTGGCTACCGTCTTTTTGACGTGCTTCTTGGCCAGTTTGTAACTTTCTCTATCAGTATCAAGGTTGGAGATTTTCCATTTTTTGAAGCTAACCTTATTGACTTTCAAGGCACTTTGGACCTCGTCCGTCCACCACCAGGACTCTAAGTTACGAAAGGTTCCACCGCGGGTCACTACACAGATCTCCTGCCCACAACTCCTCAAGATATTTTTCACCTCCTCCCAATTAACTGCATCCTCTATACTCCTCAACGTGAGGCGCCTGAAGCTTTCTGCTGTCTCCTCGTCTGCTAACTTCCACCACTTGATCTTCCTCTCTGCTTCTTTTTGCTTTGGTTTCGCCAGTGCTGCTGACCGATGGTCCATAACCGAAAGCTTATGCTGTGGGGCAGTACACTCATTTGGGATCACTTTTCAGTTTTGAATTGCTCTTAGTTCGTCCGATGATATTAGAAAGAAGTCTATGACCGTCTTGTTGCCACCGCTTTCATAGGTCACTTTCTGTGCATCGTTCTTCACAAACCAGGTGTTAGCTATTCTGAGGTTGTTTGCCTGGGCTAATAGTCCGGCAGCCAGCACGAGTTTCTGCAGGGAACGAGGCCGAAAGTGAGACTTTCACGGAATGATGTACACCCTATGCCTACTATGAATCTGCACGTCTGCCGAGTTCTAGTGAGTTCCTCTTCTTGACAGACAGGATCAAAGAAAAACACATGTAAATCCAATGGGGCGCAGATTGCAGTTTTTGGTTAAAATGAAATTTTCTATGTTTTCTCTGATTAGACGAAAAGTACTAAGCCTAGAGTCATAATTTTTGGCATTGGATGTCCTCAGGTCATTTCCTATTATGTGCATGCGTTATTATCATGCATCTGATCGGCGATGTATGTGAGAATGTGGTTCAATGTGGATGAAGTGGGCCAACATGTTGGTGTTTGCCGACATTAAGAGGCTCGCCAAATCTGAATGTGTTTAGCTTTATAGACAGGGGTACATGAACATGAAAGGAAATGACCTAAAGATATTCCATGCTTAAAATTATGACTCTGGGCTTAGTACTTTTCGTTTAATCAGAGAAAACATAGAAAATTTCATTTTAGCCAAAAACTGCAATCTGCGTCCTATTGGATTTACATGTGTTTTTCTTTGATCCTGTCTGACAAGAAGAGGAACTCAATAGAACTCGGCAGACGCACCGATTCGTAGTGTGGATAGGGTGTGCATCATTCTGTGAAAGTCTCACTTTCGGCCTCATTCCCTGCAGAAACTCGTTCTGGCTGCCGAATCTATCTCCCTCTGCGTTTCTACTGCCAAATCCGTGACCCCCATGGGCCTCGCACAGCGTTTCCAAAAGTGAGCGCGCATCGCGCAGCTGCGCGGTTTTGCCGATTTCTGCGCGGAAGCGCTGAAAATTGAGAAGCTGCGCGGAATTTTGATGTCACAATCTTATTTCAGTTTTAAGTATGTTTTGAATCTTAGTGCGGTGTTTTTCACAGAAATCATTTCAAATTAGACATTGTTCACCTAATGTACAGCTTCTGTAGTACATTTGATAGAGCACATTTTTTGTTAGATAAAATAAAAGAAAAGTACAAATTTTCGTGGATTTATCAGGTCCGCTTCATCAGGTTGCAGTGGTAAAACTGAAGTCAAACCAAAAGAGAGAACGATATATGTGCGTATATTAGGTAAATACATTTCCCATCGGTTCATCGCACTTTACGGAATTCCTAGATTCCGCCGTTTCTCCCCTTTATATGAATTTTGTGCTGTTCGCCCTGAAAACGTTGAAAGACTTCGAGATCTTCTTCCAAACGTCAGCTCCTGTGATACATTTGATCTACGATCGTATGATATCGATCATTTCGGACGTCTGTTGTTCCTTTATTCGACAAGAATATGCTGACAAGGTGATGAATGAAGATGAATTCTATAACGTTCCAAATGTTGAAAAATTATCGGATGATAATGTGCTGATTGGCGGGAAAGCTATAGAAGCTCTTCGTAACGACCATCTTACGGCAGCACAACGTGCATTATTTTTTCAACGAGTTCGTCTGTTCTATGGTCAGCTCCTTCGATCTTTGATCCATTACTTGCCTATTGGTAAACGTCTTCTGAGGGCTCGCAAATTCTTGGATCCGAAACAGAGGGAAAATGTTGCGCAAGAAGATCTCATTCACTTCAAATCCCAATTGAATTTCGATTGCGACGCCGACGCACTTCTTGAATGGCGCAAGTTACGTAGCGATGCGCAAATTGACACAGAGGAAGTCGACCTGCAGATAGCCTCGAAGGATGCCTACCATAGTTTGAGTGCACTGGCCAAAAGTTGCATTATTCTACCTCATGGCAACGCTGACACTGAAAGATTGTTTAGCTCGATGAAGCGCATTTTGACCACAGACCGCAACAGATTGCAGGATCCCAACTTTAACGGTATTCTGACAGTGAAATTATTTATGCGAAATCGCGGATACAAGAGTGCAACGTTCCCAATTGGACGCAAGTTGCTCGATCGTTGCTATGAGGCATCGAATTCCTACATGCAGTATCTGAAGCAAAAGGAAAAGGAGCGCATTGAAGCAGAAAAAAAGAAAATGGAAGATCTGAAAGCCAGGGAGAAAGAGATGGAAAGAGAAAGAGTCAGGCAAGAAAAGGAATCCGCAGAGAAACTCGCCGAGAGTAAGCGGAAAACGGCTTATGCTAGAAGCACAGTCGATAACAGATGCAGCTCCCGTGTCATCGAAAAAAGATGAGTCCAAAAGAAAGTTGAAGAGAACTTTGCCTTCGACCGAACTACTGATGGATACGAGGCGTCATAGACAATGATAAGACACTTGGTGCTGACTATTTTCTCGTCATCCTCAATTCAAGTTGTTACAAATTCAATAAATGAATACAATTTTTCTTAAAAAAGATTTATTTTTCTGTCAATATGTACATCTACATTCTATATGTCCTTCACACTCAGTTACCGTGAAATGTAGTAAAACGTGGACCATTAGGCCACTTTTGAATTTTTTTGCAATAATTATCATGAAGACCTTTTGTTGTAGTCACATTCCCATGCCACTTGACTCGAGAGATATTGGTACCGGAATAGTTTCTTGTTCATTTTGTTTTGTGAAGTCTTTGATTATTACTGAAAATACAGTACCTACTACACTACGCTTTATTTATAGTTACCTACTAGTACTACTAGTCACAATATGTTGACCCTATTGATAGAAACAGTTATAGTGACCCAATCAGGTTCCATCGAAAGTCTACTTAAGATTGAAAGTAAAAGTTGCACATCGCTATGTAGGATTCATTTTTGAATATGCAAGAAAATGAAATCCAGAAAATCACAAATATGGTCTTAAAACTGCAATGTAAAGGGGGTTAGGGTCCATCTGCGCGGATTTACTTGGCCTGCGCGGATTCTCAGAGATTTTACTTTGGAAACGCTGGCAGTTGTTCCTCTGCACTCCAACATGACAGTTCATATCAGCACCAATGACAACTTTGCATGATACTTCGAATCCCGAAATTGTGTTTTCTAGCGGGCTCATAAACTCCTCCTTCTCAACATCTTGGCAACCTGTTTGGGGAGCATAGGCACTTATTAAAGCATAGGTCTTCATGTTGCCAGGGTTGTATATCTTCATCCACATGAGCCGATCATTCACCCGGTTGACTTCTTCGTATCTTCGACCAGTGATCTTGTTTTACTGCTACTCCAACATTTTTCTTTGCTGTTCCACCTGAGTAGAAAAGCTTAAATCCGTGGCCAATTTCTCTCGCTTTATTACCGGTCCACTTTGTTTCTTGAATGCACGCAAAATCCACTTTTCGCCTTTCAAGCACATCAGCTATTTCCATACTCCTACCCGTCATAGATCCGACATTCCATGTCCCAAAACGTCACATGCATGATGTATCGCGTTCTTTGTTTTTGACAACTTGCTTCTTTAGCCGCAGTCGTCTGTTCTGCGGTAGCCCTTGCTCACTTGCCACACTGTCTGGGCGATGACAGCGCGCGTCGCTTGTGGGGGACGACCTAGCCCTTATCGATTCAATGTTAGAGGACATTTTCATATTTGCTTTGGCTGGGGTTTTTACTGCCGGATGTCCTTCCTGGCGCAAACCCTCCTCCTTTCTCGTCCTGGACTTGGGACCAGGCAACGGCGGAGAATTGTTTGGTTTTAAATCAGAGTTTTCCTTCTCCTAGATGGACTGCCTGCCAAGCTAACGAGCTCCATCTGCCCTTGGCAAGGGTTATTTTAGACTGGCGCCCTTAACTCGCCAGTGAGCCGCTGTTGTTAGCGTTACCCGGGGGGAGGGGGGGGACCACGTGGAGGTAACAGTCGGCTAATGTCCCATACTCGCGTAGCTATTTCGATGGCTTGAGGACGCCACTCCACAAACCAGCTACGTATGACCAAGGCCTTTCCCACCCCCATCAGCAGGATTCACAAAATTCATTTTCATCACTTGATCGCGCACGTTAGACTTCCTTCTGTATGCATCTAGTATTTGCTAAGAGCTGTTGGTCTGCGCACAGTCGAACTTCCTTTATAGTTAGGCTATAATTTGACACCTAGTTATATTGGCTCACTAAGCTGGCTTTATTGGGATAATTAGCATTGCTCATTGTGATGAATTTATAAATTAAAATTCAATCTCAGCATTCATTCTTATCATCGCATCGGAGGTTTTCAAAGCTACAATCCTCGTCAAAGATGTCTAGACTCAAGTAAAACCAGGAATTATTCGGAATTGCTTCGAGAAAGCGGGTTTTCCTTCTATCAGGGGTGACGACCAATCTATCAGTGAAGACGTCCAGATTCACAACGAAGAGAGCAGCTATGATACTTTATTTCTTGTGCAACCCGTATTAGCCCACATGAATGCCATCGGAAGCTTTCTTATGATGACTGACCTAGTTGCTTGGAATCCAACCCCTGTCTGTATTGACAGACGGTTGCACAGATGATCAAAAACATGGCAAGACTCAATCTCTCTTCTGCATATACCCTGGCGATCGTGGGGAATACAGCTACAGCCGAGCTCCTGGCACATAATGTCCTTCACTTGATGCTTCCCCTTCTTGGCCAAAGAAACCATCGACACCTCACTTGCTCTCGCTGCAGAATTGGTTGGTTTTACAAAAGGGTTTGCACCTGAAAAATCATCGGTTCCTGAACGTACAAGGCACCAATCAGGGATCAAAACATGACCTGGTCTGGAGTTGTCTGAAATTGTTCCACATCCGGCCTCTCCTATATTTCATTAAGAACCCTTATAAATAAGTGTTAGATTTTCCTTTGCATTGCATCTGCAGAAGGCGATTCAGCTTATATCCGTATAAAACAACAAAATCCCATTGAGATTGATTCCACTTTGTTTACTTGTTTGCTCATATCATCCAATTCAGTGACATTGTGACATTTTTGCTTTCAGACCAATCAAATGATGGCAGCACCTTATCAAGACCTGAAGCAGAAATTAAAGCTTAATCTTGGATCAAGCCAGAGTACGATACCCCCATTGGAGCATCATAATTATATGTAAGCACTGATTAGATAGACAAATGATTTCACACTATTTTTGCTATCTGAATTGTCACTGTAAATTTAATGACCATGAAAAGTTGCTCAATAGTACCTATTTAACAGGCCGGTTCGTGTGAATCTACCTAAAACGGGGAACTTGAACATGCCGGGCCAACCTCCTGATATGGAATTCACCGCTGACGATCTCACAGACCAAGGCGAAATTGGACGGGGCTCGTATGGAACAGTCAATCATATGCGACATAGTGGTTCTTCGTTTGAGATGGCTGTAAAGGTTGGTTTCATATTCCTCTTTCTTTATTGGAATTAGGTTACGTGAATAAGTTCAGAGGTTTTTATATGCTCACAACTCACAAGCTGTGTCTAGCGCAAATCGATGTGATGAAAGTGGAGACGGATGACAGACAGGAGCTGCACTCATCTATTCGAACAGGAAGCATTGCCTGAATCGCACCTGCAAACAGAGCAGCAAACTTTACAAGGGGGAATGCAGCACTCAGTTCCAACATAGTTTATGGGAGCATAAAGCATCAATGAATGATCTGGAATTACATTATTTAGAGCAAAGGATACTGCTAAATGTAAATGTTTAAAATCCATGAGCTTGATGTAGTAGTTCAATTTAGCGTAAATCCTATGAATCATGCTGACCATGGTTTATCTCGTCTTTAAGGTCACTGCTTCATTAGACTTTTATGGACTTGTGGAAGCACCTGCAGGAGATACATGTCCATACTCACTCCAGATTCAGAGACTGGCATTGTAATGTAGTCAACAAAACATGACTTTTCGTGTTCTGGAACGAAACTGGAACCGAAATCGATGAAATTACGCTGTGCGGAACCGATCACTCCTTAAAGTTGACTGACCTGCTGCGCGAAATTAACGAGCTTCAGTGAAAGACAAAAGAGTACGTGTCATAGTAGCAGCTGCACATGAGAGATGAGAATTTTTCGCGGATACGCAGAATTCCGAGGGGCCCCAATAAATCTGCTTAATGCATTCTCTATTTTTTGTGACAGGGTTCCTTGAAAATATGAATCTCCACCGGGGACTTAGTCGCCCTATTCTCATTCCTTAATCGATACAGGCTGATGTAAGCGGTTTGAGCCATGACCATATCTAGAACAATGCATGTGCTTGACGTAGGACAATTACATGTGCGCTGAACGTCATAAATTTTGCAGCAACTGAAAATTTGTTGAACTTGATGAAACTAAACTTATGTTTATGGCATCCAGGATAACATGATCCTCTTAGCCGCTGCCTTAGTCAATGGCAACTTTGTAAGACTGATATACAGATGCTTGTCTTCTACCCACAATTGCTTGTACGATGATGGTCACAGTCTTGCTCTCCTTTATCCACAATCGAACTAAAATGCGAAAAGTAGGAAGATTTCTGCAAAAAAGGAAATACTGAACCCTCTACTTCATCTCTCATCTGCACGTTTAATGTCATTGCCAACTGTAGAAACCATCTCACCGGTTTGGCATTCTTATGTAGCAAAAGTCTTGGTTACTTTTCGTATTTTCTGTGCTAAAGGATAGAATATTATAGTTGATGTGGAGGAGTCGTTTCGATGGCCATTGTTATGAAACTGATAATGTAGGGGAGGATGTGAAGAACTTGAATTTGACATTTGTGGATGCTTGACTGAGTTATGTGACTTCTTTGGGTGAATTTGTAATCTTGGAAAATTTGATTAATTCTTGGTTGTCTTTAGAAGAGATAATTTTTCCATCATGACTGTTGAAAATCCTGATCTCGCTACGATTGATGACTGCGGATAAGACAAGCTGCACGGTTGTGTGCATGAAAGGTTTGTCGCACCAGCAATTGTGGGTAGAAAGCAAAGAACGGTAATTTGGCTATTTTTAGACAATGCATCAGTTCGCAACATGCATTCAAGTAGACAGCGTCTAAGATATTCGTCTTACAAAGCTGCGATAGACTAAAGTAGCAGTTAACAAGATCATGGTATCCTGGATGCTGTAAATATAAGTTGAATTTTATCAAATTTAATAGATTTTCAGTTGTTGTAAAATTTATGACGTTCATGGTAGAGCAGCAGCAGCAACAGGAGCGGCTTTATTAGCGCGCTTGAGATTCGGGCATTGCAGCAAGTTAGTGGTTTACGCAAGTCTTAGGAACCCGGTAGTTGACCCAATTTGTCGGGGATGTAGAGGAACCCTCCAACTTTTGGACACCGGCTGGTTGATTCCACAACCCTGTATCGCGTGTGTTTTGAATTTTTTGACAGTCACGCGGTGACACTTTTAACCCTTGGGATACCCCCCCCCCAAAAAAAGTGGCTGTGCTGGCCAAGCGGTCTCTTTTTTATGGTTCTTTGGGCATGTACTTCAACAGCAACAGCAGTGCTAGTGTATAGAGCAAACTTTTTCATGTTTTTTATCGCTAAGCTCGAGTTCTTACTGTGTACTTTATCTTTATTCCGCTGTTAACAGATGAAAAATGAGCTCTTAGCATTTTTATTGGAAGCCAATAAGTAAAGCAATTTTTGAAGATAACTGATAGTTGTTGGATAATCTAACATCTATCTTTGACAGAGCTCAAAAGCGCAGTAAGAGCGCATCGATTGAATATTTACTTAGAAGCATGTCTTCTCATTCCACGCCTGCGCTCAAAATAGCGGTTATTCGTTACGAAGTGTCTCCAAACAAAAAATTTCTCATTTATGATGTGAGGTCTTGAGATGGAGACTGCGACTTAGTCCTTCCACACAAGCACAACTGTAATGTGTGAACGTTGCGACAAAGCAACTACAGTAAGGTCCATCATGATGATTCCGCACAAAGGAAGAAGGAGCACGGTGCATTTGACACTCAACCCATCCAGATCAGCGACAGAAAAACCAGGCGGTACATCTCGCCTCGCACTACCATTATTCATCAGCAAGTTAGCTTTGTCCTTATTCAAGGCTGTCATACCTTTATTAATTCATCATTATAGTATCATATTGAGAACTTCTTTACGGAAAGCGTAGTTATCTGTATTGAAGTGTTCAATTTAATTGTAGATGAAATTTGTGACTTAGCAAGTCTTCATGGTATTTTGCTAGCGAACTGCGGGCATACCTGAACGGGCGGGTACGGCAGTCACTTCACGGGTACGGGCGGGATGTTTTCGAGTATGCGTAAGAAACAGAAATAGCGAAGGTGGACACTTTTAGTATCTTGGGTCAACTGTCCAAAGCAATGGTAAATGTGACAAAGGTGAAAAAACAAGTACAAGCGGGGTGGTGCGGATGGATACGAATTTCCGGAGACATGTGTGGCAAGAGATTATCTGCGAAAGTGAAAGGAAAGATTTCCAAGACGATAGTGAGACCTGCCATGATGTATGGACTGGAAACGGTACTATTAGCAAAGAGACAAGTAGCCGAAATGGAAGTAGCACAGTTGAAGATGCTTAGAATGTCTTTTGGGGTGACTAGAATGGACAGGATTAAGAATGATGACATCAGAGGAACTGCTCATGTTGGAAGGTTTGAGGATAAGATGCGAGAGGCTAGACTCAGGTGGTACGAACATGTAAAGAGGAGAGAGGAGGAATACATTGGAAGACGAATGCTGAAGATGAATCTACCGGGCAAAAGAAGACGAGGGAGACCGAGCCTAAGATACATGGATGTGGTGTCAGACGACTTGAAAGTGATCGGAGGAAAAGAGGAAGACGCGAAGGATAGAGCGAAGTCATATTTAGTTAAGTTTTGATGGGACTTACAAAGTAATCACCAGAACTTTATTTTCGTATTTTGCAAAAAAATAAGTCCGTCCAAGCCTAATATTTAACTCCGGAGTGAAAGAGTTAAGCTTCATGCACTCGAATTGCAAACCTGCGCCTGTAGTTCTGCGTTGTTTCAATTCACAATCTGTGTGATAAGACAGACACATACAATAGCCGGTTGCTTGTCGCTACATGAATCAACCAGTGGGGAAGGACATGGGTATAATAAACGGAAGAGACTAAATTTGCTTCAATACAAAATGCGAAGAATCCATGATTAGAAAAAATGATTGAACAAAAATTTTTGATGATACCTTTTTGTATCATTTTTCCTCAGAATAAGATGATATCATCTCATCATTGCCGATCTTTGCATAAGAATGAAAATCAGAAGCCAATCGTCGTCCGGTCACTTGACGCCTCTCTGTGGTGGGTATTTTGTGTTACATCAACTGATATTTATATATTTTATTTGTTTTGATTATTAGGTTTTGTATGTCGGTTCATCTATGTACGGACAATGTTTATATTTGATGTATCAAGCAATATGCAAATGCTCAAATTACTCAGTGTAAATGCAGCGTGCTTCATAGAGAAGCACAAACAGTCTATGCACTGCAATTAGACTATACTATTGATAGAAATCAGCCTTGCGTAGATGATTCACTCAGTGGCACAGATTTTCAAACGGCATTGATCATGACAGTCATTAATCACTATAATAGCTATTAATATTACAATATGTAGCTATTGCGTAATTACAATTTTTGCTTTTTTATTACAGTTTTGGTATTTATTAGTGGTCCCTACATTAATAGAATTGCACAGTTCTAAACTTGGATGTGACTTCGAGTCGAGTCGAGTTATAGCTTCACATCATTGTGACGCATGACTGAAAGAGGTAGAGGTTATTAATAGCAGACGTCATCAATTGGGAATCGTAAACAACAACAGCATTTGACTGTCAAGTTCTAAAAAAGTTCTCCAAGAGATACAATCCTATTAATTGATCAAATGTCAAATCTTAAATTCCGCATGTACGTGCACAATTTCTTGACAGCAAATGACTCAGCCATAAATTAGTCGATTACCTTTTCTCAGTTGTATAGATTTTTCTTGCTTTCATCAAGTTGCTGGAGCATCGGAGATTTGAAATTCTTGCCGTATAGTATTCGACAAAAATAATTTAATCAGTTAGCAATGCATTTTGATTTTTTTGCATTCGTCAGTAAATGACTATTAAGCATTAAGTCAGGATTTGTATTGAGCCAATAAAGGAAGTGAATTATAACATAACGATTCAATGATATCCTAAATATATATTGGGCATCATTATCCCTGTGAAAAATAATGTCTTCAATAAAATAGTTAATCGTCTTATGAGTTTTGATATTTTTATGTAGAGATGCATGCGGATATGTGCGGATACGGGCTGGTGCGTGTACTGAAAAACGCTCTGCCTGCAGGTCACTACAATTTACATAATTGGTCAAAAGCGGTCAATCTGACCCGAAAACTTGCTGTCACAAAAATTCTTTTTATCTCTGATTATGACGGAATAATCTTAGCATAGAGCTAAAAAGAGTTGAGCGATATCGAATCATCGAGACGGAGCGAGATTAAGCATTTTCGTGATTTTGATTGCGAATTGAGATTCTTGCAATTAATAATCCTGTCAAATCATCTCAATCTGTCCCAAATCTGTCAATCTGTCAAAGAAGATAGTGCTTGATTTTTTTGTATGATAATGTATCTCATGTTGTAGGATAATTGCTGACACCTATTGGAAAACAAGATAATGAAAACGTTGCGATTCTCCGCTGGTGAACAATTTTCTGTCCTTGTTCAGAAATAGTACATTTTTGAAGACGTGAAAGGACGGAATGTTGAGCACACTCACATGTTTTCTCTTCTAATAAAATGTTTTAGTGTTTTTTCAGCATTTTTGGAACATACTAACTAGAAATAATTTATGAATGCCAGTAACCCAAATATTCATGAAAGATTTCAATGTTCATGTCAAATTGTAAGTGAGAGACATATTCAGCTTTAAATGACAAACTGTTAATGTGGTTATGCGGTGCATGTGAACTTTCTATTCATATTATCACATCCATACCACATAGGCTACTGCATGCACTTGAGATCCTGTTTAGAAATCCTTGTGCGATGTACTGATGCCTGATGTTCGTCAAAGTAGTTCGCGCATCTTTTCACGGGTTAGTTAATTCTGAAGTTCTCACCTTGAGCGTTCCTTCGACTTCGCCAGATGGCCAAGCAGTTGATTAACGTTATTCATGATACTCTTTCTCAGAAGCTCATCGAAACCCACCTAATTGCAAATGTGAAATCCGGAATTTCGTGGATTTCATGAACATTAATCGCCTACTATTCATTTTTTCGTATTTACTATAACCAAATCATTGCTTCAGCATTCGCATTTTCAGTTTTTTCATCAGTGATCAGTTGGGTCTTCATTTAGAGTCCAGTTCTTTAATCTCCTGTCTGATTGTTTTTTGTCGACAAGTTTCTAAAATCAAGTATCTTTGCTGAACTATATACATGTATTTGCGAACTACAGCATCGGATGGTCTTGAATTCCAAGAATGTCCTGCTATGAGGGATTTCGATGATTAAATAGAGAAAGCCAAGAAACTTACGAATATATTTTCGTTTAAATTCAATTTCATAATCGGCTGTTGCAATACAACTTGAAAAGTTGTAAAAGACTCTGAAAAAATATAATTGTATAATTCCGATTATATTTGTCACTAAACAAAACATCATTAAAGGTCAACAATAATAACAAATACCTAAGTTTCTAGCAGATTTCATCAGCTAAATGTGCTCGAATGATAAAAAAGGATTGATTACAAACTCGCCCTAAACTTCTGACTTCTTTATATAAAGCTATCGCATTTCCCATTTTTTAAATTATAGGCGCATTGCTTCTGCAACTGCTCTTGGGCTTTCAGAAAATGAAGCTAAGTTGCTAATACCTCATATGCATGTTAAAGTTGTATATTCCAAAAAAATCGTTCACATTCAAGTTCGTTTGGACAGTGTACAGTGTGTTTAGGCCGTCCCCTCCCCACCAGTGCGTCTTTCTATGTCATATGGCATTTTCCATTCACACATATGCTTCAAATATAGGCCCATTTACGTCTACACTGTGTATGTCAACTTCTATCCACATATTTGAGATATTTTTTCGTTTTCTCCTGAATGTATTGTGTTGAGGATTTGCAATTGTAATCGAAACAAATGTATCTGAAACGAAATATTTTCCCTTGAATTGTATCTAAAGTGCGTGATGTTACTGACTTCTCTCGACGTCCGCTTGCTCTCATTATAGAGATTTTTGAATCTGTTCAAAGTACTGATGCTTAAGCATGAATAGCAATGCTTAAAAAGTTGCGATTAATCGTACCTGAATATAGGAGCATGCCTACTTTCAACAAGTGCAAAAAGCTAAATAAAGTAGATAGGCTTACGTCTTTAGTAGATACCGTCACTCTGTTTGGATACAAATCAGGGCACAAGATTGTAGACGATAAAAGACGATATATTTACGAGAAACCGGGGAGCTACCTCAAATGAAAGGATTTTCGTAGCAATTATCATGATACTTGAAAATAGCGATGCTTTGCCTACAAGCAAGTCAAGATGCTGTAACTCATAATTACCCTATAATATTTTCAAAATTTATCAAGTTGTAATACACTGATTTTACTTAAATTTACCTTACTATGAAAATTCGGGTTCTTGATGAAATTGTTGAAAGCGCGAAAACATTCGGTTTGCCTAAAATGACTCGTGGTTCATCATAATGATTCTATGCGTCACAAAATTTCTTTATTTGACAAGACACTATGTATTATAAAAATTGAACTTTTTTGAAATTGCAGTTTTAACGGTCTAGAGCACAGAAACAAACAAATGTGAAATAATGAAGAACAATAGAGAACAAGAAGTTTTTAAGCTTTTAATACTTTAATGACAATTGAAAGAGGTTTTGCTGTCGGAGCAGCGTCTTCAATCCAGTCGCCCGTCAAATGACTGCTCACAATGATCGACGAGATTTCAAAAAGAGTTTCGATTATTACATTTTGTACATAACTTGGTTCCTGCTTTTAAAACGAACTGGATTTTCGTGTAACTGGATTGAAATAGCAAGCCTGCGTTGTGTAGTCTATTTTTTTACTATTTGAAATGATGCTTCTGAAATATGTAGACATAAGTAAAGTCCGATAGGTACCGATAGTAAAGTGATTCCGATCATATCATTTCATTGTTTTCATAATGTTTATTTTAGATTTTAGCATGTTACTTCAAATATGTCCAAAATATGCAGGAATGTAATTTTTTAACTTTCGCGAACACTCTGGATGTGGTAGTATCCGATGAGAATAGTACACTAAATACGTACCTAGGTCACACAAACTGAACTGGTCAATTGGCAGGCAGCTGCCAGAAAACAAATGACTCATTAATTCATAGCAAAATGTATAATGTTTACTTGGCATGCACTTAAACGTATTGAGATGATAACAAAAGTAAATTTCAGCAACTTTATTCCGAAGACAACGACATAAAAGACTATCGATATGTTAAGAGCGATGTTGGAATCAGCGATTTAACATAGCGCGTGTACCAGTTGTGTCGGTAATTCCGATTTCCTTCAGATGAATCAGCATCGCCGTTAGAAAGAAATCAGTTACCGGAAATGCTAGTGACGTTTCATAATCGGTCATGGGATTGAAGCTTGCGTGAACGATAGTTTTCGTGTTCGAGTGAGATGTTGTCAGATCGAGGAACATCGCAGCTCGAAATTGTTGGCATGGCAGACTGTTGATTGAGTCACTATGCGATGAGCTGAAGAGATAAGTCATGTAGAGAAAGTAAATGATGACCTCTAAGACTTGTACTTTTAAGACATGAAATTTTCCGATCATTTTATTCCACTATGTCTCATGCATCATATGACCTGATTATTTACTGAGCCTGGATTCTGTTAATGGAATTCATGAAAATGGATGAAGTTAAATCATATTAGAATAGATTAAATTAAATTAGACACACATAGGCCTACAAGATTCTCTGGGATACGTGAATTGAAGTTTCAAAAGTTGAAGGCAAAGTAAATTGTAACACAGATGAATTTATCGTCTCACCTGTCTAAATTAATGCCTATACTACAAACATCTCAAGCATTAGTGAATGTCGAGGTTGTTGGTAGCTCATTAGCAACCAAAGCAGAAGTTGCAATCCGAGATAATCGGCAGCATACAATTTGCATGCAACTGATAATTTCCATTTCGACATCTGCGTACAGAATCGGAATCGTCATTCACTTCTTGTAGAAATTTCGACGTGATCGTGCGTCTTCCCTTGATCCTACTTATCTTGGCTCATTTCGCATGTTTCCATCAGGAGATATTCATGTATAATTGTCTCTCTGTCTCCGTGTTCATATCTTCCAATACCGCCAATGTACATGCGGTTCACAATCAGCTTTTGTGTTGGTCCCAATTAAAGCATGTATTTCATTTCTTGATGCTGCCGCAATAGTCGCCTGTTTTTCATGGTAGAGCACATCCACCAGTGCCTTGTAATGAGTAGCTGCTTGGACGTATGCTTATATAATCGTGGTCGATAATGGTTCAGTCTTTTAGGTAGTTGACTCGTGCGTCGTGTATCTGCACGTAGGATCGTCCAATCATCCCCTGGGAAGTATGTCATGAACATGTCTATTGATATAAGAAAACGCTGTCCTTCCCATCCATCGTGCCGCTGCCTACACCACCACCAAAATCTTGACAGGGGCTAGTCATATTTAGGGGTGTTCTTACTCGCCTTGTCTAGGATTCGTCATTGGGTTTTCGCTAAAAAGTTTAAACTTTCTCCATATTTATTACACATCCACTAAAGATTTGTAACAATTTATCAATTATATACTGGAATGGTGTAAATTTATTCGAAGTTTTGATTATTCTGTAAACTGGGATTTATCCTGTATTTCAATTAGTTCACAATTTCAAACATTTTGTTATGAAAATTCAATTAAGAGAACTGCACATGCACCTTCGCGGTTGCTTGATAACTATGGGATATGGATTACTAATCATTATGCCCAACGTGCCTACCGAGCAGCTAAAAATTTAGTATATTTTAGTAACAATTTATGGCCGCTAGATACTCGTTAAACTAGACAAAATTTTATATTCACATCTATCTGAAATACCAAGTGCCAGGTTGCGTGTTACGCGTCTCCAACGTACTTTTATGTTCGATTGTAATCAGCTTCTTCAGCGAAACCAGTTAACAGTCCTTTAATCACCTGTCGCTGAACTCATTTTCAGCATCAATAGTTGGTAGCAAGGTCATGAACTATCTGAATTGCCAACGTACAAACTGCGACCTTTCGAGTTCAATGGATTCAATTTTTGTTTTCATGTGTCTGTTTTATAACAAAAAGCAATGTATTGAGTAAGCATCATTTCAAGAGTGCGAGATAGAATTTCGCCTACGCAAAATCCCTGTTTCGTGATACTTCGTTTTAGAACTAGCTCAGTTTTTGAAATAACTCTGCTGTGTCATTATTTCGTAATTTCAGGAAATAAGCGTTGCTATCTGGTGTCATAAATTAATAATAAATATACTCCTGATTATCGATGTATTTCATCTAGTACGACTCATAAGACATAGAAGAATGCAAATAATAATGCGGCAGGTAGTATTGATAAATGAAATTCGCCTCTGGCTCTCCGCAGAATAAAAAGCTTTGGAGTTGCCCAACGTTTCGAATACCTGTAATAGAGCAACTGAAATATTCATGCAATGCTTGTACAAATTATTGAGTTTCAAAAAAATTGGAACTGTTATGTAGGAATGAACTAAAAGAACTGAACATAAAGAGGATAAAAATCATGACAAGTAATGGATGTAGAACAAGAGTCAATAGACGTATAAAGTATAAAAATATAATCGTTTTACCAAAAATTACATAAAATTTCTACAAAAAAACAATACAAAAAGATCCTACATTACAAAAGGCAGAAGAGATTCACCTGAGCATCCATTAATTTAATTAAATTCTTTTCTGAACAAAAGGGATTCTATTGACTTTCGTTTTGCGCTGTTTCTTTCAGTCACAAGTATGGCGCACTTTATCGATGATTTTGGATTGTTGTCTTGGATGTGTTGCACATGTTGGTAAAATGCAGATGAAGAGTTACTAGTATGTTCATTTATAAAAGATCTTATAACTCGTATAACTTATTTACCTGTGAAAAGCTGAGAACACAAAATTTCGAATGGTGTACGAGTATGACTTGTCAATGTAAAATGAGATTGAAAGGCGGGAGAATCTATTGAAGTTTGGCATAATTTAGGTGGTCCATTTTTTTATGATAAACTCTGTACCTGCCGCATTATCATTTGTATTTTATATAGAACGGAATGTTTTGATTATGAAAATCTTTTTCTATCCCTCCTACCACGACGAATTCGTAGATGTCTTGACTAAAGGTGTCCATTCTGTGAATGATGGAAAGAGTCAATAGTTTTAATGTTTAACTTACAATATTTTTGTTTGTGATTAATTTTGGTCCATATGTATTGACCATCAGCAGACAGACAGATCACAAATTCAAAATTCACATTGGCTGGTGCAGTAGCTTTCAGAAATAACAGAAATTTAGAAAAAAAGAAGCTATTGTACAGCCAATGTGAATTTTGAATTTGTGATCAGTCTGTCTAATGATGGTCAATACATAATGACCGAAATTAATAACAAAAAATTATTAATTTGACATCAAAACTCCCGACTCTCTCCATCATACACAAAATCCTACCACAACGATGCTACGGATAGTAGCTGAAATATCTCCCTGCTCAAGGATATGTTTATATTTAATCCACAGCACCAAATAGTATCGGCTCTTTCCTAAAATTGCCAGATGAAACATACTCTTTCTTAGTTGTATTAACTTGTATCCATGCTGAGGGTGGTTTGATTCATTTGTCATCGATGAAGTCGCAAACCAAGTTTATCGAAAATATTCTTAATTCAATTCCTCATATTGAATTTTTTGAAATTTATTCTTATATTTGGTAAAATCAAGCTCCTTTCTATGGTTGCAGTGAAAACATGGTACATATAAACTCAAAGTAGATGAATAATTAAACATCAAAGGACAAACATCACGTATTAAACTTTTAAATAATCAACTCTGTGAATTGATGTATGTATTTATCTACTGCATCTCATTCTCAGTACAGGCTAGGAATCCATGATGTATTGCATTTATTCTACCGTACTGTATTTTGTGTCTGTTCTTAAAGGTGTAGTTCGGTCGACTTAGTCTCAATCTTAGCTCTGTCTTCTCCTGATTTAAACGGAACGCCTGCCGCCATGCCAACTAAAGTCATTCGCGAAAACAGAATTGACGGTGACGTCACTACGGACAGAGACGCAGGGAAGATAGAATCATGCACTACTCGGTGTTGCAGAGAAAGTTACAGACAGGCGTCGAAATGTGCCTGCCTAGAGACTGCGCGGCCGAAGTAAAATTCTCTTATTCATTGTCCGTCGACATTCGACTACCACCATGGTGCAGTTGTTGCGTTTTTAATAACAAGAATAAGAGTGATAACAAGAGAAAATAACATAAATAATGCATGCTTCTATACATTTCCATCGGATGAGAAAATGCGAAAATTATGGACTGACAAAATTGGAAGAGCCTATTTTACACCGTCAAAACATTCTCGGGTATGCTCTACTCATTTTGCTGAAAAACGATATGCACTAGGGCCAATTACCTCATTTGTATTACAGGAAACAACTCTCATTCCACTTGAAAACGACAGCGGATCCCACCTTGAACTTGGGAAAACAATCATTGCTTGCGAAATTTAAAAAACGGCAAAGCAAGGTTGCAGAGAAGCTAAACGCTAGCCGATCATGCCTCGATGTCTCTTTTTTGTCGGATGTTTAATTGCTAGGAGTACAAGCCAAATTGCTCTAACCGATGATGACGGCCCTTAGCTATTGAACCAACAGCTGGCTTCATTCTGCAATTCAATTACTATGCGAGTGTAGTACTTTTGCCGTCATTGTACTCGAAACTAATTTATTTTTATCAGCTCATTCTGCATCATGTCAGTTCAATGCCGAGCACTTCTAATTGACATCCTGTGTCCATACATCTCTCGAATCATTCCACAACACTTTGTTGAGATATGTGCCAATAAAGATAAAATTCCCATATCTTTCTCACAAAATGAAAGCCACGTTGGCAGTTATTAACAACCTGAATGCAGGCCAAGATGTAGTTCATGAATACTTGACGCAACGGAAAGCTACAAAGAAATGGGCTGTACATGTAAGTCGTCGAACTTCTGGGAAAAAGTATGTGTGCAGAACTTGCTTATTGGCGATGGCTATAAGAAAATAGTTGGAATAATATCAAATGTCATATGGTGGGGAAATGAAGTCGTTGTTTATGTACAAGTTGCAAATGTACCTCTGATGAATATGTAGGCTATCTACTTGCATTTACATTAATTTCGTGGACATTTCAACATATTAACACTATTTTCGAACGCTTACCGTAAGTATGCTTTAATGCTTGAGAACGTGATTTGTATGGACAGAACTATTCATGAGTATCTTCAGCCCAAAATCCCAATATATTTTATGAAAACTTAACATATCTTTAATCCCAGTATATTTTATGAAAATTTATCTTATATCTTTAAACTTACATAAATACTTCATCAAATAAGACTACGCTCGAGTTACAGTATATTTATGAGCAATATGATTTGCATAACACAGATGATCACATTTAGTGAATGAGATTCATCTCTATAATTCGACATTTCAATTGATGAATGACGGACGCAACTCGCATCCGTCACTCATATCTGCTTCGGTTGAGAATGTGTAAGCTTTGCGTGGTCGAGGCCGGTCAATTAAACTTCCCAGTCAACGAAGACATTGTCAGCACAAGCTCTGCATGCATGTTGAACCACTCTCTCTCATTGGAGAGTTGTCTGAGGTGACGTCATCGCGAAACTTTGCAACGCTCCTGCGCTTCAACGATGATGAATAAGATGAGAACAAGTGAGGAACAGGGATCAGGGATGCGGCTAACATTGATTGAGAGAATAAAAACTATGTGCGAAGTTGGCCGAACTACACCTTTAAGGTCGTTATTTTTCTCCATCATCAGTCGAGCAAAAGGAGGTAATCTAAGATAATATGTTCTTTCTTTGTGATTGTAGGATTTTGGTCTTTCTTAATAGAACAATATGACGGCCTGTGTTACTGAATTCAAAAAGGACAGATCAGTGCTCAAGATGAATCTTCTGTGTTTCTTATAGCACCTTACCTATTAAAACATGGAGATGTTTTTCTTAACAGGAGAGTGAAAATTATGACAATAAATGCGAGTTTATAGTTACATCGGATCTTTATACTCCATATTAGCAATGCGATTTTCCCATATCTGCTGGAGTAAATGTTTGCTTACACCTTCAATTTCTTCCTTTTGAATATGCCCCAATTAAGTGCCTCGATTGTGTGTTTTAGTTTTTGCTTAGCTACTCAACCACTTGAAATATGTAATAGAAAACAAGCGTATTTGATCTAAATGCAGTCAAAATCAGTACCTATTTGTTTGCTTTCTTTCTGACAAATTTTCAGTAAAACGGAGCTGAGAGCGATATTAATCAATGGTATACGCACTGCTTACTATGAAGATACGCGATCGACAGTTCTCTTTTGCATGATACGAGGGGCGTACCAAAAGTTCGTGACGTTTGTCTCTCCTATCTATAGACGTCCATTTTGGCCCAAGTGCATATCTAGATATTATTTATTATAGTTCTGACAATTGCATTTCACAAGAAAAACATTTAACTTCCATTTGCACAAATATTTATTGGCAGAACTAAAAGCATGTCAAAACTCTTTTTCCGATCTGGTCACCTCAAATTTCAATACACTTTTCCTATCTCTTCTCAAGTTTCTTCATTCCTTCTTCAAGCCAATCCTGCGGAAATTTTCCGAATGAAGCTTTCGGTGCTCTCTTTATCTCTTTCACCATTGAATCGAATAGCCCGATTGCCTACTTCATCGGACCGATGAGATGAAAGTCAGAAGTCTCCTCCAAAACCCTTCATCATGGTCTTCCAGAAGACCAAGAACAATAGAGGAGTTGGTGACCCGAGCGCCTTTCTGTTCTGCAGTCAGCAGCCTTGGCACCAAACGAGCCGAAACCCTGGACAACTCAAGGCGGTCATGGAAGATGCGCTCAAGAGTCCCATGCGACAGCTGGCCAGACATTTCCTCTAGTTCATCAAATGTTGGACGCCTGTCAGACTGGATCAGCTGCCAAACCAAATTTTCATTTTCTTCGCTGGCTTGAGTGGATGGATGGCCACAACGCTCAGCGTCTTCCAATGACCTCCGTCCCTCTGGGAACATTTGCTTGATGGTCGCTCTTGCAGGAGCATTGTCTCGAAGAATGTTTTTAGACGCCCAGCCGATCGGGTTGTTGTTTCCCGTTCCCTGGACAGAAAGAGCAGACAAAATCTCCACTTACGATTTGTGAAGTCCGTCATGCTGATAAAAGTAAAATTGCTTCACTACTTACCGGCTTCAGTTCGTGTCTCTATACGCTACCGATCAACTGACAGTACTTTACAGGCAATGCACATGATTGATACAACATGACAACGATGAATGATCAAAGAAAAAAGTGGAATTGAAACCATGGTAATCAAACGTCACGAACTTTTGGTACGCCCCTCGTAATTGTTTGTTATCGTAATGATTGGTAATTTTATTTTCCAGCGCATTCGCTCAACGGTAGATGAGAAGCAACAGAAACAAATGCTGATGGATCTAGAAGTCGTGGTGAAGAGCAGCAATTTTCCTTACATCGTTCAGTTTTACGGGGCATTATTCAAGGAGGTAATGTTGTAGATTTATTTTCGATTATTGTTTGATGTATAGCTTGTGTGCGATACTTGGAAACTCAAATGATGTTCATACAATGACTAGTTCAAAAAGTAAATGTCAAGTTAATAGCACGGTTAGTTATCAACACAATACAAGTGTATCATGGTGAAGTCAATGGTTGTGTCTTTAATCTTTAATCGTTCAGTGGTTACCGTCGTGAACAATATAGTAATGGTAATGTACTAAATCCGTCGAAATTCATACTAATGCTTTGGTTATCAGTAGGGCAATTTTTTTAACTTAAAAAACAGCAATTTTTAACTTCAAAAACGATAAAAATTGACAAATTTTGACCTAAAAAACGAAACATTTTCCAATCTAGAATTCTATTCCATTACAGTTTAGTGTAGTACAAAGACAAATATTTGCACACATTTTCAGGCAAGAAAAGTCTGTCCTTGCGCAGAAGCTTACCCAGCATAGAGAATGACCGCTCAACTGCAGCAGAAGTTGACTGGCAACGCTGAAGTTCAGATGTCATCAACGTCACAGTTCTTGAGCATGCGCTTTTTAATGTAAGCACCGATGCCCACACAGTCCTGTTTAAAGTGTAGCGTCGTAATATCATCGTGGTGTAGCCCGTGTTAGATAAAGGGACGGTCGCAATCGCGATTAAAACTGTCCTTCTTTTAGCTAAAATCTTACAATCATAAATTTTGACTTTTTTTGACAAGTAAAAAAAAAATTGCCCTGGTTATCATGTTTAATTGCTAGATCGTTATATTCAAAGAAGATATAAGGGTAATTCTGAATTGTATTATGAATATGCTTACAAACCTTCAGACAACGCGCATACATTCCCGGGAATCGAATAGTACTAATTTACTATTCCTAGGAATTTGCGGTAAATTTTCAACTTCATGTCATGAGGTAACAAATATCAAAATCCCACTGCAGATGCATCTCTTGTCTGTCACTACCATAAACTAGTTTTTGCGATGTAAAAGCGCTTATACGTGTAAGTAGTTTGTGAGTTCTGTAATTCTAGATTTGGAGGTTCGGAGAATCTGTTTTCGAAGCCTTGAGACAAGATTCCCTGCTTTAAATGCACTGAATAAGACAGTTTTTATAATCACAAAACATCGTCGAATACACTTTCCAAGCTGTTAAGTGATGACAGCCATGTGAGAGCATCGAATCGGATTATCGTCGAATGCAGTTTCAATGAATTCCTGCTATGGCTTTATACGGATAGCCATATGAAGCCTGATGCGTCTCATGCTCATTGTTTTTTTTCTGGTCGCACAGTTTTGCCATGGGACACGATTTTTCATTCCCACCAGGGTTATCAAAAATTAATTGCATTGCAATTAATTGATTGCTGCTATCAAAAAAATAACAATTGTTTGAAATTCAACTATAATTACAGTACAATGATTTATTTATATATTATATGCAGGTTGATTTATTCACATTCAATGCTACAAAAAGTTTCTCGCTTTTTTCAATTAAGGAAGTAGCCGATTACACAAGAGGTCAGCATTTTCAATGAAAGGTTGTTTTTATCAAAAGGTTTATTGCCATTTCGTCACTTTCAAATGTGCGAAATTCTCAATCTGAATCAACACCATGCTTTCCAATTTCCAACATACATACACACTAGAAACTCGTATAAAACAGCTACACAGTACATGCGGTGGAAGTGACATTGCTCTCGAAGTTCTGGTTGAAAGTTGAAACGTATCTTCTCTGTGAATACTTAAGGATCGCGCAAAATCTTCCCGTTGTCTTAACGATAACAAAGGCAACTTGTTCACGATGCGCATGAAATAAACTTCAATGTAATCATCGTATAGGATTTATTCCTTTGGGTTAATCAATGACAGTGATGGTTCAGCAAGTCGTTACTTATCTATGTTTTTCGGTACCCCGTGTGATTATCTCATGACATCCAAGAGGTCTGGCTGTCAATTACATTAAAAAACATAAAAATTGCATTGAACAACTTCTTCAGTCTCATTATGATCTTTCGGTTGTGGACGAAAAGAAGTCTTGTTATGACATGTCACGAAACTTACACTTTGTAGGTCATTTCGAGGTTAGGCTTGATCGCAGAATGGAGGCAAAATCCCAAGTGACATGACGAAGGGTGATGTAGTGTCAAGCAATATCATTTAATCGCCAAATAACAGGATCATTACTCAGAGAAGATTTTGTGTATTCATGCTCATAGAATGCAATCATTTTATATTTTCTTATTCAGCAATAGCGTAGTCTTTTTTCAATGCTTTATTGGCCTCAAGTTAAAAGAGTTAGGAAACATGTGCAGCTCCAGGTGCAGAACATATTTTTTACTTATTTTTTTGCCAACATGATGCCAATGAAGCATTTAAAGGACGACTACGTTTTTGCAGAATAATGATGAATAATCACCTCACATAGGGCGGTCATCTTGTATTTTTATTTTGCAGACGTGTTTCATTTTGTGCTAAATCTCTTACTAAATTAGTGAGGATTTAGCACGAAAAAGGAAATCCCAGAAAACTTTCGTTAGCCTCGTGTCTGATTCATTATCATACTGGCACGTTTTCTAATTGAAAAATTACGATCTGTAAAATGAGCGATTTTCATATTTTGACCACTGTCCGCAAACAAAATAACGTCTACAATCTTATCATAGCTCATTTGTAACTTGTGAATGTAAGCTTTCCAATGATGTATGGGACGTTTAATGTGCGTCACGATTCGAAGCATGAAAATCGTTTGCATTTCGACACAATTTAGATGGTCCATTTTTTATGATCAGTTTATTTGTATTTCAACAAAAATGCTCAGAATTTGCGAAATCCCATGATTTGAAGCTTCCAGGCAAATTTATATTAATCATTCAGCAACATTTCATGCGTTGATTCTGTTTAGGTAGGTTTAATGTTATACTTGAAGTGACCACAACTCAATTTCGTGGATTCGATTTTTTGTGATACGTTCTGTGTGCTGAAATCTGTTTTAGTAAAAGCGAATTTCGTTCACGTGTAAGATTAGCAGCGAGTATTATTTGGTAAATCAGGTAGCATCATCAATGAGCTTGTCGCTCAACGCTTTTGCTTACTTCACTCTTCCGCATGCCTTTCAGGAACAAAAAAATTTTGTTCTCCCTCAGGAATGCAACTTTCCTTCAAACCCCCCATCCTCTCACAAACATCTGAGAGGTAGTAGGACTCAGCGAGAGAAAGTTCGACTCCAATCCCCAATATCGGCATTTGACGCTGTATCTAATCAGTTTTTTGAAGGTGGTTTTGCAAGCTGCGCAATACTTGGATAGAATAGAAGGACGTCCTCCGAAATTTTCATGATAAATGCTCGGATAGTCCTAGTCTGTTTCTAAAATATTAACTGCTGTCTGCAACAGGTTTGATAAGTTTAACTTTCGCTTATCTTAAAATATCTAATCGGTGAACCACCAATTATATGCATTTTCATCAATTAGCAAGTCATTTTCACTACATCACTCAATATATATGAAAATGTTGCATGTGATCTGTGTATTGCCGTCATGTTTACTACACTCGCAAGAGAAATGAATTTAAGAGGTAATTAATGAAATTGATTTTACATTGTATCTCTTTCTTTATAGGGAGATTGTTGGATTTGCATGGAATTGATGGCGACATCATTAGACAAATTTTACAAATACGTCTATCAGCATCAAAACACACAGATTCCAGAGGCCATTCTCAGCAAGATTTCATATGCTGTGAGTAATTGATACTTATGTATTGCATTGCATTTTGATAATGGTGAAATACATTTTTCAGCATCAAATATTCAAATTTCTCAGCATCAATCTTCTCATTAATTTATTTTTTGACGTCTTGATTTTTATGTGTTCAAAAGATGAATGCGTTCGTCCAAAGGATCATTAAAGCACGGGAATGAAGCCAGCCAGCCCAGCTACTAATCTCACTCATATCTCAGATTTTTTAATTTTTTTGTAGTCTTCACCAATCTTGGATAAGATCTCTTCATTGATTTTAGAACGATAAATTACATTCTATCCAGAGTGCAGTTATTATTTCAAATTGCATGAACAAAGCTTGTTAATTCACATTTTTTCCTAACATGAATTTCAAGTTTCACTCTGCAAAGAGAAGCAAGCATCCCATTACACTGAGGAGCTCAACATTTTATTAATTGGACTGTGTTTTGTAAGATCGGATGTCATTTCATCATTTTCAGGTGGTAGAAGAGCTCACGGTAATTGTGTGTACGTTTGCAAACGTACAAGTCAATTTCCTGTATTTTTCCAATCAAAGCTTGAGATGAAGACGAGTCTGCACACAATGTGAATCCCGTGATAGTTGAAAAATTCAGATGCAAACGTTATACAAAAGAAATCTGGATGGTGAAATAGAATAACACAGTGAATGAATATTGAAAACGTAATTTAGACCTAACTGTACCTGCGTAGGTGTTTGACTAAAGCATCTGAAATCTGGAAGACTCCATGCGACCGCAACATTCATTAACCATTGCCCAGGATCATTTCGGGTTTCCTGGGAGTCGTTTTTCATGACAAGCGAACGATGTATAGACGCTTAAGTAAAGTGACTTAAAGTCGTACCACTATAATTAGTCGCGTACTTGTGTTTGTATAATGGTATGCTGGGTCATCATCTGTGATAATTATATTCGATGCAACACTGTTTTTATTGATCGTCTGTTATCACGTTGACGCATAGATTCGGCTTCTTGGCTTTCAATTTCTACTGATCCTGCAGAAATAGGCTATTTCTATTAATTTTTTGCTTGAATATTTCAAGACATTACAATGATTACACGGTCATACTTAATTAGCAATTTGGAAGTACGAGTAAACGAACATATTCTACATGTGTTTTTACATCCCTTGCAATGATCCCCATTGTTTTTCCCCTACATCACTTGATTCTGGACCAGTGTACTAATAGAGAAATGGTCATTTCGTTTATCACAAATTTTTTTTATGGATTCTTTGCTGAAAACAATTTTCATATATTTTCATGAATAATATAGTATTTGGTCTCGTCATTATTCTTGCGATGGAAGGAACAAAAATATCATTTTTCTTAAAATCAGTGCAAGAGTTATTTCTCAAGCTTCTTTCAAGCATCAGTTTCTCACTGATGACTTTTCTCAGTGAGTCATCATTGCGCAAATTATTCGATCACCTGAGCAGGCAACCAAGTCAGCACCTGCGGACGAAGACGTTCAGTGCATGCCCTCACAGCGAGACTGGAGAATCGACGATTTCGATTTTTCGTTGAAAAGAAGTATGTGCTTACACAGAGAAAGAAGTTTTACATGTCCGTTCCTTTAATGTTGCAGTGTCGGATTTCTATGCTTACACCAATGTCTTTGTTATCATTATGCATTTCTTGGCCAAGAATTGAGGATTTCACTATCGGTCGTTTTCCAGTGAAGTATTAGAAGCCACATTGCAAAGTTATTTTGATGCATAAAATTATAGCTGATTGGTAGACTTCACGAGGATTGATTTGCATATCCACAGAGAATCCAGGTAGAAGTGGAATGCAAAATTATAACTTTATATGTATTTTTAGTTTTAGATAATTAGATATCTATCTATAGTATACTTTTCGCCTTGCCTAGTAAACAAAGCTCGATTTAGCTAGGGTTCATCAACAGGAAAGCCAACCAACATCGCAGCGAATGAAATTGATAGCTGAAATCATCATAGGTATATTTCTTGAGTAAGGCAGATGGGTTAGACTTACCTCATAACTCAACTCGAAAATATAGCTGTAATTGACAAACCTTCATTTGCCAGTAGATGTTTTATTAATCCAGTTATTATTATTATGTACATGTGCATATTTTCACGATTAGAAATGATTACTTACCTGTCTCTTCTTTTTCAGACGGTGCGTGCCCTGTCCTATCTGAAGGAACATTTGCACATAATTCATCGTGACGTAAAACCTTCGAATATCCTCATTGATAGGTCTGGAAATATAAAACTTTGTGATTTCGGTATTGCTGGACAATTAGTCGACTCCATCGCAAAGTCAAGAGATGCTGGCTGTCGACCATACATGGCAGTGAGTGAAAATCATATTATATAACTACCGTAGTTTGGTGATGGAATGTGTACGCTGATGCTATGAGCGATGTCGTGTTCGACGCAGTTTAGATATTTTGTAACATGAATCCGAGGAATTCACTGCCGATCCATGTTGACTGAAAACAAGCGCTACTTGAATTGTATTTTTAATTGAAGCGCATTTTCAAGTGATAGCACCGTTCCGAAATCGATAAAGAATGATGTTGTCAGATGCAGTTTGACGTGATTCTTATCTTGCAATAATGGAACAATGCTTAGTAAATGATCATTGATCTCTTACTTAACAGGTTCCGTGACTGATCGTATTTTTTAACCTTACTATTGCTATGAAAGTCAATTTAAGATCACGCCATCATTAGATATGACGTTTACTAGTAACTTATGATGATAAATGTCCGATCCTATTTTAAGGTTTAATCGATTCCCGCATTTTCATCTACACATGATATTTGAACAAAATTTTCAGTAAATTTTGTAACTAAAGTAGGCCTATATTTGCCTACTTCGGAAGACTGCATCCGATTTAGGGACAACGTTGCTCAGAACAGTAATGAGACTTATTGAAGGTGTCTGCGACCTTGAATATTCTTGAATTTGAGAAGAAACATGGAAATACATGTATTTGAAAATACTTGAATATGAGCATCAAGCTTGGTGCGTCATAATCATGTAACTCGTTCTTTAATTAAGATATAATTAATTTCGGTTGCTATTCGGCAACCATCATCAGATAGAAGGAATTAAACATAGACGCAAAATTCAAGTATTCAAATTTCACATTAACATAGGAAATAAAGGAGCAGACAAGAAATCTATTCCTCTTTTTCCCTACTGAAGTTTGTTAACATAGTTTTTACTTTTTACTAGATTTCTTGTCTACTCCCTTATTTCCTATGTTAATGTGAAATTTGAATTCTTGACTTTTGCGCCTATGTTTAATTCCTTCCATCTGATGATGGTTGCCGAATAGCAACCGAAATTTATTATATCTTAATTAAAGTACAACATCTTTAAAACCTTGGCTCTTCCTCAACCATTAGATAAAAACATATGACTACAGGATTACTATACAGGATTAAGCGGTCGAAACGCGATCGTCCTGACCAAGTTCCTGTTGATGACCTCATTAAAAATAGTCAAATAATTTGTATGAATATTTTGTACAATTCTATTTCACGTTTTAGCTTAAGGAACTAATATTAATTCTCTTACACACTTGGTAGATTTTAGACAGCGTAATCCCGCTGTGTTATTAGCTAGATCTGGTATTTTGATTGGAAACAGACCTGTCCTCTTATCATCTGAATGGGCAGACTGTTAAATAGGATCTTTTCAATATATAAGTGATAAACATAATTTTGAACAGAACGACTTACTCGCCAATTCATTACACATGAGGAGAGGAGAAGCGTTGTTTGTCCTTCTAGTAAGTATTTTTATAATTTTTAGACATTTTAGGATATAAAAATTTTCTTTTAAATCATACTTTGTACCTATTGAAAATTAACTAGTCATTAGCTTGTTTTTTTAACTTTGTTACCTTAACGCACTTTGCTACGTTGAATCAAGACATCTTCAATCATGTAACTCGATTGGTTGTTTTTTAAATCAATGATTCGATTTTGGTTGTACATTCTGATGAACATGTAGTCATCTACATGTTCTTGTAGTTGAATGCGTGTAATGCATTACTGCATCATGAAGTCCAGATTTTTATGTACTCGTATATTACATTGTGTTTTTGGTGAGCATGTCAGTGATTAAATAGCATGCTGCTGTCATGTTTAAAAAAAGTAAGGAATATTCATTCAATCAGAAGAAATAAATCATGAGGTAAAATATTATTGGTAGCTTATTTCACGACTGAATAATTATGAAATGGGAGTGGTGGTTGATGCCCCAACAAACACCAAAGTAGAGGGTGATGTGGTAAAGTAAGCCTACATAATGCAATTGGTTCATGTAAATGCAGGGTTTAATTTTGTTACAAGGTTCGCCACATTTTTTAACTGATTGATGGTATTCTCAATTTTCTCAAAAAGTTAAAAATATTGAAAGCGGGAATTTCAATGTAAATTGACGTAAATCCGAAAGTAAGGACTTCCAGGCGTTTTTAAGGAAAGTAAGGACTTCCGGAGTATAATGAATTTATGACTCGAAGCAATAGAATTTTAAAAAAAATTGACTTCGAAATTCACGGGCAACATGATGTAGACACCCTGCAATTTGTATGCATGTGACTCAACAAGACTGAAGACTCCGTAGGACCCTAGACAGAAATTGTATTGAGATTTTACTGCTGACAAGAGTTTAACGAGTGAGGAAAGAGATAACATAATATACGACTCAGGCCCACGTTGAAGAGTAGAGCTCTCGATTTTAAATTATTTTGATATTCGATATGTATTGACAAATACACTACGTTAATTCTCAGTCACCGAATTGTGGATGACATATTTTTGATAGCTAATTGTTCTGTCTGACCGATAAGAGCCACTCAAGATGGGAGAGGAGAGGGATTGAAGGATGGGGAAAAGTACACTGCAGCAAAAGCAGCTTTTCTGTAAAGCCTCACATTTCTGTTTACCGGATTTGACTGTGTTTTCAATCGCATCAAACCTCGGATTTTCAATATATTCACTTTGTTCATAAGTTAAGTTGGAGCGATTTTGAATATGAACTTTAAAAAGATAAATACAGCTCTTTGCATAGGTTCAATGTCATAACAATCAGATGCTTTTAGCGTTGGACATCATTTACTTGTTGTACATACCCAGAGAACAAGCGTGGCCATATGAAAGCATCTGAAGTTTTGATTTTAAAGTTCATACTCACTTTGAATTATTGCGATTGTTGCAGGAATTCCAAATGAGTATTATAAACTCCATCTTCTTCCCTAATTGCGCCAATGTAGTTGTGAATCAATGTTTATAGCAAGCTCTTATCTCACCTCGTGTTGAAAGGATTATTCTTCAGTTCTTGGACGCGATTGTAGCTCGCTGCTCGACCCATTGTTCTAGAATAGCTAGTCTTTCAAGAATATAATTTCTCGTTAAGTACGATTAACTTGCCAGAAGCGCTCTGTTGACTCAGAATGTCCCATTTTTCATCAACATCCTAATATTATTTCACAAACTGAAGACTTATATGGTAGAGAGTTCATGATGTGGAGGGATGAAGATTATATAGAAAGAAGCATGAAAATGGTGAAAGTTGGGAAGTGAACGAAAGGAAGGCCGAAGTGGTGATGGAAGATTGCTTAGAATTGCTCTTTGGAAGATTTAGCGAAATGAAGGAAGGGCTGTGCAGCTTGCAATGCACCGATAGTGGCTAAACAGGCAGTTCCAACGCGTGACTCCTCTGGAAGACTTAGTCAGGTCAGACTCCCAATTTTCAGTGAGTAAATTTATCACAATTAGTCTTCTAGGACCTATTTGATAGGCATTCGGATTTACATGTATGATTGAGAAAAATTAATAATGAGAAGTCTTCGAATACCAACATTGTGTAAAAAAAATTACACACAGCCGGTATCCGAAGAATATGTTATATTTTTCATCCGACATGATGAATTATCTCTTTTGAGCGGTTGATGAAGGGTCAGACCCCGAAACGTCTCAGAACAGTGCCTGTAAATATTGCTTTTACTTTTGCAGAACGAAGGGAGAGTGCATTTTTAACCGTACATACACTGAGAAATTCCTCTCTGAAGCAATTAAGCACTGTATCTGAAGATGCTTTATTTTTTCTATAGACATACTGACATACTTCTTAGTCCCTTATGAATGGCTATCCGGATATTCATGAGACCTTTAAGGGAGCCTTCAGTATATGACTCAATGTATTTCTTCGGAATCCCTTTTATTCTTATTTTGTGCATGCTGCATAGCTGACGATGTCAACATCGAAATCCATAGGAGGTGGAAATTATTGCGATTCAATAAATATCAGATAGGAAGCTAAGCATTCAGTTGATTTCTAGAAAAAACCTGTTTTATGCATTGTGTATTTCAAGGTCATTGTCAGCAATTTTTTATAAAATACCATCCACTAGGTCTTTCTTCTATAATTTCTATTCATTCATTAAATAAGTAATGTATCTGAGACCTATTCACTTCTGTACATTTATTTTAGTCATTGAGGCTACCTTACTCTTCAATGAAATGAGCGAAGTTCGAAGATAAAGCATACTGAAATTCTGAACTGACTTATTCGCATACATGTTTCAGTAGCGTCAATGGTTACCATCATCATTGCATAGAGATAAAAGACATAAAAGGTCAATTTTATACAAATTTACAATCGTTGAAAAATCGATAAAGTAGAAGTGGCTCTGATTAGGTGTTGTTGTTCAGCAGTTGATTCTTGTTGGTGACAGATGTGATGTACAGCGATTCAGCAATTTTCATATGTGTCGTTTTTATCATTATTTTGACATTTTCTTTCTTCGGTGCATGTTCGTGCATTGAAATCTTTGATGTTTGTCTTCTTTTTAGGTGTTTGTTGACTCGTTTGTGTAAATGCCGACGGATCTCTCCGAAGTAGCTTTTACTGCATAACTAACAAGTATTGTAGACGAGGGAAGACTGAAATTCATGTCTCTATGAAAATATCAGTCATCATCTACATACACTATTACTATTCATCTTCATGTAAAACCTACAATAGTTGTAGGTTGTACAAATGACTGCGTGCCTTCTTGAAATATTAATTTCCACTTAACAAGTCACCCAAGTCATGTTGCTCTCTAATAAATTGAAAGTGTATCACTGAGTGACAATATATCTCTCATGTCGATTTCAATTTGGTGTAACCAATTTTTGCCGCTTGATTATGAATTACTTTCATATTAAGATCTGACGGGAATCAGTAGTTTGCACAGGAGAACAACATGAACCGCATTTTCAGTGAACAATAGTTTCATTATTAGTGACAGATGATGCATTATTAGCATACAACCCATTTTTTTCATAAATTGTAATGATTATATATTTATTCAGCCTGAGAGAATTGATCCCAAGAAGTCATCTGGAGGTTACGACATTCGATCTGACGTTTGGTCGTTGGGAATCGCGTTAATGGAATTGGCGACTGGTAAATTTCCTTACCCTAGATGGAACTCAATGTTTGAACAGCTACAACAAGTTGTTGCTGGAAATCCTCCGAGATTGGAAGATCCTAATTTGAGCAGCAATTGCAAAGACTTCGTGAACCTTTGTCTCACAAAAGAGGTTCGGGACCGACCAAAGTACAACAAGCTGTTGGTAAGTGCATTATTTCAACAATTAACTTCATATTTCCCAAGACATCTAAGATAAATTCAACACAAAACATAAACCCAGCATAATCCCACGATTTCAATTTTACTACTACCTGTATTTCAAATCTACTATCCAAGTGTGCCAAGGCGACCCAGTCCCTCCAGCCTCCCGGAGGAAGAACCGTTGCAGCGCAACACAGGAGTTCGCGAATAGAGTTTTGATTTAGTTTAAAAATCGCTTGTATTGACACCAACTTTGAAAATGTAATGTTGGCCGAGTAGAGGCTAATCCATCAATTTGGCGGACTTCCGAATTGAATTTTCGAGATTTTTTCTGGGGACATAATGGAAGAACAGCTGAATATGCTGTTTTAAGCATGAAAAATTTTGGCGGACTTCCGAATTGAATTTTCGAGATTTTTTCTGGGGACATAATGGAAGAACAGCTGAATATGCTGTTTTAAGCATGAAAAATTTTGATGCCGGAAGAGGACAAATTACTAGAATATGAGCTGTGTCACAACAACAGATGCGAGCTCAACTTGTATAGTGTTGAAGTAGCTCATGTTGAGCAAAATATTGCTTATTAAGTGAATGCGCTAAGTTAGAACCCCTTTAAATGAAGATCAGAAAGTTATCGAGCGAAAAAGGTTTCAGAATTGCCACAGCGGTGTCATAAATATGCATGATCTGTTGATCGAACAACAAAGTGTTCTGATTGGTCGATCGAAACCACAGTATCACCGCGTCCTTGACTTGCAGGCCTTCTAAACTATTGCAGAGATGCCACACAGCTCAGACATTTTATAAATGTCTGGAAGGATTAAGGATTCTAGCAAGAACAACAGCAATATTTGTAGGAAATACACGGGTTTGTAAATCTCTTGAGAAGGCCGGTTGGCGAAGTATCCAGGACTAAGATTTGAAGTTATCCATAGCTGTGTCATAGATTACTATAGGGTCATTCCATCGTGACGAACGGGACACTTTTTTCGACTTTTTATTTTAATTTGACTATTTCAAAACCTTTCATTGTATTTTGAATTTCTCTAGGTAGCCAAGATAGTTAGTGAAACTCAACAGATCAGTCATGTGAAATTTCATTTCTCAGCTATTACTATACTCGCTACCAGAATGATGCAAAGTTCGTGACGAACGGGACGCGCTGTGACATCAAGAAATTCGACCTTTTGTTTGGTTAAATATTTCTCTGAAGTGAGAGGCTATTTTTCACCGAAAACTGTTTGGTAATTAAGTATTGGGTATCAAGCTAACATACTGTGAGTTTGCAGAATTTCCATTAATTAGATTGTGTTTAAATTTTGATGTCAAGAAAACAAGTTGCGTGACGAACGGGACCATCAAAACAACTATATTCCAATCAACATTTATTTTTCATTTAGCTTACTGATGTGTAAACAAGAACAGTTAGAGGTTCCGCCGGACCTCGCTTATCAACAGGCGAAGCTCAGAGGCACTAAGAATGTCTTCATCGCTGTCGTTGACTTCATTAGAAGGCTCTGAAGATGGTCCTGGGTTGGCAGAGGGATGGGTTGGTAGGCCTGCGTTGATGTCAAGAGTTGTCATGATGATGCGATTGGGACGACCAAGCGGGACCGCATCACTTGTGTTCATGAAGAGTGAGACGCACGACTCTCCTACTTTGCGAACTTGGTGACATGCCTTTATTCCAGGTAATTGAGGAAATGACATACCCTCAAACCTTGGGATTGAATCCTCGGAGATCATGATCGCTTCCACCCCATCGATTGTGAGCGCGATTTGATAGACGTCCATCGCACTTCGGACAATAGCGCTGCCACGGAGCACCTGGCGCCAGACTTCGCGCTTAACGACCGCTCCTGAAACCGAAGGGATTTGATGTTTTGATCGAAAGCAAAGGATTTTTACCTAGGCCTAGTACCGTTAGAAAATCGAAATGAAACTGACCATAATTAATAAGTCTTCATGTTGAAAATGTACCACACATGTGCACTTATAATTTGCTCAAAATACACAATGTACGTATCAATTAAAGTAAAACTTTTACTCAACACCAGCTAAGCTTAGTATGTTGTAACTGAACACATCAATCGTTCATTATGATCTAATAATAAATATGTAGTTTTTTATCTATACTCGCAGATTTAAACACCTACCCATCTAAGCGGTGTATCCTACCTGTATAATTTATTACACTTCATTGCATGTGGATGTACGGTACCTGGTATATGGTATATGAGAAAGATAAGTTACGAACTCAAACAGGTAGTTAACTACATTAAATTTCATTCAAGAATATATGAAGGCCTACTTGTCCATGCTTGTACATCACGCTTAATATCAATACCAGTACTGAATATTTTTATATTTTGTCATTAACTTACCAATTCCGTCATGCGGTCCCTTTCCATGGTAACTCTCGAAGAAGTTCCAGGAGGTGATGTTGTAATTAGATTTCAACATGTGACCCATCGTGTGCCGGCATTTGAATTGCGCAGCAGCTCCATCCGACCACACCATGACTTCCTCGACCTTTGTAATCTTGCTGATGTCGTCCAGTATTTGTTCGTTGAAGACTGCAGTTTCTCGATGGGTATGATGGAGAGTGTCAGAAATGACTGCATACGCCTTATGGATCACTTTGTGTCCACTCCAAAAGTACACAGTGGATGTGTAGATTGTGACCTAACCCTTGCAGTCTGATCTCCAATGAGCAGCCTGACCTCCCGTTGAATTCGACACTGGAAATTCTCGCTGAAATCACATAGCATGATCACAGAGCCATCTTGCAGATCTTCTTTCGCTTTCCGAAGCTCTTCATGCTGTCTGTGATTGACATACACATGCTGCTTTAGTCTCTTGATGCTGTCTTGTGTATAGGTCTTCATTTCGGAACGAGAGAACATTACCTGGAAAATAGACATGCACCTTGTATGTAACCAAGGCCTACCAAAATATGCGGCTGTTACACACGTGTGAATATTCGCATTGAGCATCTAATTAAACTGCATCATTCATACATGTGTTACCGATATCATTATCCACATTTCAATTTTGCATGATAGTCCTTACTTAAATAATTAGTTCACGCATTGAAATTTAAAATTCTCTCAAACAATAAATCACAATTACAAATTAGACATACGATTGCCAAAAATAATTGCAATGATATTCTATTGATTCTATGTATTACATGTACATGTGCATCTTTTTAGAAATGATAGCGTCTTGCCTACATGCATCAATAGTCAAACTACGGGTTTATACGTGTACAAGCCAAAATACATGTATGATGAGAATAAGCGTGAACAACACAGGGAAATAATAAGAGTTAATACAGTATAGTGCCGAACTTATACTACATGAAAGTGCAAAGCATCTTTTGAACTTACTTTATCAAGTTTGGGCCCTTTCCACATGAAGACTTCGTATGAATCATTGTCCACCACTGCTTCAACGTCGATAGACGAGCAAAATCCACATCGTGAGAACATACAGTCAGCACTATCTGTGTTGCACGAAAAGTCCTCCAGAAACGACTCGACGTTGTTCCTGTACCCAATTGCTTGGATCATGTATGCGAAATTCTCGTGGTAAGGATAACAGCACACGATGAGGTCCTTCTCAGAGACAGTTTCAACAAATGCTGGTCTAAGCTCACAGAATTTGGATACTCCGATAGAAAAGTCTGTGTTCTTTTGCTTAAACAAGCGATAATCGTCGTGTAAATTGTACAGCAGCAATCTCTTCTGCACCCTTTCTTTCGCTCCATCAGGCTTTCTCACCTTCTTGGATTTTCTGGTGTCAGCGTAGATTCTTGAAGTCAGATCATCGCAGTAGAACTTCTCTACTACCTCTTTCGTCTCTTGAGACAGGGCATGTCCATTGGAATTTGACTTTGGGATCTTCTTCACGAGTCTCTCCTCTTCCGCCAATCGCTTTACAACTTCTCTCCGACGCGTGGGACTTCTCGGTAGAGCGCATCTCACACGGGAGACCGCTTTCCCTTCACTTTGAGGAGTCAGGAATGCGGAGGTGTCGGCCTTTTCTTTTCTTCTGCCGCTGAATTCTCTTCCGCATCTTCTCATATTCCCGTTGCTTCATCGTCTCACTATTCGATCGCATTTGCTTCACCGTTGCTCTTCTCCTCTTCATTCGCATTGCCGCTTTCTTGTTTTCTTCTGTTTTCATTTCGATGGTCATTCTGGCTCTCTCAAGGCGCTTCCGCTCTGCTGCTGTTAAAGGCATGATGTTCGACCAGAGAATGACAAGTTCGTGTCAAACGTCCTATTCATTGTCTCGGCAATCCCCTGTCTGGCGACGGCGCTTCACCTTGCATTCGACGATGTAGGATATCTATGAATGTCGCCAGCCGCACAATGATCGCGCTCACTTGCTCTGTCAAGCACATTTCGGCTGGCTATAAGTCTGAACAAAAGTGCATTGCCATAGACTTAGTCCTGACAGTCGTGAAAATTAATTTAACAGATGTGTGTGGCGAATGGGACAATTTTCAACTATCCGGTAGAGATAGTTGAAATGGCGATGTCCCGTTCGTCACGCACCTCAGCTACACCCATTACATCATACTTGTCTGAAATTAATGTGGTGTCTAGTCAAGACGTTAGTTGACAAATAGAGGGCAACCGCTAATTGAAATGTTTCATACTTATTGAATAATAAAAACAATAGATCATTTCGTGACGAACGGGACAAAGCTATCTATGTGCAATTTAACAGCCTATAGAAGTGACACAATTTGAAAATTTCATTATTCTTTTTTACAGAATGTAATAGTACGATCAACTATTACTAAAAATGGAGTTGAAGCTGATTTGCCAATGCTTTTTCATTATCAGTTTGACAACTTAACTCGGTGGAAAAAAATCAAAAAATTGAAGAAAAAAGTACGCATTTCTATTTGTGTGTAATTCTAGTAGAATTAGCCAAAATTTTGAAATCGATGTGAAAACATAAACTTTCGGTTATATACTTCTCAAATTCACCTTCAGTGGTTAAGTTAAGTCTCTTTTATTTTTGCACATCTATGTCACGATTTCATGGAATGACCCTATACTGATAACAGAAGAAAGTCTTCTGATTGGTCGATTGAAACAACAAGGTAACTGCGTCTTTGATTGGCAGACCTACTAAGCTATTGTATAGAGGCCATTCAAATCCGAAATTCACATTGGTCATGTCAATATGCTATTTACAATATGTTGATGCACAGCGTAATGTAGACAACTCAATACAATAATAAGAACATTTTTATCAACTTCATGAGGAGTTAGTACAGCAATGAAATAGGGAATTTGCCGACAATAGAAATTAATTATCCTATTAACTGAATTGCTCTATTATGTAGTTTTCTAATACAGTAGAATTCGCATATATCGGCGCGTCAAGGGACAGACGAAAACCGCCGATATATGCGAACTCCCTGAAATTTGAAGTTTTGTGAAATCTACACGAGCTCTGAGATCATGCCGTGCATCATACAATGTATATACGTGTATTGACTCATGAATTATTGCGTTGCTATACTTAAATACATGTACATATTGACTTATTGTCCAACATGTACATGTAATTGTGTCTATGTAATCAATAGATATCTAAAAATTGTGCCTTTCTGAACTGAGGCTTGCAACGTAAGTATCGCAAACCGGATATCACTATGTTTGTCAAAAACTGAGTATGCTTTTTGAATCAAGAAGATTGAGGCTTCTTCATGCCTACATGCTTACCTGCTATATGAAGCACAAAACAAAGAAGAGTATGCATAAATCAAGACGCTGCTATGAGTCACGTGCAGGCGAAACCATGGAGATGGATGGGGTGGCGAGCCGCTTTCTGTCTAGAGAGAGGACATGCATCGAACTCAACAATGTTTTCGACAGTAGCTTGTGCTCCTTTGATGACGCAACAGTCACTAAGTCAGGTCTGACAATAGCATCGTAGGTGAAGGCGTTAACAATGCAATCATCACGTCGAATGAAAGACTAATTATGTGAGAATTATCAGTGAGATACAGTGGCAAGCCTACTTATCTTTCCTCGGCTGCTAGATTCTACAATTTTGATCAAACCCCCAAACATGATCGAGATGAATTGTAGAAGATCTAAATTTTCACATGCCACTAAAATAGTTAGAATCGGATAGTCCTAACAGAATCTACAGCCATCCGCGTCCACATATACTGTCATTCTAGTGACTCTTCTAGGCAAAACACATCGCTTGAGGATTTCCAGGAAATCCGCCGTTATAAACGAATTTTTTTCTGTCAGGGACAGCGAAAATGCGCCGATATAGGCGAATCGCCGATATAAGCGAACCCGATTATATGGAAAAGATAGGAAATTCTGCCGGGACAAAAAGAAACCGCCGATATAGCCGAAGCCGATATATGCGAATTCTACTGTAATAGCATCTTTGAAATTGACGCCGTACTCGCTGGCCGCTGTAGATTAGTCAACCAACATTGAATGAAAATTGGAAGATCAGAATATTGTCAATAGGAAATGTATTTCATAAATAGATTATCATCTGTAATTATAGATCTACGTTAACTTGAGCCACTGTATTGGATATGCTGCATTCATTTTATTTATGAAAGATAAAACATCCACGCTTATCTGAATTCATTGTAATCATATTATTTCACTCAACTCAGGCTGCTGTGACCACAGAGAAAGTCAGGCAACATAACCATAGAATACTCCTGGAATTTTCATAAGTTCAACCACAGGTTAAACTGTTGAGAACATCTCCAATTCAACAAACCAAGCAATTTTCCATTGGAATATCACATCATTGTTTAACATAATGCAGCTAAAGTCAATACCAAAACAACATGTACATATTTCCACGAAAAGTGTCAAGATGTAGATTATGCAGATCTATTAATAAAAAGATTCGCCTTTGATCAATTTTGTTGATGGATTCAAACTATAGTAAATTACATGGTCGATCAATTGATTGAGTTTGTCTTTTATAAAATTCAATGCAGTCTTTATCACATGCTCGTGCTACAAAATGCATTTCAGCGTGAAAGTGTTTTATGTTTTAATTTGTAGCTTGCAGACAGTCCAAACTTATCTATGCATGCTTTTTTCCGAAACCGAATCAATTCGGCCGACAATGGTGAATGATTTCTTTTGTACTATTACTATTGACAGTATTATCTTACACACAAGCGTATTCGATAGCTCAAAAACTCAGGCATATTTCCACATCAATAAGAGCGAAAATCATAATTCAAAGATAATATAAACATAAATGAAAATATTCATTGCTATCTTTGCATTCAGCAAGTATTGTCTTAAATATGTTCTTCGAAAAAATAGGGTTAAGCTCACGGAAAACCTCAAATAATTACCTTAATAATCCATATCAGAATCTATGAGGTTATCGAAAGAAATTTACAATCTGATGTTATGATAGACTGCATTCATCACTTTCAAAAACACGAAAAATGCCGTACAAAAGTTTTAGTATCCAATCTGAAAGCTCAAACTGAATCCAGAAGTTTTATGCTCAGTATATCCTGCCTCATCTGATGTCAAAATGACAGTGTAATAAATGCATCATTTTATTTGAGATATGTTTTTCTTCAGGAACATCCTTTCATCGCTCATGCTGGCGACCAGGACAGTGAAGATGCCGTGGATGTTGGCAAATACTTCTGTTCTGTCCTTGACCAAGTTCCACCTGGTGTGAGCCTTGCCGATTTTCTTACAACGTCCAGCTGACTAAAGAGCGATTGGTCGCCGGTTCCGGAGGATTGGGAGGAGAATGCCAAGTTGAGAACTATTCTCACTTGGAACAGGCTTCGGGGAAGAGGGTTCACCACTGGGGAAACTGTCCAGTGCTGTGGGATCTCTTAAATTTGCCATCAAAGAGGGACAGAGATCGTTTGTGTATCGTTTTTTGTAATTCAAAAGGCTTGAAAGAGTGGTTTGCATTTTACTTCAAAAAGGTGGCGGCTTTTTTCTTCACTTGACATATCTCCTCCAATCGGTGAAAGCGAAATCAAAGTAAATGACATACTTCATTGAATTAATTCATTCTCATACTTAAATTAGAATTTTTAGCTGTTTGACTAAATTCTTTAGAAACAAGAATTGGTAGCGTTCGGCGCATATTGATTTCGCTTTCACTCGACCTTTGACAATTTGTAATCAACGCACAGTTATTTTTATCACAGAAACACCGTGTCGCTTTACCTTTGGCTCCCTGTGTGATGCGCCATGATCAGAATACTCGACGAAAGTAAAATGAATAATATTGTGTGATGTAATTTTCATTGATGTGCGGTCTATCATCTCTGATATAAATTGCATTTAAATATTTGAGGGACACAATTTCGTAGTTACTTTTTTCTCGCACTAAGTGGTCACTTTGTTTCGCTAGATGATGAGCTATGTAGGCCTATTTCTGTTTTTGTCGCATTACACTGATCCATAAGGAGTGAGTGTATTTGTATTATGGCACCACGTCTTGCATTCCCAAGAAATGATACACAAGCTTTATTTCAAAATTCATCAATGTATGATTTACATTTGGTGCATCCTTTGAGCCTTTAGGTACCGTTATTATATTCTTCATGGTATTCTCCTTTAATAATTAAGTTTTGAAGATTTCGGCGCTTCAAATATGTATATATGAACTGTTTGATGCAATGTTGGTGAATAAAGACAGAAAATCGTGAATATTTGCTCTGCTGTTAAAGAAAGGATCGATAGGTTATCTAATGAAGTCTTGTCTGTGTTTTTCTAGATACACTAAAGGAAGACGTGCAAAATTGTGTGAAATTGGGAACTAGAGATAAGTGTTACCAGTACAAATATATCTGTTAGCTTCAACAGGTAGGTGTCGCCTATTTGTCTAGATACTGTCTTTCCATTTAGTTAAAATGGCGCTATTTCCAAAAGTCGAACTTATTCAGATAGAAGAGTTTTCCCTAGTAATTAGCAGGGACAATGATTTTCCGCGCTCAGGTTTTTCAAAATTTGAAATTTTGTGCTACAAATCTGGTTTTCTGCGGGTCCTATTTAATTAATTTAAATTGTTTTAATCATCTTTAAGTATCTCAAGCGATTTCTTGAATTAGCCCTCAACGCAGTGTTAAACGACGAAATTTTATGACGTTAACGTCAACTACAGCCTGCTAAGTATAGAAAATGACGTCATGCATGCATTGACGGAAACAATGCATGAGAACAGAAAACAAATAAAATGTAGCGACTGGCTGAAATCTTGTGTGACGCATTCTGATACCATTACATCGCTTTTTGGCGCTCCTCGTTCATAAATGAACTCAATGTCCGTTGCACAGCACAAAAATAGTAAATAAGAAACTGGAATTATTCATCAGCCTAGAAAATCAGTTGCATTTAAAATAGTCACAATATACCTGATGAATCAGGAAAGTAATCATAAGATTATTTTTCTATAATTTGTTTCATCTAAATTTTACATTTTCGTCATTTCTAAATCAGATTTTCACGTTATTCTCCGAGAAATTTAGTTTTCGGCGCTTTTCTCCGATTTTCTGCGCTCCGCGGAAAAATCCTACAGGTCCTTGCTGGTTTAGAAATTTCGAGGGATTGAGGGAAACAGAAAATGGAAATTATGGCAATTGTAGAATTTGCAGAAAAATGGAAGTTTGATAAAACATGCTGTACTTTAATATCATGACTCGACGTTATAAGAAAGGGGTGAAGTAAATAGTCAACATGAACGCCACCAGAGTAGCTTTATAATGCACATGAAGCCAAAGGAAAGTTGTGGAATTTGGCATATCGTTATGATTCCTCTTCACGCGGATACAAGACATCCCGTGGGATTCTTTAGTCGACATTCATTATAGCATTTCATTTTCCAAAATTTCAGCATGATCTAAAGATCATCGTGTTGAAATTCGCGTTTCATGACATAACAATCGCAAGGAAGACATGCAATAAGGTTGATTCCAATCGATATTTGATGGAGAACCCTCCAATTGCTAGTATATTGATTTGAGCATCATACCAAAGAGCAGTGTTATTTGTGCTCGTCAATGAAGAATTGACAGCGTCAGCGTCAATTGCCAAATATTGACGCCGTCAACCAATCCTGATATTGACGGCGTCAATTTTGCATTATATTTCATCATCTGTTTTGAAAATCAACGGTAAATAGACTGAAGCACACTTTATAAATTTTGCACATTAAATGCTGATCGCCATTCATTCAAATATACCTATAGGCTAAGTCCAAAATAACACATCAAAGTTGAATACCACGAAAGTGAGAAAAAATAGCCAAAAAAGTTGAAAAAATATCATTTTGAGGACTGATTGCTAAGTGAATTGATTGTAACACGAACTATTTTCCAAGTTAGTAGCTTTGATCATAAGATGTGTTGTTCGTTACGTGAATTCATATAATTCACCTTTAGCTGCTTTCTACGCATAATGAAGCTTTGATTCGTCTCAGTCTCATGCGATGGCTGCATTTTTAAATGCAGGAGATAAGGTAAATAGCTGGGCCTATATGTATATGTGCAAAAACAAAAGAAAAAAGAACAAAAGAAAACAAAAGAAATACATGACGAATTGCGTTGTTTGTCAGTGACTAAATTAAAATTTTCCTAGACACAGTCAGTCATAGAGTAACTCCGCATTTATTAAATCCCCACTGTGTATACACTTTCGATATTATTCAATGAGCTCGTGGGAGATACAAGTGGTATTACAAGTGGTATACAAGTGGGAGATACAAGTGTCACCAAATGTGAGATATGCAAATTTTTGCAGTTTTGCATAAATTGCAAGGGAATGGAGTGATCATGATTGTAATGCAGAAGGAATGATGGTATTTCACAGACTCTTGTGACAGCCTTGGAGATTTAGTGTTTGTTAAATGAGCAATTCGCGGGGTTCCTATTCATTTCATGCTCATAACCCAAAGAGTAGTTTCTTAAGCGTGATCATATCACAGGCAACCTGCAACTGGCATAGCAAAATCACATAATCAATGACATTTCATCTAACTTTGAAGATGTAGCCTAAATGGTTCCACATCACTATTCAGATTCAAACATGAATTTAGTGAATCATAAAATCATGCCGGTGAAAATTGAATTAAAAATTTTAGCCAAGAAAGCACGAACAACCGCGACTTTTTCATGAAGACTTTCATAAAACAATGCATGAAATTCCCTTGATAATCAGCTTGATTTCCGCTTAGTTAGGAAGCTTACATGTATTAGCAAATATTAATTCCTTTTGATATCCAACTTGTTTCATGCTACTTATATAGGAGAGTCATCTCGGTGGTATATAAATTGGCAAATTTTTTGACCTTTTTCAAAACTGCTCAAATAATTTTTTGGACCACGGGAACGCAATCTCCACAAAAAAACTGAATCTTTCATGCAAAAGTTTTCACTGTATACAGACACTTTTTTGAGTCGACACTCTACCTACAGGCTATATCCCTACTCTATCGTCAGAGTATTGTAAATAGCTCGGCTACAACACTAAGAACCCGACTGACAAGGACCAGATTCTGGGTGGATGGAAGTGATCGACACACTGACCGAATCATAAATACTGTTGAAAATAGTGAGTAAGAATCGATGCTAAATCATAATATCAGTAATTCCATGCCATGCAAGTAAATTCTAAGCATGTGAAAAAAGTCTGTAAAAATCCATTACAAGCAAATATGTATCATTACATTAAAAAGTTCATTAACTATCTTAACTTAAAAAAATGACAATTTTGATGATGTCAAAGTGTTATAAAAGGACAAAGGTCTTTCTCTTGCAAAAACTGCTGATGTGGATGAAAATATAATCATTTTTGCAATCCTCAGATACGACTCTCTCCACGTTAACCTTTGCTCACGGACTAACATAGAACTAGACTAATATGAATTATCTAATTCATGAAAATTTTAAATATCTTTTATTCCATGATTCACGCGTTTTGTAGAAACCTGCACGAGCATTTTCAGTAGTGTTCAAGATCTAAACTATCAGTAATGCCAATGAACTGAGTTGTACATCAGTCTTCAAGTCAGATATATTGAGAATTTTCAAACGTCTGCCTCTTCGCTTTGATAAAGTCAGTGAGATTAGAATTGACAGCAGCTGTGTATCGATGGTTATTTCAGCTGCTCGTGTGTGGGCCAATTGCAAGATCTTTAAAAGAAGCAAATTCCTGAAGCATGCAATAGTTGTAGATTCTTGCTGCAAACAGATATGTTGTATGTCATCTCATCAAAACACCTTTATCTATATTATTTAGGCTTCGATGCCGTGAAAACACATGTCATTCATGTCCCCGACGATTTTAATATCCATGGCCAATCTACTCTCTCATTGTGCAATGTCGGACCTTTGTGGTTCAGAAGCCCACTCTAATACTGTTTTTGTTTTCTCAAAAGTATTTTGTTTTTGTTGATAATGACATAGCAACGATTTCAAAAGTGTAACATCTGATATCATTGATTATACCTATCTTGGTCTGTTATTGTCTCTGTCCAGCTCAAATGTATCTGTTATTATTTTTAGAGCAGACAATTGTACATATTGTACATTTAATTTGAGGATTCCGTAATTAGAACAGTTCAGATTGATTAGCACTCCAAAAGGTTTGTTATCATTTGACTTATTTATTCCGCGAGCTTTCAGGACGTTCGCCCATTGCCAATCATGTGAAAGCAGAGCTCTGTAGTAACATTTAAAAGCAGGTAGAAGCTCTATGCTTAAGCATGCATGAAAACGAGCCATCTTCCGAGACCTCGCGGAATAAGTAAGAATGTCAAATGAGAAAAACTCATAAAGGAATAACGTCAAATAAACAAATGACTGTCAGTGAAGTAGGTTTGATGTATGTTTCAGAAATGTTAAAAGTCAGATCCGCTCTCATGCGAAGATACAAAGACTAATTAAAATGATTATGCAAATCGCAAGAGATTTCAGGTGTCTTCTGCGGTCATTGTAATTTATTGGCATAAATGAAAGAGAGACAAAATAGTGTCATGCACTTTTCAGCATTACGATCACTTTGTTTTACAGTCCAATTTCTTTTGAAGTTTGATTAACTAAACCACCGTAGGTATTTCGGCGTCCCGCGCCTTCAAAGGTCAATAGAACAAGGTGGACGTCGCCATGAGGGTGGGGGACGTAGAAGTACTTGTCGTGGTTGAGTTATTAACTTTGATATAGATTCGACAGCAAGACAAAGGGGAGCTACGTTAGTACTTCTCACAATATGAATATGATCTTATGTTTGGTCTATACGTAGAACTGTTTGACATCAGAACACTCAGAAGAAGCGAAAAGATTGTCAAACTTGGCAGTGAGCAAATTTCATAAATTAGATGCAGGTATATCATTTTCATCATGTTTTCGCACAACTTGCTTGTGTTCATGAAATAGCGAGGTTTTACAGCTCTGCCATTCTCAGCAACATTAAGTTTTGGGTAGCTGTTACATTTGATGAAATCAGCACTACCGCAGCATCATCCATTAAACAGTCATCTCAAAATACCTTAGACATCAAGGACTACATGCAGTCGGATTTACAAATCAAAACTTCCATGCAGGAGACGTTCAGCGGCAAAGGAGAGCAGTTCTTGATGTTTTCATAGAATCATTCTATTACACATTATGCTCATAGAAATAATGTGAATTTCAGTGAAATTGCATCGATTGTTAGCTGCACAATTCATATAGTTCATGGGTAACTTCATCATGAAAACTTCGCTGTAATGAATGTTTTGAATTTCAAAGACGGGAAATCTCAAATTGCAGCATGCTTGGAAGCAACCTGAATGTCTGTTGAAAGCGGAGCATTCTCATACATAGGGAACTTTAATTACATTGTTGGAAACGCTAAGTCTTGTGATTAAAGGTTCCTGTCACAGATTTCTCAATATTTAAATCACTCTCAAACCTACCCATGACGAATTCCTTGATCTTTTAACATTGCTCTTTACTAGAGAAATAATACAATCTTTTACCCAGCCTCCAGCTTCTCACCTGAAGCAAATTTACAAATTATTTTCAAACTTGACGATGGTAGCAATACTTGACCTTTGAACTTCAAGTCAGAAAATGTCTCAAAATTCAAGCGGTCATAACCCTCCTACTGATAAAAATGGAGGCACCACGCCTCACGCCAACTTTTCTTGTGGACCTCTCCATTGCATGCAGTCATTTGCCTTGTGATATTCTGTTACTTGGTCATTGAGCATTGTACCTTTTCAAATACATTATCATTTTGACTCCTAATTTTAATCAAATTTATCTATTGAATGTTTTGTGCAACTATGGCGTTTTCTGCGCTCAAAGAGACCTCACGCCTCTAGTTGGATTTCAGCCGCATATGGTACAAGATCGATATCGTCTTCTTATCAATAGGCTATCTAGCGTCCGTAATTAGCAAACAATATAGCAAATACTTCGCGATTCATTGCAAGTTGCTTTTCAGTCTGTCTAAAATGGAAATTCTACCTCAATTCAAACCGAGCTATAGGCCTACATGCATCACCATTACTTCGGCTTCTCGCGACGAATGGTCATCTGATCTTACGTGCCAAAACGTAATAAAAGGTAATTCTTTCCTCAACTCAGCATCGCAGTGTTGAGGTATCTGCACGAGATATAGAAAATCACAGATCTCGATTACAACTCGTGCAAGGGTGTGGTTGATGCCATAGATCAGATGGTGGCGACACGTGTCTCAGCAGCAATGAGATGTCCAATGCTACTTTTCTTTCATCTCCTTGATGCTGCTGCTTTGAATTCTTATATTATTTGGACAAGAATTGTTCGTCTTCAAATCCGGGAAGAATTCAAATGGTGATTGTTTCTAGTCAACTTGACACCGTTTCCTATGAGAGAACACACAGAAAGGAAAGCTCCAGTACCGAAATATACAACACCGGGCAGCCATCGAGCAAGTATGCGTTGAAATTTCTTCCAGCCAATCATAGTCACATATTTGCAAGAGGAATCTACCAGTTTTGTACCACAAGAAGCCAAGTTTAAGTACGATGTTTCGGTGCAATATCTTGGTTTGCAAGAACCATCCACAACATCTCCGCAATGCTCTCTGTAGAATAGTGATTCATGTGTGATTATCTGTAAAAGACATTTCTCAGTCTCATTATGTGCAACACGTATAAAAGATTTATTCTCACGGCGTTTTATCTCTTTAAAGCTCTCTACAAAAGCATCAAATTCACTTTAGTAATTCTAAACATGCCCTTATTTGCTATCACAATGATAAAGATAAGCATCGTAGGCAGCTGAGGGCTTTGGCTGTGAGACATCTATGAGCAAGTTGAAAGATGACAGGCATGTCGAAACTGCCGACTAACGTTATGGTTCGGAGAGCAGGTGCATAGGAATATTAGGGCATACAAATTTAGTTGACAAAATGCCATTGAAAATGGCGATGCCCAAGACCTATATGTGCGCAGTAAATGTAACTTTTCTAAGTGCGCAGTAGGAGGGTTAACATGAATTTTTGAACACCTTTCAGGGGAAAATAGCATAGCATCTTAATATATTTGACCACCAACATTTATAGGATCACTATTGAAAGACATCAATTTGTACCAAACAAGCAATTGAAATGCTTTAGCATAGAAATGTTATCATCCAAATCCCTATAGCTCCCAAGCTGGACTTGCGAGTAATAAGATCAACTATACATGAATCTATGCCATCATTGAGCGCTATCAAATGAAAGTCAGTAAAATATACTAACACAGAAATATAATCATCTAAATTCCTGTAGCCTTCAGGCATGACTTACCATTAAGAAAGCCAACTACACTTGAATATATGCTTTCAAAAATACGACATCTTACATTTCAGATTAAAATAAATGCCGAAGGTCGCTAAGTCGATAGAATTAATAAATATTAATTTAGTACATATATACGAAAGTAGAGATACCGAAGAGAGCCTGAAGTAGCATTATGTCAAATAAGCATTGCGCAACAATGTCGCATTAATGTCACATATTCAGGCAAGGCCAGGAGCTCCAGCGCAAAAATGTCTCACTACTCCAGCAAGAAATGTACTTCGATTTTAGTATGTGGCAAGTTGATAGGCACATTATTACATTTGCAATGTAGCCTCACAATGCATTATCAAATAATGAAGCAAGGGTGACAGCAGTGTTCGGCTTGACAGAGATTTCAGTGATTTCTGAACTTAAGATCCACTGACAGCCAAGCGAAATGCTTTACTCTGCTGCACTTTTTCTGCTAGTCTAAAAGTTCATTTCATTAGTTGTGTTGTCTTCTTTCTCTCAATTAGCCGCTTATGTCGAGCAGAGTGTTTCATTTTGTTTACCTTTCATATTTCATCCTTAGGATAATGGGTGAGTCATTGACAAGACCACGCCTCGTTGCTAACAACATGAATAAACTTATCCTCACTAAGTAAATCAGAATCTCATCGAACAATCAAATTTAAAGTCCAAAAGTAATCTTAGCGAGCTGTTTTGAAGTGGTCAAGGACGGTTCACACTGCCAACTTCACTTACTGAGAAAATTAACAGGTAAGATAGGTAAATCTGTCCAAGGCTGTTTTGCATAATCTGAATAGAGAAAATCCTAAAAAATGTTGCTGTCCTCTGTCATCAACTAATTTTGACTGCGACCGTTAAACACCATAAAGAACATGTACATGTAAATGTATATGACGCTTATGGAAATGGAATGACGCTAATTTTCTGAATTTTCTGAACGCTGAAGTGACTTTTAAATCCTACATCATCCGATTCAATTGCTATGCATTCCCGAAAAGATACCGCAATTTCTGCAAAATGTCACTTTGAAAACAGAGCAGTAGAGTATGCGATATATCTCACGATGCAATTAATACATAGCATTTCAATTGTCCCGCTTTACAGACAATTCGGTCGCTAGGCTCTTCGACAATTTAGGAACCCTTTATGAACCACGATATACCCTTTGCATCGTAAAATTGTTAAACTAAGAAGGACAACACCGTATTGACTTCGAAAATTTGAGTGTGAGATTCACTGTTTTACCATTTTGCCATCCCGTGCAATGTTGTGAAAGTCAACATTTGTATCCTCATACGTGTTCTTACCTAATAGTCGTAAAACTACAAGCCACTTTCCAAATCTATCTTCTTGATGCTGTTATTTTCACTTTTTTTTGAATTCTCTTTGGAAAAAGAATTCAGTAACAAGCATACATCGACGCTTTTGGCTTCCTATAATGAACATTATAAGTGATTCAAGCCCTTTATTCCCAGAAATTCGTCGCATATTTGGTGGGAGATATGCTGTTATCTTTAAGAAGATCATATCTGAACAGAAACAACTCATCCGTTTTCGTTCGTGTGTGGAATTTCTCTCAAAGTGCTTTTCTCATGGTGTTCTTCCCCGATCTTTGTGGTTTTCTTTGCCTGGACGATTTGATTACAGCTCCTGTCTTAGAAAGCGTATTTCAAACTATATGCTTCGCAATGAAATTGCCAGGACAAATGAACGTATCAAAGCCATTCAGGACACAGTGGCTACTCGTTTGAGCTGCATGGAGTTTGAAATGGATGGTCATAGCCTTCATCACCGTATGCTTGATTATCTGAGTGTGATGGAGTCTTCTTTTTCTAAAAGAGTTTCTGTGTCCTTTGATAATCGTTTCACAAGACTTTTATATCTTTTTGGTTTTCAAGATGAACCTGCTGACGTCCGCAATGATGCTTCATGTGTGCGCAATCTAAGCTCCGTTGAGTTGGATACAGAGGAAATGAGAGTTTTGGAACGTGGTCTGAATTTTGCCGTTACTCCAAGGAGAATTCCTCGTACTGACATTATCGCTTCTGTTGAATCCGCTATTTACCAGTGTCAGGAAGAGGAAAAGAATGTTTTGAGGAAAAGGGTTTCATCGGTTTTAAGGAGAGCCAAAGTTCCCGTCTCTAATGTGTCAGCTGATGAGTGGAATGCTTTGAAGCGTCTACAAAGGAACGAATCTATCATTATCCTTCCTGCTGATAAAGGTAAAGCCACTGTTGTGATGGACAAGCAAGATTATATGGAAAAGTTGCGTGATGTGATTCTAAGTGGTCCCTACACAAAAAGTTCAAGTGATCCTGGGAAGAAGTTTCGGAAGGACCTGCACTGCATTCTTACCAAGATTGTTAACGATGGCAGGATGTCCAGGAGTGAGCTGTTGAGATTGTGCCCTACTCACTTTCAATCACCGCACATCTTTGGTCTCCCAAAGTTACATAAAGATGGTGTTCCTCTTCGCCCCGTCATCAGCATGAGAGACAGTTTGTGGACGTCGATTTCAAGACTGGTGGCCGACATTCTAAAGCCATATTCGACGGACCATGAATCATTTATTCTCAATGCTTTTGATTTGACACAAAAGCTTCAAGTTTTTGAGCCTGCTGGTGCTGAGGCATTTATATCATTGGACGTGGATTCTCTATTCACTAACGTGCCTGTGTATGAGACATTAGAAGTTTTCAATGATTTCCTTCGTAACGACCAGCATCTTTCAGAGCGCACATCGCTTTACACTGAGGAAATTATTGAAACAAATAGACGTTGACAGGTCTGAGATTGCGAGACATGTGCATGAAGACCATCACAATGTGGATCTCTCTATGATGGAGATAGTTGACAGAGATGTAGTTTGGAGGAAGCGGATCATCAAGGAATCTTTGTGGTCTCAAACTTTCAATTCGTCCAACAAGACTAAGTTTCATGTCGGGAATGTGTGGAGTGAATGATTCTGTCTTTCCTTCGTTTCTTTTAACTTATTTTTTCTTACTACTAGTTCGATGTCTTAAGAGGTAGTGTCTTATTTTGTTATTTTCTACTAATGAATTCTTTTATTTGTCTCTGTTGAATGGCGTGATATGATCGAATGCTAATCATGTGCTGCGCGTGTACGACACTGCAGTTACATTCAATTGCCTGACGATGGACGTCTGTGACGCCCGAAAGGCCTCGTAATCAATCTCTTTGGAAAAAGAATTCAGTAACAAGCATACATCGACGCTTTTGGCTTCCTATAATGAACATTATATGTTATTTTCACATATATATGATTCATCGCTTGCACCATGCTCTTCCTCCGGGGCTTTATCGCTCAAGCAGCCATCACACCTCGACACTCCACTTGCCTACTTATCTCGGTAGCTGAACTACAAGCCTAAACTGTTTTACCTGCGAAGTCTGCCACACAGTTTCAGTTGTTGATGTTTGTTTGTCTTGTTGGACTGACGGAAATTTTTGATCTTTGTTGTCTTAGTGACGATTGCGATGATCGTTTGTACTTACAATGGTTCATGTTCAACTTTTTATTTTTCTAGCCTTTATTTATATTTTCCAAATAATGTGATTTATTGATAATTTGATATAATTTGATTTATCATTCATTTTCTTCAAATATATTTTTACGATAAACATATATATGCCATGTGCTGTGTGGTTAAGCCAATGGCTACTCTGGTGACTTTTGTATTTTCATGCGACTTAAAAATTTTTCGTTTTTGTAATTTGTCATCCTCATATTCTGTTGCTGTTATGTCTTACTTAAGGTGTACATTTAGCTTGTTATTTGTATTCACTTTTTTGCTCTTTTTGATGTAGCACCGTATACGTGACAGTCGCTAGACTTACTATTATTTTGTGCATTATGTTTGTTTAATATTTTCTATGCTCTTCTTTTTGTTTTAAATTATTGCACCTTTCCTTTGGTGCATTACATGCATATGGCATTTTGTTGCGTCACTGCATTTTACGATTGAGCCTCCGACGGTTTTTTGTGTTTCATTGTCTTTTATCAATTTATTCATCATTGATGTATTCATGCCGATCGCTTATGTCTCTTGCGTATCTATGTCAAAAGTTATACCTTGTCATGTCGTGTGCGATGATAACGTCATAATCAAAAGACGCAAGGGATATTATGAACATTTTCCTGTCACCCTGAGTTTACAAATCGTTTATCTACCCGATTGTGCACTTCAGTTTGTGTAACATCACAAAAGAAGAAGTCTTCATTGTCTCCTAAATTTCAGTGAATTTCAAGGATGCTAAGACCATGTGAAAGTTTTAAATATTCAAACATTCTTTTATGGCTTAAATAATTTAGATTCTACTACATATGTGCAGCCATGGCCATTAGTATCCGGACAGAGTTGGAATTTTAAAATTTACGACCGTTTGGCATTTATCTTTAGTTGATGGCTTACTTTTACACTGATTTAGATTATATTGTTGGTTAGAAGGCTAGGTTAACCTTCTCCTGGTTCTGAAAATTGTTCTGAAATTTATAACCTGATAAGATTATATAATAGAATGAGCTATTGAAGTGGCGCAATTCAATATCAGAACACACAGGATGTGACTACGAAACCATCTATCAGATGGCGGTCTGCTTTATGCTACGGATATCTACGCAAATCGTATCGTACTTGCCAGTAATTTGGTCAGAATCCACCATTCGAAAGTCATTGAATATAGAAAATTTAAATGACAAAACTGTGCGACGCCGCCGTTTTTCTGCTGATGTCAAATCACGTCGTCCTGCCCGGAAGCCATTCATCAATGAACTCAAAGTAACCCTAACAGAATACTTAATAACTTCATGGAATCCTTTATAGTGTGCATCCATGTAATTCTTCTCCTTCGCCAATCTATCGTATATAGTAATGCCATGGAATGAGATAATGTACCTGCTAGTTTTAATTCATTTCATTGATAAGCAAGCCCATTCACTTGTCAGTGTTAAGGGAGGGACACTCGTTGAGCTTTGCTAGATCTAATTGCTATGTTTAGGCTACTAATCGAAGTGCTTTTAAAGTTAAATGAATACGGTGATATTGAAAATTGCTCAATCTTGCTTGTCATATTCTTTCTGAAGCAAATGCAGCTATATGAATGTGTGTTTTAAGAAAAACCCTGTCGCCCTGTGTGTATGAAAATACATTAAAATTTGAGCCTACCCAGTCCTAATGCGATCTACGATGTTTTCATTGATTCCCTGCGATTTGTGATACTTTCTTCATCTCGGTAATTATTTGCAGCTCAAATAGTTCTATACTAATTTATTGACGCGTCTGGTGTCATTTTGTTGTTGATGCATGTTATCTGTTTGTAACTGGGCATTCAAGTTAAGTGATTAGTGAAGAATGCAGCAAGAAAATACTTGAGGGATTCACATCATATTTGAACTTCGATGGTAGTATGACGGAATACGGTTCTAATTGTTTTAATGGTTCTAGTTGATGAATAAAATTAAATCAAAGATAGCACTTCAATGCGAATCAAAAATAGTAAACCGTAAAAAGTTTATTGATATGTGAATTAGCACAATTTTGAAATGAAAAGTATTTCTTTTTGATTACATAGTTCAGGTCTCATGTGTCGCATAGGTACACTTTCACATTGACAATTGCAGTGAGCTTCTCGTCCTCTTGAACTCCGAATATACCTTTGCCTCTCTTTTTGAGTCGTTCGCTTTGCTGATGTAACTCGCTTCGCAAGTGCAATCAAATTTATATAATCATGGGTGTTTGGCTAAGCGGGATGACGTCTTTGACCGAGTCAGGAGCCAGAGTTTTTGTGCGGTATGTCGGAATCGCCTGGAGTTGGAAATATGAGCCCTCATTATCTGACCGTATCTTCCTTGCTAGAACAAGCCCATATCGAAGAAATTAAGCAAGTTCTCAGTGAAATACTCATTTACATTCCAAAAGGAAATCACGAATGTCAACCTTGATCAAGAAGACATCATTATTTCATTAGACGTTGTGGGTCTCTTTGCCATTATTCTATGAGACTATTGACATTATTTGTTCGGAACTACAAAAATACTGAAACCCGTCCAAAAGTTTTCGATCGAGTGTTTATTGAGGACGATTGCAGACTATTTCTCTCGATACTGGCAACTGACGCGAGATTTTCCTTCGATGGCAATACGCACCTGCAACGAGATGGATTCGTCATGGGTTCACCCCTGAGTGGATCAAAAAAGTTTCAAGATGAATTGAGAGAATTGAAGTACTACCACCGCTATGTTGACGACACACTGTTGCTCGTGAAAAGTCAAGACGAGTGTGAAGCTCTTTTTAAGAAATTGAATGAGCAACATAAATAATTAACTTCACGCAAGAGAATGCCCATCATTTCTTAGACATTGAGATGCATCGAGAGGATAATGGTGCAATCACAACTTCCATCTATCGCAAAGAAACGTTCATCGCATTGTACAATAACTTCCAATCCTTCTCACCGAGAGTTTACAAGAGAAATCATGTCAGGATTATGTTCTACCGTGCAAGAGAATTATGCTTACCGAAGCATCTAAATAAAGAGTTAGTCTTTGTTCGGAATGTACTGATCCGTAATGTTTATCCCTCATGGTACATCGAAAAATACTCGAATCCTCCTCCTGAAAAAGTCACGACCGTAAAAAGAAATTATTTTTCGAAGTTCAATATCATTGCAAGATAAGTGAAGATCTAGCTGGGAAGATGCGCTCAGATATTGAAGGCTCATTTTTACAGCGCCAAGCGATTCCGACATACCGCACAAAAGCTCTGGCTCCTAACTCGGTCAAAGACGGCATCCCGCTTAGCCAAACAACTATGATTACATATAATGATTGTACTTGCGGAATGAGCCACATTGTCAAAAGCGAACGATGTTTGACCTCGAGGAAGAAGGAGCACGCACATACCAAACTGGTTATACAACTCGAACCAGAGACCAAGATCTTCCCTCCCATCTCAATCAATTTTGATCGATTTGTTTGCATACATGGTGAAAATGAGCTTATCTTATTTGTTTCGATAGTCAGCACATGATGATATTATTGTCCATTTGTTGTTCTAGTAAAAGTTTTCTATTCTATCAAGTAAAATATTGATTTGCACCCCTGGATGGCATAAACCTTGAACCGATTTCTCTCCTAGTGGCCGTATTCGAACTTAATTACGCGTTGACAACGTGGTCACGAATACCTAAAAATGTACCTACGCCTTTGACAAGTTATTGTGATTAGATTATTTGTCAAAGGAATTTAACTATGAGTGATCAAAATGATCCACAATAAACCAATTCTGTATTTCAAATGACACGCTACTAAATATAAAAGTTAAGCACAATTAGGTGAGCTTCGGTATTTGTTTCTTCAGAATAAAGCCTAGGCCTACATATCAACTTATTTCTCCATTCAAAATTTAAGGGATTGCAAATGTAAATATCATGCTTGTTCTCTACAGCTTTTCTTACAAAACCTTGACAGCAGAGTAACTTTATCAAGAGGCCCATCAAGTTGTCATTGTCTAAGCTACTAACTCACTGTGGCTTCAAACATGAATCGCCTTCAAATACCATGCGACAAGTTCGATCAATCAATTAAATTCTAGCGTAGCAAATCATTTCTGTGTCGAAATTTACGACATTAAATTTGTCAACTCTAGTATCGACGCTGACGGGCGCTAATTGATGAGACGCCGTGGCTTGTGTGTTACGCACAGCATAAATAACAAGAGTAGCGTATATAAAATATTCGTGTGCAGTTCATGTGGCATGAGATGAGAATGTTCCCATTTCAGAGCCCTAGGGTTGACGATGTGACGAATTGGATTCAGAAATTGCATTTGATGGGACACTCGCACTCGTATGTTAGTTAAAGATATTCAAATAAAACAATTATGCAGGTATAATATAAACGATATTCAGAAACCTAGAAGCTTAATCCAAATGAAAGATACTTGATGACAAATATCTCTTTCGGAATATAGTTCCACATCAAAGAATACTGATTCTTCGCATATTTATTCTGAATTTTCTGTTTTTTAGAGAATGCGATAATGCCGTTAATTACTCGTGTACCGGAGCCAAATCTTTGGGAACAAATTTGTAAAGGTAAGTACTAGCTATGAATATAGTGGAGAATATTTGAGATGCATCTCATGATCATGAGCAGTGTTGAAATTACTATCTTGTTAATTCTAGAGTTTAAAATAGCAAATTTGTTAAAGGTGCTTTGAAACCAAGAACGTTTTTTAACTTTTTAAGACTTTTTGTTAATTTTTTATTCTAGTATTTCGAAATGTGTTGTAGACTGCATCCTAAGTTCCTAAATTTATGAAATATTTCACATGGAAACATTCTTCTAATTGACGTGATAGCATGTTTATGTATCTAACTCGTGTACATGTATACTGTCACTCAACTCATCAATTTAGAGAGGAAATCAAAAATTGAAAAACAAGATCTCTGAAGGTAAACATCATGCAGCAGATAATATCTAGAGATTGATATTAGTTTTGTTAATCGGAACTGCACTGTACCATCGGTCCGCTATGCTATCGACCTCGGAAGGCGTAGGACGCCGAAAGCCTGTCACTTACTTTTACTTTAAGCAATAAATTTACTTCGCGACCGAAATTTTCTTTCTCCCGGGAGTTCGGACAAAATGAACTGTCTCAATGCAAAGTGCAAATTACCCCGGTGCCTGGTCAACTACAGAAGAATATGTAAATGATTAGCTTTACAGAAACAATATTTGCAACTGCAGTCATGAAAGCCTTATTCTACTTGTTTCGATTTTTGTCCGTTTGCAAGCTCTCCAAAAAATGCTGAAAGCTATTGTCTAGAAGTCTATGGTCTATATTTGTTATTTGTTGCGCTAACTATTTTGATATTTCAACTTCAGTACACTTTTCAAACTAATTCAAACTAATTTTTTAATTTAATTGTTTCATAGTTTTGTTTGATTTATTTTTACTGAATACTAGGTACAAAAAGTGGTCATTCAGTCGGTACGCCTCCAAGGAACAAGAATTTAAGAATTTAGGCATCGATTTTGAATTAATAGTGTTTGGTAGAGGCTTCCTCTGACTGAAGCAGCATCTCCACGTTGCATGGCAAGACTCAATCGTTGAGTCAGTTGGACCGTTGTTAAAGGGTCACCTGACTTGATTCCGATCTGTCGGACAAGAAGGGTGCCACATGGTCCGAACGCACCGATAGGGTCTCAATTGAAACTCCCCGGAAGTCGCATGAATCCATGAGAGCTTCATATTTTAAAGACTTCTTCGTCTCTGCCTCCTTTGCGACTGAACCTGCCTTTCCATTCGCAACATAAAGATGAGAGACTTTCAAAGGGTCGCAGCATGTGAAATCGGATACAAGAGATTTCCTATTCATGAATGGGATAAGCGACATACCATCAGACCGCTTGCTATCATATTGCAAAGGACCTGACGATTCAAGAATTGACGGTATGTTGATGGAATACATGGAATATGTTTTTGATAATAAATTGTTAACTTCATGATGGTGATTGGAGCGACTAGCAGCTCAGGAGCAGGATGGTCCATGCATACCTGTCTCATCAACAGCTACTCCACAAGAACACTTATGAAGCTCATACAGAGGTGTCCCAAGACGAAGACCTGCTGCGATGCAAATTTCATCATTCGTTAATTCGATCTGCAGAAACTGGGATGGTGGACAGTTCAGCCGAGCTCCCGCGAAAGCACCTCTAACGCTCTGAAGGCGCAATCGGGACGTGAGAGTATCTACTTTTGCTAAAAGATGATCCGTCTTTGCCCTAGATACTGCTTTGTCCAAATAATTTTGTTTATATGACAGGATTCCAGCATACTGGGTTAAAGAACACAATCCTTTCTCATCTGATTCCAGACATTGATCAACATCGTGAAATTCTTTCGATAAAAGAGTCAAATACATTTCCCTTGATGTACCGGCCGAGGACAAGAAAGATGGTAGTGCAAGATCTTTGGATGATCTGACTCCTAGTCCTAAAGAAAATGTTTGTTGGCAAGCTTGCTCCCAAACGATATCATCCAGTTTGATATTCGGTATAAACTCTTACCCGCTGCGAATTGTGACGTCGATCTCTTCAAGGCAGTCATTATCCATACATGGACTGCAACGAAGGCAGTACTGGAATTTTGGGATTGCAAAGCAATTTTTAAAAATAAAAAATGCGTCTTGTGGATCCAATATTATTCTGTTCATCTGTACTTAGTAAGGTATATGACTGATGTCAGGAAGTCATAAATCACAGGTGCTAAAACACAGGCATTAAAGTATGTGAAAAATATTGTGTGCTAAGTTTATATACACAATTTTTCAATCCGAAATTATCTGAATTATGATGATTTAATTACGCGAAAATTATGATAGAAGTGTGGCAGCTGTAACATGCATTGAATGATCAATAAATGATAGATTTTGCTGACCATGCCACTTGACCTCTTTTCGTTCTTAGAAATTCACCTAGAATAGAGGAGGCATTTGAGAATTCTAACGAATAATTAAGGCTGTGATAACATCCTTTGAACGTGTCAACTCTTTGGAAAAGAGATTTTTTTCTTGAGATCTACTTAATTTATACATATCATGGTTACTGAGATCGATTCCAATTTTTCAGAATTCGCGGCCGAAAGACCTCCTTTTCCGGAATTGCAGCCGAAGGATGATGGCGATGAATCATCAGTTTGTACAGAACATATCGATTTTGATCCTGCCAAGCATTCTCCTGTATTTTACAACCAAATTGTCCATAAAGAGCCACACGTTGACTGTGGAGATGAATTTGATCCATCAGTTGCTCATCCAGCCTCAGTAGGCTATTGCTTCATGGAACGCCCACCTCGCCCGTCTACACCTCCTCCTCCACCTCCACCAAACAAGAAGACATGTACGTTGCATAAATTTTTGTCAATTTCGAATCGGCAATATTCCACTAGAGCAGTAGTTCTCAACATGGGAGTTGCGATCCAATTGGGTGTCAACAGGTCATTTCGTGAAGAGATGGAAAAAATATGCTATATCTAAAGGAAACTATGTAGTCTATATCTGTAGGAAGCACATCTGGAGTAGGTCTAAGTGTCTCATTCATGCACTATCAGCATAGCGGCGAGCATGTAGAAAGATGTGTATAATGAGCACTTTTCAAATTCTAGGAATTCCGACACAGCAGCAGAGCGGAAATCGAGTAATCAGGATTATTATTTAGCCAGCAGTCATTGCAAGTGTTGGGTCACATTGTCAGATATAATTAACATGTAATTGCTATCACAAAAATATTTTCAGCAGTTTATGTATGATTGCTGCATTTCATACACAATTTGTGCACATAAACATTATCATGAAATTATCATGTGGATATTATCAGAAAATATCCAGAAAACATTTACTCATCTTTCCAGCAAGACTATCTTCATAACCAAAATTCAGACAGTGATTTTGAATTCATGTGTTATACTTTATATGTTGCTTCTCTTAATAGATTTTTGTCAAAACGGAATTTATAATTAAATAGTAAGGCCTCAGCCACACTGAAAGCAAAGCAAACTCGAGCGTCCTGAGCAAACGCGAGCAAATGTATCTCCGCAAGCTATCAATCGCTCTGGTTTGCTTTACTTGCAGTGTGGCAGTCTATAACTGCTGCAATGATGACTTTATATTTGCTGTAAAACGCTTTGCTCGGAAACGCTTGGAAAAGCTCGCAGTGTGGCTGAGGCCTAATGGTATGCGTAGTTGTGATGTACGAGCAATTAAAAAGAAGAATAATCACAATAATTGTTTGAAAGAAAATGCATCACTATGAAAATTTGATAGGACATTTCGTGAGTAATTGATGAACGCATTATGTATATGCAGACGTAATCATACGTTTAATAGACGTAATCATGCGTTTAATAGAAATTGAGTTATGATGGATCGCAGCGATTTGCAGATGAAGATGGATCATGGACCGAAAAAGGTCCGTAACGACCGGACTAGAACACTTTAAATGAAGCATCAGACCGACTTTGAATGAGAAAATACTGCTGAACTTTATATCAAGCGAGCATGTACAAAAGTAGCTACGCTTCTTTTCGTTTCGACAGTTCACACTTAACTAGACCACTGGATGGGGATGAGTTGCGCTAAAGCTCCAAAGGATAAACAAATTTCCGTCGTAAGTAACCTGGTATATTGATGAATTTATCATATGTCAACAAACATAACCATCAAGAGACATGCTTCGGCCTGTTGGGACTCATCAGTCGTAGGTAGATTCGAATCAACGACGTTGGACCTAAAGGACATGCAAGCATTGCCTCTAAACACGAGGCCTACTTGTTAAAAGCATGTAATGAGTAGCGCCTACGCGAAGCACCTATGTCGGATGTGGAATTAGTGATTTTAGAATGCAATCATCCTTCCATGCGCCTGTGTTAAATCAGTGTCTTCCTGGCAAATTCACGCTGGTCCGGTGGCCTTGTGGTTGGAGGGCATGTTTGCACGTCCTCCAGCTCCAACGTCGCTGGTTCGAACCTGCTCACGACTGATGAGGCCCAACAGGCCGAAACATGTTTCGTGGTGGCTACATCTGTTGTGATAAATTTCCGTTTGTAATTCGGATCTGTTCATTGAGAGCACAGTTGAAGGGCTGCTAAAGAAATTGTTCATTCAATTCAAGCTCCTGTCTTTCCGCTGATTTGGAATTATCGCGCCCTTCGAATAAATTTATTTGTTTGTAATCATCCCATCTGTCAGCTTTCTTTGATTCTCCTGAAGATGTAGTTTCTTTTATTTAATTACCGACGTAAGATTTCAACTGTCAATTATGAGATGCATAGATCAGTACACTCCAATTTTCTTACAGGTTCTCCTAGAGAATATTTGGAGCATTACATCTTTCCAATTCTGACCCCCGCTTTGGAGCATATGCTTCGTAGAGCCAAGGAAGAGAAATGCTTTCAGGTGAGTTTTGTTGTAAATGATCGTGCCATATAATTCTTTAAAATGACTCGTCACAAGTCTAAATCGTTTAATATGCAGCAGTTTTGTCACTCTCTGCATACAACCAATTGTACTTTTATTAATAATCATATGCTTCCTTCATCGCTCAGAAATTACCGGCGAAATAAATCACGACATTTTGAAGGCTATCAAAGACCTTACTCAAATCAGCTCAACAAGTTTCAGATAAACAACGGAGCATACGATGATGCTTTGCGGAATACCATTATAAGCCCTCAATTGCGGCAGCTTTTCTTGTCTCAATAAACAAATCTCACTATTTGAGACCCGCCGGGGACTAGGCACATAAATTTATTACTAAAACCACAAGTACATGTGCTATCCCTATTAACAGGCTGCCTAGATGGGAAGATTGGAATTCAGTCACATATTAGAAATTTATAGGCCTACATGCAGTATTGCACATAGAAATATGTACATCTAGTAAGTAAAATGTTGCCATCACTTCCAATTACATCGAAAACAAGCACCGTTTCGCTCGAATTCCTTACATACATCTTGAACTTTGATTGCTGACAAAAAGTTGAGTCAGCAACCATAAATACTTGATAAGAAAATTAATATTCTCTAAATCTGTGAAGGTAATCTGCTATGATGCAAAAAAGTCGCAGGGCAATGTTTTTTATCTTTCCCTTCTGGGAGGGCAAGATAAATTTTCATAGAAATATTCGTATTGGTTATTAGACATTTTCCATAGATTTAGAGGATAAGCGATTCTATGAATTCAGCGGGTAAGAAAATCGTAGAATTAGTGCATTTTCTTGCCCCTCTGGTTTCATAGAATACCTATTTTCCATTGACAAAAATGGAATTTCGACCATTTTTTATGATATTCTTAGAACCTTAATCAAATAATCAGGAAAACCTCAAGATTTGTTATGCACTGTTACTGGTGCAACAGCGAACTTGCAGGTTATAATAGGTTGATCAGACGCTGGAAAAACTTTAAAGGAGGGCGTCGACATTTGGAATCAGAGGATCTCTTTCATTTTTGAACAAACCATGACGTCAACATTGTGGCATGTGTATTGTACATGTACATGGCAATAGTGGAATTATCTGGACAGGCTTACGTCTGAATCTGATCTAAATTATGGGTTCGGTATCTAGTGAATGCATTCACAATTATAGGCTTGATGGGTATAATCAGATATTTTTGTATTTGGAGGATTAAATGTTCGATCAGCACACCTCGGTTTATGATCTTCACAGTGTAACCAAGCTGTTGTAGCTACTCTTCAGATTATAATGAATCTAATAGTGTTGAATGAAACAAATGATGCAGTAAATCTACAAAGATATCCCTGTTATGATTTCTATGTACATCGTAATCCGTTCTGCTGAAAAAATTTACAAATAAATTATTATCATTTTTTGATGTTATTTTAATATTGTTGTTTTTACACCTGTTGTCACCTCCTCTAGTATAAAGGTTGCCACCTCCAAATGCTTCATATTCTGGTCTTAATTGTAAATATAGGGTGTCCGTACAGTTTCGCAAGGAGCTAATTTAGTATATTCGCTGCTATTTTGATAGTAACAAAACGAGTCAACTGTTTTGTGGCCAACTGTAATAAAGTAGCTCCTTACGAAACTTAATGGACACCTTGCATGAATGTTTTACGTCATGTCTGTCAAATTATTCACAAAACGTAGGAGAAGTGTGAGATATGATGGATTTTTCCAAAGTTTTTGCAAGAATTGCGTGCAACTAATAATCCTGTATTAGCTTAGAAGATTCTGGCTTGACGGGTTTCCGGAACTAGCCCCAGAGCTGCGAACCGACCATTTAAATGGGTAATAACACATACTCAATCATTGACATCAAAATGTTCATTACAATAAAGAATGCAATCCGAAAATTGATGAACACCGAATTTCTTGGTTTTTAGAAAAAATACATGCTTAAACTCCAAACTTGCTTTTAAAGTGCTATGCACCCAAAAATATTGATCAACATAAATTTCTGCTCCAGATTAATGGAAATTAATAGAAAACTTGTTCTGGCATTCAAAGGAAAGCATTAATAGACAACAATCTTGTAATGTTTTATCTCAAAAATAGATTTTTAATTGTCAACTTTTATAAACTATTTATGCAGTGATGAGAGGAAGCGAAAGAGAACATTGTATTGCTAATTTAAATGTTTGGTTCGCAGTTTTGGGGCTAGTTCGTCAAAGTTATGGCCGGGTCTGACTTTTAGCTAGCTCTCATTTTACATCAAAGGGGCCTTCATTTGAATTCATATCTTAAACTAGGTAATTGAAATAATGGTGTTGCTGTTATTATTTTTGATGTTGCTATAATTCTAATTGTTTTTTGAGCCAACACATTCCAACGACTAAGCGTCTTTATCCTTGAGGCATACATCATATGAACTATTGAACAACATTAGTTCCAAATTTGAAGAAATGAATATACAAAAATAGATACGTGTAGCACAAAGCTGTCGGAAGTTCATAGTTTTACGACTATGCGACAATGGCGTGTTTCTTCATATGATTTATTGCTTCTTTTAGTCTGCGACTTCAAGAGACAATCATGATTCAACGCCATATTCCTGCAATCAATGGCAAACAAGAATGTGAAGAATACAAGTGCATCTTGATTTACCAGAACCCTTTCAGTTACTTTATTTTTTTATACTCTTCCGATTATGTCGTGATCTATAGATTTTTTAAAATGTTTTATACTTTTTGTGAGTCTCGTGATACTGTTTACAATTCTGTAATTAATTATTTAGTGAGATCAATATTTTTTAAAATCGGTACCATGTAACCAGGTTCTATCTGTCTCATGACCGTGATCGGCGGTAAATCCGACTCCATATCTTATTATTTATAAAAACATACACATGTCATCCCGTATAATCGCATAACTTTGAGTTTCTCAAAGTCACAGCCTAGTGACACAAATACCTATTTTTACATCTTGATTTTTTAAAACTTGGAGCTCATGTTGTTGAATAGCTCATGTTTCTGTTTGTGAAATGTGCCCTGATGATACGTCTGTGAAGTATGTTGGCTTAAAACAACTAAAATTATAGCAACATCAAAAATAACAATAGCAACACCATTACTTCAGTATCATACTTAAAATTATCTTATTCTTTAGTTTATCGAAACTCGCTTAGCATCTTAGTGGCTTCTGGAGCTATTCAAAAGAACAATGTATAACATTTACATGTTGATCCAGAGAGCTTTTTCCACGTATCCGGTAGTAATGATTAAAAAAGCAAGATATTCAGCGGATACCAAATATTTATTATATAAATTGCCAATATTTCGCCTTACGGCTTTATCAAGGCACAATAGAAACAGAGAGAATGGCGAGGTATTTATAGAAGGACTACATGTAAAAAGAGTTCACAGTTCACAGCAGGGTGCACACAGGCTAAGAGCAAGCTATATGGAAAAGTCAACATGACGTCCATGACAGCCGCTCTTAATTCATTCAATGGTGCAGTCAAATGGAAGCGGTACATTGATGATTGTTTTATTTTTTGGTCTTCCGATATTTCCATTGAGGACATTTTACCTGTTGTTAATGGTTTTTCTGCTTGCATCAAATTTACAATGGAAATTCCTAACAATGGTATTTTACCATTCTTAGATACCGAAGTCTATGTGGAATATGGACGCTTCCAAACAAGACTGTATATGAAGAATATACACAGTGGCACTTTATATCCTTGGGATTCCTTTTCTCCCATGTCTATCAAAAGAGCTATAATAATTGGTGAATTGAGGCGAGCAGACGCACGATCGACTACTTACGATAACAGAAAATACTCCAGGAATCTGGTAATTGATCGACTGAGGAAGAATGGATATCCATCTCGTTACATACGAAAAATACAATGGCAATATTATAACAGGCCTAGTCGGACCGCTAAGAAGGATAATGATGGTCGTATATTTATTCGTTGTCCATTTGTTGATGAAGTTTCAAAGCGGCGGATGATCAACACTGTGCGAAGATCATCTCTCTCGGAATATGTGACACTATACTTTGATTCTGGTAAATCCGTACGCAAGATATTTCATCCTCCGAAACAGAGATTAACATGCAATGACAACTGTGAGACCTGCAGCATCGGAGAGCATGCGAATCGGTGTTATTATAAGAATCTGATTTATAAAATCGTATGTACGGAATGTGATGCCGTATACATAGGTGAAACAAGCCGCTGCATTAAATCGCGTCTTCGAGAGCATTTTTCTCAGGACAACAGTGCTGTACATCAACATTTCGTGGAGAAGCACAGCACCTCGTCGCCTGAATCTCACGTTCGCTGGTCGATAGTACATCGAGGCTTGAGTAATACTCAAAAGAGAAGAGCAGTGGAAGCTCTCTACATCAGTCGCCACGACGGCATGTTGATGAACGGCTGTCATGGACGTCATGTTGACTTTTCCATATAGCTTGCTCTTAGCCTGTGTGCACCCTGCTGTGAACTGTGAACTCTTTTTACATGTAGTCCTTCTATAAATACCTCGCCATTCTCTCTGTTTCTATTGTGCCTTGATAAAGCCGTAAGGCGAAATATTGGCAATTTATATAATAAATATTTGGTATCCGCTGAATATTTACATGTTGCTTCATTTTTCATATTTTCTTTTTCATGCGATTTTTATTAAGGCGCTTGCACGTCCGACTTTATTGCTGCCACCTAACTTGCACGTGTAGATGCTGCTGACACTAGATTGCTGACATTTTTGTAAGATGCTGCAACCGAGTGTCGGTTAGTCTTAACACTTTCTAAATTGCGTCAGTCAAAAGTTTCAGTAAAGTTGAACGAGGTTCAGTGCGAAGCATAAATGAATGTCAATCACACGTCACTTGGTCGCCTACTTGCAAAATTCAAAGAATATGGTTGTGTTCAAAACAAAGAGAGAAGTGGTTGCCCAAGAACATCGGAAGAGACACTAACGGCAATTGTGAGTGAAGTGGAACAGAATCCAAAGAAATCCGTGCGCAGATGATATCGTGAAATTGATATAAGGCCTCTACGATTCAATGGGTATTTAGGCAAGAACTTTTTATCTATTCAATGTGCAAATTCTACAAAGACTGACGTATGGAAATGTCAGCATGGTTTCTAAATCAATTGCATACAGATCCTGATATAGTTCATCGGAAAGTGCTCTTCAGTGATGAAGCCAACTTTAATCTCAGTGGAGAAGTGAGTAAGCAAAATTGTCAATATTATGCGAGAGAAAATCTTCACTGGATGAAGTTCACAAGTGAAAAAAGCAGTGCCTAAATAATGGTCTAGTGTAGCCTATGGAGAAACCATGTTTTGAGACCATACTAAAGTGCCAAACTAGATGGTGATGTGTACCTATAAGTGCTGCAAGAAGAAATGATGCCGAAACTGGACTTCCAAGTTGAAGACTGGCGAGAGTGGTTTATGCAAGACGGAGGAGCGCCTCTGCACAAAATCCTGACCTCGCGTCTGGCTAGATAAAAACTTTGAACACTGTATCGTTCGAATGCAAATTCAACTATTCGGAGCGAATGGAGAGCTGAATAACCTAGAATCTCGTGTTCGCAATGTTTATTTGCAAATCAACGGCGATTCGCAGCTTCTGAATGGAGTGTGCGATAATTTTTATCATCGACTCAATTTATGTGTGAATGCCAGTGGGTAGGATTTTTAACCTACGACATAAGAAAGCATGCAATTTTATATTCATTAGTTATGCATCTTTCTCTTTTAGGAGGGATTTAAAGAAATAGGTTTTTGGTGCGCGACTTTGTGGCCACCTTCATTTAAGAGTGAAGTTTGAAAATTTCTGCCATTCGATGCATTTGAATTGTGTGAATCTTCTTTCACTTACTTTTCCATTTGACAACTGTTATGACTGTTTATTCATTGTCTCCAACCTTTCTTCATTTGTTTTACAGCGTCGTCGTACCGCCTTTAACGCATTAGATTGTCTGACTGAATATCTCTATAATAACAATCCTGATGTCTGTGAGCGCGAAAAGACTGAATTTGGAGAAATTCCATTTGTTCAGGATTGGTGGAAAGATCATCCACGCGCTCCTCTGCCGAAATCTTTGCTTTGGTCTGATGAGGAGGCAGTTTTGGTAATTCAATCGCACTTCCGAGGCTTTTGCGTACGGAGACAGGAAAATATTCAAGAACTAAGACAGTGGCAGAAGGAGTGGAGAGAGATGAATCGGGATGCTCGTGAGAGAGTAAACGATTTCTGGGAGAAGAGATTGTCGGCGAGAGGAGAAAGAAATTCAGAGATTGAAAACCAAGTCGAGGTGAAAGATGAAAGTAATGAAAATGAGTGACTCTCGCTGTAACTCAAATATAATGTGACTTTATGAATCATTGAATATATCAATTTTCATTATTCTTTATACATTTAGTAAAAAACTAAGCCATAATAGGCCTATAATAATGAGCCTATAGCAGTGAGAAATTGGCAAAAATTAGAGCTTATGATATTCAGGCACGTAACGATTACACGTGATAATCGATGAAGATGATGTGATTGCCAGATATTAACAGTTTGCAATATAAGATGAAGTTCAAAGGCTAAGTCGTAGTTCAAAATGTTGCTTAAAAATTCTATATTTCGTGAAAACTGGATGTTTTAGCGATTCATGAAAAAGCGCCATAAATTGCAATATAATCCAAGCACCGAAATTCAAAGCATTTTGAAAATCGTATCTTACTAATAATGAGTGGGATGCAAATGTATAAATTTGATAAACGGAAAAAGGCCACAATCAGTTGCGAATTTGTTTTATAAAAGTCACGACGTTTCGGAAGACACTGCTTCCCTTGTCAAGTAAAATGAAAAGGAAAGAAGAAAGTTGTGCACACAATCAGCGACGAACACTATTTACAACACGCTTTGCTGTCAGCAAATCCGGCTGGTGGAAACCCAGATTTAGATTCATGACATCAGACTGACTGACCTTGATAAAAGAAGATTCAATGATGCGTCTAACTCGAAAATCGTTGCACCATGACAAGATATCTTGGTTATCAAAATCAATAGCGTGATAGGAAACTATGCAATGTTGAGCTATGGCATTATTTGAATCAAAATTTTGAACAGCTCTTTTATGCTCTTTACACCGAACATCAATCGTAAGACCTGTCTCACCTATATTAAATTTAGGACAATTTCTACAATCAATACGATAAACACCGCCTGTGGGTTTCATACAATTATTGTGGACAAGTTGAGACAATTAATACTGTTGGGAAATCGGAACACGACTTTGGAATCGTTAGTGCCTAGCCAGATGGTGGCCAGGCTACTAGGACGATCCAGACAAGATAGATGTACACAGGGTACAAACAAAAATTTCACGCTTTCCAAATAATATCTATGCTGTGTATTCAAAATTTTCAAGAATTTCAGAAGTTCATCTTACCAGACCAAAGATGTCCTGAAATTGAATCCAAAGATTAGGCCTAATGTGAATTGATTTTAATTGGGCATTTGACTTCCAAACATTTTGCCGAGGATCCGGAAAATGCTCCTCCCATACTGGCTCCACAAGTTTGAGGTCAATATGTGGAATTGCATTGAAAATCATTGCTTCTTATAGGATCAATTTCATAAAGTCAAAATTGTCAGGTCGGTCTAGATTTATCAGGTTTCCGTATAGAAAATGTCAACCGGTTCTTTCGCGCATAGAGATTCTACATCGAAAGTGAATAGGGGGCTTATTCGTACCAATGGTAGTTGCCTCCACATTATGCGCAATTAAGCTCTGGTATAATGTGGATAAAAGAAGGCAGTAATGTATCTCGTAATTTTGAAATCTGTATCTATGCATGTGAAAGATTTTTTAGAAGTCTCAATTAGTGTATATCTATGAGCACATGTGTATTCATAATTGTAAAACTACCGGTAATTTTTCAAAAAATCGGTGATTTTTGAGAGTCACTAATTTTCCTAATTTTTTTGTTGATTTGAAGGAAAACTGTTCCATATGGAACAGTTTCTGCTATTTATTAGGAGTCATATGTCCATTTTGTCCGAGATCGCAATGATCCGTAAGCTAGGCCTATATCAGCGATCGGCATTCAACTACTGCGGTATAGGCAGGAATCAAGTGCAACAAAGACAGTATTATCACATCGTCTTTGAATTGCAATGTAGCCTATAAACAAACTTACACATTCTATGATGGGAAATTAAATCGGATTAGATTATAGGCAAAAATTGAACTACGATTGTGATACTTTGTGCGGAGCTTGTTAAAGTTAATCACTTTACCATGAATGACATAGTTGCAAAATGAAGGCTTGCTCTCTGCTACAACTAGAAAATGATGCCATTCCTGTTTCAATGCGAAAAGCCTTCAAATTCAAGCCAGCTCAATGACATATTTGGTGAAAAAAGACTTTATGTCACCATCATAGATGCAGTGTGAACATATTTTTAGATTAGATTGATCACTTCAGTGAACCTGTTCAATAAGGATAATTTTTGAGCGTTTGAAACATAAGTACTATCATTTGACGTCTTAGACTTTGCATCAACTTGCTTTTCTCATAATCAATAGTCATTCTAATTATAAGAAGTTTTTGATAATTATTTCTTCTATCGGTGATAGGTTGAATTTGACAGAAGCAAATTACTGCAATAATACAGCTGTTGAATGAATCCTAATAATTATGTCAGTATTGCTAATCTTGAATACCTCTGTCAATTTGGGTATCAATTTCAGCAGTTAGGAAATCCCTTAGCAAAAAATATTGCAATTTTTACTTAATCGGAATTGCATTTGTGGAAAGCAAAACCCTGCTTAAAAACCGGGATAATCACAATAAATATTGTCAAAGTTACAAACTAATTACAATTCCTACTGGCAATAGAATCAAAACAATGCTAGTTCTGTTAAACTTCTGATAAAGTAATAGGTTGTGCTTTGACTTTCATATTGTTCTGAAACTTAATTAATTATGTATCTACTAACTGTAAATGATGATATAGCTACAATGCGAATCTGCTGTATTCAAAATTGTCACAAATTATTTACTGACTCTGGAGAGTTGGGGGCCCTATCCTGCAGAAAAAACATTTCAATGGAATATTCTGGAAATTGAATACCGGTATTGAGAAACATCATTTATATCGAACATATAGTCAGTTGAATAGCCAAAGGCCTTTGTTGTTGCAACTTTGGAAGTGTAAATAATGATCCGGCAAATATTGCTTTCTGACTTAGCTAGAACTGGGTTAGTGGACTTACCCTATTTCATGGAGTCCTAGAGGACTCCATGCCTATATTTCATACGTACTCCATTTCGAGCATTATTAATGCTCATTAATAAAATCACCTACAGAAGGAATGAACACAAATTGATTTAATTAACCCTAAAACGGTTGGATGCATACATTTTGTCAACATTTCAACTTGCAAACATTATAGCTACTAGAATAATTATTCAGTGGATTTTATATTTCATGTCCATGAATAGCAAATCAATAAGAATCTGTATTCATTACCCATCGAAAATATTTTCTCTTGTCGCTGTGAGCTTAGGGATCCTCAACCGGTTGGCTGTTGACATTTTGTTGACAATAAATACAATGCTTGTTGTACAGCTCTGCCTAAATTATTTTCATACATATCATCATGTAATTTTATTTAGCTCGTATATTAGCCAAAAAACTATTTTTCTGATATCGGACGAGGTTTTATACAATCCTGTCCTATTGGAAACTATGTGATGCAATAAAACCATGTCTACAGTATATCGCACTGCAATTTCTTAAGATATTCAAGTACCTATCTTCATGAGCAGCAAGTTACGAGTGATCTGGCTCACAACCATCAAGGCCATATAATCACTTAATCATTTTCGTGTTTCGGTTATCGAATAATTTCGTAAATAGGTATCGGCAGAAGATCACAGATAAGATTTTAGTCATCGCAATATTTTGTTTCACAGGTGAAAAAATATGCAACCGCTTTAGGGTTTAGACTAATTTTATTGATAAGTCGATTGCAATTATCCAGATTTATTGATACCAGACATTTGGAACCGCAAGGATTTTCAAACATAGCCAACATCAAATTCCAGACAAAAAATGACAATAGCGAAGGTTGCTAGCCAGAATGCAAATAAACCTAAGGAAAATGGATGTGATATAAATAAAAATTCACATTGAAATGAAATCAAAAATTACCGGTAATTTTTACCGATGGTGCTTGGGTAATTATTACCATTTACATCATATATGGCATGGCTGCCGTTTTTTCCTACATTGCTGCCCAGTCCATTTCAATTACGCACAATATTATTAACATAGATTATTTTACGGGCAGCAATGAGGGCTTACGCGCCCTCAGATGTCCTACATTGTTGCACTCAAAAATCCATGCAAATGTTATATGTATTGCTATTACAGAGTCTAGGATAAATAAAGAAAAATATCCTATGCTATAGGTTTCAGGAAAGGATGTTAAGTTGCAGTTAACAGAATTAGCATGATCAGACACAATGGGAGATGCAATGTTTAATGCAGTTTTTACTGAAGTGAACCGCATGTGTGGAATCGCCCATTAACCGATTACATGTACGTTTTGTTTTAGCATGTAGTAAGACAACGCTCCAAATCACGATTCTCAACACAGGCAGTTGCAGGATCTACATCGGATACAATGACCAAGTAACATTTTCCTATTTTTGAGAAAGTCATTTTCCTTTTCATTAGCAACTTGCAACTCGTGCTAGACTGAATTAAGTGTTATTTTACCGTTGACTTTCAATCAGTTGCTGGACGCATGTGGAAGATCAGAGGATCGTTATTGATTGGAAGATTGGCTTGCATCTTCCCAAAAACATAATAATTTGAACAAAACATTTTACTCGCGTAACTTCAATACTAAAATGAACAGGTCTATGCTTGAAATAATTCTTATGTGTCAAGGATTAGGACACAATATGGCTTATCAGTATAGGCTTCGGGAAATTTTTAACCTAAACCTAGGTTTTATCCTAATAGGTTTCTGAAGCAATTACATAATGTTTTTGAGATTTTGTTATGTTAAGGTTTTTTGCAACATATCACAAAAGTGCAGTTCAGAATCTTGTTGCGCCATATGATTCGTGCTATGAACAACTTGAATCCGCTTTCGCCACAAGGGCCGATGATCCATGTAACTTGCTTTGCCCACGGACATCATCGTGACATCACATGACGAAATGGCAGAGAAATGTTCAAAGCAGCAGAAGATTTGTTCTCAAATCTGAAGAAGATTTTCCTCAAGGCTCTATCCTGCATCATCATGTGGAGAATCAGGATCTTTCACTTTCTTCAGAATCTGTGCTCATAAGGTGGAGATATGACTTGTTTCTGTGCCAAAAACTGCGCTGAAGTTAATTAAGAACATTTCTGGAATGATGCTAAGAAACAAGATGGAACCCAACGAAGCGTCAGCCAATGAGAAGGGACAATAACTAAGAGCACTCCAAATTAAAGCTGTTGGTGCAGGCTTGGCTTTCATTGCGTCTCACTACTTTCATATATTTTTGAAGCGATTTGGAGAATCTGACATTAGCTTTGATTGATCAAGTCCAATCTCTAACCGCTGACGTTCCAGGAGGAGAAAAATTGAGACTGAAGTTTAATATGACAATGTCAAGCGAAAACACTTTGCGCCGACACATCGAGTGGCAATGAAAGTAATTGCAGGTGAGTCGGTCGAGTGATCTTTTTTAGTTTCCGACAGGAATTGTGCCCATGTAAACTGTCCTTGCTATGATTCTGTCGTGTCACAAGTGATGATGTGGAAGAAATCTTCTCTATATACAAAAGTATATGACTGATCAGCGCTATCATTTTAGTGCATACAAAGAGAATCTGCGATTGCAAACTGCCTTTACAATGCGTTGCATTGTATATTGAAGAATGAAAAGTATGCTGAAAATTGACCTTTCAGACTTAATAGACCTATATGTTGGGGTTGAGAACCTAAAAAGTACATAAAGCGAAAGATCTGTTGACATTTCCCCCGAAATTACATTCAACTGTGGAGATCCAAAGTGTCCGCACCATCACCACGATTTTAGAATTGGATCTTCTATTAGTAGCAAAATGTTCTATATTTACATGCACATTATTCATATCTTGCAATTTGAGCCTTGTTTATTAAGAGGACTGATATAGGCCTATAAAAAAGCATAAGCCTCTAGTTACTCGTGCGTCGATACCGACTACATTGCTCTGTTGCATACTAGACATTCGCATTGATCTCTCTAGCAAGCTGTCTGGAAAGAGACAGCAGGCTAAAATTGCACAACTTGTCTTTCTGCTCTCGTTTAAGTAGTTTTAAACAATTTTTAGAGCTGATATTTTTGTCTCTTAGACAGTCCAGCTATGATTGTAATGATTAATATTATAGACCACATCTTTTTTACAAAAATGTTAACGCGGTATGTGTTACATGTGTGAATTAAAAGGTAACGTGTGCTGGCTCATACAATTTATTTCTGAAAGTTTTCTTTAACACACTACAAAATAGCCAACGTATAATTGTTAGCTCATTTAAAGAAGTCACGAAAAATTGAGATTCACATAGTTCGTTCACAACACCCCTCCCTCCTAGTCGCGGAAGCGATGGGGTTTTCCACAATGTCTTTCCGGATTCTTCCTTGTAGGTGCCGGAAGGTGACCGTCATCCGGTGGCACTTCACGTGAACTCGTCCGTTCAGAGGCGTCGCTAAGGACACATCATTGGGGGGGGGGTGTTTGCTAAATTTTACCTGATTTACAACTAAGAACCAAAATTTACCTGATTATTGCACACACGCATACTCACACACACATTCCAACATGTTTCATGATTATAACCTGCAGAAGAGGTACCTAGTCATCTAATCGGCCGGAAATGACGCCTATAAATGAAAAATAATTTAATTGGTGGTTCATACGAATATTATTCATATTGAGTAGTCTCGACTGCTAAGGAAATTTTCGATGGTGTTTGCATCGAGAAAGTTAACACGCTGTTAACAATAAACTTCTACGCACAGAGATGACGGTGTGCCCTATTCATACCGTGCGCTTTCCGCGGTGCGCGTGTGACTGACGCGGTATGAAGAAGGTTCGATGAAATCCACCGTAGAGATGACGTCATCTCCTCAAGGGACAACGCAATAGCCAGAACTTATATGAATCAACGGCTAAATACACTACACAGCTAGGCAGAATGAGTTGCAGGCGTTTCAGCGTCAGGTGATTCAGTGCCAATATTCACTGGCCACATTATAGGTAGGGTACTGGAATTACATTTCAATTGCACTTAGATATTTTAAATTTAGCAGAGCTAACTCACATCGCCTTATGCTCCAATTTTTAAGAAAATGCGAGGCGACTGTTCCTCCCACAGAATTAGATTCATCTGCGCGGGCTTCGGTTTCCTAGAAAGGAAGATTCAACGTAGCAAAGTGCGTCAAGGTAACAAAATTAAAATAAACAAGCTAATGACTAGTTAATTTTCAATAGGTACAAAATACGATTTAAAAGAAAATTTTTATATCCTAAAATGTCTAAAAAATTTAATTGGTGGTTCATACGAATATTATTCATATTGAGTAGTCTCGACTGCTAAGGAAATTTTCGATGGTGTTTGCATCGAGAAAGTTAACACGCTGTTAACAATAAACTTCTACGCACAGAGATGACGGTGTGCCCTATTCATACCGTGCGCTTTCCGCGGTGCGCGTGTGACTGACGCGGTATGAAGAAGGTTCGATGAAATCCACCGTAGAGATGACGTCATCTCCTCAAGGGACAACGCAATAGCCAGAACTTATATGAATCAACGGCTAAATACACTACACAGCTAGGCAGAATGAGTTGCAGGCGTTTCAGCGTCAGGTGATTCAGTGCCAATATTCACTGGCCACATTATAGGTAGGGTACTGGAATTACATTTCAATTGCACTTAGATATTTTAAATTTAGCAGAGCTAACTCACATCGCCTTATGCTCCAATTTTTAAGAAAATGCGAGGCGACTGTTCCTCCCACAGAATTAGATTCATCTGCGCGGGCTTCGGTTTCCTAGAAAGGAAGATTCAACGTAGCAAAGTGCGTCAAGGTAACAAAATTAAAATAAACAAGCTAATGACTAGTTAATTTTCAATAGGTACAAAATACGATTTAAAAGAAAATTTTTATATCCTAAAATGTCTAAAAAATTTAAAAATACTTACTAGAATGACAAGAAACGCTTCTCCTCTCCTCATGTGTAATGAATTGGCGAGTAAGTCGTTCTGTTCAAAATTATGTTTATCACTTATATATTGAGAAGATCCTATTTAACAGTCTGCCCATTCAGATGATAAGAGGACAGGTCTGTTTCCAATCAAAATACCAGATCTAGCTAATAGCACAGCGGGATTACGCTATCTAAAATCTACCAAATGTGTAAGAGAATTAATGTTAGTTCCTTAAGCTAAAACGTGAAATAAAATTCTACAAAATATGCATACAAATTATTTGACTGTTTTTAATGAGGTCATCAACAGGAACCTGGTCAGGACGATCGCGTTTCGACCGCTTCATCCTGGACGCTCAAACCCGACCAAGCGCGGTCCTGTACATTTAAGATGCACAGCCTCAAAAGTTATATTTATAATAAGGAAAGATTAGCATCTATCAAAAAAAAAAAAAATAGAGTCACTATTGACTGAAATGTACCTCAGGCATTTGAAAGAAGGACAGAGTCCAGCCAGTAGAGGTCAAGAGGCGGGGATATAATCCACCTTCAACTCAAGACGTGCTGCAAAAACAATTCAACGTAGCAAAGTGCGTCAAGGTAACAAAATTAAAAAAAAACAAGCTAATGACTAGTTAATTTTCAATAGGTACAAAATACGATTTAAAAGAAAATTTTTATATCCTAAAATGTCTAAAAAATTTAAAAATACTTACTAGAATGACAAGAAACGCTTCTCCTCTCCTCATGTGTAATGAATTGGCGAGTAAGTCGTTCTGTTCAAAATTATGTTTATCACTTATATATTGAGAAGATCCTATTTAACAGTCTGCCCATTCAGATGATAAGAGGACAGGTCTGTTTCCAATCAAAATACCAGATCTAGCTAATAGCACAGCGGGATTACGCTATCTAAAATCTACCAAATGTGTAAGAGAATTAATGTTAGTTCCTTAAGCTAAAACGTGAAATAAAATTCTACAAAATATGCATACAAATTATTTGACTATTTTTAACTATTTGACTATTTGAAGAGTTATATGTAACCTTAATATCGAAATGGTACATCACAGAATTAGACAACTTGCTCCTTCTCGAATGGATAATTCGTGTATCGCTTGCTATTGGAAATGGCAAACAATAAGCTGTCAGCAGAGGACAACAGAGCCAGTGAGAGATACGTGCGTGCTGTGATATCACTCCTCGCACACACCAAAACACACATCGATGCCTGGCTTCCATTCAATGTATGCACCATACAGTGAGCAATGCCGAGGAGAGGATGTGGAATCATCAAGTGAACTAATTTTCGTACGCCTGCTACTTTCTTTAATAATGATCGGAAGGGCCAATATTATGGAGAAAACGTGTGGGCAATGATCTGAATTCTTCGAATCTGAAGGAATTTTGGCAATCGAAGCACTTTGCTGGAACTCACATTAATCCTTTTAATCCTCACATTCACATTAATCACTTTTTTTCCTATCTCTGTAAGGTATAAGGAATTCCTTTTTGCCCACCTAATAGGTTCCTCAATGTGCCGTCCATCACATTCTTCTATCACATTCATTAATCACACTTCTAGCAAACCGAAGCAGATAAACAAAATATTTAATTCTGTGGTTCCTCCTGCTCGCATATACAGTCATCCCGGGTAGAGGTCGTTTTCAGCGCGCTATGTTTGACCGCTTTCGCGTGACAAATCAATATCATCGACAGCAACTAACCATATACTTTCTGGTGTCTAGAAAGGGTAAGAATTTCCCGACATTATGAATTGTTTTTGTGACAGGACGTGTTTTTGTGACTAAGAACAACGGCAGTGAATATTGGAGCTGAATCGCCGGCAAACCGGCGGTTTATCTGACATTTCTCATTTTACCTGAATCTTTTAATAATTTCATATTGGGGTGTCACGGTCCCCCACACCCCCCCGGTCGCGACGCCTCTGCGTCCGTTCTCCATCTACGTTCTCTCGACCCGGTCCGCCGTCGTCCGTAGCCTCCAAATCGATCAAATCTTCTCCATTGTTAGCCGTGTCACGAAGCCGGCGATCAGAATCAGTCTCTCTTTCTCCCATTTGTCGTGGGGAGAGTACGCCAGGGTCGATCGACGTTCTCCTTCGGTAACGTTTGTTCGTCTTCCTCGGTACTCTCGAACTTCTTGATAGCTTGCCAGTGTCTCGTGACAACACTGCCACTAACCAGCTGGATCTCGTACTTGAAACGACCGATTTTGGCGGTCACTGTTCCTTTACGCCACTTGCTCCTCGCCCCTAGGATGAAATTCCTGACTAAAACCTGATCACCTACTTCGTACTGCACTGAGCGTGACTCTAGGTCTGGAAAATAAGAGCGGGCTCGATGTGGCTCTGGCAACACTAAGTCTAATTTCGTCCTCATCTCTCTCCCGAACATCAGCAACGCTGGTGTGCATCTTGTGGTCTCTTGAACTGTTGTTCAATAGCGAAACAGAAACTGTGTCAATCTTTGCTCAACACTACCGTCTAGCTTTTTCATCTTGTTCTGGAAAATCTGTACAGCTCTTTCAGCGAGAGCGTTCGTCCTAGGACTGTAAGCTGGACTGGTCGTGTGCTTCACCCCGCATATTTTTGCAAAGTGATCGAAATCTGAAGAAGTGAAGGCACTACCATTATCAGAGTGAATTTGGCGAGGAATACCATAAGTTACAAAGAACTTTTTCAAGTTACATACCGTCTCGTCAGTTGTCAAGTTCCTCTGCTCTACCACTTCTATCCACTTGGAATGAGCATCGATGATAATCAAGAAGTGTGCTCCTAAGAAATTTTCCGCAAAATCCACGTGCAATCGTTCGAGCGGCTTGGAAGCTTGAAGCCAGACACATCCTTTCTCTAAATCCGGCGCGTTGCTGTTCAACTGACATCTTTGGCAAGATTTAGCCAATTCTTCTATTTCTTCGTCGATACCATGCCAGTAAACGAAACTCCTACTCAATGCTTTCATCTTAGCTATACCAACTTGACCGTCATGAAGTAACTTCAGGATCTTACTTCTTAAAACCTGTGGGATTCTCGCTGGCCCCAAAGGATGCAACCTTCCTGGATTGATAACTCGAGCCTCTTGCTATGGAACGGTTTCAAGTCTTCCGAAATACCCTCATCAGGCCAAGACGTCCGTGTATAATGCATGAGAGTTCTCAATGTGGAATCCTTGCTACTGGCTTCTTTTATCATGTGGAAATCGACCGGGGTTGGTTCAAACATCTCAATCAAATGGATCGTCTCGCTTGGTAACGGACTGGTTTTGGGGGCCTTGGAAACAGGGAATCTACTCAAAGTATCAGCTTGGCGTATCTCGAATCCCGGTTTGTAAATCATCTCGCAATCAAACTGGTTTAAATAAACACACCAACGTGTAATTCTACCAGCCGCTATCTTTGAAGTGGCATAACCCTTACTGAACAATCCTATCAGTGGTCTATGGTCGGTTTCAATGGTGAAGCGGTGGCCATAAAGAAATTGCTGAAACTTCAGAAGGCCGAAAATAATAGCGAGTGCCTCCTTTTCAGTGTGTGAGTAGTTCATTTCGGAGCTATTCAAAGAGCGTGAAGCATAACCTATTGGACGTTCAGTTGAGTCAAAACGACGAGAAAGTATAGCACTTATGCCGACTGGGCTAACATCTGTCGTAAGAAAAAAGGGTTTTTCCGGATCAAAAGGACTAAGGACTTTGTCGGACGACAGTAAGTGCTTGATTTCGCGAAAAGCGTCCACTTGGGCCTCTTTCCATTCCCAAACAGCTCCCTTTTTTAAAAGCTGGTGCAGCGGATGCAAAATGGTTGCGGGATCTCTCATGAACTTTCGGTAGTATCCTATAATGCCCAAGAAAGTTCTCAGCTCGGAAACGTTTGTGGGCGCTCTCATGTCCTGAATCGCTTTGACTTTAGCTGGCATTGCTCTTATCCCTTCAGCATCGATGATATGTCCCAGAAAAGTTATAGTCGATCTGTTCCACTCACACTTCGCAGATTTCACAACTAGTCCGACATCTAAGAATCTTTGGAGAACCTTTCTAACAATTGCATCATGTTTCTCTTTAGTCGAAGCCTATTCATTTGGAACAAGCCGAAAGGCGTGTTAAGAGTACACATCTGAATGGACTCCTCATCTAATGGAAGTTGAAAATAGGCCTTCGCCAGATCTATCTTGGAAAAAGTGGTGGCTGCGGCTAATTTTGCCAGCATTTCTTCGAGCTTGGGCATCGGATAAACATTACAGGCACTGTTCCTATTAACAGTGTGTCTAAAATCTCCACAAATTCGAACTGAGTTGTCCTTCTTCCTAATCGCAACGATTGGAGTAACCCATTCACTGTTCTCAATGGGAGTGATGATCCCCTCTTCAACCATCTTGTCGATTTCAGTCTTAACTGGCTCTTTCATTCGCTCGCATGGCTTGCTGGCATGCGGACGTAGCTTGCGACCACTGCTCCTCGGTCGTTGTTGTCTTCGATGTCACCGCTTCGTTACAATGGTCACGTCAAGTTCTCTCTACCGCTACAGTATTAGTGACTTGCTATCGATTCGTCAGAAGAAATGTGCTTGTGTATCCAGAACCGTAAGAAGGAGATTATTTTATCACAAAATCTATGTTCGTCATATTCAAGTTCGTGTTTCTACCAGTCGACCTAGCACTTACCATGCTACTAAAGAAGCTGAAGTAAATCCTTACAGATATTTTATAAGTGTTCCAAAGGCTCCCCGAGCTGCTCGACCTGCCCATCACATCTCTCTTCTTCCTAATATTATGCTCACCAACATCCGCTCTCTGTCAGGTAAATTCGATGAATTCTCGACTATGATGAATTCTCGTTTACCTGACATTTCCATTATTACAGAAACTTGGCTGGATGATACGGTGCCTGATAATTCAATTGGACTCATTGATTACTCTCTCTATCGTGAAGATCGGAATAATGGCCTTGGAGGAGGCATAGCGTGCTATATTAGAAAAAACTTTTCTGTCAGTGTTCTTGATTGTACTGAGATTTTATCTCCAATCACACCTACCTCGGAATTCCAGTGTTTGTTTATACAAGAAATTAATTTGGCGTTAATTATCATCTACCATGCCTTCTGGAATAACCAATCTTCGCATGATCTGGCAATTTTGTGTCTTACTGAAATAGTGGATCACATTCTTATCAAATTTGGCCCCAATGTTAAGCTTGTGATATCTGGTGACTTTAATGATTTTCGCAAACATTATAATCATATCAGTCATGTACTCTGCGTTAAACCTTTAGTTGATTTTCCAACGCGAGGTAGCAACACGCTGGATCTACTTTTCGTAAATTTTGGATTAAACTGAAAACCAATCAATTTGCCGCCAGTTGGCTGCTCTGACCACAGTGTTACATGGTGGCAACCATCTCCCATACCATCGTTCCCTACTGTAAAAAAGAAGGTACGCAAATTTTCACGTGCTAACAATACTAAGTTCGGTGAACTTGTACAATCCACAGATTGGTGTGCTATTGTGAATTCATGCTTGGATGTTAATAGTGCTACTTTGGTGTTTCAGCAATCTTTGTTTGAATTATTCAACTTCTGCTACCCTCTAAGAACGATTCATTTACGACGTAATAATCCTGCTTGGTTCAAAATTTCTTTGAAAATTATGATCGATGAACGAGACCGCGCCTTTCATCAAGGTAAAGTTTCCAAGTATGAGCGGTTGAAGAGGGAGGTTAAATCTCATATTCTTCACTTGAAACGGTCTTATTTAGATGAAGCCTTGAAGTCTGGGAATCCAAGAAACATGTGGCAATCCGTGCGTGTTCTCTCTGGTAATACAAATTGTGCACCAAGATTGTAAATTCTCCCCTAACGATCTCTGTGATTACTTCTCCTCTAATTTTCAAAGGTCAGATTTGCCGGTTTTTCCGTGTAATGCCTTACAATCTGAGATCCCTGTTATAACAGCCTCAGAAGTGTGTGATTTCCTTAGACTCCTCAAGAAATCGTGTGTGGGGCCTGATGGCTTACCATTATGGATTTTCCGTGATTTTTCTGAATTGTTTGCACCTATTATTGCAACCTTGACAAATTGGTCTTTTCAAGAAGGTGTCTTTCCTACTTGTATTAAATCTGCAAATGTAACTCCTGTGCCAAAAATAAATAAACCCTAAGCGGATTAATGATTACCGACCAATTTCTATTGTATCATCCTTGTCTACTATTTTTGAGAAAATCATCCTGAAGAAGTTTATTCTTCCTCGTGTTAAGTACTCTGTTAACTTTTCCCAATTTGCCTATATTCCGCGTTCGGGTTGTGGTACTTCATGTGCTCTAATCAAGACTCAGAACTCCATCCTACGTTTTCTTGATTCAAGTTCGGGAGTGGTGCGGATCATGTCGATAGACTTATCAAAAGTTTTTGATAAGCTTCCGCACGGCAATATTATCAATGTGTTACAATCATTTGATATGCCTATATTTATTATGAAATTAATCTGTAGTTTTTGTCTGGAAGATCTCAGCGTGTACCTTGTGTAATGATGCCTACTCACGCTGGGCTGATGTAACTAGCGGTGTGCCCCAAGGGAGTGTTTTGGGGCCCGTCCTGTTTACTTTAACTGTTGATGAGTTGCATCCTGCATGTGCTAACACGGAAATTGTAAAATATGCAGATGACATTTTGTTTATCCACTGTATCCGTAGTGCTCACGAGGATCGTTTCCAGCAGGTGTGGGACAAGGTAGTTTCCTGGTCATCTGATAATTGTTTGCCAATTAATGAAGATAAATGTGTTATAATGGACATTGTCACCAAAATTAATTTTCAGACTCAAGCTGTTGAGATTTCTGACAATTGTTACGTTAAACAAGTTTCTTCTTTTAAGTATTTAGAAGTTTTTTATCATGCGACATGAAGTGGAAAGTCCATATTGATTACCTTGTTAAAAGAGGATCTCAAAGATTGTTCATGTTACGTAACTTGCGACGTTCTGGAGCGCCAGAAAGTGTCATGATTCAATGTTACGTAGTTTTCATTCGCTCATTTTTGACGTACTCGTTTGGGGCTTTTTGTAACGCCTCTCAGCATCTTTTGCAGAAGCTCAAGTGTCTTGAGAAAAGAGCGATGCGTATAATTGGTTCAGATGTATGTATGACTGAAGATATCATCACTAGTGCTCACAATTCGTGTTACAAACTTTTTCATAACATTGTGAAAGACGATTTGCATCTGCTGCGAGATGTGTTCGATGATGTGCCCAGCCATATCACCACTCGTTCTAGAAGATGTCTCAGGGCCCCACGTGTACGAACTGCACGTTCTGCAAATTCTTTTGTTCGTTTTTGTAAATAACTTTTTAATTATCTTTTAAATTACCTTTACTTCATTTTTTTCTCTGTGACCATTGTAGCTTCTTTCCACTTTACACTATTGTCATCGAGTATTATTGTAGCGTTCACCGCATGTACCCACAAGTGAACTCAATAAAGAACTATTATTATTATTAATAATTTATTATAGAGCAAATACACAATAGAAAGCGCAAGACAATAACCATCAGGTCACCCACGAGCGAGTGATTGATACAGAATGAACTTGTAGCACAACAAATACATGGGCAAAATATGTATGTGAGTATCTAACATCATGATTTAGTGATTTGACATCACTAAATACAAGTTTACAGGTCACAATATTTGGACAAATTTCAGCGATCAAGATTCATGAGATAAACTGAATCAAGTCTCTTCTTGAACTTCATGAAGGTGGGAGCCTTAACATGGGGAATGTCTGTAATTGTATAACATCAAGCACAAAAATTGAATGTGATAAAATTAAATAAATTGGCTCTTCATAAACTCATTGCTATGTTATGAGTCTACCTGATTTGAAATCATACAAAATTTTCCTTATCGCGTATCTTTCCTAACTCACAGGTTAACGTTGTCGCTGAAGGCAAAACATGCAGCTCTGTTACATTTTCCCGTAACTAAAAACAGGATATGCACAAACTTATCTACGTTCCTATGTTTCCCTTACTATAGCATGTTAATTAGGTTTTCCAATCACACACAATCAGGAAATTCCCTGTTTATTAAAAGGTAAGGTGTATTATCTCATCACCTCTTCTTGAAGAAGATGCCAAGTTGCAATGACAATCCCTTGACATTCGGATTCTTCTTCTTCGGCGTTGTCTTTCTGTTATTTGGATGTGGATTATGGGGTTCAGGCGATGATCTTAATGACAGTCAGAGGCGCAGCGGAGGCATATCCCTAGTGTCTTTGGGATTAATTCTGCTCATATTTGCAAGCATATCGTATTTTTTCAAATATTTTCGGTGTATATTTTCCTCTCAAAGAGTCAACCCAGAAGAGCACGATGTAACATGGATAGTGGATTCGGACAAAGGTCAGAGTAAATATTCTCCAAGGAAGAAGAAAAAGAAATCTGAAAGAATAGACGATTTTCCCGTCGATCTACCAGATGAATTATTTACACAAAGATATATTCGACCATTATACGTGAAAGGAGATCATCATGGAAGAGTAAAAGAAGAGGATGAATTCAAAAGAACTCCGAAACTACAGCGGCGAGCATGAAACATTCAACTCTTACCGTCGATTGCTTCAGTTTTTATTTCATTAATGACCAACTGACTTGCTTCACAAAGGAGCTTAAAAAATATTCATAAAGTAAGCTTCTTATTGCGTTGTTCTCTACAATTAAACCTTTTAGTTACGGCTTTTGTGATTTTTCTGTTCGGGCTTACCAGGAATTTTTTGAATGAATGGCATTGATAAAATTTATTAAATAAAATAACATGAATGAAGAGCTACATTGTAATAAATTAAGAATGATGCATAATTTGACTATCTGCTAACATGTTTCGTGCTTATCAAATGTGGACATAACGAATTATCATCTGCAGTCACTCTTTATAACCACCTATGGTCCTTTGATATTATATTGATAAAATTTGAGAATAAGAGCGAAAAAGTACTAAGAAAATTAAGTGAATTTTCTGAAGCATCCACTGAACAAAATGTAGCTCAATAGCACGTAAAATATTGACTTTCTACCTCAGTTGGTGCAACATTGCTGCTTCCGATTAACTAAATGTCAACAATTTGATGGCCTACTCAGAAGTGCCATTTACATGTATTTATTCTTATAAAGGGCACGGGCAGAGCATTTATTTTCTGACATTCTATATATTTATCTTATTCACTTAGTTTAGTGGCGTGACAAATTTAATGCCGGCATTAACATGTGATGAGTTGCGATTCAATATCGACCAATCTTAGTTCTGTTAAAGCCGGGCCACTTTGCGCTACCGGCACCTCTTGGTATTTTTCAAACATTTCTGGAAGTAGGCCAGAGAGTTGAATTTGTTTTATCTTAGGCGTTAATGACTTGGGATCATTTGTCAAAATCTGATTATATTTATCTGCTTTGTGGTCTACGTGGTCAAATTTAATAACTTTTTTGAAATACGTGTACTTTTTATTGAAAGATGGATTATTTGCCTGGTAGCTATTTGCTTCTACCACATTGAATCCATGTCACCAATAGAAAAGATAATTAATTGTCAAAAGCTTCTGATTCACTGTGCTAGAATGATTATTGCTGATGCGAAGAACAAATTTATGCAAAATATAAAACGCCTGATGTAGAACCTACTCTTCAAACGCTCAAGAAATGGTGCTTGTTAAACACACATAGGACTGCTGAAGTGTGTAGTCAAATAATACGATCACATGACATCTATTCATCTTGCAGCACTGTTCGTAAATGATTATGTTGATGTCTACCGCACAAAATACTACAAATACCGTCGGTTGTTCAATTCTTGCCCAAGTCGTTATGATTCCGAAAATTACACAGCATATATAGAGTATAAGTATGTTAGGTATGTTCCCTACTCTGTGTTACACAGCTTGACTGTATATTACTATTGTTTGTAGATGGACTTACATCATGTTGTGTCTATCATGTGAAGCGGATGTAGCTCATCAAGATGTAGCGGCTGGTAAGCGAAACGTCTGGCGAATGAGATCTGCGTTTTTAACATACTCGCACATTGGAATAATTTTTGGGGAAGACTATTAACATTTTTTGTTCTTTCACATCAGGCTTGATTCATCAAGCCAATCATTGATTCAAGTGAATTCAAATTAAATTAGCTCAGACATACAATGTGTAGTCTTTCTTAAAGTATGAAAGTTTTTTTGCAATAAAACTTGCTATGCTTTCATCAGCAGATTTTTAAGGACTCCACCAATTGATTTTTCAACATTGGAACAATATAGGTAATTGCTTCCGACGGGAGGTTTTTCATGGTTATATACAGGTTAAAATACATTGCTCTCCGAAGCCTCTCGTTGATAAAGGGTCGGGACCCGAAACGTCCGACACATAAATTTGCACATATGTATATTGTTTTTACCTTCGTTCTAATAAAGGGAGAGCATGTGTTTTAACCTGCATATAGCCACTGGAACAATATACCTATGTAATGCACATTTGAACAATAAAACATCAATTTAGCGATTCTCAGATCTTACTTTAATCCACTTTTAATTCGCTGATTTGATTAATTGTAGATTTTATCGATTCTTCTTTCAAGTGCTATGCATGGACCTATCCGCTTCACGCAGATGTTTCAGAGTTTTCAGCATAAATGCTTGTGTGAGATATTGTCAATTTTTCAAATTATACCTATAATGCTATTTTAAAGCATAGAGCAATTCTGGGAAAATCAGATAATTATTTTGCGATTATACAAAGCATCAATAATAATAGGTGCAGTAGCGCAGAATATTTTGACTTTTTTGGATTTGAGTATCGAAATGTGGACTGATTTTGTGGATTTGAATTGCTGTGGAGGAGTGGCATCGATAGCTATGGTAATGAAACTGATGGCTGTGGACTGGTGTGCTGAGCTCATAGAAGTAGATAATAGTACACTAGAATGGAAGTTTGATATCTTGCCTATGTACAATGATGGCACATGGAAAAATCTATGGTCTGCAGATCAGCTTCGATCTAATGCATTGTATCATAGTCAAACTGTTTGTCAAGTTAGTTGTAGAAGTGGGTGACAGCAAATAGCAGGATTTTCTTGAAGAGAATTTTAAGTGAAATGATGGCATTTTTTTTATTATGAAATAGCCCTTTATTCTAATGGTCAATATGCTGTTTCTAAACGTAGCAGTCATTGACATACATTATCCATTTTTTCAATACTGGAAAACGATTTAAAGTTTGTTTCACAGATTGTGAGTGGTCAATGGACTGGACATGAGAACATCTCAAGAATTCACAGATAAAAATTCTTAATTATTGGATAATTTCTCCTTGAAGCGGTAAAGAAACCTATCGCTTTTCTGGAATAAACACACTGAAAGCTGCTTTAGCTACAATCATCACTCAGATACATTAAATGTCGCTGGAAGTTTTCAATTATTCATTGAATGTGATTCAACACACGTGATATAGTGAGATGATATTTTGGAAGCTGACATTTGAAAGCATGCAAAGATTTTGAAAATTGTTCGAATATAATGAGCAGGGAAGCTTCATAAAGTAAAATGAATATTCTAAGCTTTATTGGCCTCTGATTACAAGCTGGAGCAATGAATATTCTATAAACCGACATTACAAGTTATTTATCTATCTAATTATGCTCTTGATAGATTATAGGAACGATATTTCAAAATGATGAGCGTACAGAACGTTTTAAAGGATTTCTTTCTTCGTCATCCTGTCGCCGCAGTATTTTCGTAAATTCTTTATTGCTTTTATGTAAATGATCTTTGGACAAGGGGCAACAATCCAGATCACAAATTGGCTTGATAAATATAAATGCCAACCAGAAAACAAGGAAACCAGCTCGTAAAATTTGCATTTTGCCCCAACTAAGTTCCCCCGGCGTGTGCCATAATTTTCATGCAATTTCCATTCTAGGACTTTTTATGGTATTGTTAATATCTATGGCTGAGCTTAAGTTTGGCTTTTTTTGGGTAATCGGCTGATTTCTGTGACTTTTTTGGCTCTTTTACGATTTTGGATTTTTTGGATCATTTTTGGCTCTTTTGCAAATGATCATTAACCTAATAAAACCATATACTTCAGATTTATTGAAATTATAAATCAAACTAAGTCGTTTTTGATACATTTTAACATCTGAATAAAATCTTGTTTCTCCAAGTCATTGAAATCTAATGAATTGCATATTCTGGCAAGGCACATCGAGAAAACTGAGTTTACACAATTTGTGGAAGAGCTATCGAACTGCTATTTTGTTTTTCTTCATGCCAACCGTCAGCGCGCCGTGTGATGTTGAATGCTGATGGCACTGTTCACTGCGACCTCGAACAAAATTCGCGCATAAAACTCCCAAAATTTAAAATCAAAAATTCATCTCTGGTTTCGTACAACAGCAATTCAAATGCGGAGAAAGTCAGGGATGCCGGAACGAATTTTGGGCAAGGGGGCAAGAATTTTGAAGCAGGGCACATACTGAAATAAATCTACAATGCCAAGAAGCTTACACTAAGTCTTTCACACATACAGACCAGGGCAATAGTGTGTTCGGCACAAGTACTCGAGTAGGCCTAACTTTCAATGTGATTCCGAGTGCTCGAAACAAAATACTTATGTAATAGATTTCACAACTAATTGCTTTGCCAGGAATCCGCTAAGCAACGAATATTTCACTGTTTTCTTCATGAAAAAAAAAATCATAGATACAGTACAGCAGAGCAACCTATGACTACATGTACAATATCATGCCAATCAGAGAATGTGAAGATTTCTATTGGCTATTATTCAGATCGGTGATTACCTTTTTCGCTGCACTGAAACTCTCAACATTAAACTAAGCGATTGAAAGTAGGCTACCAGTTGAACATCTCAATAAGGCATGGCAAACGGAAAAAAACATGGTAAGTAGCAAGAGAATAATTATATAACTTAGGTGGAGAGACTTAGTTGTTATGAGCTCGCTTACTGAACTTGAAAGCATGTAAAATTGAGGCTCGCTTTAGTGATTTGCACTGGCCGTGCCTTTACACAAATCATGCATTGTTCAGTGTTCATATTAGGGTACACTGGGTTCCAGTCACGTCAAATCACGCGTGTTTCACATGACGTTATCACGCATCATCTCGAGAACAACCTTCCAGGAGTGTGAACGAGTGTGTTCTCGTGTATATCTCGTGTGAACCTGCCAGAATAACGCGTGAATACAACAGGATCCCGCGTGTATTGCCAAATATCTTTTTTCAGTAATACCAGTCGCGAATTTAGTGATATATAACAGGATTAGATTTACCGAGAAATTTATGCCCCATGAAATGTCGTCGTTGTTAATTGTCTAGCAACTTTAACAAGACATTTAGTCAGCTCTACTTTATAAGCCACGTAAATAATCATCAGTTTATTCACACGATATCTTTCGTGCAATCATGTTGACCTATCAAACATAACTATTTTTGCGTTCATGGATTATAATGTGTTTTTATATCGGATTGACAATATGCTTTATTTCAAAATTGCATGCATAATTCTTGATGGTTGAATACTTATTGATTATTCATGAAATGCCTTAGACTTACGTGTATTAAAATCAAATTCAGTATTGAAAGTATGACTCTTAAATGTCATTATCTCACTACTTACAGAACAGTAGCAACATCAGTGTGATCTTTATTGACAAAAGGCCTTAAATCAACATAGGCTACTTTAGACGTATTTCATGCTTTCTTTTAACATTGTGCTGGTATAGCTTTAGTATGCAAAGCATACCACATTTGAAATAACATACGAAAAGCATACAAATGTATACCAAGAGAATACAGAAATATGCCAAAAAATATCTTGGTATGCATCCTTCGTATGTGATTGGTATTGAGCGATTTACAGTGTGATAGTCAGATAACTTGTAGAACTGAATTACAACATTTGTTTCAATATGATGAATAAATGTTAATAATACTTGAAATTCTTACGAATTTTCGTAGAACTCAACACATGATTCAGAATTATTAATCGAGCGGGTCTTCACCTGAAATAAAAGCCACGTCAACTTCAGCAATTTCAAGTAAGCTAGCATAGATAAGGGTGCATTTGCATACAAATCAATCAATTTACAGACTGTGAACGCGTTGTTCGGAATTTCTGTTAGATACTGTCGCATTTTCACCTCAGATTTTCTGTCTAGCACCTTTGAAGTTCATGCATCACTACAGTTCGGGATGATCATCTTTCTTCATTTCAGGATTTTTCTCCATGACTTTTCAATGTTAATCGTATTATATTTTAAATGTTGCAACTTTGCGAGTTTGAAAACCACTCATTTTTAGGCTTGCTGAACTTGAATTTTTGCTAGGTGAGCTAGCTCTGGCGCGCTTGTTCTCAGAAAATATTGAACATGGGGCATGTTTCCTGTGCGCCGATTGGCATGTTGTGGGGACGCTCAAAATTGGGAAGCACCTTTAAAAAATCTAATAATATGGTATGAGTAGTAAGCAAGTGACAAACACTCGACCGGCGCCCCCCCCCCTCGGGAACGGCAGAGTGTCGTGGTCGGCCGCCGTGGTGCTTCGGGTCTGAGTCCCCCCCCTCTGGTCTGGAACAACAGAGTCTGTCGTGGTGTGCCGGCCAGGTGGGTTCACAACATGTTCGCTGACTCCCCCCCCCCTCTGCAACGACAGAGTGTGAGACTCGGATGTGTTGGTCTCGTATGGGTTGACGTGACCGACCGCCTAGGTTGACGTGGCCGACCGCCTAGGTTGACGTGGGCGACCGTCTAGGTTGACGTGGGCGACCGTCTAGGTTGTCGTGGATGGTGAAATGGCTGCCAGATTCGGATTCAGCGTAAAATTCTGCATCGGTAGGGTGAGTTTCAAGGCAATTGGCGAGAAAAAATTTTTCTTCAAAATTTTAACAGAGTTAGAATTTGGGACGTTTTGGTGTGTAGCGCCCAAACGAAGCATCGGATGAGAAAACGGAGGCCAGATTCGGAATCTACGTGAAATTTTGGGTTAGGAAGGATGTTTCCAGCGAAATCGGAGAGAAAAAATTTTCGGCTGACGTCCCCCCCCCCCTCTGGACAGCTTGCTTCGATTTTGGCTTCCAGTGGACGGATTTTGTCGTGCGATAGCTCGTTTGAAAGCTAAGAGTGAGACAAATTCAGTGAAAGAATCGGCTTGTTCCTGTCTGTCTTCGTTTAGATGTGAGACGCCATTTAAGATTTTGGGACATTGGCGAAAAACGACAGAGTTAGAATTTGGGACGTTTTGGGCTCTAGCTTCAAAACGAAGCATCGGATTGGAAAACGGATTTCAGATTTGGAATCAGCGTGAAATTCTTTATCTGTATAGTGAGTTTCAAGGCAATCGGCGAGAAAAATTTTCAACATTTTTCGAAAAAACGACAGAGTTAGAATTTGGGACGTTTTGGTGTGTAGCGCCCAAACGAAGCATCGGATGAGAAAACGGAGGCCAGATTCGGAATCTACGTGAAATTTTGGGTTAGGAAGGATGTTTCCAGCGAAATCGGAGAGAAAAAATTTTCGGCTGACGTCCCCCCCCCCTCTGGACAGCTTGCTTCGATTTTGGCTTCCAGTGGACGGATTTTGTCGTGCGATAGCTCGTTTGAAAGCTAAGAGTGAGACAAATTCAGTGAAAGAATCGGCTTGTTCCTATCTGTCTTCGTTTAGATGTGAGACGCCATTTAAGATTTTGAGACATTGGCGAAAAACGACAGAGTTAGATTTCGAA